>JAUIMM010000042.1:13265000-14465000 GCA_031769625.1 Taudactylus pleione
ATTACAATTCAGTAACACATGTGTAGGGTCAAATGTTGCCCATCCCTCTGCCAAGCCAGATTTAACTGCACAATACAATTTCTTACCATCTGTCATCCAAATGACTAGAGTGTTTGTATTTGTGTCATATACCCTTGGTATGAGATGCATTGTGGGCAATTCAATTGCGTGCGATTTGAATAGCGCCCGGAAAGGGGTTCCCAGGGCTCTTCAATTCACTGCACTGTTAGCCCAACTAAAGGACTTCTTATCACACCCTCCTGAGAGTACGAACAACAATCCAATTTAAGTGCCTGCCGTGATGCTGTTTTTCAGCTTAGCGTGGAGATGATAACATTGCGGCAGGCACTTAAGTCGGAAAATGCCAGTTAGCGCGCCTAAACATCTGGCTTAAAGCGCACAAACTGGCATCTCCCGATTAAATGCCGAACGCGGGGGAAACAATTGAATAGCCCTGGGAGCTCCTTCCTGGCGCTATTTACATTGCGTTCAATTGAATTGCCCCTATTATATTGACAATCAGGAGTTCGTCGGGACAAAGACAGCGACTCTGTGCCTACAAGGTTTAAATGCAGCTTAAAGCTGGCAATATAATTGTAAACGTGCTGTTATACCTGCGTGCTTACACTTATACTGCCGACGCCGTTAAAATGTTTTAAGCTGCATTTTAACCTTGTTGGCATAGGGCCGCCGACATAGTCCCACCGATCTCCTGCTTATCGACATAATGATTGTTGAAAGATCATATGTATTCCCTTATTATCTGCACCTTATTATTTCTGTAATATAATATTATTGTTTTTTTTTGTTCATACAGCGTTAAAACTTCCCCTTGGCAAGACAACAGTGATGCACTTGGTTGCCAGGGAGACACTGCCAGAGCCAAACTCTCAAGGTATGTTTTACTAGAGTTCCAGAGCAGGGTTACACAATTCAGCTACCGGTACATACAGGTCAGCAGCTGCCGTTATGTACCCGCTGGTCTGTAATCTGGAAGTTCAGACCAGGCTTTCTTTGGGCCTCATTTAAAACCTTGTGTTTGTAGACGTTAATGATTTGTATTTTTAAGCCTCCATCTGGACGTCCATTCAGTTCAGTGCATCGGATGCTTATGTGAATGCTATAAAATCACTGCAAACACCAACATAGATGTAACTGGTTGTTTTTTTTTTTTATGGATCCAAATGACATCAAAGCGAAGTTTCCATTGAAACCTCATATTACATAATTAATTTTTGTATTTTTTGAGTAAAGTGTCCTGGGCAACATATGTCTCTGACTGAATATTGCACATTGCATGCATTAACTTTAATGTGATTGTAGAATGCTACTCTAGCTTAAACCTGTGTTTATTAGAGTTTGCTGCTTATTATCTAGGTACACTGAGCCTAAATGTTCATAAATCCTGTCTTACTCTTTATCCTGTGTATCCATCTTGTAAGTTAGAATTTCAGTGGGGTTTTTTATTATCTGTGATAAGCTTCAAGTATGTGCTGAGAATGAAGCCAGTAGATGGTGAGATTGTAAATGAGAGGAATATTTCTTACCTCTGCACGAAGCTCCAGTAACAAGACAACGACTCCACTATAGTAAAAAACACTGAGCTATTGTTCGGGTATCTGGTGTGTCACATGACCGGCTCTGAGATCTCCCTGACAATAGGGGTGGATCACTTCACATAAAGTAGAATGGGAGCCTGAGGAGAAAGTGTATCCTCTACGTCATAGAGATATGATTCAAATCATCGACAGCACCTCTTATGCCTGTAAATAGCTATACATGTGTTATGTACAGATTATGGGCCTGATTCAGCAGCAATCGCAACTGCAATCATACGCAATCGATCTGCGATCGCAGTTGCAAACTTGCGTGTGCCATAACTCACACTTCCTGAGCGCAACTGCGTTACACACTGCGTATATGCAGAAGAAAGAATCCACCCATCCATCGCAGATCCAAACACGGATGACCGCAACCGGACTCGCAAATGTGCAACACTGTGCAGCCCAAGCTCCTGCAATCACAATAGTTCTTTAGCAAAAATGAACGAATGCAATTAGCAAACAATGATCAAAGCATGGTTTAGGACTCTTATCAATTGTTGTAAAGTGCTACTGATTGACCATTGCTGAATCGCACACTGCGAATGCCCGTGACTGCTAAGTGTTCAAATGCAATGCCTAGATGTTTAACATCATAAGTACTGTAGTTTCTAATGTCAACACTGCAATCATATTTAAAACACAGAAGCACACGTCAAAAATGATATGCTAATGTGGGTTCAATACAATGTGTGTTTATCTCTCTGTATATATTTAAAAAAATATATATACTGTATATACACCTCTATATCTGCAGCCGTGGCCAAAAGTTTTGAGAATGACACAAGTATTGGTTTTCACAAAGTTTGCGGCCTCAGTGTTTTTAGACCTTTTTGTCAGATGTTACTATGGTATACTGAAGCAAAATTACAAGCATTTCATAAGTGTCAAAGGCTTTTATTGCCAATTACATTCAGTTTATGCAAAGAGTCAATATTTGCAGTGTTGACCCTTCTTTTTCAAGACCTCTGCAATTCACCCTGGCATGCTGTTAATCAACTTCTGGGCCACATACTGACTGATGGCTGCCCATTCTTGCCTAATCAATGCTTGGAGTTTGTCAGCATTTGTGGGGTTTTGTTTGTCCACCCGCCTCTTGAGGATTGACCACAAGTTCTCAATCGGATTTATGTCTGGGGAGTTTCCTGGTCATGGACCCATAATTTCAATGTTTTCTTCCCTGAGTCACTTAGTTATCACTTTTGCCTTATGGTCATGAATGGTCTCAGGATGCTTTATTGTTGGCATGACACAGGACTTTGCTTCTCCAGGCAAGCATTTTTCCAGATGCCCCATACAATCTGAAAGGGGATTCATCAGAGAAAATAACTTTACCCCAGTCCTCAGCAGTCCAATCCCTGTACCTTTTGAAGAAAATCAGTCTGTCCCTTCTTGACCCAGGTCATCCTCCTGTTTCATGTCGACAGTAAAGCATCCTGAGACCGTTCATGTGTGGGGTTGCTTCTCAGCCAAGGGAGTGGGCTCACTCACAATTTTGACTAAGAACACAGCCATGAATAAAGAATGGTACCAAAACATCCTCCAAGAGCAACTTCTCCCAACCATCCAAGAACAGTTTGGTGACAAACAATGCCTTTTCCAGCATGATGGAGCACCTTACCATAAGGCAAAAGTGATAACTAAGTGGCTCGGGGAAGAAAACATTGAAATTTTGGGTTCATGGCCAGGAAACTCCCCAGACCTTAATCCCATGAGAACTTGTGGTCAATGTACAAGAGGCGGGTGGAAAAACAAAAACCCACAAATTCTGACAAACTCCAAGCATTGATTAGGCAAGAATAGGCGGCTATCAGTCAGTATGTGGCCCAGAAGTTGATTGAGCGCATTGCTAGGGCAAATTGCAGAGGTCTTGAAAAAGAAGGATCAAAACTGCAATTATTGACTCTTTGCATAAACTTAATGTAATTGTCAATAAAAGCCTTTGACACTTATGAAATGCTTGTAATTTTACTTCAGTATACCATAGTAACATCTGACAAAAAGGTCTAAAAACACTGAAGAAGCAAACTTTGTGAAAACCAATACTTGTGTTATTCTCAACTTTTGGCCATGGCTGTATATATACATATATACAGCAAAATACATATATATCTCAAAATATCTCCCTACCCGACCTCTCCGCTCAGCACAAGATCTGCGTCTCTTATCCTCATGCATTACTTGCTCCCACTCACGGTTACAGGACTGTCTTCGAGCTGCACCCACTCTATGGAATGCCTTACCACGCACAATACAAATTTCCTCTAGTCTCCAATCCTTCAAGCGATCCCTGAAAACTCACCTCTTCAGGCAAGCTTATCAGATCCCAGAACCGCCCACATAACCTTCATAGCTTCCATATCTAATTACATCCCCTTTCACAGTCCACACACAACCTCGCACATCGTCTTTCTCTCACATCCTCATGACATTTGGCCGACATTCCGGTGTGAAGGATCATGCCGCCTACCAAGAAACTGCATTCTGACTGGACCAAAATGCAATATATAGCACCTATCCTTGTGTATCAATGCCTATTTCCCTATAGATTGTAAGCCTGCGAGCAGGGCCTTCCTACCTACATATCTGTCTGTAATTACCCAGTTTTGTTCTATTAATGTTTACAATTGTAAAGCGCAACAGAATATGCTGCGCTATATAAGAAACTGTAAATAAATATATATATATACATTATATATATATATATATATATATATATATATATATATAATATATATATACACACACACACACCCTATAAATTTTATTTTTTGTTATCACCAAAATATGAACACATTACACCATGTATATCTGAAATATTAATTTTGGTTTTCTCTTGTAATTTTTTTTTTTTTAATCTGTTTGTTGTGTAATATATGTATTATGTTTTTTTCAGGCAAATAACACACTTGACCTGACAAACAAACACATGACACCAAACATTAGGCAATATTAATATAATTTGTGTGTCCCCTTTGGCTCTGTTTTACTCAGTTGAGTTAACAACAGGTGCTTATGGCCGTCGGACATGCCATCCGCGGCGCTAAGGTATGCACAAGCTCTCTTCCGTGGACCAACCAAGAGCGTTCTTATCTCTCCAAGATGCGTGCAGCTCCCTTTACAAGTAGGGTGATCCTGACCACGGTCATCGATCGCAGGTTGGTATTGACAGTTTCCTACATTATGAGTCAGGTGAAGGTGGCATCTTACAGGCAGGCATGTTGCCGCATCTGCACGGCAGTGGGGACCAGACGCAGTGGGGACCATTTAGAGAGCAGGTGGAGCGACCTGTGGAGGAGGCAGCCGGAGCTCCTTGGCCAGTTGCGTGCTGCTGTCAGAAGGCAAAGTAAGTTCTTTTGCGTGTGCTAACAAATGCACACAGTATACCTGCGATTGTAAACCAACTGTTATATTTTAATTATTATTTTATTTATATAAGTAAATTATAATACGTGTGTGTGTGTGTGTGTGATCATGTTTCACATTTACCTACTTAAAATTTAAATGGTAATAGTGTTCGATTGACATATTATTCATTATTCTTAATAAATCATTTGTGTTATTGCAAACCTATTCATAACAGCATATTATCTTAATATTGTCATTTCATTTGCAGGACGCAGAGGAAAGATGCAAATTTAACCTCATTCTCCTCCAGAAGGATACATATAAATATTGAAAAATATTTATCATAAAATAGTACATATTTACATAGTTTAACATAAAGGTCATGTTATTTTTTGATCATATCTTTTGCAATAAATGTTGAACATAATTAACGGGATAATGCATCATTTAAAAAAGTTTTGAATATATAATAGGACAAATTGGAGAAAGATCTGACACATGGAATGAGGTTCATCAGAAGATTGTCTCATATTGTCAGTATGCAGACCCCTCATCACATATGTGTACTATACATGTTAAAACTTACGTAGAATCAGACTACAAACAAGTTCTCCTAATACCTGAGCTTATCCTGACCAATGTAAAGAAAAGGGATATGGCCTAGGTTTGGCAAAATGACAGATGATCACTATCATCTGTATTTCACACAGGCCACTAAGCAATCAGCGGTCGCTTTACATGTAGCACCCGCTCATTGGCTGGTTACACGTGGGTCCCAGCCAAAGAGCGTGCACTACATGTAAAGCAGCAGTTGATTGGCTAGCGGCCCTTGTGAAATACAGATGATAGTGGTCATCTGTCATTTCGCAATGTGCAAGTATATGTCACAACATATACTTGCACCTGTCCGCCTTGGATCGGGACACTCTTGTTTGTTATTTTGCCAAGAACGTGCATGCTACGGAGAGCAGCGCTAGGACAGAGGTGAGTATGGGATCTTTTTTACAGGTTCACCCATTGGATTCTACATGGGAGAAGTGGACAGATCAGCAGGCAGTAGATAAGTATGTGTGAGTGAGGTAGGTGAATGTAATAAAGTTGTGCTTAACACTGTGTGTGTACTGTGTTTTTTTAACTATTTATTTTACAGTAGCGGTACGGGTGCCGGGTGCCGGCCGCCAGCTGGCACTTGTAGTTCCACAAGTACCAAAGGGCAGGCATGCTGGCACCTGTAGTTCTACTGTAAAATACAATAGTTTTGAACTATTTGCCCAATTATTGCGCCCATACCCACTGCTCCGGGGGTGCGGGGAAGAGCCCCGGGCTTCAGCCTAAGCCTGGGGTTTCGGGAAAGGGAGGACCCCTTCTTTTGGGAGGGGGGGGGGGCACCTCCCCTAAGATCCCGGCTTGGGGTGTTAAAGCTTTGGCCCTGGAGACCCGGTGATAGGGTATCCTGGCTGTGGCACTACACCTTGGTCAGTTCGGGTCTGGTGCTGGTTTTAAATATAGGGGGACCCCTACGCATTATTTCCCCCCCTGTATTTAAAACCAGCACTGGCCCTGCAGCCAGGTCCTGGTTCCTAAATTACGGGGGAACCCTACACATTTTGTTCCCCGTAATTTTAGGAACCAGGACTGGCTGAGCAGTCCGTGGCTGGTAATGCTTCTGGGGGGGGGGGAGGGACTCTACATTAGTTTTTTTAAAACATTTAACCCGTTATTTATAGGTACATCTCAATGATATGTGCAGGCTGTTTGCTCTGGAGAGTTTTGCAGAGAGAATACACTACAATCTCGGGTGAGTAATCTCATCTAAACTTGCTACTCAGGGGAGAAATCTCGATCTGATTCACCATCAGCCAACTCACTTTCAGCTAAACTCACTTCTTAGTAAATTGGAGAGTTTAAAAACGGGAAAATCACCGATGCAAATCGAGATTAAAAAAAAAAACAATCTCGATCAGACTCGAATATTAGTAAATTTACCCCTAGGAGTGGAAAACATATACAAAGACATCAGATCCAAACTATATTTTGCTTTGAAAGTAGGAGTGAAGGCAAAGGAGAAATACACACGAACCTGCTGTAAATAAAAGGAACTTCTCTTTTTGATGAAAAAATAAGCCACAACACAAATGAAACAAACTCTAGGAGTGGAAAACATAGAAATATAACAGGATCAAGCTATGTTGCGCTTTGAAAGTAAGAGTGAAGGCAAAGGAGAAACGTGGACGCAATGTGCAGTCTGATTTGCTGCGTACGCACGTCATTGCGTCAGAACGCAGTTAGCGGGAAGTCGGATAAAACTAAGCATAGATGCACCATGCAATCAATCCCACATGGACGAAATTGGGTCCATTTCACCAGAGTGACCTTAGAATTAAGGGCCAGGTATCAGATAGAGGAGGCTGCAGGGCCCACCCATGCCCTAGGAGAACAACATGACCCACCTGCAGTGGCAGGCCCTAGCAGTGCAGATCAGTCTGCAGTTGGAGCCCTTACTCAAAATGAAGAACCAGTAGTTCCTGTGATGCAGTGTGTTATGTGGTGTACACCAACCACCAGCACATATATAATTAATAGTGGCCACATAGGGCGGTATTCAATTAGTTTCGTGTCCGCGATACATTTTTCGCCTGTCCGACTTTCCGTCGACATCGTGTGTTTTGGACGTGGAAACTTAGCGTGCGCCCCCCCCCCCCCGCTATTCGCCCTATTCAATTCCAAACCACGTGAAAACGGCACGTGGCGAAGTCAGAACAGGCGGAAAGTGCTGTCAGAAATGGGGAAATCAGCCTGAACCCCCCAAAAAGATGCACTAACATTGGGAATCAATGTAGATGTGCCCGAATAGCCCTAATAAAACTATTTGGGGTACTTAAGTTGTTTCAATAGCTTCTTATTAGCATCTTTCATCAAGTGGTGAAGAATGGTATTAAGCAGTAGTTTTTGTTGAAAAGAAGTAGACTGTTAATATTGGGGTACTTGAAAATGGGTGCTAGCATATTTTAAAGTCTCTAAAGTGAAGTAAAAAAATACGTGGAAAAACACACCTGCTGCATGTACCTGCAATTATAAAAAACACCTGGCCCATCCTTGCAGACCCCCAAAAAGTCTATTTCGCAAATTTTTATGCTTGTCCCCCTCACTTTCTACTTTTTCGCCCCCAAAATGAAAGTACTTTTTTGGGGTGTTAAGTTTTTTTTCCCAGGAGTTTTTGGACAGTTGTCCTTTTGGGGGGCTGTCCCAAGGGTTCTGAGTGGTTTCCCCACCTTTGCACCTTAAAATAAAAAATTTGCACTTCTTTTCTCCTGCTATTCAAAGGCGAATCTTTTTCGCCTATTACATTTCATTGTCTTTCTGTGTACACGAAAAGCGTCTGGAATTGAATACGTAGATAAGTTTCCTCCACGTGAAAAGCTGAGATCGGCGATACTTTTCCACGGATCTCGGCTTTACGCGTCTAATTGAATACGGGCCTTTGTGTGAAACAAATGTTTTTTTTTTTAAATGTTTGATAAATGAAAGAGACCTTGGCCCTTATTCAGAGCCGCTCGTTAGCGGCAGTACGCTCGTTCCGAGCGATGTTCGCACATCTGCGCATGCGTACGGTTTTTAGTACGCATGCGCGAACCAGTCAGTGCGGCCGAAAATCGTTTGTACGCTATATAGCGAGTGCCTGCTATTTTGAGTGACAGAATGAGGCGTATGTGGGTGGTAACAGGGGAAGGTGCTTGAAAACGGGGGAGTGGAATTCGAACGCAGGCGTGCTTAAAGGTCAAAATGGGCGTTTTAAGGGTGTGCATAATTAATCCAGCAGCGTCATTGACCACGTCACTTGTTTTTTTTAAACTCAGAACTGCTCGCAAAATAACGGTTGAAAAAACCAACCACAAGAATAGCGAGCAGTTCATACGCTGTACGATGTACTCGATTAATCAAATAAATAGCGGACATGACGTATGGTGCGAGCGGCCAGGGGGCGTTTTTATCAAATAAACGAGCGTATGTTTTGCTCGCTCGTTCAGACTTAGAGGTGTGAACAGACTGCAATTTGCGAACGGATCATTTGAATAGCCACCCCTTGTTTTTGAACGAACGACCGCAAATAGCGAACGGTTCTGAATGAGGGCCCTTGTGTGTAAGAAAACACTAATGGTTGTTGTTATTGCTGTTCCTTGTTAAAAATAGGTGTCTGCATAACAATATGGTGTCTGCATAACAATATGGTGTCTGCATAACAATATGGTGTCTGCATAACAATATGGTGTCTGCATAACAATATGGTGTCTGCATAACAGTATGGTGTCTGCATAACAGTATGGTGTCTGCATAACAGTATGGTGTCTGCATAACAGTATGGTGTCTGCATAACAGTATGGTGTCTGCATAACAATATGGTGTCTGCATAACAATATGGTGTCTGCATAACAGTATGGTGTCTGCATAACAGTATGGTGTCTGCATAACAGTATGGTGTCTGCATAACAGTATGGTGTCTGCATAACAGTATGGTGTCTGCATAACAATATGGTGTCTGCATAACAGTATGGTGTCTGCATAACAATATGGTGTCTGCATAACAATATGGTGTCTGCATAACAATATGGTGTCTGCATAACAATATGGTGTCTGCATAACAATATGGTGTCTGCATAACAGTATGGTGTCTGCATAACAGTATGGTGTCTGCATAACAGTATGGTGTCTGCATAACAGTATGGTGTCTGCATAACAGTATGGTGTCTGCATAACAATATGGTGTCTGCATAACAATATGGTGTCTGCATAACAATATGGTGTCTGCATAACAATATGGTGTCTGCATAACAGTATGGTGTCTGCATAACAGTATGGTGTCTGCATAACAGTATGGTGTCTGCATAACAGTATGGTGTCTGCATAACAATATGGTGTCTGCATAACAATATGGTGTCTGCATAACAGTTTTTGTTTTTTCCTCTAGAATGCACCTTCATCAAGCAGCTCTGCTCATTGTGTAACTCTACTGGTGCAGAGACAGAACATGGTTTTTACTGCATGAATGCATATTAAAGTCAAATTTACAATGTATGAAATGCTCTGACATCAGCCACAATGTTTGGTTACTTATACTTTTTTTCTTGAACTTGGTCTAAGATGTTAAAATGTTTCTAATCCAAAACTATGTTTAAAACAAAAAAAAGGTTGTATATAATTTATATGAGATTGTTTTGAATTGTACTTTTTATCCCTGACAGATGGGCCGACTTCCGTTGGCTAAAGGGCAAAATGTCAGCCCACTGGTAGCATGCGAGGGGTGGAGGAACTGCTTTATCCTTGGAATACACCCCATTGGAGGAAATGGCTCTGGGGTGTATTGAAGAATAGGAGCTGGTAGACATGTCTAATGTTGACACCGATGTGCCTACCTGTGTAGCCCGATACTGTCTCTGGTATATTCCAAAAATGTGTGAGCATAACATAAACCAAAATTGCTTTGATGTTGACTTTATTTTATTTTTTTTACACATTTCAGATGTGGATGATACTCCTTAAAGACCTGGATGATGCTGCTGAAGGGGCTCATTCTGGGAAGGGAGCGGCAGTATAAACACCACCCCCAGATGCACCATCTGAGCCGCCCCTCCTCCTTAGCAATAATAACCGACTCCGAGAGATGCATGCAGAAAGCATGTGCAATGCACACATGTTCTCAGAGATAGCATCATTATTACTGGTTCAATGAGAGCATAACATGGGAGGAGCAAAGCGGCAGCCCTCCTCTCTTCATTTCCAAGGATCAAGCTCCAGCCCCCAGCCCTGCCTATGAGCAGCCCACCTCTGGCCAGGGCACTCACAGATCCAGCCAGCCGATTGTATCAGCTACATCTCGGCCTCAGCCTGCAACAATCTCTTGCTGCCCCCATGTTCCTGGGTGCCAGCTCCCCATGGGCGCATGGGATGTTGACTTACTTCCTACTGAGTTTAACAGTTTGTTTTATTTTGGCTTATGGGAGTTTATTTATCCCTTTCATTCATTTGAATTCAGTGGTTTTAATTTCTTCATGTATCTAAAAATCTAAGCTGCAAATTGTGCAAAAACATTTTTGAGTTATGAGAATGTTACTAACCAGTATGATATAAAAATATGAACATTTGTGTTGTGCTATGTCTATTAAATACTGATTAGTTGAAGACATGCTGTGCATTGGTTAGATTTGACGTCATTAATGTATCATATGTTACATATGTTTAAAAAGTGACATTAGTTCAGTGCTCAGATACAGTGCTGTGATGGTTTGCCCGTTATACCCCTTTTACACCGGAGCTATCACCCGGGTTATTGCAGGGTTAACCCGGGCAGCTCCTGGTGTAAAAGGGGAGAGGGTTGGATCGCCGGGTCGAGTGACCCGGCAATCCAACCCAGGTAACTAGCAGGGTTTAACACAGTTGTAGCCCGTGAAACCCTGCTGTGAGAACAGCGCACTCCGGGTCACGATGACCTGGAGTGCGCTGCTAGCCGGCCGATTGGTCCAGCTTCAGTGGCGCTTGGAGATGATGTCATCTCCAAGCGTCCACTTTCACGCCGGAAAAGCCGGGTCTATGCAGATCAGACTGCGGTGTGAGCGGCTCCGTCTGATCCGGATAGCAACCCTGTTCCAACTCCGGGCCAGACCCGGAATTTTGGTGGAAAAGGGGTATTATAGTATTTAGGGAAACACAGGCTGGTATTAAGGTATTTTGCACAATACATGGATGTTAAAACCATTTTTATTTAAACTTGTTTACATTTTTAACAAATTATATATAATGCACATCATTCTGTTAAAATGAACATACGCTGTACCCACAAATCAACATACATACTGTACATACATACTTAAACATAAATGTGAGGTACTTCTTTTCAAAGAAAATATACATGCAACTCACAGAAAGTTTTACCTGCAACGTGCACACACTACTCTGCTCTACAACAGCTGCATGTGATTTAGCAATTATTAGCTTAGACATCGGAACTTCTGCTGCTACCATCGCTCATTGCGTACTCTGCGTGACTCTCCAGTTACTCAGGAAATGTTGTTGCGTTCGCAGTTCCTGAGATCTTGCTCGCATATATACCGTAGGTGACGCCCCTTACATGCCTACCATCTCAGAAATTGCGTACCTGTCCCGCTGCCACGCCTCCACCACTCCTTTTTTTCGGTTTATGCTGCGAGTGGTGTGTACGCAGACCTCTGTGCGATCACGCAAACCACACTTTGCGCGTGCGCCTTATCATGTCTGTCCTTCGGTATGCATGCGCAGTTTGCCGATCGCTCATTGCGTCTGTTCTTACAGTTGCCATTGCTGCTGATCAGGCCCTATGTACAGATTATTAGGCAAGACGTGCAGTTCATCCTGTAACCAAGTGCTCTCATTGTACAGTCCTACCCCTCCACATAGTCTACCTGTAAACCGGCATAGATGTCTCTTGTACAGGTTATTAGACAAGACATGCAATTCATCCTGTAACCAAGTGCTCTCATTGTACAGTCCTACCCCTCCATGGTTTCTGATAAAGGAAATTAAAGCTGGCATATGGCGTGCCTAGTGCCGCGGGGAGAAAGCTCACATCCTCAACTTAAGTGTCAGTGATTACAAGAAAGAACAAAGAGTCCATTAATAGCGCAGACCTTTATAAAGCTGAGAATAAAATACTATATTTGATTTTATATGTAATCAGAAAAGCATTGCTCTACATTTTTGGACTGTCATTGTCACTGTCCCCATTTTTTTAACTAGTAGATTTGTTGTTCTAGAGAGAATCCTGGATGTGTTCAATGTTTTACATTTAGCAATTAATATTTAAAAATATGCATATAACAAAGTATTTCATAATATTTTTTTTCTAATAAATAGCCTGTTCATCACTTGCATTTTATTATTAAATTGTACCAGTCCCCACCACATCCTTCTTGCGTGGATCCGATCATCCTTTCCTTTTGCTAATAAATGTATTACGATGACAGAGTTCCTGTTCTGCCTGCAAAACCGAATACATTATCTGCTTCATTATGTCTAGTTTATTTTCATTATTTACAATAATAAATATTCAATCTTATTTAAAATTCTAGAGCGATAAGTAACTTGACATTTTACCAACATTAACTTACTGGCATGATTCTACGTGAGCAGCGTCTAATTTACATGCTGACCTTTAGTGAGCCATTATTGTGACAGGGAATCACAGTGTGCTGCCATAGTGACGGGGATGTCACAATAAACTCACAATTATTGCCCATTTCTAAGGTCCCTTTTCCTACTTGCAAGTGCAGCTCTGTTAACCCTGAAAATAATAAATTTTTTGGTGAGAAGATGCCGCCAAATTTTCATAAAGTCTGTCCCACAACATTAACATAATTAATTTCTACTTCAGGGTCCATAGGGTATCCACAGGATACCTTGGGGTATAGGTGTGACGTCAGTCGCAGGGCACCAAAGAGTTAAGCTTTCAGCCTCCCAGGATGCACTAGGTCCCCCTCCTATACCCCGCCCCCGGGCCAAGGCACCTCAGTTTAGTTTGGTGCCCGGCCGGAGTCGGGTGCACCTGTTGGAGTGGGGGCTAGAAGAGCCCCTGAAGCTTATTCTTCATGCAGCTGTGGCTGCACAACTGGATGAACAGCATGGACAGTCAGTCCTGACGTCCATGCTGTCTTCCCTACACCCCGCCGGTACCAGAACGCCGGTACTGATCCGGGGATGCTGGTGGGCGTCTGGGGTCACAGCTAGCGGTGACCCCAGATGCTCCGGACCATGGCCGGATTCAAGGGGGACAGAGGTAAGCAGCGGGGTCCCGCGGTGGGTCCCCGCTGATCACATGGTCCTAAGTCCCCAGGCAGGGGGCTCCCTGGGGACTGGCTGCAGCGTGGAGCCAGGCGACCAACCTGCGCTTCCACTACCCCCTGGGACAGCGGACCGCAGCAGAGCGGTAGCGCTGCGGCGTCCCAGGGGTTAAATGCATGCCAGGGGAGCGCGCCTTCCCTGTCTCACAGCCGGCGCCTCCCCCGCTGCACACAGCCCTCTCTGCATGCTGCCGACTGGTCCTGTGGCAGCGCTCCTCCCCCAGGCCAGCCTCCTCTCTGCTCCTCGGCGGCCATCTTCTCCAGAACGCATGGTGAACGCTGCTGGAAGCGCTGGACGGAAGCATCGTGGTCTGGGTCCCCCCGCATACCTCTCCTCCGCTGTGGTCAGGTCTGTGTATGCAGCGCTGTGTCCTACCAGGCCCTGTGTCTGTGTAGTTGAGTGATCAGCGCTGTTAGTGCAGGAATTGTTATTTTTCTGCATTGTATGTGACTGTGCTAGCGCTGCTGCCTGTAATCTTTTCTTCTCTAAACTGTCAGCTTTATTACTGTCCCTGTTCTTTCTGCTAAAGCCCTTGCGGTGCGGTGCTGCAGGGTGGTCTCTCGCCTATTTAATACTTAATTGGTGAGAGAGGTCACATACGTGGTGCCATCATGTCTGAAAGTGATTTTCCCCTCCGGCTACAGTGTACCACGTGCAAAGTACCGTTAGCGGAGGGGGAGGGTAGCGCGGAGGGCCTTTGCCGGCAGTGTTTGTCCATGGCGCGGCCTATTACGGTTACAGCACCGGTACAGGAGCCGCCCTGGGCTTGTTTCGCTCAGGCGTTAACAGCTTTAGTGGGCCAGTTAGCTCCGCAGCCCGCGTTTACTCCGATGGGTTTGTCCCAGCAGTCTGTGGTGTCGTTACCCATGCAGGGGTTCCCACGACAATTGGTGGTACCCCACAGTCTCCCTATTTCCCCGCTCCCGGGTTCTCAGGAGCCAGCGTGGGTTAACTCCCTGACGAGTTCTGTACAGCACTTGTCGGATGTGTTGCAAGGGGAGTCTGTGATGCGGTCTCATAAAAGGCCGGTGGCGTCTCTGTCCACTCCTTATGAGGATGACGAAGGGACGTCTGATGATGGGGAGATTCTAGATCCTTACGATCAGGAACCTCTCCATACTAAGGACGCTGATGCTAAGTCCAAAGTATATATTCCTGGACTTATTCGGGCGGTCCGCACAGCCTTGGTGATTGAGGACGAAGTTCCCCCAGCGGCTAAATCTAAGTATGCCTTTCTCAAAGATGTGAAGGGCGATGCCACAGTCTTTCCTCTTTCGGGTCAGTTGGTGGACCATTTAGAGGAGGCGTGGAAACAACCTGGCAAAAGATACCAGCCGCAGAGACGCCTGGCGGTGGCTTATCCGTTCGCGGATAATTATTTTGCTAAGTGGGAATCCCCTCCACAGGTGGATTCTCACGTGACCCGTCTTGTCCGTAGTGCCACATTGCCGATGCCATCCATGTCCTCCCTTAAGGATGCTACGGACCGCAAGGTAGAAATCTGCCTGAAGTCCGCTTATTCCCTTGCAGGGGGGGCAGCACGGCCGGCTATGGCCATTTGCTGGGTTGCCAGAGCGATGGAGCGCTGGGCGGATTCATTAGAGGCTTCTTTTGAATCCGACTGTCCGGCCGATCAGGCGGAGTTGATTGGCAATCTCCGTGATTCGGCCACCTACATCAACGAGGCGGCTCTAGACATTAGTACTCTGGTGTCTAGAATTTCTTCAGCAGCGGTAGCTGCTCGTCGCACCTTGTGGCTGCGATCCTGGAAGGCGGACGCAGATTCCAAGAAAGGTCTGGAAGCGTTGCCGTTTACCGGAGAAGTTCTCTTCGGTCCGGATCTGGATAAGATTGTGGCCACGCTGGCGGCAGCCAAATCTGCCTGTCTCCCGTCGGCCGCTGCTCCTTCTGGTTCGGGACCATCGTCCTTTCGGTCATCTAGGGCCCAGGGCAGGCCCAAACCACAGTCGTTTCCTCGACAGGCTGGCCCTAAGAAATCGGTCAAGCCCCGGAAGCAGGCATGGAGTACCAGACGTCCGGCCCCCAAGCCAGATGACAAGCCTGCGGCCTGACTTTCCGGGCCTCCCTTTGGGGGATCCCAGGGTGGGAGGCCGCCTGCTACAGTTCGCCCTGTGTTGGTCGACCACTACGACAGACACTTGGGTTCTGGAGGTGGTTTCCCACGGATACGCCCTCTCCTTCCGGCACAGACCCCCGGCTCGCTTCTTCACCACGGGTCTCCCATCAGACCGGAACAAGGCTACGGAGCTGCGGAAGGTATTGCACACTATGCTCCAGGCTGGAGTTATAGTGGCAGTTCCATTCTCCCAGAGGGGCCAGGGTTTCTATTCAAATCTATTTTTGGTACAGAAACCCAATGGGTCATATCGTCCGATTCTCAACCTCAAAGCACTCAACAAGTCTTTGCGGGTCCCGAAGTTTCGGATGGAGACCCTACGGTCCATCATTCTGGCGCTGGAACCTGGGGACTACTTGGTGTCATTGGACATACAGGACGCTTACCTGCATGTCCCTATTCTTTGGCGCCATCAACAGTTCCTCAGGTTTGCAATCAGCAGCGACCACTTCCAGTTTCGGGCGTTACCTTTTGGCCTGGCAACAGCACCACGTGTTTTCACCAAGGTGATGGCGGTCATGGCGGCTTCTCTGCGGCTGCAGGGAGTCCGCATGTTGCCGTATTTGGACGACCTGTTATTGGTGGCAGGATCTCCAGAGCTCCTGTTACGCCACTTGGACCTGACCATTGCACTGCTGCAACGGCACGGCTGGCTAATCAACTGGCAGAAGTCCACTCTAATCCCGTCTCGGAGGATTCTGCATCTTGGAGCCTTATTGGACTCGGGACAGCAAAGGATCTTCGTGACGGAGGACAAGATCTCTGCTTTACAGTCAAGGGTGCGCAGTTGTCTGCACAGCCGCCGGGTGTCCTTACACTCGGCGATGAGGTTACTGGGCTCCATGGTGTCGGTGTTCGACATGGTGGAATACGCCCAGTTTCACTCCAGACCTCTGCAGCACCTGATCCTGTCCAAGTGGAACGGGCTGACTCAGTCTCTGAAGTCCCAGACGATTGTGCTCACCCAGGAGGTTCGCCTGTCCCTTACGTGGTGGTTACAGACGACCCACCTCAACAAGGGACGTCCGTTCTGGGTTCCAAATTGGGTTCTGTTGACAACGGACGCCAGTCTTCGGGGCTGGGGAGCAGTTTCGGGTCCACACTTGTTCCAGGGCAGGTGGACGCCGACAGAAGCGGAGCTTCCAATAAATATCTTGGAACTCCATGCGGTCTTCAATGCTCTCCAGCAGGCACAGCGGTTTCTCCAGGGTCGCCCGGTGCAGGTCCAGTCGGACAACGCTACCACCGTGGCCTACATAAACAGGCAAGGAGGAACTCGCAGTCGGGCGGCTCTCGTAGAGGTCTCTCGGATCCTGGTTTGGGCGGAGCGCAATCTTCCGGCCATATCAGCGGTCTTCATCCCGGGAGTGCTCAATTGGGAGGCGGACTTTCTAAGTCGCCAGGACGTTCATCCGGGGGAATGGTCCCTGCACCCGGACGTTTTTCAACTACTGGTGGACAGGTGGGGTCTTCCAGAAATCGACCTCATGGCGTCCCGGCACAACAACAAGTTGCCGGTGTACGGGTCTCGCACAAGAGACGAAGGGGCGTCTCTGGTGGATGCTCTGTCCGTCCGGTGGACGTTCCGGTTCTCATACCTGTTCCCTCCGGTCTCCCTTCTTCCACGGGTAATCCGGAAATTCAAACAGGAAGGAGGGACGCTCCTGTTGATAGCTCCCGCGTGGCCCAGACGGCACTGGTTCTCAGACCTTCAGGGTCTGTCCGTGGACATTCCTCTGCGGTTGCCGCTACGACCGGACCTTCTGTCTCAGGGTCCTTGCCTTCACCCGGACCTGACTCGGCTGTCTTTGACGGCGTGGCTGTTGAGACGGCCATGCTGAGGTCCCGGGGGTTTTCCAGCTCTGTGGTGCGTACCATGTTACGAGCTCGGAAACCGTCTTCCGCGAGGATATACCATCGCGTGTGGCATACGTTCTTCCAGTGGTGTCGACCGAGAGGTTATGCACCGCGGGAGTTTCGTCTGTCTCGGATTCTCGCCTTCCTGCAAGCGGGACTAGATCATGGGCTTCGCCTTGCTTCTTTGAAGGTACAGGTTTCGGCCCTATCTGTCTGGTTTCACCGTAGGATTGCTACAATCCCGGATGTGCGCACCTTTATGCAGGGTGTTCTCCGCATTCAGCCGCCCTTTGTTCCACCTGTGGCGCCTTGGGATTTGGCTGTGGTCCTGAGGGCTCTCCAAGGACCGCCGTTTGAACCACTGGGCTCAGTGGATCTTAAATGGCTAACAGCTAAGACTGTTTTCCTTCTGGCCATTGCTTCGGCCAGACGTGTTTCTGAGTTAGGGGCTCTTTCTTGTAGACCCCCTTTCTTGGTTTTTTTATGGGAACAGGGCAGTGCTCCGCACTCGGCCCGAGTTTCTTCCCAAAGTTGTTTCCCAGTTTCATATTAACGAGGAAATAGTTGTTCCGGCCTTTAACTCACCGGGTCTTTCCGTGGGTGAGGCCTCTTTGGATGTTGTGCGGGCCTTAAGGACTTATGTTGACCGCACTTCTTCGTTTAGGAAGTCGGACGCTTTGTTTGTCCTCTTTGGCTTCCGTAAAAAGGGTTGGCCTGCTTCAAAGCAAACTTTGGCAGCCTGGATCCGTATGGCTATTTCTGAAGCTTATCTTCATGAAGGCCCACCGGTCCCTCCTTCTCTGAAGGCTCATTCCACTAGGTCTGTGGGTCCTTCGTGGGCAGCTCGACGTGGTGCCTCGGCAGTTCAGATCTGCAAGGC
Organism: Taudactylus pleione; assembly: GCA_031769625.1. Lineage (NCBI taxonomy): Eukaryota > Metazoa > Chordata > Amphibia > Anura > Myobatrachidae > Taudactylus > Taudactylus pleione. The sequence continues at coordinate 13,283,692 of JAUIMM010000042.1, forward strand.
TGCTACGTGGTCTTCTGTCCATACCTTCGTGAGGTATTACAGGTTTGACACCTTCGCCTCTCAGGATGCTTCCTTCGGGCGGCGGATTCTCCTTTCTGCACAGGAGCGTCCCCACCCTTAAAGGATACTGCTTTGGGACATCCCCAAGGTATCCTGTGGATACCCTATGGACCCTGAAGTAGAAAATATGAGATATGGTAAGAACTTACCCTTGTTATCTCTATTTCTACGAAGTCCATAGGGTTCCACAGGACTCCCGCCCTGTCGCACCTGTGCTGCAGATGGGCTTTGCTCTGGTCACCGGTTTTCCGTCTCCCTCTGGTGAGAATGTGATTCTTGTATGTGTCCAGATCTTTGTTCTCTCTCTTCCTTCTCCTCCTCCGGCCTATGGCTTGGTAACTAACTGAGGTGCCTTGGCCCGGGGGCGGGGTATAGGAGGGGGACCTAGTGCATCCTGGGAGGCTGAAAGCTTAACTCTTTGGTGCCCTGCGACTGATGTCACACCTATACCCCAAGGTATCCTGTGGAACCCTATGGACTTCGTAGAAATAGAGATAACAAGGGTAAGTTCTTACCATATCTCATATTTTACAAACTTACCTAATGCTGGCCATATACGGTAAGATTTTCTGTCCAACCATCCAACTAGTTGGTTGGTTGGAATGAAAATCTGGTAACGTATCGGAGTAAATGATGATGATCAATTTGCTCCTAAATGCAATAAAATAGATTAAAATGGTCGTCAGACAAGTTTGTTAAATGTTTGCTCTAAACAATTTGTTCAAACAACAGATTTTAATCCATTTTCCGGCGTTTGGGAGCAAATTGCTGATTGTCATTTGCTTTCATCCCTTACCAGATTTTCATTCCAACCAATCAACTAGTTGATGGTTGGACAGCAAATCTTACCGTGTATAGCCAGCATAACCCTCCTTTTTTGTACCCTCACACTAAGCCTCCCTGTCCCGCACCCTAACCCTCCCGCTTTAGTGCCTAACCTCCCCCCGGTGTTGCCTGGACCTAACCCTTCCTGTTTGGAGCCTAACCCTAACCTCCCCCTTCCCGCAGCCTAACCCTAAATCCCCCTGGGGTGCCTAAAGCTAACCCCTGTTCCCCCGCGACTGATACTTTTCCCCGGTCTTCTTACAATCAGGATGCCGACTGCCGGGATTTCGGTGTCTGTATTCCGGTACCGGTGTTCTCTCGGTCATTAGGATTCCGGAAGCCGGCATCCCGATCATCGGGGTATTAACTACATCCCCTGGGGAGGCATGAAGTATTATAGCTTTGTGATTTTGTGAGCTCTCCCTTGATTTAAATAATAAAACTTGGTACTGGTGCTCATCACTTTGTTGTGGTACTGGTGCTCATCACTTTGTTGTGGTACTGGTGCTCATCACTTTGTTGTGGTACTGGTGCTCATCACTTTGTTGTGGTACTGGTGCTCATCACTTTGTTGTGGTACTGGTGCTCATCACTTTGTTGTGGTACTGGTGCTCATCACTTTGTTGTGGTACTGGTGCTCATCACTTTGTTGGGGTACTGGTGCTCATCACTTTGTTGTGGTACTGGTGCTCATCACTTTGTTGTGTGGTACTGGTGCTCATCACTTTGTTGTTGTGGTACTGGTGCTCATCACTTTGAGGCAGATTCCATTAAATGTGATGTACCATCACTCATTGCAGTGAGACCCAGATGCACAAATTGTGATAATTTACGGTAGTGCAATTATCGCGAGGTTTACCTTGCACCTGTAGCGGCAGATGCCTACACATCACGTCCTTAGCACAGCATTGAATTCCCCTCTTTGATGTAAATCAATGCATTTCGCACATTTTTTTTGTCTTTGGGAAGTGCTTGTCCTCTTTACACAGTTTGTGCTCTTTTTTTTTTTTTTATTTCTGCTTCACTTACTTTTATTTTTTTTTCCTATTAATGACACAGTGCTTTCATGTTCGCTCCAGTTCTTGCTATGGGGCTGTTTTGCAGAGTTGTATATTTGTTTTTAGCATTTTTATCATTGACTGGTTTCTACCCTTGTGTACTTCTGCATGTTCAACTTCGGCCCATTAGTTTACAGTAAATGTAATAGTCTATTTTCATTGCTAAAAGATGGGGGGATATTTATCAAAGCATTAAAAGAGATAAAGTGGAGAGAGATACAATACCAGCCAATCTGCTCCTAACTGCCATGTTACAAGCTCTGTTTGAAAAATGACAGGAGCTGATTGGTTGGTACTTTATCTCTCTCCACTTTAACTCCCTGCTTTGATAAATCTCCCCGTAAGTGTACTGATGGGCTGATTTGACTTGGTAGCACAGCCAGACATGGGACGTGTGTATCTGTAATGTACGGCTTGGGTATTGACGCTAGTTTCCATTCTCTTACAGGTCAAAGAAACCGCGAGAAGACTGGAGAGAGCAATTGCTGTGTAATCCTGTAAATGATGATGTGTCTGTAAAGTGTGATGTAATATAGTCTTTGTTTTTCATGCTGCTGGAATAGAGGAGAACCATTGCTTCAGAGAACCTTAGATCAACTCCCTGTCATACTATTCACGGAAGTGATATATTACATGGACATTCATAGAGCTCTCTTCACTGCAAGAGACCAAGAACATTCTCATAACGATTTAACCTTTGTTTTTCTTGCAGAGTAACTTTGTAGTATGTTATAGTATCTCCATTTTTTAATGCATTCAGTATTCCGGGGGGAAAAAGTCACTATCTTCTCTTCTACAACAATATTCATTCTTGCTGCAGCATAACAACATACAGAAACAAATCACTGATTTCAGGCTGTCCACATGCAGATTGCACTGACATCTGGTCGCCGACCTAGACCTCAACAACAGATAGCTGTAGCCATACTTGATACAACAATCTAGAGGACAAGTTCTACACTGGAAATCAAGGCGTCAAATCAGACTGAAATCAAAGTATTAGTGACGGTGTCTTCTACCTAATGTAATTATTGCCCGTGGCGGCACGAGGTAGTATCAGGAGAACGACAATACGGTTTATATTCAAGGAACAAAGCTAATTGTGCCTGTAATCTGAAAGCACTCTGCAGAGGGCGCTGGAGTAATTGTTAATGTACTATTCTGTGCACTCTTATCGCAAGCGTACGTTGCATGCGCGCTCATACCAAGCAAGCGAGAAGAGTGCCTTTCCTAGCCTTAATATGGGAGGGTTATTTTTCCTGTAGTCCATAAGCCTTTATTATTGTGCAGATATATTAGCAGATGTCATTATTAATCAACCTTGTGTTTTAATATCAAACATTGATGTTTTCGGTGATGAAAAAAAAAAAAGACAACTCATCAGTAATCTAGTGTCCAACTTCATGTCTAAATAATAAGAGACAACAAATCGCAACCTTAGTACTAGTTTTTGTTTCTTTATGTAACTTGCATTTATACTAGTGCTTGCAAGGATATTACAATTCAAGCAAAAAAAAAAGATGCCATCTTCTCATTTCATACAAATAATTTAAGACATGCTATAATGAATTTGCACAGCACTAAAGCATGAAGCTATGTTTCATTTAAAACTGTAAAAACAAAATATATATAAACATTTTTTTTATATTTTTTTCCACCAGGGACTAAGAGTAAAATCTACCTGGTTGAAATTACAAATGTGTAGAATATATTTAATAATAAAAAAATATATAAAATGCGTTATTATAGAATCTAACAATAGATTGGCATAGTGTAATAGAACCATATACCTATACGTTGCTTTTGCCTTTAGAACACAAACAGTCACAGGTTGACCTGGGGTCCTGTATTCAGTACCTAAAAAAAATTATTAACAAAGGTTTTAAAGCCCCCATTACAAATATTCCATTTAATAATTTTATTTCGACAGCATTATTTTAGTGTAATCAGATTATTTTGTTCATTATTATAGCTTTGACGAGATGCTTTATATGCATTCGGTCTTAATATTGTTCATATGGATCTGACTTAAATTTGTAAACAGCAAAAAAAAAAATAATAAAAAAAACACAAAGATAACAATTGTAAATAGCACTAAAGAGTTTTCTTCCTGCAACCTGTACTGATATAGATTCTTCTGTAATAAATAAAATAATATTGTAGTGCATTTCTGTTGGTTGTTTGGTGGATCTGATTGGGACTGTAATTGCTTTGAATTTTTTTGATAAAACTGGAAAAGTCATTTTAAACTTAACTTAAAATCAATGCAATTTTTTTTTTTGGTTTCTGCAAATTAATCCCACTGATTACTTTTGTAATCCCATTGATAGTGAATTGTTCTGATTATTTTCCTGTATAGCTATATAATAAAGTAAAATTGTCACAATGTTGTGACGTCTCTCTCTGACCTTGGGTTACAAGCACATGTGTTTTACATTAAAAATGTTTATTTTAATTGAAGATGAATATTGTACAGAGAAATGTGAAGAAGATAAATGCATAGTTGAATGCACTCTGAAATCTTCTACTTGCCAATTATTTTTTTAAAGCAATTGGACATCATGTTCAGTGCAGTTCATGGTTTAGTCTCAATTCACTATTATAATATTTTTTTCCTTTAAATACCAATAATTAATAGTTGTTACTACCTCATATGACTTTTCCCCTCCATTTCATTGGTGTATCTATAATAGGTGTGCAATCTACACAGGCCCTTGAGTCAATGTGTCTCCCGCCACCCACCCTACGCCCAGAGCTGGGCCTGACACAGCGGCTGCAGGGTGCTCTCTTTATAAAGACGGCACAGGCATTTGCTCACGAGATAGAAAAGACTGAGACAGTGCTATCTTATGTGCAGCCGCCAGAGCCATATTTTTAGGGGGAGGGGGCTTAAGGGCCCCCTTAAAATTTAAAAAGCTGCTCAATCTGGTTTGGTTTTTACTGAAAGCACTTGTGGACAGAGCCCTAACTAGACTTGTTGGTGCCCTGGGCGAGAAAGAGCATTGGCGTCCACCCATTTTCCTAATAGGGACACTTTAAGATACAATCCTGTTGTACCACTGTGAAATCACTGGCTGTAGTGATGATACACAGTAATAATGTAGTATAGCGCCCCAGCTCTAGATGTAGGAGAGCACTGGTAAAGCTGCCCTTGCAGCAGGATTTATCCATCAGAACAGCTGTGCACAAGCCTGGAGCCTGCAGTGTAGGTCACCGGCTGAAGGCATACAAGGAGTGCTGCTTGTATTGTATATGCGGCAATAGCAACGGGGAGATCTGTGTATGTACCCTGCGCCAGCACCTGAAATCACTGGCAAAGGTGTGCTGTCATCAGAAATTGTGGGGCAGATAGCTATGTGTGAGGTGTCTGACTGCCATGTGAGAGGTTATAGGTTTGAGTCCCAGGTATGACAGTATTTTAAAATGTGTGTTAAATAAGAGGATGTGACTGATGGTGCTCGTGGAGGTGGTCAGATGGAGGGGGCGTTGGCCAGGGAGGAGATGGGGGCGGCCAGCCGATGCTGGGGATAGAAGAAAAGGAAGCTACAAGCGAGCATGATTATAAACAGAAAATTTCAAATTGACAGGCACGAGCAGTGCCCCCAACCCTGCGGTGCCCTGTGCCATGGCACATGTTACGGCGCTGCTTGTGGAAAGTAGCTTATGTTATTATTCGAACTTGGTTTTAGGGAGTTAGTAACTGTTTGCCCGTGCCCCTTTCACCATCGCCAAGCTGCTTGCCAGCCCTCCAAGAAAGGCTGTCATAGGAATCATTGATCCCTATGACAACTGTTCTTTCCCAGTCACATCAAAAAGCGCCCTGAGGATGCAATAACAAATACTTTAGTATGTTTGTATTAGCGTAGGGTTATCCATGGCAAAAGATTGTGTTAAGTGTGAAACTACGTGGAAGATCTGCTGATGCAATCAGTCTGGCTATGGTTGCTGGCCTGTGCTGATGCAGTCAGTCTGGCTATGGTTGCAGGCCTGTGCTGATGCAATCAGTCTGGCTATGGTTGCTGGTCCTGTGCTGATGCAATCAGTCTGGCTATGGTTGCTGGCCTGTGCTGATGCAGTCAGTCTGACTATGGTTGCAGGCCTGTGCTGATGCAGTCAGTCTGGCTATGGTTGCTGGTCCTGTGCTGATGCAGTCAGTCTGGCTATGGTTGCTGGCCTGTGCTGATGCAGTCAGTCTGGCTATGGTTGCAGGCCTGTGCTGATGCAATCAGTCTGGCTATGGTTGCTGGCCTGTGCTGATGCAGTCAGTCTGGCTATGGTTGCAGGCCTGTGCTGATGCAGTCAGTCTGGCTATGGTTGCAGGCCTGTGCTGATGCAGTCAGTCTGGCTATGGTTGCAGGCCTGTGTTGATGCAGTCAGTCTGGCTATGGTTGCTGGCCTGTGCTGATGCAGTCAGTCTGGCTATGGTTGCAGGCCTGTGCTGATGCAGTCAGTCTGGCTATGGTTGCAGGCCTGTGCTGATGCAGTCAGTCTGGCTATGGTTGCTGGTCCTGTGCTGATGCAATCAGTCCGAAAAACGGTTTGATCTATGTAGCCGGCTGAGCAACCTGTCCTGAGACTGGTTGCTGACATCAGACCTGTAACCAGTCACAGCGTAGGATGCTGCTGTTAGTAGTTACCATAGTAGAGAAGGTATTCATGGATCAGCTTATTGTTGGGACAAATGATTGCCACCAGATACAAATAAGTGGTACATGCAGAAATCGGGCAGAAACAATACAGTTTGCAATCCAAATTTCAAATGTTGTCTTTTCTGTTTCATATTACAGAGATTTGTCCCAAAAAAAGTGCTGGTTGCAGTCTTCAGAGAGCCCGGAAGAGGAAGTGTGTTTTATTGTGCAACTTTACTGTTATTCTATTATGTCTGGGAAATGGTGCTGACTGTAGTCAAACTGGAAGAGTGAGGCTGCACAGGAATTACGCCACACTATAAATATTGGTCTTTTGTCAACTACGGTATCAATTGAGCTCTGTAAACCCAAGCTTTGCTCTGACATCCAGTAATGTATATGTATCGTTCCCAGTTTGCAACATCACGAGGGAGACAGTGTTTTCGGCACTGAGCGTAGAGAAGTCACTCGTTATTTCTGTTTTTGAGTTGGAGGGAAAGAAAACCATTTACATTTGTGCAAAAGACCTGGTAATTTAGCAGTATTAGTCCATGTAACATAGCACTGGTAACACATTGAGGGGGATATTTAGCAAATCTTGGAGAGAGAGAAAGTGGAAAAGCTGCTCATACAGTATCTACCAATCCGCTTCTATCTGTCATGTTTCTAGCACAGCCTGTAAAACCACTGATTGGCTGGTACTATCTCTCGCCAAGATTTGATAAATCTCCCCCTGAATGTAATAACTTTGTTCCTTAGAGAAATGTGAATTCTGCTACAACCTTCTTAACCATTGTGACATCCTGTATTACTTCTCTGTGCTGTCCTGGAGATTGGCTACATGCTGGATTCTTTTCAAACTTGCACACACAGGGCCATGTAAGAATCATCTGTGTTATTGGTGTTGTCGTATTCTAATATCCTGCTCACCTACAGATCGTTCTAGCCCCACCCATTTCTGGTCATGTGCACACATGTACCCAATCCATTGGCGCTCTGATTCCAGTCGTGGCTCGCCATTGGCGCTCTGATCCCAGTCTTACCTCGCCATTAGCGCTCTGATCCCAGTCTTACCTCGCCATTGGCGCTCTAAGTCTTTTTACAAAACTTTACACATTTTTCATTGATAGATTTCAAATGAATGGATTTCATACTAAAATTGTGTTTGTGATGATTTTAGAAAATAAGATGGCTTGGTGAGATTTTGTTTTCTATATCCAAAATTAATTCTTTAAATCCAAAAATGAGTATACATTTGATATATTATTTTTATTGCACCACAATACTATTGTCCCCTCTGAAAGCAGACAAGACGGTCCTCACATTTCCTGCAAAGTGCATGCAAGCAAGCCTGTGCTTTTTACCACCACTCCCTGTTACCTCCCCAAATGGCCCTCTAATTGTCAATCACTTTGAGAATGAAAAGTCGTTGCGGTCGCCTACTGTAATGTACCTTGACGCATGTGCAGACGGCCGATTGTCGGTCAACATCGGAATATCGTACATCTCGGAATCAAGGCGACAGTTATGTACGTCTGAACCTGTACCTGATTTGAAAAGTTGGTACTAAAGTTATTTTACAGATCATTTTCAAAGTTCCATGCGTGACAGAGATAAACTGCATCAGTCACTGCGCAGGGGGAATGGGACGGTGTCCCAGACCTATAAAATACACTTCTCTGGGAAATTGTTGATCAGGCAATATCTGTGCTTTAAACACGGTTGCTGAGCTGTCAGAGGTGCCAGGTAGATGGATTGTTAAAGCAGACATGACATTTTATTTGTAGGAGCCCAGTGTTCTCCCAGTCCGTGCCAAGCTTCAAATTCACAGCAAGAAGAGAGATAGAGGTGCTCTAAGTACCCAGATAAACGCTTTGGCAAGTAGATCGGTTTTCTTTGAACTGTGTGATGCATGTGACACCAGAAATGTATTTCATTTTAATCAGCTACTTTTCCTGATATATAAGGATAGTAAGGGGTCAATTCAATTAGTAGCGGTTTGGTGCATGTGAGCCATTTTTATAGCAAATTTGCAAATAAATTTCCAACATGCAGGGCCGGCTCCTGGCATGTTCCACCTGAGCAGCCGCACGAGGGCGCCACCTACAGATGGCGCGCCGATTTTCTGGCGGCACCTTCCCTGGCTGTCACTGTCATGCCGGGCTCTGCTCAGCCCACCCACCCGACTGATGCTGCTGCTGCTGCACTTTTGCCCTACCGCTGACACTAGAGGCCTGGACGAGGTGAAGAGGGCCTCCGTGGTGCGGAGGAGACGGTAAGTGAATGCTGCTCATGGCTCATCCCCCCATCACATCATGGGCTCAGGCTGGCACTGGCAGGCAGGCAGGCTGTGTGTGTGACTAATGTGCTGGTATGCCGCACCCCACCACATGCATACAGCCTGCCTGTCAGTGCCAGCATCCAGCCCATGAATAAAAAAACGGTGTCGGAGTCTGAATGGATGCTGTGCGCGGCATCCATTCAGTGACGGGAGAGGGCTGGGGGAAGCCCAGCTAGTGAGGCTCCCCCCAGCCTGACATTATTTGGAGGCATGCCATGCGGGCACACCTCCAAATAACGTCAAACAGGGGGCATGGCCTATGGTAATTAGGCCACGCCCCCATTTTCGATCGTGCACGATTTAAGGACGCTCTCTTAAGAGCCGGCACAGGGTGCTCCAACCCCTGGAGCCGGCCCTGCGAACATGTATTGCATTTTCCCAGCAAATTTGCAGTTATTTGTGCGCACCCCCTGAGCAGGAGAAAAGGTCGGGATAATCTTTGTTCCCAGGTAAAATTGTCAGGACGCAGGGCCTCATTCAGATTTGTACGCAAACCTGATGGTCTATGTACAATTCCTATGGTGGGTGGGCCGCACATGTGCCGGAGCTCAATGCAGCTGCGGCTCCAGACACAGCATCAAGAAAGCCGGGCGTTTGTGGGTTGCGGAGGCTGCCCATTTCAGGGGGCGCCTGACCCATTTTCTGGGTGTGACGAGGTGTTTGCATCTTCCAAAGCAGATTTACTTGCCTCGGTAGTGGGATACGGGAGGCCATTCTGTGTAAGCTTAGGTCTACAAATCACCAGGCTTGGTGCAATTTTGCTCTCTTCTTTTGTCTTTTCTTCTTACGTTTAGGTTAACCTTTCCATAGATGTTATATTGTTGTCACCCTTGTATTAATACTGACATTTTTGCCTCTGTATTTAGCTTTTCATTTTTTTTTTCCACTTGGATGTTCTACTTCTACAGGTTGTGCATCTGCCAGATGTAACCTACGCAGTGCACCCAACATGGCTGCCTTGGATGTTGCTACCATGGGCAGGATGAGCAACTTGTGGATCTATTCATACAGTGCATATCATACCACACACATTTGTTCCTTTTATTGCATGTCACACACACTAACCTTCGTAGTGTGCCCAAGATGGCTGCCTCACCTGGTACGCCCGTGGGTGGGATGAAAAATACTTGGATCTGCTGGCTGTGTAAGGTCCCTGCTCTTAGATTTAGTATGCTGTAACTTCTCCATTTTGTGTTCTCTCTCCTAAGCGTTACCTATTCCACCCACAGTAACCTACGCAGCGCACCCAAAATAGCTGCCTCGCCTGGTACCCTTTGTTAATGGAATAATATAACCTGTGGAAATTATTACCCAAAATGGCTGCACCACCCCTGCATTATAATCGTACCTATTATGTTGACTGTTTTCGGTTTGTTTTCTTCTTTCTGTAACACTAAACCCCTGTGCTTTGGTTTCTGATGTTGTAAAGCGTCCGAGTCCTGCTGGAGAAAAGCTCTGTATAAATAAACTTATTATTATCATCACTCAGGTGGTCTATGGCTGCCCAATGGTGATCTGATGGCAGGCCTCAGATCTGTGATGCTGGCAGTGGGGGTCTTTCAGATGCCTCCTGCAGCATTAGCAAATGTTCACGATGCCTATAGCGTATAAGTCAGAATCAGACCCACAGCACAGAATCTCTGGTACACCCCTCCCAATGAATAATGATGCGCTTGGAGGGGTTTAAATAGTGTATAGTTTTCAGGTGCATTTCTCAGAGACCGCTCCATACTGGGTGAAATGATGCGGGCTAGGTATGCTGGATCTTGTATTGATGGGTATTTGCATTTGTAGATTGAAGCTATAAGTGTTTTTTTCCCAAACATTTTACAAACACACATTTTAATGTACCCCAAAGTACTGGAAATAGTTTAATTTGCTGAAAAACACTTTTCCACCATTGCTATAAAAAAAAAATTAAGCGTTTTTTCACCTTTTAAGAAATCCACTTTCCTAATGGCTACTGACACTTCCTATATGGTCCTGCGCTGTCAGGTGACACTTCCTATATGGTCCTGCGCTGTCAGGTGACACTTTCTATATGGTCCTGCGCTGTCAGGTGACACTTTCTATATGGTCCTGTGCATGGTCCTGTGCTGTCAGGTGACACTTTCTATATGGTCCTGCGCTGTCAGGTGACACTTTCTATATGGTCCTGCGCTCTCAGGTGACACTTTCTATATGGTCCTGCGCTGTCAGGTGACACTTTCTATATGGTCCTGCACTCTTAGGTGACACTTTCTATATGGTCCTGCGCTGTCAGGTGACACTTTCTATATGGTCCTGTGCTGTCAGGTGACACTTTCTATATGGTCCTGCGCTCAGGTGACACGTTTTTGTGGCCCAGTAAGATTCCGTCACTTTTTCATGCACTTCTCCCCACAAGTTCCGTGAATCAGCATTTCTAATTGAATATCATATTTCTTGGTTGCCGCGCTGTATGCGAGTTTTATTATGCGGATTCGCAAACAGATCTCATTGAATTGACCCCTAAAGATCTGTAGTTGAGTCCAGTGCTTACACAGAAAATACATCCAGAATATCACAATCCAAACGTGTCACGAAAGACACTGAAGGCTCCTCCCAATGTGAACAAACACAGAGAAGGATTACAAAGCCGATTGGCCACACGCAGAACTATTTTGATGATTTAGCCAGTGATGTGGTGCGTGACCAGCAGACTCGCAGAGGGATCTCCTGGTCCCTCCCCCACGTCAGGTGCAGCCAATAACTGCTGCCAGGGAAATGCAAAGTCGTGATGATCCAATCATCATTAGTCCGCTATATCGAACATTGATATTTGAAGGTTGATATTAATGTTATGCGTTTAAAAAAAAAATGGAAGTTTTGTTTTTTTGTAAATAAAATTGTTAGGTAACGATTTTTTAACGATTTGTCATTATCGTTCAAAAAATCGTTCAGTTTCTGAGTTAATCGTTCAAGCGCGCACCCGTTTGTAGTTATCGTTCATTTCAGACTGTCCAACATAACGATTTTCATTAAGGGAAGGAACATTTTTCGTTCATCGTTGTAAAATTCGTTCATTACACTTCAAAAATCGTTAACTTTTTCAAGGAAAAATCTGACAGAAAATCGTTGGGTACAAAGTAGTTCCGTGTGTATGCACCTCAAGTGGTGTGTTTAACCATGTTTCAAACAAAACGGAATAGATCATTTATAGTCTAAACCTATATGCATGTATCCTAAATATGTAAAGTATGTGCAGTCAGTATTTTGCACAAATTCCCAGTAGAGTCACTAAGAAACATGATACACCGACCCCTAGGTCTCTGCTCTAAGCAGTTTACAAGACGTAAGACGTTAAACATGTAATATACTTTCTCAGGGCAAAACACCATATTCACCACCAGAGGGCACAGTGACTTTTTACATTACAGGTTCTGTGACATTGCAGCACAAAACTAAACTTCAGTGTAAAAATATTTCATACCAAAGCACTAAATAAATAGGATTCATAAAACATCTCTTCCCTCAATTCGTTTTTTAAGGCCGTGCCTGTATTTTACTATTATACTGAACATTAGACAGCGTTTTGTGCTATAATAATCTTACATATCTGGTAAATACACTGAGGTGAGAGCCCCTTGTTAGGAAGTAACCTGTCAATTCATTAGGAACTAGTGACATCGCTGAATCATGAGGCCCTATGCACAAAGATGCTGTAAAACTAGTTATGAAGGCAGTTTATAGGCTGCATCCTCTTGTGAATTGGTTCATTAAGCAAAATGCTTCCTGTGTATGTAGCGACCTGTCCACTTTATAAGGGAATGCTTTTTATTTTCTCAGAATACCATGGGCCTGATTGAGACATCCACAAAGTGTCTGGATTTGTGTGAGTGTACACTTACGCTAATGTGAGAACCGGTGCGACCTCAAACAGGAAGCTTTGCCACCCACTAGTCTTACGGCAAGCGCCATCACTGTTGTCATTAGTATTGCCACTTGGACCAGCTCCATGCTAGATCCTTCAGAAACGGTCTTCCCCCCACTGTGCGTGGAAATCGCACAGAGCTTTAGCTACGTGCCCATGACCACTCCACGAGACGCATCTCTTGTGTGTTGCCGCCCAGTTTCAGCCCATTGAAAGCAAAGCGAGATCCGTGTAACTACTAATCAATGGTAGGTAGGCAGGAATGTGCAAACTCGCTTCTGTGCAGCACTGTATGGTAAAACTTACTATTCGCATCTGTTACTGAACATATGTCCCAAGTGTACTTTGGGGGTATGAAGATATAAAAGTGTGATGTTGAGCATTGGTGGGGTATTCAATATGGGAGCGAAAAGTCCGTGCTGGACTTTTCGCTCCACATCGGAGATTTTTCAGGGATAAAGTATCGGGTGCGCGCCCGCTTTATCCCCGTATTCAATATAAAATCTACGAAAACGGGACCTGGCGAAGTGGGATTTGCGATAAACTACGACATTTTCCTGGAAAAAATTGTAGGACCCCCCTAAAGTTGTAAAAACATGGGGGAATCACTATGGGTAGCCCCGTTTTAGCCTGCAAATGAAAGTCGGGGATTTAAATAGCCGCAGCAGGTGTTTTTTTCCCGACATTGAAGAAGTGTTGCAGAAGAGCACTTAGGTTATTTTTTTCATTTTTTTAAGTGGTCCCATCAAATTTGGGGTACATGAAAATGGGTACTAGCTATTTTTAAAGTAAGTTTTTAAAAATTCTGCAACTATGCACCTGCCGCTAATAGCCTATTCTAGAAAACAGCTGCCGCATACTTGCAGAATAGCCCTGAACCTATTTCCCTATTTTGAAACACTTTTTTCCCATTTTTTTTTTCACCCCAATTTTTAAAGTCATTTTTTGGGGTGTCCCTATTTTTTTTTTTCTTTTTTTTTTTTTTTGACACAGTTCTTTTTAAAATGTCATTCCCAGGGGTGCAGGCTATTTTTTTTTTTAAGTCTGCACCCCTAAACCCCAATTCTGCACTTTTTTTCGCCACCTATTCAGTGGTGAAAAGTTAGGACGGTTTTTTTTCAAAGACTTTTCGAACCTGCAAAAAGTCTTTGAAATTGAATACAGTGTAAAACTAAAACCTGCGATAATGACGTCATAGGTGCGATATTAACGCAAAAACTGAGTTTTTGCTCCATATTGAATTCCCCTATTGGTCTTATAGACTATAGCATTCCCCATTCTCACCTTGCCATAGGGGAACAATCTCAGGGCACTAGCCCCATAGAAATGATAGTTGGTCATAAGAGGATCATTAAAAGACACTGCTTCCAGGTTCTATTTTCTCATTACCCCTGAAAGCGCTAGTGACCAGGCTAGTATGATCTTCACCTCTAGTAGCCCACAGTCCGTTAAAGTTCCTCCTAGGACTCATGCACAAGTCAGAGGTGTTTATTAGCAAGGGATACAGGGTGCCAGTCCTACTGTGGGCAATAACAGGATACACATTTAGAGATATAGGGCTAATGCAGAATTGAATGTATGCCTGTGGTGCAGAGCATACATTGTGTGCACTTGCACTATACATACCACTAAAAAAGGTGTATGCAATTATGCATTTTGGATTACATCTACACGTGCATCTGAAGAGGTGAAAGTGGGCTGTACCGGGGCTCACACAAGCAGATATCAGTGGCTGGGTGTACACATAAATGTGCTGCATGCAGACCTGGACATAAGCAAAGATCTGCCAGGTTAGAAACGTATCTTTGCACCTAATACAGGGCGGGGGTAAGTGCATGACTAGTGGAAAACTAGGTTCACTCACAGAATCAGTGTCATCGCGGGATGCGTACAACTCTGCATACGGGAAAATACACATTCTTTCTATGCACACTTTTCTATCACGTTGAATTCAGGCCCATACCGTGCAAGATCTATGTCATGTTCTTGTAGCACCAAATCTGTGTCCACAAGAATACAGCTAAGGTTAACCCTGGCAAAGTAAGATCAGGAGTAATGCAGGGTCACAACACCAGGGAACAAGAAGAAACCGGGCACTCAGTGTCAGAGCAGGACAGTGTGTGTTCTGCATTATATAGGCATGTAATATGGTACCTACCGGGATGTGCACACTAGCAATCTTAGCTGAAGCACATGCCAAAAACCAACATCACCTCAAGCTTACAGAACTGCAGATAAGCCAGCATCGGGATCACCGCTATAGGGTCTCAGACCCTGGTAAAAAGCAGGGTCAGAGACACGGAAATTTCGACTCGGGTTGACCCTTTCACACAGGAAAAAATACCTGTGTTGATCTGCAAGTTACCGTGTAAAAGTGCTTTACCCGGTAATTTGATTTTCTATGTGAAAGGGGTATTAGCAAGTTCTGTGAGCGCTTCCATTCCTGTATTCCAGTCTCTATTTCAGCATCAAAACAAGTTCCCATGTATTTAAAGTCTGAGGGCCAAATGTAATAGGTAGTCTGTTTTGGTAAATTGCGAGTTTGGTGCTAATCTCGCAATTTTTCACAACTCTCCAATGTAATAGGGTGTCTGTTCACTAAAACTCGCATTTTCAAACTCGCATCCAGATGTTTTCACATTGAAAACAATCAACTCGCCCAATGTAATAGAGTGTCTGTTTCAGACTCGCAAAAAAAAGTTTACCAAAAGTCCCCAAGTAATAGACCTGCTTCAGGCTAGCGAGTACATCCTGAGCAGGTCAGATTAACACAGAAACATGCACATATCCATGAGATATGTACATGTTTCTGTGTGTACTTATGTTAAATGTTTTTAAATAAAAAAAAAATGAAGTGCACCCCCTCCCCAAAAGCATAACCAGCCCCGGGCTTTATAAAGCCTGTTCTGGTTCTAAAAATACAGGGGCCAAAATGCGTAGGGGGCCCCTGTATATTAAGAACCAGCACAGAGCTTTGTTGAGCTGGTCCTGGTTCTGGAAAATCAGGGGACAAAACGAGTAGGGGTCCCCTGAAAATTCCAGAACCAGCACCAAACTTTCTAGCGGGGAGATAATGCCACAGCCAGGGAAAACCTTTGACCGGTTTCCCCGGCCAAAGCATTATCCCTGACCGATAGTCCAGGCCGGGGATCCTTGGGGAGTTGGGTACCCCCCCAATAAAGGGGTACCCCTCTCCAGGGCACCCCAGGCCTAGACTGATAGCCCAGGGCTATCCCCAGCACCCTATGCCCGTGGGTGCCGGGTTGATAGTGTTAGTGTAAAGTGTAAAAATAAATTTTCCATATTGTCTTTAGTTGTAGAACCACAGGTACCAGCAAGCCTCCCCTGCATGCTGGTATTTGGAGAACCACAAATACCAGCATGCGGGGCATTACGGGCCCACTGGCACTTGTAGTTCTACAACTAAAGAAATACGTGAATAAACAAACATACACCGTGAATGTAAAATTTTATTAAAACATACATTCACACTCACACATACTCACCTAGTATCCAAAGTAATTCATAGGGGTGTACCTGAAAAAAAAAATCCATACTCGCCTCTCCTATGCGTAGATCACGTCCACTTCTCCAAGTAGGCAATCCAGGGGTTAAAATAAAAAAATGCAAAAAACCGAACCATAGGGACTGAGCAAAGTTATATGTGTACACATACCTTTGCTCCGCGTAAATGACCGGGGCACACGTGTGCCCCGTCAGTGAAGGGGCTGCCAGCCAATCAGGGAGAATCTCCGTCGGAGCAGCTCCCTGTTTGGCTGAATGCCTCCAGCCTGTGTGTCCCATAGACTTCTATGGTTACGATGTAGCGGCTCCCTGCATAGACTTCAATGGGGAATTCTCACCATAGAAGTCTATGGGCAGGGGCTGGCTGGCAACTTTTGGCCTGGGGGGCAGACACAAGTAAGTGGCCCGATTTCTCCACCAGCGCATTGCAATGGAGAAAAGACACATGATAATAGCCTCTGTAAGTAAGGTGTGCCTAATGTGGGTGTGCTTTAAATAATGTAGAGAGGTTTGCAGTGACAGCCAGATTAGGGAGCATCGCAGTGACTGCCATATAATGCAGAGAGGTTCACAGGGACCATCAGATCAGGGAGTGTCGCAGTGACTGCTAGATAATGCAGAGAGGTTCGCAAGGACCATCAGATCAGGGAGTGTTGCAGTGACATTATAATGCAGAGAGGTCGCAGTAACCATCAGATCAGGGAGCGTCTCAGTGCCTGCCATATAATGCAGAGAGGTTCACAGTGACCACCTGATCAGGGAGCGTTGTAATGGGTGCCAGATAACGCAGTATTCACCTGATTATGCAGAAATCATCAGTGACCCACATATAACACAGGTATTATGAATATACAGTAGCCCTCACACACAATAACAATACCCCCCCACATTCACACACATTTAACATCACCCCCAGCACCGACAGTATTAAAACACCCCCCTCTCCCCCAAGATAAAAATAACTACAGCCCCCCATTGCATTAGTATTCCAACTCTTCCTCCCCCCCCCCCCCCTCAAATATCATTAAACACGTACATCTCCACTGGCACTTACCTGTCTGGAAGGCTGTTCTGTCTGTGGTCCCTGCGGAGCTCCAGGGTACAGGAAGAGATGACAGAGACAGGTGGAGAAAGAGCGGAGCCTCGGGGTGAGGGGGCGGGGTCTTCAGCAGGGACAGAAGGAGATATAGTCAGACAGGGTAGGGGAGGGGGAGGGGCCTCCCGATGAGGGGACGGGGCCTTAGCCAGGTAGAGGAAGGGACAGAGGACACAAAGAAAGCAGCGGAGCGGCCTTGGAAGGAGTGCTGCTCAGTGTGCAGCCACAAGCTGCATAGATGTGAGTGACAGACAGCCCGGTAACAGGCAGAGAATGCTGCCCAGCCGCTCTGATGCTGCTATAGTCGGAGTGACTGAGAGCACTTTCTGCCTGTCACCCGGCCGTCAGTTATACATCTGCACTAGTGATACCGGCACTCACTGAGGCTAAAGTCTACCGGCCCGGGGGGCATATGGCACCCTGCCCCCCCGGCCCAGCCCGCCACTGTCTATGGGACACAGGCTGGCCGCATTCAGCCAAACAGGGAGCTGCTCCGACGGAGATGCTCCCTGATTGGCTGGCGTCCCCTTCACTGACGGGGCACACTTGTGCCCCGGTCATTTACGCAGAGCAAAGGTATGTGTACACACATACCTTTGCTCAGTCCGTATGGTTCGGTTTTTTGCGGTTTTTTATTTTAACCCCTGGATTGCCTACTTGGAGAAGTGGACGTGATCTACGCATAGGAGAGGTGAGTATGGGTTTTTTATTTCAGGTACACCCCTATGGATTACTTCGGATGCTAGGTGAGTATGTGTGAGTGTGCATGTATGTTTTATTAAAATTTTACTTTCACGGTGTATGTTTGTTTATTTACGTATTTCTTTAGTTATGGAACTACAAGTGCCAGCGGGCCCTTAATGCCCCGCATGCTGGTATTTGTGGTTCTCCAAATACCAGCATGCAGGGAAGGCTTGCTGGTACTTGTGGTTCTACAACTAAAGACAATATGCAAACTTTATTTTTACACTTTACACTATCAACCCGGCACCCACCGCCCCGGGCTATCAGTCTAGGCCTGGGGTGTCCTGGAGAGGGGTACCCCTTTATTGGGGGGGTACCCAACTCCCCAGGGATCCCCGGCTTGGACTGACTAGCGGTCAGGGGTAATGCTTTGGCCGGGGAAACCGGCGAAAGGTTTTGCCTGGCTGTGGCATTATCCCCCCGCTAGAAAGAGTTCGGTGCTGGTTCTGGAATTTTCAGGGGACCCCTACTCGTTTTGTGCCCTGATTTTCCAGAACCAGGACCAGCTCAACAAAGCCCTGTGCTGGTTCTTAATATACAGGGGCCCCCAACGCATTTTGGCCCCTGTATTTTTAGAACCAGAACAGGCTTTATAAAGCCCGGGGCTGGTTATGCTTTTGGGGAGGGGGTGCACGTTTTTTTGTTTTTTTTTACACACACACAGAAGCCATCACAGATCTCACTGATCTGTGATGGCCTCTCTAAAACTCGCACCTTTTAATGCTACTCGCATTAAAAGGTGTCAGTTTACATAGTCCTAAACTCGCAAATGCAGTAGCCTCGAGCTGAAAAGTTCGCAGGCTATTGAATGTGCGAGTTTCAGTACAAACTCGCACTTTTTAAAAGTGCGAGAAAGTGCGAGTTTGAACTGTTACTAAAACTGACTACCTATTACATTTGGCCCTGAATGTCTTTTCACATCCTTAGGCAGGCTGGCCTCTAATAGTACCACAAAAGAGAAACAAGAAGATGCATAAAGTGCAGAGGTTCCAAAATAATGATCTTATTTATTGAAATATCTAAATATTTTATATATATATATATATATATATATATATAAAAACAAGTTTGCACTCCCTTAAAAAGTCCGCAACCGACGAGGTGCTCACTCCAAAATTACCAGCCTAGAACTAAACTGGCTCTTAAATAGTTCCAAAAACCAGAGGGCACTCCCTTTTCAAAATAGAAAAACTTTTATTGCACTACATGAACTTAGTCCATATTTCTTAAAAAAATAATGTTCCAATGTGATCAATCAACTCTTCATCACCACCCAATACATAAAAATTGGCTTTAGCCTCATTGCATAACTAAATGTGGCAGCCATCAGGCTGTTCCATAGTCACCCACGTTTAGTGCATATCATAACCGCATATCTAATGGATGTCTGTCGACCTCGGTCTCCAAATTTCCGGACCTTTAAAAGACCAGCATCAAAACATCACCACTCCATGCGTACAGAGAGCAAAGCCACATTACTTACCCCCAGTGGTTTCTCCACTTATGCAGTCCCGGCAGCACGCCGCTAACCCGCGGCTGTAGTGAATCACTTCCGCCCACATGTCTGCCAGGACCCCGGACATGACGTCCTTCCAGTCCTCCAATCATGCGTTCCACCTGGGTCTCGTGGCATAAAGCATCTCCCAGACCACAGTATACTAACAAACTACGCATGCTCAACAAAGTTTAAAGTGCACTGTTAAATAGGGTGCAACCAACTTAAACAAAGGGCTGACTGTAACCACCATTGAAATACTGTGATTCACTATATTCAACTTCATTGCATTCTATTCACTTATAACCAAACTGCATATAGATACTGGCACTGGAGGTAGACTATAACACTTCTATAACAAAACTTAAAATTAAAATTAACAGCCCCACAGTGCTAATCAAAACATATATAAACCTAATACACTTCAAAAATGGAAAAAATAAAATAAACATACGCTTGTGCAGATTCCTAACTATTATATATATCAATATTTATAGGAAACACGTATAATTAATATTCTCGTTGAGACCCCTTGGAGCAATCGTATCCAAACGATGAATCCAACGTGCTTCTTTCTGTAGCAACACTCTATCCCTGTCACCACCCCTCTCCATTTTGGGCACATGATCAATCAGCATTGTTCTCAACATAGCCACCTGATGGCCTTTTTCCAAAAAATGTCGTGCCACTGGCTTATCACTCCTTCCATCTCTTATTGCTTGTCTGATTGTACTCCTGTTATTAGCCATGCGTTCTCGAAAACATCTTGCCGTTTTCTCAATATAATAAAGTCCGCATGGACACATCAACGCATAAATGACAAAAGATGATGTACAGGTTAACCAATGCTTAATCGTGATTTTCACACCCGTGTGTGGGTGTGCAAATTCTTTGCCTGCCATCATCCCACTACACGTGGTACATCCAACGCACCGAAAGCAACCTGTTTTTTTACGTCGTAACCATGTGGCACCTTCATTCCTTCTAAAATTTTTGGTAGGTTTCATCAACAATTGCCTCAAATTTGGCCCTCTTTTAAATGCTACCAAAGGTGGTCTCATGAGACATTTCAAATTTGGATCACTCCCTATGATCCGCCAGTTCTTCCGAACCGATTTAGCAAAAAGAGATGCCTTGGTATTATATTGGGTGGTGACAACAAAGCGCTGTTATACCTTTATCTTCATTTCTTTCCACTCTCATACAGATTCTTCTCGCTCTTGTTAAAGCTCTTTTAACCACTCGACTTGAATATTCCCTTTCCAAAAACCTGGATGTCATATCTTCAAGTTGACACTCTGCCCTCTCTCCATCTCCACGTGTGTGAAAATCACGATTAAGCATTGATTAACCTGTACATCATCTTTTGTCATTTATGTGTTGATGTGTCCATGCGGACTTTATTATATTGGGAAAACGGCAAGATGTTTTCGAGAACGCATGGCTAATAACAGGAGTACAATCAGACAAGCAATAAGAGATGGAAGGAGTGATAAGCCAGTGGCACGACATTTTTTAGAAAAAGGCCATCAGGTGGCTATGTTGAGAACAATGCTGATTGATCATGTGCCCAAAATGGAGAGGGGTGGTGACAGGGATAGAGTGTTGCTACAGAAAGAAGCACGTTGGATTCATCGTTTGGATACGATTGCTCCAAGGGGTCTCAACGAGAATATTAATTATAAGTGTTTCCTATAAATATTGATATATATAATAGTTAGGAATCTGCACAAGCGTATGTTTATTTTATTTTATTTTTTGTATTTTTGAAGTGTATTAGGTTTATATATGTTTTGATTAGCACTGTGGGGTTGTTAATTTTAATTTTAAGTTTTGTTATAGAAGTGTTATTGCCTACCTCCAGTGCCAGTATCTATATGCAGTTTGGTTATAAATGAATAGAATGCAATGAAGTTGAATATAGTGAATTACAGTATTTCAATGGTGGTTACAGTCAGCCCTTTGTTTAAGTTGGTTGCGCCCTATTTAACGGTGCACTTTAAACTTTGTTGAGCATGCGTAGTTTGTTAGTATACTGTGGTCTGGGAGATGCTTTATGCCGCGAGACCCAGGTGGAACGCATGCGTGGAACGCATGATTGGAGGACTGGAAGGACATCATGTCCGGGGTCCTGGCAGACATGTGGGCGGAAGTGATTCACTACAGCCGCGGGTTAGCGGAGTGCTGCCGGGACTGCATAAGTAGAGAAACCACTGGGGGTAAGTAATGTGGCTTTGTTCTCTGTACGCATGGAGTGGTGATGTTTTGATGATGGTCTTTTAAAGGTCCCGAAATTTGAGGACCGAGGTCGACAGACATCCTTTAGATATGCGGTTATGATATGCACTAAACGTGGGTGACTATGGAACAGCCTGATGGCTGCCACATTTAGTTATGCAATGAGGCTAAAGCCAATTTTTATGAATTGGGTGGTGATGAAGAGTTGATTAATCACATTGGAACATTATTTTTTGAAGAAATATGGACTAAGTTCATGTAGTGCAATAAAAGTTTTTCTATTTTGAAAAGGGAGTGCCCTCTGGTTTTTGGAAATATATATATAATGCTGCCGACGGAGCGATTCAATTGTTGCTGTGCTTGGGTGCCCACAGCCACCGCTGCTGATATCAGGGTCATACTCCGTTTATTAAGGTATTGCAACATCAGGGTCTCCAACTGTACTGGTTTTTTATGGTCTGAACTGGCAAACAGCATTGTAACTGTTTGTACTGGGTTCTGGATTGCTTAGCAGCACTGCGGGGACACAGACTCCCGCAGTTCTGCTCATTGACACTGGCTCCCTTCCCCCCCCGTCCTTCCGTGGCTGTCTGCAGGCACTGTGTGCAGTAAGGATTACTGTAGCTATGTAACACTACAGTAATCATCCAGTGCTGGCTGTCCCTCAGCCCCCAGTGATATATAGAGCTGAACTTCAAAGTGCAAACTAACACACTGCCATTCAGTGATGACCACATCCGGCTTCCACCGGAAGCAGCCTCCCGCAGACTACAAGTGACCCATAATGTAAACATCCGATTTTCAAAGTGATGATGGAGATCTTTAATAGAGAGTGTAGCTTATATCCGCAACTTCGTGTTAGCTTGCAGTCCTATTCCGGACCGGAAGTGATGTATTTGGGTACAGATAGCAGTTTTAAAACAGATAATAAAAGTCAAAACCTCCTCATTTGTCATAAGATGAAATTGCTGCATACTACTTCTGGATAATGCATCAAATTATATGTTGCCTTAGTGACAAAAATATACAATGATTCCATAAACCCAGATCTTAAACATTTTCTATAAAAGAATAAGGATAAAAGTGAAGGCGTAAACATTAAAACATCTGTGATCGGGTGGCGAGTGAGATCATCTGGTGGCCATTTCAGCCATGTGCCATTTTAGCCCCCATCTATGCGGGCCATCAGTGGGCCATGTCCCAATGACTTGGCTCCTGGTCCCACAGTCCTTTGGGGTTACCGGGAGTTCACAGGGGGTTTAGGCTCTTCCTGACGAGACAGTCCATCCTCATTGCTGTGAGCCTTGCCTTGCTTGTGGATAATATGAAAATCATAAATCTGAAGTGCAAGGCTAAACAGCAACAATCTGCCATTTTCCCCCGTGGTGTGTTGTAGCCACAGTGAAATGTTGGCTATACAGATAGGGCTGGAGCTTCTTCACAGCCCACACATTGCCAAACATTCTTTTTCAATCGTGGCATACCCTACCTCCCGCTGTAGCAGTTTCATGCTCAAATAGGCCACAGGGTGCTCCTGCCCATCTGGCCCTTCCAGCAGCTTGTACCAGAGCCGTTTTCAATGATTGGAATGCCCACTCACAAGTGGGTGTCCAGTCAACTACCTTGGGAAGCTGCTTCTTTGTCAAATCTGTCAGGGGTTTGGTTCAGGCTTCACCTTCCAACCCACCACGCGGTGCCCCAGATATTGTACCTCTAACATCCCCATTTTGCACTTGTCTGCCCTGATGGTCAGACCTGCCCACGACTCCTTTCTAACACCAGCCCCACATGCCTCAGCTGTCTTTTCCAAGTTCAACTGAAGATGGTGATGTCATCCAAGTAGGACTTGGCAAAATCTTGATACCCCTTCAGCATGTCATCGACAACACTCTGGAAGGTGGCTGGCACATTCTTCATCCCAAATGGCATGGTATTGAACTCGAACAAGCCAAATGAGGTGATGAAGGCAGATCGCTCTTGAGCCTCGGGGATCATTGGTATCTGCCAATACCCCTTGCTCAAGTCAAAAGTGGAGATGTATTTTGCTCCTGCTAATTAATCTAATGACGCTCCAATACGGGGAAACAGATTTGGTTACCTCATTCAACTGGCAAAACCATGTCGGCTTCTATTGTTTGGGAACCAATACAACGGAGGTGGCCCAGGGACTGTTGGAGCTTGTAATTATGCCTAACGCTAACATCTCCTGCACCTCATTGTAGATACTCACCTGCACCTCTGGTGAGACCCGATACGCTGGTTGCCGAATCGGCCTATGCTCACCAGTTTCTACGTGGTGTGTGTACGCAAGGAAGTCAGACCAGGCTTCCTACTGAACTGGGCCTCAAAGGACCGCAGCACTGACTCAAGCTGCTCCATCTTGAGGTTACCAAGTTCCTTGCTCCAGCTTACTACTTCTAAACCACCCTCACCTCTGACATCTGCGAGGAGGTCAGGAATTGGATAATTTCCGGGTTCCTCCATCAGTAAGCAGCACACGGCTGCTACCAACTACACACACTCATGGTATGCCTTCAACATATACACATGGTAGGTATGCTGACTCCTACCATTGCTGTCAAACGATACCAATAGGTGATGTCACTTAGGCATTTTGAGACCATGTACGGTCCTGCCTAGGCAACCTGGAGCTTGTTTTGGCATGTGGGCACCAAAACTAGCACCTTCTGCCTCACTGTGCGCCCTGGTCATACCAAGTTTTCTGCTTGGTCTGTGCTTTCGCAAAATTCGTTTGCGCCAAGAGATTCTCTAACCGATCTCTGAGCTTCAACACATACTCCACTAGCTCCCCTTCCCATGACTCACTGAATAGGTCGAGGGGTCCACGGACTCTGCAGTCATATAGTAACTCAAAGGGCAAGTAACCGGTGGACTTCTGTGGCACCTCCTGATACACTAACAGTAGGTGCGGCAGGTATCGCTCCCTGTCTCTCCCCTCCGAATTCATAAATGCCCATATCATCTGCTTCCGTTAGACCTCTAGCACAGTCCATTAATTTGTGCGTGATAGGGGGCGGTATGGAGTTGCCTCACTCTGCAACTTACCCAGAGAGACTGGACCAGATCACTCGTGAACTGCATCTCTTGATCGGTTAGGATCTCACTGGGGAACCCTACACTGCTAAATACGCCTAGCTGTGCATCCGCTACCTTTTTCGCAGTAATGGCGGACAGAGCTACAGCCTCTGGATACCGGGTGGCATAATCCACAACGGTGAGGATGTATCTTTTCCCCGATCTACAGGGCATAGGTAGTGGACCCATTATGTCCATATTCACTCGTTGGAAAGGTTCCCCGACTATTGGCAAGCACTGGAGCGTCCAAGCCGCTAGCACACATCACAGGACTTTCAGTAGACCCGGACGTCATCCGACATTCCAGGCCAGAAAAATGTCTGCGACAGGCGGTGTATTGTTTGGTCCCTCCCCTGGTGTCCAGCCATTAGTGGTGCTCGAAAGCTTCTGGGAACCACCAGTTGAATTTGCTCCCTAACTGGCCTATCCCCTTCTATCTTGCTGGTTGATGCTGTGGTTGGCAGTCGTCTGGCTGCTGTGGTCTTTTCTTCTGGGCTGGGCTGTGTTGGAATAGATGAGAACTGTAGTCGGGAGCTTGCCCCCAGGTGATGGCATTCGTGAAGGCAGTAACAATTCCACCACCAAGATCATTCCCAGGACTACATCAGTTGGGAAGCCAGCCATGACCGCAACATCTCTCAACTCTTGGCCAGCTCCACAGTCCAGGTAGACTCTCGCCATAGGTACCTCTCACTCCAGTCCGTCTGCCATGGTCACTTTGGCAGTCCGGTCCTGCAGGATTTCAGCAGGGTCAATAAGATGGGGACTCACTAAAGTGATTGGGGCTCCACTTGGATGGGCTGCAGGTGCCACCACATATTTTGTGGTGACCTCTTGGCCAGGCAGGTGACTATCTCTGCAGAGTCTGCCTGCTGCTCGCCACACTCTATAGGACTGACTGGAGTGGGAACAGTTTATTTGGTCTCACTTCCCCAGATTAGACAAGCAAGCCGGGCTACAGCACTCTGATTTGGGTCACGAGGAGGGCCCTTACGACTTATAATCACTGCAGTCCTCAGTGGCCACTCCTCAATAGGGCTCCAATGCCTCTCCATGCAGTCGGTACTAGGTGTCTGACCCACTCCTGCCTAGGCAACTCGTGGAGTTTGCAAGTCCTTTCAAATACTTGCAAGTGTACATCAATGTCCCCATCCCTGTTTGCAAATTTGGAAAACTTTATGCGTCCTGATTGGGGTACAGCTGTCGGCAACAGTTCTCGGGGTACCATGGCCTGTGGTGCCCACTTGCCATGCCTCATCTGAATGATGAGCATGCGTTCCTGCTCCTTTGCTCTTTTTCCCAATTCCACTAGCTTCCATCTCACCCCCCGGACGTTGGGATTCCTGCCTTGCTGGGGAATGTTGGGAAACACAGAAATTACTGCGAGAGGTGGGCAGGGCTTGTAGTTCCCACCAGGTTTGGATGGTTGTCCACTGTTAGGTCATCCTCATATGTGCTGCCACTGTTAATGCTTGCTTCCCACCTCCGCCTGGTGTGACTCCTCCAGACTTATCACTTTTGGTTGCGTTGTAAGAGACTTCAATGCCCTTTCCTTGGCACACCATTTCAAGATCGCCCTTCGACGTTCTGCTGTAATTAGCCATCCTGCACATTCTCCTGAACTGCAGTTACTTCTCTCCTAAGTAACTCTGCTTCTCTTATCGGGTGACCGAAAGCCGCCTGGGATTATCCCACCGCTATGCCACCAATATCTGTGACCAGATGACCTAACTCGCAACCTGATCACAAATTAGTTTTTAACTTTACTGAATCTTGGGGTATTAGGGATTCCCTCTTGCCGTCAGTTACCGCCAGTTACTGACTCCGCCCACTGCGATGGGTAATGCGCTGCCACCACTAAACTCCTATCGGAGTTTGGAACCACTTCTTACATACACCCAGGCTCCTACCACCGGCCCCTGGAACCACCACTGCTGCGTATGCTTCATCGAACTGCGGCCACACCTCCTGATTGGTGTCAGCTGATACATACTGATCCCTCGCAATGGACCAGGCTCTGTATGGTAGCTGGCAGAGTGCTTGAGCTTGGAAACACTGGGCTCAATCTCAATTATGTTAATATAAAACTAACCTTTGACATCAGTAGTGAATTTGTGAATTTCCTAGATTTGATCATCTACCCAGAAGTGAATAGCGTTCGGCGCAATTCTGTTGTCACAGGATTCAGATGTAGTCATGGTAAAGGCAAGATGTTTATTGCTCAAATAGTCTTGAAAAAGACTCTTCCTCTTGGGGGTATCACAGCAGATGTTACAGCAGTTCATTCCTTCTTGATGCTCACAAACCAGGGATAGGTTTAGGCACCACTGGGCAGGGGCGCCGAGAGGGGGGGGAGCGGGTACAATTTACCCGGGCCCGTTCTTCCAGAGGGGCCCAGTGGGGGCCTGGGTCCGGCACCGCCCCCCCCCTCCCTCCTCACTATCTCCCAGCACACGCTGCTGGGATGCAGTGGGAGATTGCTCGCGGCTGCTATGCAGCAGCTATAGCAATCTCCTATGCCTGAAGGGGGGAGCGATCACACTGATCGCGCCCCCCTGGCTTTGCGCTGGGCTGAGGGACCCTCCCCGGCGCTGCAAAAGTATACTTTTTTTTAAAAATGTATTTGAAGGGGCGTGGCCATGCCTCCCGCAATTAGGCCATGCCCCCTCTTTACCGAGGCCCGGCGGCGCTCTCAACGGCCCTGCCACCGGGGGAATTAGGCTTCGGACAGGGGGGTTAGGTTTAGGCACTAACTGGGAGGGTTAGGGTGCAGGGGGAGGGTTAGGGTGCAGGAAGGGATGGTTAGGGGGTGGAGGGTGGAGGGTTAGTATACTTATGGAGCCCCTGTCAGCATGTTGAGCATCGGGGTGCTGCTGTCTGACTTTAGACAGG
The DNA here is from genome assembly GCA_031769625.1 of Taudactylus pleione. Taxonomy (NCBI): domain Eukaryota; kingdom Metazoa; phylum Chordata; class Amphibia; order Anura; family Myobatrachidae; genus Taudactylus; species Taudactylus pleione. The sequence goes on from JAUIMM010000042.1 coordinate 13,311,582, forward strand.
CGGCATCCCGACTGCTGATATGTCGTATCACACTCTTTGGTAGCGACGTGAGTGTTTCCTACTTTTATACAATGTGTATATTACTTTTGCCTGGAATGTTTTCCTATATAAGAGAAAACATTATTAAACAGATACAAAACCCACTAGGGACAGACACTGTGTAGTGACCCCTTTCCTAATATAAATGTTGTCTAACTCCACCAATAACTTCTACTGCAGCCGAGAGCTGCAAAACTGTGCATGAGTAGCAGGGAGAGGATCCCGCACAGCTGTGCATGAGTAGCAGGGAGAGGATGCCGCACGGATGTGCATGAGTAGCAGGGAGAGGATGCCGCACAGCTGTGCATGAGTAGAAGGGAGAGGATGCCGCACAGCTGTGCATGAGGAGCAGGGAGAGGATGCCGCACAGCTGTGCATGAGGAGCAGGGAGAGGATGCCGCACAGCTGTGCATGAGGAGCAGGGAGAGGATGCCGCACAGCTGTGCATGAGGAGCAGGGAGAGGATGCCGCACAGCTGTGCATCAGGAGCAGGGAGAGGATGCCGCACAGCTGTGCATGAGGAGCAGGGAGAGGATGCCGCACAGCTGTGCATGAGGAGCAGGGAGAGGATGCCGCACAGCTGTGCATGAGGAGCAGGGAGAGGATGCCGCACAGCTGTGCATGAGGAGCAGGGAGAGGATGCCGCACAGCTGTGCATGAGGAGCAGGGAGAGGATGCCGCACAGCTGTGTATGAGGAGCAGGGAGAGGATGCCGCACAGCTGTGTATGAGGAGCAGGGAGAGGATGCCGCACAGCTGTGTATGAGGAGCAGGGAGAGGATGCCGCACAGCTGTGTATGAGGAGCAGGGAGAGGATGCCGCACAGCTGTGTATGAGGAGCAGGGAGAGGATGCCGCACAGCTGTGCATGAGTAGCAGGGAGAGGATGCCGCACAGCTGTGCATGAGGAGCAGGGAGAGGATGCCGCACAGCTGTGTATGAGTAGCAGGGAAAGGATGCCGCACAGAGGTGCATGAGTAGCAGGGAGAGGATGCGGCACAGCTGTGCATGAGAAGCAGGGAGAGGATGCCGCACAGCTGTGTATGAGTAGCAGGGAAAGGATGCTGCACAGAGGTGCAGGAGTAGCAGGCAGAGGAGACTGCACGGCAGAGTGGCTGTGCAGGACCCCTTTATCTTCCTCTCAGCTGCCAGACACATCTATGTAATGTGCATTCATAGGTAGCATAACTGTGATTGCTACAACCCTTATCCGCCACAGCATATCCATTCCTCTAATCCATGGGTCTTCAACCTTTGGCCCTCCAGCTGCTGTGGAACTACACATCCCAGCATGCCCTGCCACCGTTTTGATATAACAGCATGCTAAAACTGTGGCAGGGCATTCTGGGATCTGTAGTTCCACAGCAGCTGGAGGGCCAAAGGTTGAAGACCCATGCTCTAATCCATCCTTATTGCCAATCATTTTGGTCGCACATGCTCCATAAGTGTCATATTTTGTGCCTTCTGTAAAAAGACATACAGTACTTTAACCTCAGTAACGGTAGTAATGTCACCAAGAAACACATTAAATGGTTATAAAGCGGACTGGTCCAAGTATAGATACTGGTGTACTTCACTAATAACCTCTCCTCTTCTGAAAGCATTCATCTCCATTCTACTACCTAACCAAAAGCATTGCCATTGATTTATCACAGGTGTATTTTTTTTCCTTTAATCATCCAAAGATGAGTTAATCTATTTTGCTGAGCGGGTAATTATCCCACCTGTTACCATGACCTGTTGGCAGTACTTGAGTAATGGAGTTGAAGACCCTCCTATGCTTCTTAAAGCTGGGTACACATTAGACGATATTTCGGCCAATCCGACAAATCGGTCCGACATATCGTCAAAATTGCCTAATATGTACTCACTGTGTCGGGCCATACGCGCTCCCGTTTAATCGTCAGTCGCATAGTCAGGTCAGCCCTACATGCAACTCAATCTGACAATGTGACTGACAACCCCATGCATTTTCTTGTGGCTGGTGAACGACATATCGTGCGGTGTGTACGGATCGCACAATATGTCCATTGCATCGTTGGTCGGATGTATACCCACCTTTAGATCATGTACATTTATGGATGTGAAATATTCAATCATTTTTTCAGCAGTGTTCTATAAATTTCTCCACCACTGATGTCACACTCACTGGTCTGTAATAGCAGGATTATCCAATAGGCCAATCTAGACTTCTGTCTATGGCCTAATGATCACTGTGAGGCCCAGATTGCTATAATCCATTAATATGTTGGGTGTTTTGACACACAACAGGGGTCAGAGGCCCATACTAGGATGTTGCCTGGAGACCCATTGGCATATTAATCAGTATATGGTTGCCGATCTCTTTAACTTGAAGCAAGGCTAAACCTTTTCTTTTATAGCCCTCTGAGACTACTACTAATGTGAATTAAGGACTAATATAGTTAATTGTGTAGAAAACTCTCAAAAGGATCGTCTGTAATTCATTTGATTTAGATTTTTATTGGTCATGCTGAATTATTTTGGCATACATGTGTATTGATAGGTTAAATCACCAATGTTGCTGTGTTTAAACATGGCTCACATTAAAGATTGTATCATAGAATATTTGGTTCCTTCTTCCTTGGCGTATAGGATGGAGGAGAAATGCATTGGGTTATACTCTGCCGCTAAACTCGTGCTTTGTCCAGCCATTAAATTCTGATGGTTTTCTGATTCATGTCATTATGCTTTGGATTTGTGACTTTCCTTATGCTGGGCATACACGGCAAGATAAAATGTCTGTCAGACCGACAGAAATTTTATCTGGCCGGCTGCCAGCCGCAGATGTCCCCGGCATACACTGTGAGAGAAATCTCACAATGTATAGCCCGACATCCGCGCTCCGCCCCCGGGGGAGGAGACATTTCCCTGTTCCTTCCGTAGGAAGGAACACAGGAAATGTCTATCTGTCGGCTGCGCTGGACATACACTGCCCGATGCGGCCGACAGTTACCGGGTGAATATCGCATCGGACGGGCATGCTGGACAATTCAGCATGCCCGACCGAGCAATATTTAACCCTCGGTCGCCCCCCCATGCTACAATTATCGCGGCGATCCGCCGATATCGGGCGGATCGTCCCGATAATTGCAGCGTGTATGGCCAGCATTTGTGTTCTGTTGTCTTTTTCCAGGATGTCATTTATGTTTTTTTATTCATTATAACATTATTACACAAGAATTGCAGCTTTGTGAAAACTTCTTATTTGACAGTTAAACAGGAAACAGTGTTTCCAAATTAATGTAACATGTCATTATATTGGCTGTGGAACTCTCATTTCTTTGGCTGGAAAAATGCATCCTTTATGAGCATAACATTACCCTAAAGCTTTTCTCTCTTGTACTGTCCTGATATAAACTGCAGCATTTGCATTCAGCTGTAATCAGAAGGAACATTGGGGAAACTAAACAAAGTTAATTAAAAAAAAAATTTGACTGACAATAATGCTGAACTCCAGGCATCTAGGAAATGAAATGCATTCCAGTCTATTTTATCAGGAATGCAGAAGAAGTTATATCCGGCCATTCCAGGTCAGGACTGGGCCCTGTACAGAGGAAACCCCATGAACAACAGTGTATCAGCCATTAAATGTAGATTATAATAGGATAGTAATAAAATGTTCATTTGATTCAAGTGTCATTTCATAAACAGTTATAATATAATCCCATAATTTATTTATTTCATATTTTTTTCCCAAACAACTAAGCAAACCTGTATCTTAGTTACCGCTTGTTTTTTTTGTTATGGGATCTTAAAACTTTACTCACTCCTTTAAACCAACATGAATTTCCTGTTTCCCAAAGTGACCATGTGTTTCCCCAATAAACTAATGTATTCAGTCTATCTGAATCCTGTACAGCACTTTTCAACTTTTCAGGCAACAGTCATAAATTGGGACAACCAATGCCTCAATCAACCCAGCCACACCCCCATTTAGCATATCCACACACCCCCCATAAGTTTATGCCCTGCCCCCTTTGTCTGCTGATAAATGAGGTATTTCAGGGATATGTTACCTTACTGCAGGGTTTCCTAAACTCTGTTCCAGGGCCGGTTCGAGGCACGTTCTGTCTCTGCGGTTGCACAAGGGCGCCACCGCACACTGCAGTTATTAGTATATAAGCTCAGGGGGAGGGAAGGGGGTGGAGGGGGAGGGCAGTGGAAGTGTGTATCACAAGACGGGGCTGGGTCCCGAGAAACCTAGAGCTGGCCCTGCTGAAGGCACTCTTAACAGTCCAGGTTTTAAAGATATCCATGTATAAGCACAGATAGTTAAATCAAACTGACTGAAGTATTAATTAAGTTACCTGTGCTTAAGCATGGACTGTGAGGGTGTCTTGAGTACTGAGGGTCTCATTCAGACCCGCTCGCAAGCGGGTCGAAGTTCTGGTCCTGCGTGTGCGCAAGCCCCGGAGCGAGAGAGAAATTCTCTCGCTCCGGGGCTCACTACAAAAGGGGTGGCTGTCAATGGTGATCAACAGCTCGCACCGTTTTGTAGGCGGGGTGGGGGTGGCTTGCCAAACGGAGGCGTTCCTGACGTTTGGGGGCGGCACCACTGACATCACTCGTGATATCAGTGGTGAGCTTCCGGCTCTAATAGAGCCGAAAGCTCACTGGGGCTTGCGGTAGACGAGACCCTGCCACAGGGGTCTCGTCGCAAGCCCCGATGGTCGCGATGGTCTTGACCATCAACCTGGCCGCTCGCTAAAGCTGTGGGTGGTCACCCACAGCCTAGCGAGCGGCCTAGAGGCCGGCTCTGAACATAAAAGCGGCCGCCCTCATTCAGAGCGAGCGCTCGCATTTTGGGAGCGGCTCTGAATGAGGTCCTGAGTTTGGGAAACACTTTCTTCTCTCCAGGATGTTTTCTGTCTGCTCTGACAGGTTCACCATGATTTATCAGACTATTGTCAATTATGAAGGAAAATGACAAGTATAATAATCTATAAATTACATCAACATTATGACTAATGATTTTTTCAATGACACATCAAACTGTAATCCATTGTGGTGCAAAGGACAAGCCTGTAAGTAGCACTTCCCCTGCTGCACTGACAAACACTCCAAACATAGGAACCGATTGTCACCTTGCTGCTAATTGTGTTGAACACAGGAGACTGCACAATGTTTTAGGGTAGGCAGAACTTTTTGTCAGGCAGACAAACATTATGCTGTTAATGTCTATTGCTCATCTTATGTCTTTGTCACCTGTCCACAAGCTACACTGGCAAAGCAGGAAAAGTGTGTGAGCCAGCTGTTTGTGGGCTGTGTAATGTTATGTGATCAATCAGAACTTTCAATTATTATTAATAATAATAATAATAATTATTAGGGGTGTGCACCGGCCACTTTTCGTGTTTTGTGTTTTGGTTTTGGATCTGGATCTTTCTTCGTGTTTTGGATCTGGATTGGTTTTGCCAAAACCACCCTTCCGTGTTTTGGGTTCTGGGTTTTGTGTTTTGGATCTGTATTTTTTTTTAAAAAAGCATAAAAACAGCTAAAATCACAGAATTTGTAGGTTTTTCTGCTCCTATGCTATAATTAACCTCAATAACCTTAATTTCCACTCATTTCCAGTCTATTCTGAACACCTCACACCTCACAATAGTGTTTTTATGTCCAAAACGTTGCACCGAGGTAGCTGGATGACTATGCTAAGCGACACGAGTGGGCGGCACAAACACGTGACCCATCTAGGCGTGAAACTGCAGTGGCAGACAGGATGGCAGTTTGAAAAACTAGGCCCCAAACTGTACATAATGCAAAGAAAAAAAAGAGGTGCAAGATGGAATTGTCCTTGGGCCCTCCCACCCACATGTTGTATAAACAGGACATGCACACTTTAACAAACCAATCATTTCAGCGCCAGGGTCTGCCACACAACTGTGGCTGAAATGATTGGTTCGTTTGGGCCCCCACAAAACAAGCTGGCAATTAATGTGTCCCTGCACAAACTGGCTCTATGGAGGCAAGATGTCATCCTCATCCTCCTCATCCACCGATTCCTCACCCTCTTCAGTGTGTACATCCTCATCCTCACAAAGTATTAACTCGTCCCCACTTGAATCCACCACCACAGGTCCCTCTGTACCTTCTGGAGGCTGGTCTCCCTGGAAGAGCTGATAATTCATTTTGATGAACATCATCTTCTCCACATTCTGTGGAAGCAACCTCCTACGCCTTTCGCTGACAAGGTTCCCGGCTGCACTAAACACTCTTTCGGAGTACACACTGGAGGGGGGGCAACTCAGGTAAAATAGAGCCAGTTTGTACAGGGGCCTCCAAATTGCCTCTTTTTCCTGCCAGTACAGGTATGGACTGTCTGCCATGCCTACTTGGATGCTGTCACCGATGTAATCCTCCACCATTCTGTCAATGGTGACAGTATCATATGCAGTGACAGTAGACATGTCAGAAATTGTTGCCAGGTCCTTCAGTCCGGACCAGATGTCCAAACTTGGTCCTGCCTGTCCTGCATCACCGCCAGCGGGTTGCTTAGGATACCTAAGTTTTTTCCTGGCAGCCCCAGTTGCAGGAGAAAATGAAGAAGGAGCTGTTGACGTGTCACGTTCCGCTTCAGCTGACAGTGTGTTCACCAGCAGGTCTTTGCACCTCTGCAGGCTTGTGTCGGCCGGAAAGAGAGACACCACATAGGCTTTAAACCTAGGATCGAGCACGGTGGCCAAAATGTAGTGGTCTGATTTCAACAGATTGACCACCCTGGAATCCTGGCAAAGCGAATGAAGGGCTTCATCCACAAGTCCCACATGCCGAGCGGAATCGCTCCGTCTTAGCTCCTCCTTCACTTTCTCCAGCTGCTTCTGCAAAAGCCTGATGAGGGGAATGACCTGACTCAAGCTGGCAGTGTCTGAACTGACTTCACGTGTGGCAAGTTCGAAGGGCTGGAGAACCTTGCACAACACGGAAATCATTCTCCACTGCGCTTGAGTCAGGTGCATACCCCCTCCTTTGCCTATGTCATAGGTGGATGTATAGGCTTGTATGGCCTTTTGCTGCTCCTCCATCCTCTGAAGCATATAGAGGGTTGAGTTCCACCGTGTCACAACCTCTTGCTTCAGGTGATGGCGGGGCAGGTTCAAGAGTGTTTGCTGGCGCTCCAGTCTTCGGCACGCAGTCGCTGAATGGCGAAAGTGGCCAGAAATTTTTCGGGCCACCCAAAGCGTCTCCTGCACGCCCCTGTCGCTTTTCAGAAAATTCTGCACCACCAAGTTTATTGTGTGAGCAAAACATGGGACGTGCTGGAATTTGCCCAGATGTAATGCCCGCACAATATTGGTGGCGTTGTCAGATATCACAAATCCCCAGGAGAGTCTAAGTGGGGTAAGCCACTGGGCGATGATTTCCCTCAGTTTCTCTAAGAGGTTGTCGGCGGTGTGCCTCTTACTGAAACCGGTGATACACAGCGTAGCCTGCCTTGTAACGAGCTGGCGTTTCTGAGATGCTGCTACTGGTGACGCTGCTGCTGTTGCTGCGTAAGGTGATACATCTACCCAGTGGGCTGTCACAGTCATATAGTCCTTAGTCTGCCCTGTTCCACTTGTCCACATGTCCGTGGTTAAGTGGACATTGTGTACAACGGCATTTTTCAGGACACTGAGGACACTTTTTCTGACGTTTCTGTACAGTCTCGGTATCGCCTGCCTAGTGAAGTGGAATCTAGACGGTATTTGGAACCGGGGACACACTACCTCCATCAATTGTCTAAATCCCACTGCACTAATGGCGGATACCGGACGCACGTCTAACACCAACATAGCAGTCAAGGCCTCAGTTATACGTTTTGCTTCAGGATGACTGCTGTCGTACTTCATCCTCCTCGCTAAGGACTGTTGGAGGGTCAATTGTTTAGTAAAAGTAGTGGTGTTCCTACTTCCTCTCTGGGATGATGAACGACTCCCAGCAGCAGCAACAGCAGCAGCGGCAGCAGTAGGCGTAGCAATGCAGGATCCTCCAGAGGAATCCCGGATAGGAGAGTCAGTCATGCCAGTGACATGGCCTGCAGGACTACTTCCGATCCTGACTAAGGAGGAAATTGACGAGGAGGGAGTTGACGGTGTGGTTTGCAGGCGCTTGGATACAACAGGACAACGGGATTTAGGTGTCCCTGGACTGCTTACGGTCTTAGCCAAAGTTTCTGAACTTGACAGTAACTTTTTATGAACGCGCTGCAGGTGCCGTATAAGGGAGGATGTTCCTAGGTGGTTGACGTCCCTACCCCTACTTATTTCACCTTTACATATGGTACATATGGCAAGACAGTTGTTGTCCGGATTTGGATAGAAATATTGCCAGACCAAAGAGGTGGAATGTTTGGTCTTCTGCCCAGGCATGACCGTGATGGGCTTTTTCATCCCACGGACAACAACTGTCTCCCCCGGAGCCTGATTTAAACAAACCACATCACCATCAGAATCCTCCTCGCCAACTTCCTCCTCAGCGCCAGCTACACCAGTATCCTCATCCTGTTGTACTTCAACAGTGACATCTTCAATTTGCATATCAGCAAGTGGACTGTGGGTGCTCCTTTCAGCACTTGCAGGGGGCATGCAAATGGTGGAAAGAGCCACCTCTTCCCGTCCAGTGCTGGGAAGGTCAGGCATCGCAACCACCACCACACTTGGACTCTCCTTGGGGATTTGTGATATCTTCTTAGAAAGCACAGTTCTTCGCTGTGCTTTTGCCAGCTTAACTCTTTTGATTTTTTTAGTGGGAGGAGGGCTTCCATCGTCATGTGAAGCTGAACCACTAGTCATGAACATACTAGGGATCGACCTTAGCCGTTCCTTGCCACTCCGTGTCGTAAATGGCATATTGGCAAGTTTACGTTTCTCTTCAGCTGATTTAAATGTCTTTTTCAAGGTCATTTTCCTGAACTTTGCCATTTGGGATTGTATGTGCCCTCTACTATGACATTGGGCATCGGCCTTGGCAGACGACGTTGATGGCATGTTATCGTCTATGTCATGACTAGTGGCAGCAGCTTCAGCACTAGGAGGAAGTGGTTCTTGATCTTTCTCTATTTTATTTTTATCGGAGAAAGTTTGGTCCTCCATTTATGTTATATCGATTTGATATATACGTGCGGCTAAACACAGAAAATAATTTTTTTTTTGGTTTGGACTGGAGTGTACTTTGTGGGTTACAGCACCCTTTAACGGTCAAGCCAGCCGGCCCTTTACTTATGACACAGGCGCACTCTTGGCACTACTTTGTTGATGCACGTGCGGCTACTGCGCACACAATTCACAAACACAGAAAATAATTTTTTTTTGGTTTGGCCTGGAGTGTACTTTCGGGGGTTACAGCACCCTTTAACGGTCAAGCCAGCCGGCCCTTTACTTATGACACAGGCGCACGCTTGGCACTACTTTGTTGATGCACGTGCGGCTACTGCGCACACAATTCACAAACACAGAAAATAATTTTTTTTTTGGTTTGGACTGGAGTGTACTTTCGGGGGTTACAGCACCCTTAACGGTCAAGCCAGCCGGCCCTTTACTTATGACACAGGCGCACGCTTGGCACTACTTTGTTGATGCACGTGCGGCTACTGCGCACACAATTCACAAACACAGAAAATAATTTTTTTTTTGGTTTGGACTGGAGTGTACTTGGGGGTTACAGCACCCTTTAACGGTCAAGCCAGCCGGCCCTTTACTTATGACACAGGCGCACGCTTGGCACTACTTTGTTGATGCACGTGCGACTACTGCGCACACAATTCACAAACACAGAAAATAATATTTTTTTTGGTTTGGACTGGAGTGTACTTTCGGGGGTTACAGCACCCTTAACGGTCAAGCCAGCCGGCCCTTTACTTATGACACAGGCGCACGCTTGGCACTACTTTGTTGATGCACGTGCGGCTACTGCGCACACAATTCACAAACACAGAAAATAATTTTTTTTTGGTTTGGACTGGAGTGTACTTTCGGGGGTTACAGCACCCTTAACGGTCAAGCCAGCCGGCCCTTTACTTATGACACAGGCGCACGCTTGGCACTACTTTGTTGATGCACGTGCGGCTACTGCGCACACAATTCACAAACACAGAAAATAATTTTTTTTTTGGTTTGGACTGGAGTGTACTTTCGGGGGTTACAGCACCCTTAACGGTCAAGCCAGCCGGCCCTTTACTTATGACACAGGCGCACTCTTGGCACTACTTTGTTGATGCACGTGCGGCTACTGCGCACACAATTCACAAACACAGAAAATAATTTTTTTTTGGTTAGGACTGGAGTGTACTTTCGGGGGTTACAGCACCCTTTAACGGTCAAGCCAGCCGGCCCTTTACTTATGACACAGGCGCACGCTTGGCACTACTTTGTTGATGCACGTGCGGCTACTGCGCACACAATTCACAAACACAGAAAATAATTTTTTTTTTGGTTTGGACTGGAGTGTACTTTCGGGGGTTACAGCACCCTTAACGGTCAAGCCAGCCGGCCCTTTACTTATGACACAGGCGCACGCTTGGCACTACTTTGTTGATGCACGTGCGGCTACTGCGCACACAATTCACAAACACAGAAAATAATTTTTTTTTTGGTTTGGACTGGAGTGTACTTGGGGGTTACAGCACCCTTTAACGGTCAAGCCAGCCGGCCCTTTACTTATGACACAGGCGCACGCTTGGCACTACTTTGTTGATGCACGTGCGACTACTGCGCACACAATTCACAAACACAGAAAATAATATTTTTTTTGGTTTGGACTGGAGTGTACTCTCGGGGGTTACAGCACCCTTAACGGTCAAGCCAGCCGGCCCTTTACTTATGACACAGGCGCACGCTTGGCACTACTTTGTTGATGCACGTGCGGCTACTGCGCACACAATTCACAAACACAGAAAATAATTTTTTTTTTGGTTTGGACTGGAGTGTACTTTCGGGGGTTACAGCACCCTTAACGGTCAAGCCAGCCGGCCCTTTACTTATGACACAGGCGCACGCTTGGCACTACTTTGTTGATGCACGTGCGACTACTGCGCACACAATTCACAAACACAGAAAATAATATTTTTTTTGGTTTGGACTGGAGTGTACTTTCGGGGGTTACAGCACCCTTAACGGTCAAGCCAGCCGGCCCTTTACTTATGACACAGGCGCACGCTTGGCACTACTTTGTTGATGCACGTGCGGCTACTGCGCACACAATTCACAAACACAGAAAATAATTTTTTTTTTGGTTTGGACTGGAGTGTACTTTCGGGGGTTACAGCACCCTTAACGGTCAAGCCAGCCGGCCCTTTACTTATGACACAGGCGCACGCTTGGCACTACTTTGTTGATGCACGTGCGGCTACTGCGCACACAATTCACAAACACAGAAAATAATTTTTTTTTTGGTTTGGACTGGAGTGTACTTTCGGGGGTTACAGCACCCTTAACGGTCAAGCCAGCCGGCCCTTTACTTATGACACAGGCGCACGCTTGGCACTACTTTGTTGATGCACGTGCGGCTACTGCGCACACAATTCACAAACACAGAAAATATATTATTTTTTTAGCACTTGGGGGGAGCACCCCTGATGGACAGAGCACCCCCTGGACAACACTACAGCACTCCTTTAGGACTGGGACACTGCACAGGACTTTGGAGTGGACACAGCCCCTATGGAGAACTGACTGCACAACACAGTCCAGCCAGCCCCTATGGACTTTGAAGTAGTGGACACAGCCCCTATTAACAACAGCAGCACAGCACAACACAGCCAGCCCCTATGGACTTTGAAGTAGTGGACAACAGCAGCACTACACTACACTACACTACACAGCCCTAACTCCCACCCTCCCTCTTCACTGTCCACAGCCGAGTGAGAAAATGGCGCCGACGTGTGTACCTTATATAGGATCCAAAACCCGCGAGACTCGGAAGGCGGGAAGATGACGTTTTGCCTCGATTTCAGATCCGAGTCAGGCGGGAAAAGTCGAGCCTGACTCGGATCGGACTCGGATCGGGGGGGCTCGGGGGGGTTCGGATTTCAGAAATCCGAACCCGCTCACCCCTAATAATTATATAGCGCACACATATTTTGCACCACGTACAATCTATGGGCCTGATTCAGACCCACTCGCGAGCGGCTGTCCGCTCACAAGTGGGTCGATGTTATGGACTGAGCATGCGCACGATGGAGGGAGCTCCGTCGTGCGCATGCGCCAGACGCGACGAGCGAAGGAAAGTCCTTCGCTCGTTGTGTCCGATCAAAGGGGGCGTGCTGTCAATGTTGATTGACAGCACGCCCCCTTTGGTGGGCGTGTCGGGGGCGTGCCTCCCTGACGGGGGCGTTCCCACGGGAACGCCTCCCGTCAGAAGCCGGCCCACTGACATCACTAGTGATGTCAGTGGGAGTGATTTTGGCTCTGATAGAGCCAAAATCACGCCGAAGCTTGCGGTTGAAAACCTCAACCGCAGGCTCCGGCTCGCAATTTCGATGGTCGCGACCATCGCGGCCATCACAATGCACGCTCGTATAGCCTGTGGGTGGTGACCCACAGCTATACGAGCGTCCAGGAGGACGCTCCATTTTCATGGAGCCCGGCCCTCATTCAGAGCGTGCGGCTCTGAATGAGGGCCAATATTCCCTATCACATATACACACACACTAGGGCTAATTTCTTTGCCAAAAGCCATCTACCCTGCCAGTATGTTTTTGGAGTGTTGGAGAAAAGAGGAATAACATACAGACTCCACACAGATTTGGCCCTGGTTTGAATTGAACCTATGCCCTCAGTGCTATGAGGCAAATGTAAATGAACTGACCCTGCTACATCACCATCTCTGTATACTATTCTGAGCTGACCCTGCTACATCACCATCTCTGTATACTAGTCTGAGCTGACCCTGCTACATCAGCATCTCTGTATACTAGTCTGAGCTGACCCTGCTACATCACCATCTCTGTATACTATTCTGAGCTGACCCTGCTACATCACCATCTCTGTATACTAGTCTGAGCTGACCCTGCTACATCACCATCTCTGTATACTAGTCTGAGCTGACCCTGCTACATCACCATCTCTGTATATGTTATGCAGTCGGAAAGCCGGCGGACCTAATCCCGACAGCCAGCTTCCCGACTGCTTTATCCCGGCGATGGCTAAATGACAGGCGTCTAAATCTAGACGTCTATCATTTTACCGATGCCGGGAGACCGGCGCCCGGCATCCCGATCGAAGGGATGCCGGGCATGGACAGCCGCCAGGGGGGAGGGTTATGTTTAGGGCTCCCGGGGGGGACTTAGGGTTAGGCACCCCCCCGGGAGGTTAGGGTTAGGCTAGGGGGAGGGAGGGTTAGGGTTGGGCACCCCCGGGGGGGACTTAGGGTTAGGCACCCCCGCCATGGAGGTTAGGGTTAGGCTAGGGGCAGGAAGGGTTAGGCACCCCCGGGGGGGACTTAGGCTTAGGTACCCCCCCATGGGACTTAGGTTTAGGCGGCGGGGAAGGGGGGGTTAGGGTTAGGCACTAGGGGGAAGGTTAGGGTTAGGCACCCCTAAGGAGGGTTAGGGGAGGGAATTAGGTTAGTCTATACTTACATTAGGGACAATCAGGATTTTCACCCATGTCGGCCAGCCGCTGTCGGGATTCTAACCACCGGACTTGCGCAAATCATACCAATTCCCTGTATACTGGTCTGATTTGACACTGCTACACAGGGCCGTTTCTAGGGGCAGGCGACCCGTGCAATCGCACGGGGCGCGCTGCCTCCTACCCCTGCTGTAGAAACAGCATGTTAACTGCCGGGCGCCCGCTGAGATTCAGTTACCAGCGGGCGCCCGGCAGAGCAGAGCAACCGGAGACGGAGGCTCCGGCTTCCGGCTCCCACAATGTGCACTATGGGAGGACGTCATGACGTCTTTCCCATAGTGCAGAGAGAGGAGCAGCCGAGCGGAGCGGACGCCAGAGCTGGGGCCAGAGCGGGGCTGAAGGTAAGTGTTACTGTTTTGTTTTTTTTTGCGTGTGTGTGTGTGCAGGCAGCCTGGACAATACTTGGGGGGAGGCACTACTACTGGGGGCACTTCTGCTGGGGGAGCCACCACTACTGGGGGCACCTGGGCACAGCTACTAGGGACATTACTCTGGGGGCACTTCTACTGGGGGAGACACCACTACTGGGGGCACCCGGGCACTACTACTGGGGACATTACTCGGGGGGCACTTCTACTGGGGTTATTGCTTAGGAGGCATTACTCAGGGGCCAGGGGCACTTCTACTGGGGGCACTACTACTTGGGGCTTTTCTACTTGGGGCACTACTACAAAGGGAGCATTACTATTGGGGGCATTAATACTGGGGAATTTATAAAGGGGACACTACTACAGGGGGCAATACAACTGGGGACACTACTACTGGGGCACTACAACAGGAACCATTACTATTGGGGGCATTACTGATGGGGGCATGACTACAGGGGACATGACTACAGGGGACATGACTACAGGGGGCACTACTAATGGGGGCTCTGCATAAGTTACACTACCACTGTGGGCACTGCATAAGGGGCATAAATACAGGGGACACTGCATATGGGGACAACTACAGGGGGCACTGCATAATGGGCACTTTTGCCTGAGAGCCAGTGGGGGGGAAGCCTAAGACCTGTCGGGATGGAATGGCAAGGGAGGGGGCTGGAATGGTAAGGGAGGGGGCTGGAATGGTAAGGGAGTGGAGAGAATGGTAAGGGAGTGGAGAGAATGGTAAGGGAGGGGAGAGAGTGGTAAGGGAGGGGGCTGGAATGAAGTGTGTATTATGTGAATCATGTTTTTTAAATGTGTTTTATGTGGTTCTGGATTTAATAATGTATTTGAGGTGGATGTGGTTTTAAAACGTAGTTTATGTGCCTCTGGCTTTTCCAATATATTTTATGTGGAAGTGGTTTGTTGCAGTGTATTTTATGTGGATCTGGCTGGGCTCGCTCCCAACGCGACTAAAACCGGGTGTGATGCAAGGTCATACTTCTGCAAATGTCACACCACAGGCATGCACACAGAAATGCGGCGTGGGCTTGTGACAGCTAGGCCACACCCCATTTTTTGAGCGCGCGCCTCCTGTCTATCTTTTATTTAGCTACATATATTTTTCAGCGCATTGCCTCTGACAGGTTAGACACCCTTGTACTCAGTAGTCACGGTGGCTGTCATTCTGTGGTCTTTCTAGATCACGCTCCCTTACTGTGATACCACACCCCCTCACGATGACGCCACGCCCACTCCACAATATTACTGCTTTGAGGGGGGGGCGCATTTTGACTGCTCGCACTGGGAGCCTCAGACCCTAGAAACTGCCCTGCTGCTACATCACCATCTCTGTACACTAGTCTGAGCTGACACTACTACATCACCATCTCTGTATACTAGTCTGAGCTGACACTACTACATCACCATCTCTGTATACTAGTCTGAGCTGACACTACTACATCACCATCTCTGTATACTAGTCTGAGCTGACACTACTACATCACCATCTCTGTATACTAGTCTGAGCTGACCCTGCTACATCACCATCTCTGTATACTAGTCTGAGCTGACCCTGCTACATCACCATCTCTGTATACTAGTCTGAGCTGACCCTGCTACATCACCATCTCTGTATACTAGTCTGAGCTGACACTACTTCATCACCATCTCTGTATAATAGTCTGAGCTGACACTACTACATCACCATCTCTGTATACTAGTCTGAGCTAACCCTGCTACATCACCATCTCTGTATACTAGTCTGAGCTGACACTACTACATCACCATCTCTGTATACTAGTCTGAGCTGACACTACTTCATCACCATCTCTGTATAATAGTCTGAGCTGACACTACTACATCACCATCTCTGTATCCTTAGTCTGAGCTGACACTACTACATCACCATCTCTGTATACTAGTCTGAGCTGACACTACTACATCACCATCTCTGTATCCTTAGTCTGAGCTGACACTACTACATCACCATCTCTGTATAATAGTCTGAGCTGACACTACTACATCACCATCTCTGTATACTAGTCTGAGCTGACACTACTACATCACCATCTCTGTATACTAGTCTGAGCTGACACTACTACATCACCATCTCTGTATACTATTCTGAGCTGACCCTGCTACATCACCATCTCTGTATACTAGTCTGAGCTAACCCTGCTACATCACCATCTCTGTATACTAGTCTGAGCTGACACTACTACATCACCATCTCTGTATACTAGTCTGAGCTGACACTACTTCATCACCATCTCTGTATAATAGTCTGAGCTGACACTACTACATCACCATCTCTGTATCCTTAGTCTGAGCTGACACTACTACATCACCATCTCTGTATACTAGTCTGAGCTGACACTACTACATCACCATCTCTGTATCCTTAGTCTGAGCTGACACTACTACATCACCATCTCTGTATAATAGTCTGAGCTGACACTACTACATCACCATCTCTGTATACTGGTCTGAGCTGACCCTGCTACATCACCATCTCTGTATAATAGTCTGAGCTGACCCTGCTACATCACCATCTCTGTATAATAGTCTGAGCTGACCCTGCTACATCACCATCACTGTATACTAGTCAGAGCTGACACTACTACATCACCATCTCTGTATACTATTCTGAGCTGACACTACTACATCACCATCTCTGTATCCTTAGTCTGAGCTGACACTACTACATCACCATCTCTGTATAATAGTCTGAGCTGACACTACTTCATCACCATCTCTGTATACTAGTCTGAGCTGACACTACTACATCACCATCTCTGTATAATAGTCTGAGCTGACACTACTACATCACCATCTCTGTATACTAGTCTGAGCTGACACTACTACATCACCATCTCTGTATACTAGTCTGAGCTGACACTACTACATCACCATCTCTGTATAATAGTCTGAGCTGACACTACTACATCACCATCTCTGTATAATAGTCTGAGCTGACACTACTACATCACCATCTCTGTATAATAGTCTGAGCTGACACTACTACATCACCATCTCTGTATAATAGTCTGAGCTGACACTACTACATCACCATCTCTGTATACTAGTCTGAGCTGACACTACTACATCACCATCTCTGTATAATAGTCTGAGCTGACACTACTACATCACCATGTGATTATTCATATATTTGCAAATATGTGTAACCAATATCTCTAAATCTCTATTATTATGTAGGGTTTAAGTATTGTTTTTGCTGCAGTGTTCTGGAGGGCAAATCTCTCTTTTTTTCTGTATTCTGACGGATGTAATCTTTATTGTGAGCATCTCATTATATACCCTCACTTGTGGGTAATCCGCTATAAATAGTTTGACACAGACCCCATTACTTTGTGGATTGGATAATTTTTTGGGACTCTATATAGGATTATAGGGACAACTTAGACATTTAAATAATACACTATCAGCATTTTTGTTTCTTCAGTTTTTTCCCTTCATATGCAAGGAGAGAGTTTTTGAAAACATCAAATAAAGAAGAAACTCAAAATTAAAAGAGACACAGACATTTGAGAACTACAGTATAAGTATATCCATTAACTCTCCATTTGGAGCGCACTGTTCAATTATTGATATCTCTGTATAATACTTTGAGCTGACCCTGCTACATCACCATCTCTGTACACTAGTCTGAGCTGACCCTGCTACATCACCATCTCTGTATCCCTAGTCTGAGCTGTCCCTACTACATCACTATCTCTGTATCCTTAGTCTGAGTTGACACTACTACATCACCATCTCTGTATAATAGTCTGAGCTGTCCCTACTACATCACTATCTCTGTATACTAGTTTGAGCTGACCCTGCTACATCACCATCTCTGTATCCTTAGTCTGAGCTGACCCTGCTACATCACCATCTCTGTATACTAGTCTGAGCTGACCCTGCTACATCACCACCTCTGTATAATAGTCTGAACCGATCCTGCTACATCACTATCTCTGTATACTAGTCTGAGCTGACCCTGCTACATCACCATCTCTGTATACTAGTCTGAGCTGACCCTGCTACATCACCATCTCTGTATACTAGTCTGAGCTGACCCTGCTACATCACCATCTCTGTATACTAGTCTGAGCTGACCCTGCTACATCACCATCTCTGTATACTAGTCTGAGCTGTCCCTACTACATCACCATCTCTGTATCCTTAGTCTGAGCTGACCCTGCTACATCACCATCTCCGTATACTAGTCTGAGCTGACACTACTACATCACCATCTCTGTATCCTTAGTCTGAGCTGACACTACTACATCACCATCTCTGTATCCTTAGTCTGAGCTGACACTACTACATCACCATCTCTGTATAATAGTCTGAGCTGACACTACTACATCACCATCTCTGTATACTATTCTGAGCTGACACTACTACATCACCATCTCTGCATACTATTCTGAGCTGACACTACTACATCACCATCTCTGTATAATAGTCTGAGCTGACACTACTACATCACCATCTCTGTATAATAGTCTGAGCTGACCCTACTACATCACCATCTCTGTATACTAGTCTGAGCTGACACTACTACATCACCATCTCTGTATACTAGTCTGAGCTGACACTACTACATCACCATCTCTGTATAATAGTCTGAGCTGACACTACTACATCACCATCTCTGTATACTAGTCTGAGCTGACACTACTACATCACCATCTCTGTATACTAGTCTGAGCTGACACTACTACATCACCATCTCTGTATAATAGTCTAAGCTGACACTACTACATCACCATCTCTGTATACTAGTCTTAGCTGACACTACTACATCACCATCTCTGTATACTAGTCTGAGCTGACACTACTACATCACCATCTCTGTATACTAGTCTGAGCTGACACTACTACATCACCATCTCTGTATAATAGTCTGAGCTGACACTACTACATCACCATCTCTGTATCCCTAGTCTGAGCTGACACTACTACATCACCATCTCTGTATACTAGTCTGAGCTGACACTACTACATCACCATCTCTGTATACTAGTCTGAGCTGACACTACTACATCACCATCTCTGTATACTAGTCTGAGCTGACACTACTACATCACCATCTCTGTATAATAGTCTAAGCTGACACTACTACATCACCATCTCTGCATAGGCAAATACAGGGGGCTTTCTGGTTGTCTGGAAATCCTACTCCCCAGCCCAAACCATGATGACCACAATACAAATAGCATATACTACTAAGGTTGCATGTTTTTAAGAGCCCCTCAGTGTCACAAATGAAATGATGCAGCCTGTCCCTGCCCTGTAAAATGCCTCTGCCTGCCAATCAAGCAGAGGCATAGCAGGGGCTGAGTGCGATCATGAAGGATCCGTTCTGCACATGCACAGATTCCCGTTAATCGACAAACTGCATTCAGCTTTGCACTTACTGTACATGCAATGCTGAATTATCCCCAACGTCTTTGGAATGCTCAACTAATATCGAAGCAGAAATTGATAAGTGCATGGGCCAACCAATACATAATGTATGTTTATGGAATACTCATCTAATATCAGAGTGCCACTTAATGTGTGTATGTGCTAACCACGCTGGAACGCACAGTGGAATGCATGTGTGCATGGATGGTATGCACAGCACATGTGTATGGATGGAATGCACATCATTGTATACAGATGCAACACTGATTAACAAATGTATGTACAAGAGAATGGGGGAAACACACAATACTACTTCCTGAGGAATCCACCAACTTGGATATGCAGAGGAACGCATAGAGACAGCATTTGGAAGCACTGCTGAGTTCCTTTTGTTTTATTGCTCTGGATTTTTCTAGCATTCCCACATACAGAGCGCTGAGAACATTTAAGGATTACAATTTATAATTCCCTCTGCTGTGGCAGACTGCTTCCAAATGGACATTGTTCCGAGATGGAATTGAGTGTAAAAACTATCACTGGCAAACCATACAGGATACATTTAAATAAGAACACTCTCCCCAAATAAGTGATACATTGTACCAAGTGAGAAATGATATAGAGAGACTTTGTATCCAAATACGGATTTGACTGTATCAAATACATGCTAACAAATTGCTTAAAATATGGCTAAACGAAAAGCACTCTCCCTAAAACCCTGGAAAACAAGGTGCAATAAATAAATAGTGATTTTAACTGCACATGGATACATATCAACTTGATGTTTTTTTCTGTGTATATATAATGGAAAATTGAGACAAGTTTTATATGTAATTTTATTGGTTGCTAAATGCTGTATTCTATTTTATATGTGCATCTAATATTTAATAGATGTGTACTTTGACAGTGCTTCAATCTATATTCTAGATACTGAGATCAGCTATATTTCAAGTACTGTGTAATCTTGACTTGTGCAAAAGTTTGAGTTTGAGTAAACAGTGTGATGTTCATCTTGTTTGAGCTACTAGAGAAACAGTGCCTGGGTTTGCCAATGTAATTAGTTTCAGCCATTTTGTGTGAATACTGAGCTGAGTTAAAGAGCACTTTGGAACTAGGGGCCTGATTCGGAGCCGGACGCTATATGCGGACGCTTGTTCAGAAAAAGGGGCTGGATATTTAAATTGAGCGCTCGCTCTTTGCGGTCTGTTGACGCCTCTATGTCTGAGCGAGCTTCCGAAACAAGCGCTGGCTATTTTGTAAAGGCGCCCCTTGGCCGTTCGCATCATACGTCATCTCCGCTATTTATTTGATTAATCAAATACATCGAAAGGCGTATGAACTGCTCGCTATTCTTGTGGTAGCATTTTCCTACCGCAATCATGCGAGCAGTTCAGGCTAAAAGACAACCAAGTGACGTGGTCGATGACACTGCTTTGTTAATTATGCACACCCATTAAACGCCCGTTTTGACCGTTTGGCACACCTACGTTCGGATCTCCATTCCCCGTTTTCAAGCACCTTCCCCTGTTACCACCCACAACGCCTCATCCTGTCACTCAAATTAGCAGGCATTCGCTATTTTGCGAGCACACGATTTCCAACCGCACTGACTGGTTGGCGCATGCGCATTACAACCCATATGCATGCGCAGATATGCGCACATCGCTCGGAGCGAACGAGCAGCCGCTTACGAGCGGCTCTGAATCAGGCCCTAAGTTATTGCTATTGTGAAGTGCTGAAGATAAGGTGCAATATATTGCAACTGTGTTTATTGCACCTTATCATTTGAAAGTCAGTTATTGCTCTTTAGAATCAGGATAGAACAGCATTAGATGCTAATCTTATTGTTATTACCAATTGTGGATTACAAATACAAGCATGTTATAGGTCAGTGATCGTCCAGCGACAGAACTTTGTGTGCACTTTAGAGTAAAATACTAAATCTGCTGAGTAATCATCTGTGTTGCTATTACTGGATATCCATGTTTTGCAAAGGTTAATATGTGTCTAAAGTATAATATATTGAGACAACCAAGAAATTGCCTTTTCCCTATTTATAGCCAAAGAGGTGCTGCAGCAGCAAAGATAAAGAAGCCCATTTAAATATTGGTAAGAGTTATTGGTCATTGCCTAATCACTGCTGTATTACTAAATACAGTGTAGAAATTATTATTTTTCTTTTTGTGCTGCAATCTCTTCTCATATGTATAGTGATCATTATTCTCATACAGTGAGGACTTGGATCTTCATCCCCCTCCTTTTTACTAAGGCTGTCACATTGAGGGGAATTCAATTAGAGGTGAAAAGCCATATTCGCCTGTTTTTTTGTGAAAAATTCGCCTAAAAAAAAAATTCGCCAAATTCAATTCCAGGACAATTTCACCTAAGTGGAAACAATTCTCCAAAAATGATTCTCCAATCAATAGCTGGTGAAAAGAAATGCAAAATCTTTATTTTGGGGTGCAAACGTGGGGAAACAACTCAGACCCCTTGGGACAGCCCCCCCAAAGGACAAATACGCAAAAAATACAGAACTGAAACCTAAAAACACCCCGAAAAAGACATGTCATTTTTGGGGTGTAAATTTAAAAAGTGGGGGGATAAACATTAAAAGTAGCGAAAAAGACTTCTTGGGGGTCCACAAGTATGGGTCAGGTGTTTTTGGGATTGCAGGTGCATGCAGCAGGTGGATTTTTCACATTTTTTAAAAGTTCACTTTAGAGACCTAAAAACATGCTAGCACCCATTTTCAAGCACCCCAAATTTGACAGGACTACTTATTTTCACCAAAAAATACAGCTTTATGCCATTCTTCACCACTTTTACAGAAACGCTAATAGCAAGCAATTTACACAACTTAAGTACGCAAAATAGTTTTATTAGGGCTATTAGTACACATTTATATTGATTCCCTATGTTAGAGCATCTTTTTCTGGGGTACAGACTGATTTCCCCAATTCTTTCAGTACTTTTCACCTGTTCCGCATTCGACTATTTCCGTGTTCGCCTGTTTTGCAATTGAATTAGGCGAAAAGCGGGGACGAGCATGGAATAAATTCGCCTCTGAAACAGGCGAATGAAGCGAACAGTCGGACAGGCGAAAACTTCGCCTCTAATTGAATATGGCTCATTATGTCATGTTGCTGTGTGTATAGGACTAGCCTCTCTGCTACAGCATGAGGTGAATAGAGCTTGTGGAGTTGTTGCCAAAGGAGAAGGAAGATCCATTGGAGCTGCCATCTCATCGGTAAGGTACCATCTACACCGAACTTATCTGTACCCACCACCACACCCAAGGGTACCACATTCCTACTACCTACAATTATGACTGTGGCTCCAGTCTGGTACAAGTTTGGTTTCACTCACTGCACAAGGGCTCAAACAAAGATATTTGATCTTTACAGGAAGTGGACTGCTAATATAGACTGGTCCTTATTTGTGAATTTTAAAATGATTGCGTGTCCTCGTTGGTGGTGCCAGGTATCTTAACTTTCACTAAAGTGCATAGATTTGAGGAGCAAGTTGGTGGCATTGGCTAAGCAGCAGAAGTGTGCACTGGCCAATAGGAAATGTTATTAAAGGAAATTACATTACAGTTAGTTAATCCCACTCTTAAAAATATATAGAAATTTTTTTGTATTTGTATATAAATATATTATTTGTAACCCTGAGATCCAACACTCACCTGTGTAGAAGGGCTGGTCCTAAGAGTTGAGTTACAGGAGAGGAAGTGTCACTGGCAGAGGTTGGCCATTCAACACGACTTCTTGTGCTGGAAACTACACATCCCAGATTTCAGAGGAGCCAGTGTGAGGGAAGGGATATTAAAGGCTGACAAACTCATGGCTGTAAAGGGGAAGAAGGATAAATGCAGAAGTGCAGGCATCATAGCCAGGGACCAACTAAGTCTACTGAGCCTGCAAAAGATGATCACAGTGAGAGTGAGTACAGTGCTGCATGTCTTGCTGAAAGAGCTGCCATTCTCCTAGGGAAAGCTGCCAGACACACACAGGTAACCATCAATTCCATAGGTTAAGGACCCCATACCTGGGGCAATTTTTCACACGATATGGCCGTTTTCGACTGATCATAACGACCAATCGTGTGAAAAGTAGTGTTTTCATACACGATTACGATGCCGATGTCCCCGGCATCGTGTATCGGCATCGTAGATCAAATGGTTTTGCAGAAAGATTTCAACCTGTCGTGTATGATTTGACGCACATCATAGGCACTTTGGCTGATGTACGATGTCCCTGGACACTCCCCTCCTCCATTTTTTGACATTTCAGCATATGCATCGTGTGTGTATTTGCTGCATACGATATATCGTAAACTATTTGCAATCGTTTAAGATACATCGGATCGTATGGTTGTTTCTACAATTGTACCTTTTCTAAACACAAATCGTACAGAATGTCACAGGTAGACTTTTCAAGGGAAATCATATGTGCCATCGGATCTGATACAAATCGCCTTGTGTATGGGGGCCTTTAGTCTGTCATTGCCAAGTATCCAGTACAAGCAGTCCGAGGTATCTAGAAAGACTAGGGACCTGATTCAGACGCGGTCACTAAGTTGCGCTCGCTCGCTCTGAGCGATTTTCGCCCATCTGCACATGCGTATAATTCGCAGTGCGCGTGCGCAAGCCAGTCGTTGCGATCTGATTTTGGTTGCTCGTAAGCCACTATCAGGTCGCTGCTTTGAGTGACAGATAGTGCCGTTTGTGGGTGGTAACATGGGAAGGTGCTTGGGAACGGGGGAGTGAATGTGCGAACGCAGGCTTGTCAGGCCGCCAAAATGCTGTTTAAAGGGCGTGCATAATTAGCAAAGTAGCATCATTGTACACGTCACCTGCATGTATTTCAGCCAGCACTGATCGCTGTGCTTGCGGCAGGTTAAGGCAACAGAGCACACAGTGACATTGGTGTGAGTGGTGGGTGAAGGTGCTACTGCCACCAGTCTGTATACTGCTGCTGGTCACATGGGCCACTCCTGCGACAGGGCCCCTATGTAAAGCTATACAACTCCAACACCTCAAATAAAAAATATGTTGGCAGAAGCGATTTCATCGTGGGCGAAGCCACGGGCAACAGCTAGCCATGAATAAAAGTGAGAGAAGGACATAGGAGAGACCCAAGAGACAGGAGGGTGCTCATAGAGAAAGAACAGCAATAGGTGTACAATATGTGTTAGAATTAAAGTAAACAACTGCAAACTCCTCTGTGGATTCTACTTTGTACCCTCCCTCTCAACATGATCCTTAGCCTGAAACAAAATTCTAACTTGTGTTTTGTAATGTGAAATTAATATTTATATATATATATATATATATATATATATATATATATATATATTGTGACACAGTCAGATTAGGAGGTCCCTCTCCTGGGTAGGGGACTCCTTCCTTACACACACACAGCAGCAGGGAAGCAGCACACCAGTCTGGAAGCGAGTACAAGCTGGTCGGCGCCAGTCTTTATTGTGCAAAACAGAAACAACAAAAGAAACCATAAACATAAAACCTAGCCCTGGCCAGGCTCTAACTTTACAGGTGGTTCCCTCACTACCAGAACCTGGCAGGGCCTAATGCCCTCACCAGCAAACAAGGCACAGCACAACACTCACAGTTAGGTTTTCCAGTGTCTCTGAGCAAACTCCCTGTCTGCTCTCCCAGGTGAGACACTCAGCCCTAAACACACTAGGCTTATATTGGCCACTCTCAGGTGGAAAACTAACAAGCCTGATACCAGGCTGCGAGAAACAAAACCTGGAGTGGCCATGGGTGGAGCCCTCCCTCTCCTCTCACCCACAACCCCCAGGTCCCAAACCGGCTTTTCAAAAAGCCGAAACTCAAGCCTGCTACATTGCAGACTTTCTCCTGGGGGTTTAAAACACAAAAGACAGGAATCTGGGACAAATGTACCTGCCACAGACCACTTTACCAGTGATCCTATCACATATCCCCCCCTTTGTTTCGACCTGTGGGGCGGAACAACTGAAGCCCCCAAACAATGAACGCGTGACAACGCGTCAGCATTGGCCAGCTGGCTTCCTGGCCTGTGTTCCACTGAAAATGTAAAAGTTTGTAACGCCAAGAACCATCTTGTAATTCTCGCATTACTGTCCTTATTTTCAGATATCCACTTCAGAGGGGCATGGTCAGTGATCAATTTGTACTTTCTTCCGACCAAGTAGTACCTGAGAGCCTCTAACGCCCACTTTATGGCCAACGCCTCCTTCTCCACTGTGGCATAGTTTCTCTCATGTACATTCAACTTTCTGCTAAGATAGAAAATAGGGTGTTCCTCACCCTCCTTGTTCTGGGACAGGACCGCTCCTACACCTACTTCTGATGCATCGGTTTGTACTATGAATTCCCTTTCAAAATTAGGAGTCATCAGGACTGGTTGGGAACACAACGCTACTTTCAACTCCTGAAAAGCTTTCTCTGCCTGCATTCTCCACCATATTGTGACACAGTCAGATTAGGAGGTCCCTCTCCTGGGTAGGGAACTCCTTCCTTACACACACACAGCAGCAGGGAAGCAGCACACCAGTCTGGAAGCGAGTACAAGCTGGTCGGCGCCAGTCTTTATTGTGCAAAACAGAAACAACAAAAGAAACCATAAACATAAAACCTAGCCCTGGCCGGGCTCTAACTTCACAGGTGGTTCCCTCACTACCAGAACCTGGCAGGGCCTAATGCCCTCACCAGCAAACAAGGCACAGCACAACACTCACAGTTAGGTTTTCCAGTGTCTCTGAGCAAACTCCCTGTCTGCTCTCCCAGGTGAGACACTCAGCCCTAAACACACTAGGCTTATATTGGCCACTCTCAGGTGGAAAACTAACAAGACTGTTACCAGGCTGCGAGAACCAAAACCTGGAGTGGCCGTGGGTGGAGCCCTCCCTCTCCTCTCACCCACAACCCCCAGGTCCCAAACCGGCTTTTCAAAAAGCCGAAACTCAAGCCTGCTACACTGCAGACTTTCTCCTGGGGGTTTAAAACACAAAAGACAGGAATCTGGGACAAATGTACCTGCCACAGACCACTTTACCAGTGATCCTATCACAATATATATATATACAGAAAATAGATACTAATCACAGCGCTACACCAATTATAATGCTTAATGTCCAATAAATATCTCTTGCAGATTTCTTTCTACTATACACTTCCATGTTCACGGTGGCAGCTTAATGTTTCTCCAGTGAGACCGTTGTAGTAGAGTCCGTATGTGTTCTTTCATAGTTTTGATGTCTTCAGTATTAATCTACTATGTTGAAAATATTTAAATTAAACAAAAACCATTGAATGAGAAGGTGTGTCCAAACTCTTGACTGGTACATTATATATATATATATATATATATATATATATATACAGTCAACACTGGAACAGAGGGCCTGATTCAGAGCCGGACGCTCTGACAAGAGTGCTCGCTCTGAATCAGGGCCCTCCTACCTAAAATTGGAGCGGCCTCCTGGCCGCTCGCATGACTGTGGGTGACCACCCACAGCTTATGCGAGCGGCCAAATCGGGCTTGCGACGAGACCCTGTGGTAGGGTCTCGCTGCCGCAAGCCCAGGAATGTTTTTGGCTCTATCAGAGCCAAAAGCACTCCCACTGACATCACTAGTGATGTCAGTGGGGCCGGCCCCAGACGGTAGGCGTTCCCATGGGAACGCCTCCGTCTGGGCAGCAACGCCCCCGGCACGCACACCAAAGGGGGCGTGCTGTCACTCACCATCGACAGAACGCCCTCTTTGGTGCGAGACCCATAGCGATGGCTTGGCCGTCGCAATGCGGGTCTCGCGCATGCGCACGATGGAGCTCCCTCCGTCGTGCGCATGCACACTAGGGCACCATCGACCCGCTTGCGAGCGCTCAGCGCTCGCGAGCGGGTCTGAATCAGGCCCAGTTTGCGGCAGCCTTATAGCTTATTGTTTCTATTTTATTTTATTTTTCTAAATATTGCCCCAGTGGTGCATAGTGTTGCTGTTGGGTTGTAATGATGCATCCTCAGCAAATCTAGACACCCTGCTGTAGTTCTATGTATGCCAGATAATTTCCGTGTAATGTAAGAGTACATACAATACAAACACTGATAGACCTCCAGAAACTACAGCTCCCAGACTATGCTATCAAATCTGCTAATATAAACTAAAATGAACTAACCACAATACACAAACAAAGTTATCTTAAATATGTCGTCCAAATATTTTCGGTTTAACCAGCGTCCTTGTTTCTTTTTTAAACATTATACTACAACACTGAGCCTGATTCCATGATTTACGCAATGACGATATTTACGCAGATTGAGCGTTTGTTAGCCATTGTGCATGCGTGAAAGCCGCACTGCGTACTGCAGCGATTAGTTTGCTCGCACAGTGGATTCATTCGCAAAGTGAGCGACAGGTAGTCAGCGTTTGGGGGAGGTAATAAGGGGGGGCGCTGGGTAAATGCCGGCATGTCTGGTCATTTAAACTCCGTTTCATGGGTGTGCATACATTAGCCATTGCGTTCTGCTTTGCAGCCAGGAGAGTCTCAGGGTTTGAGACAGATCAGAGCACTCAGATATATGTTACACTAATGTACATCATTGGATGGGTATGAGAAGGAAGCAGTGGGCGTCCCTATGCTCAGGCAGCAGTGGACTTCCCTATGCTCAGGCAGCAGTGGACGTCCCTATGCTCAGGCAGCAGTGGGCGTCCCTATGCTCAGGTAGCAGTGGGCGTCCCTATGCTCAGGCAGCAGTGGGCGTCCCTATGCTCAGGCAGCAGTGGACGTCCCTATGCTCAGGCAGCAGTGGGCGTCTCTATGCTCAGCCAGCAGTGGGCGTCCCTATGCTCAGGCAGCAGTGGACGTCCCTATGCTCAGGCAGCAGTGGACTTCCCTATGCTCAGGCAGCAGTGGGCGTCCCTATGCTCAGGCAGCATTGGACGTCCCTATGCTCAGGCAGCAGTGGACGTCCCTATGCTCAGGCAGCAGTGGGCGTCCCTATGCTCAGGCAGCAGTGGGCGTCCCTATGCTCAGGCAGCAGTGGGCGTCCCTATGCTCGGGGAAGCTTTGGAAAGAATTAGCAGATATTTTTTTATAGCGCAGGCATATTCCGTTGTGCTTTACAATTGGGAACAAACAGATAAAACAAGACCGGGTAATAACAGACTGACAAAAAGGTAAGAGGGCCCTGCTCGCAAACTTACAATCTATAGTATTAAGGTATAACTGAATTTATAATCACCTTTATTAATGAAATAGCAACATCTTTCTTATCGTATATAGAATATATTATATGACAACAATTCATATACTATATTATAGCTATATAATATCTAATGAAAATTTGCTATGTAGGGCAGTAATCTTCAAGGGACAGCATATAAATTATTTGGGGCTAATTTAAAGTAGAGAAGAGTGGTTCGGTTTTTGAGAAAACCAAACACATCTGAATTTAGGGGTTCCGAGCCCAGCCCTGTATTCAATTAGAAAGGACGCAAAAATGGCACCCGGTGAAACTTAAACAGGCGAAAAGTCTTGTCAAAAATGGGGATCTCAGGCTGACACCCCCCAAAAGATGCAGCAACATTGGGGATCACTATAGATGCCCCCCGTTTAGCCCTAATGAAGGTATTTGGGGTACTTAAGTTGTGTTAATTGGTGTCAAATAGCGCATTAACACCAGTGGTGAAGAATAGCATTAAGCAGTTGTTTATTTTAAATAACTACTCCCAGCAAATTTGGGGTACTTGAAAATGAGTGCTAGCATATTTTGAAGTTGCTAAAGTGAAGTTTTAAATTCCGTAAAAAATCCACCTACCGCAAGCATCTGCAATAAAAAAAACACCTGCCCATACTTAGGGACCCCCCAGAACTCTATTTCGCTAGTTTTAATGTTTGTCCCCCAACTTTGAACTTTTTCACCTCCAAAATGAAAGTACTTTTTTGGGGTGTCCTAAAGTCTTTTTTTTTTATATAATTTTTGACACAGTTTATCTTTGGGGGACTGTCCCAAGGGTGCAGGGTGGATTCCCGAAGTTTGCACCCCAAAATCGCAATTCTGTACTTTTTTCCGACTGCTATTCATAGGTGAAACTTTTCCGCCAATTACATTGCATTGACTTTTCGCGTACGCGAAAAATCTTTGGAATTGAATACGGGGATAAGTTTTCACCTGGCAAAATAACGTCATCCGCGATACATTTCCACGGATTCTGACTTTTCGCCTCTAATTGAATACAGCCATAAGTACGACCATAGTAGGTTTTATTATGAGAATTATGTGATACTATATACTATATCAGTTTATAGATATCATTTATCAAGTACGGTGCTACCGTCAACTTCAGTGCTGGATTAACATGAGGGTAGCCAGGGGTGGTCGCCCAGAGACCCCTAACACATAGCTATATGACCGGCTTGGAGGTACTGTGGCATAATGTGAACTTGGGGTTCTATGTGACATGGACTGGGGGCACTATAGTGTGTTAAACACATTTGTGGTGCTGGGAATATGTATTCATTATACTTTTTAATAGCATCACTGGCATATCATATTGACAAATTATTGGTAGGGGACCCCCACAAGTTAATTGACCTGTGTCCCCACAGACCTTAATCAGGCCCTGCTCAACTTTGCCGCTTGTCCACTTTTCCACTCTTCAGAAGCTTCCCCCAAGTCGCAATGAATTAATCCCTTCAAATACAGCTGGGAAAGCTGAGGATCTGCCTAAACTAGATCCAAATATTATGTGGGATAGAAGAGGAACCAAAAAAGAAAAGAAAATATGTAATATCATAATGGGGATTTTGGTATAATTTTTGATTATATATTCCATTTACCCCTCCTAAAAGAGATTTGGGCAGATAGTGATATCCATGTGGTGAAGTCGGTGTCAGATCCTGTTAAGTAGATCTCATCCTCTTGAATATCTCCAAAATAACATAGTGTACACGAGCATATCAAGTGTATAAAAAATAGGAATATAATGCACCTTGATTAGGCGTGCTGACTGCTGAGTGCCTTACAAAGTGTGTGCTGTATTCTGTTTATGTGTGATCATCCTTGGATTATGGATTACCTCTGGACTGTACAGCACCTCATTGAAGGCTGGAACAGACCTACAGCAGAGCTGAGAATCCCTTACAGGCATAGGACAAAGAGGTACAGCACCCGATAAAACCCAATGTCGGACCCCGTTTTCTCCATTGAAGAAGGATCTTTCTTTCCGGTAAGACCAAGTCTATAAGTGGGCTGCTGCTAACCATTATGGGTCATAGACCCAAATAATAGGATATTTCATCATTATTTCTGTGGCAAAGTTCTGTCATGTGTATCTTGTGTATAGGTCACATAAACTTAAACAATCTTAAATAAATTAATGACACAGAGACACGAATGGCATTAACAAAGGCTAGCTATTTATTGAAAAGATCAACATGTTAACGACTGTATGGTGGCAAGAAAGGACGGACAATAATCATCGCAGCCCAACAATGCACCAACACAAACACAAAACCTGCATTATGGGCGGTGACCACCCTGTTGGTGCTTACAACACAAACTTACTGGAATCCAACACAACCTGGTAAATCACGTGGTAAGGTTTAGCGCTGCTGCCAGTAGGGTCATTCAGACTTCAATCAAGATTAGTGCACCCAAAAACAATCGATTTCACCCTAAACGAATGACCTGCCATTCCTTGCCACCAAAGCGAGACTCTGTAAACAGAGACACGCCATCCTCAGATAAAGGGACACCGTCCTGATGATAACTAATCAGCAGATGCCACACAAGTGCACCACCATTGGCCAAAACAAATTTACTAACAGCTGTGTTAACTTTTTTCCTGGCCTCTTCCAATGCCACAAAATCACAACCTCCACAGCAATACAATCTAGGTACTTCTAGTCAGACAAAAAGGCAAAACAGACAAACCCTCAAAAGTAGGTGGATATCTTTAATTATGGACAATCTCATCTCCAATAAAGTATGGACAATAATGTCATTACCAGCAAGATGAAAAATTACACATTTAGACAGGACGTGAAAAATGCAAGGTACTATGGAGCTCATTCAGAGTCGGTCGTGAGCGCTCAGCGCTCACGACCGACTCGATGTTGCCCCACAGCGCATGCGCATGACGGAACCGGCTCCATCGTGCGCATGCGCGAGACCCGGCTAACGACGGGTGATCCGTCATTAGGGGTCTCGTCGTAGACGGGGCGAGCTGTCGATGTTGAGTGACAGCTCGCCCCGTTTTCTGGGCGGGCCGGGGGCGTGCCTGGCCAAACAGAGGCGTTCCAGTAGGAATGCTTGCCGTTTGGGGGCGGCCCCACTGACATCATCAGTGATGTCAGTGGGGAGCTTCCTGCTCGATCAGAGCAGGAAGCTCCATGGGGCTTAAGGTTGACAAGACCCTACCTTAGGGTCTCGGCGTAAGCCCCGTTGGTCGCCATGGTCTTTACCATCGCGACCATCACCCTTGTCGGTCGTTAGAGCTGTGGGTGTTAACCCACAGCCTAACGACCGTCATGGAGGCGGCCGTCCAGGATGCAAGCGGCCGCCCTGTTTCAGAACGACCGCTTGCATCCTACGACCGCCTCTGAATGAGGCCCAATGAGTGGAGGCAAACCTTCCTGCCCAAAAAAACAAGCAAATGGCCTATAATAGAAACATTACAAGAGTCAAATTAAATGCATAGAAAAAGGGGTGGTGGAAAATGGAAATAATCAATTAATAATACCAAAAAAAATTTTTTGCTAATTGTGTGCAAGTATTAAAAGAAAACAAAACATAAAATTAAATAAAAACTTGTTGAGGGAATCAGACTATCATATAATCTTTACAAATTGAATTATGTCCATCAATGCAGGTAAAAATTTTAAAACTCCCTAACTCTCTCCACTAACGAGGCAATTAGGAAGTCCTCAGTAAAGACAATGGAAGGAAAACAAAGACTTAAACTAAGACAGAGAAACAATAACAAACAGAGGGCAATTATTAACTAGAATATTTGGGGCGAATGTAAGGCTTATAACAAGCCGACTTCCATCAGCCAAGTTCCATCATATTGGATGAAAATAGCTGCCTTTATCCAAAATGAATGGGTTCCAAAGTCACGAGACGAGAGCCGATTTAATGATAAACAATGTCTGAAAACCCAGCCAAATTGATATTTCGTTAATGGTGTACTGTCCTCCTGTATCAACCTCGCACCATCAACAGCTGGTCAAACAAACAAATAGGTATGTGCCAAAGACACCGAACAGATCCTAATGTCCGTAGCCACTGCCAGGAAAACTCAACGGCCCGTACATAACTGATCTGTCTTATTGTGACAGGTGCTGCACGAAACCAAGGTCTTTTCTACATTGACATCTTCCAGGCGCAAGTTGCCAGTCATTGTATTAGAGGGGGAAACCAGCTCTGAAATTAAAAAAGTGCCATGAAAAGCCGTGACGAGTGCCAAAAAAAACAACAACACCTCGAAATTAGAAGATACAACATCCGAAGCCACCGTAACTAACCTTGGGAGAAGGTTGAGATCCATCAGCCGCCTTCTATTAACCAAAGAGGGGACCAACCGAACCCAACCCCTAAGACAGTGTTGGCTAACCTTGACACTCCAGCTGTTATGGAACTACATAACCCAGCATGCACTGCTACAGTTTTGCTATTAGGGCATGCTAAAACTGTGGCAGGGCATGCTGGGATATATAGTTCCACAACAGCTGGAGTGTCAAGGTTAGCCAACACTGCCCTAAGAGCTTTCACTATCAAGAAACTGAACACAGGAAAAGAAAGAGATACGAGCAAGGGTTCTTGAAACTGCTGCCCTGGACTGGCCAGCAATATATAGCCCCCAAATAAAATATATCATCAAATGATACATATTCTTAACTCTATGACCACAATGTGAGGTAGCCTCTTCCCATTCAGTCGATGAAGCCTGTGAGGTTCTCAATGTACCAGGAGCGAGAGATCATTATCACAATAAGCCCTGCATGCCGGCTTGATAACCTGCCAAACATAAGATGAGCAGAGCTCACCGATCAATTCAGTACAACATTTTTTTGGCCTCTTTAGAGTGTCTTCCAACATTGTGTCATCAAAACGCAAATATATAGAAAATATATATAATGTAGCAGGGGCGGATTGGGCCGTCGGGACGCCGGGCTGTTTCCTGCTGGGCCGGCCCCTTATTATGCCTTATTGGGGCCGGATACCCACCCCTGGACCAGCCAATGTGCTGCGATCGAAGTTCAGCTGCAATCAGGCAGCGTTGCAGATTCTGCGCATTGCCGGCAGCCACCCTTCCCTCAACCACCCCTCTGCTCCGATCGGGCAGTGTTCTTAACCTAAACAAAAATGGCTGGCAGGGGCGGGCTGGGCGGCAGCAGCAGCATGGTCCTCTCCCTCCTACCTGAGCTGTTAAGGGCCGGACACCTCCTCCTCCCTTCACATGCCTGCAGCCGGGGTGACCAGGCTCTGCGGACCCGCCCACTCTGACAAGCCACAAAACACATGCAGAACTTTTTGGAAGTCCCGGGCTTCCGTACTTGCGGCTCCCTGTCATCCTGACAAGCAGTAAAATGCTGCACGAGGAGCCATGAGACAAGACCTCCCTCAGGACCCTCACCCCCTTCTAAGCACAAACAGGTGAATCCTGCAACAAAACCCGAGCAGCTCAACCCCACCAAAGTGACAAGTAAGTTATAACTTACTGTAACATACACACCATTTATTTTTTATGCGGATTGTTTTATTTTTTCTATGGCATTAAGCTGTGTAAATGTATTTAAAGCAATAGTAGAGGAATGTGAGGTAAAAGGTGAGCTCCATAAACAGGATAAATATGTTCATTACATTTACTACAGAAATAAAGAAAAACTGGTGCTAGTATTCCCATTTAATTTTACAGAAATTTTGTACATATACTGCATCATATACCACAATAAATATTATTAAATGAGTCAGGTAAAATTCTTTATTATAAAACTACTATTTAGACCTATTATTTGCCAGGTTTTTTACTCTCTATTCCGCCAACATCACCTGTTCCTATTTCTTCCATCTCCCCATATTCCCCCCCAGTCTTCCCCT
The DNA here is from genome assembly GCA_031769625.1 of Taudactylus pleione. Classification (NCBI taxonomy): domain Eukaryota; kingdom Metazoa; phylum Chordata; class Amphibia; order Anura; family Myobatrachidae; genus Taudactylus; species Taudactylus pleione. The sequence goes on from JAUIMM010000042.1 coordinate 13,346,136, forward strand.
ATTCTTCCCTTCTTCCACTATTTCTTCATCTATTTATGCCATCTCCCTCTATTCCTGTCCCTATTTCTCTGGTCTCCCCCTATTCCTCTTATCTTTCCCTATTCCTCCCATTCTCCACTATTTCTACAACTTTGCTTCTCATTTACTTGGTACTCTAGGGGCTCGAGTCAGACCCGCTCTTTAGATGCGTATGCAAATCCGGTACACTCCCAGCAAGACAGGCAATCGCACAGCAAGGCATAAGCACGCCCACTATGTCTTGGTGTGCGTTCACTTTGTATATGCAGAGGCCCACCAGCCTGTCTTAAGTTGCCCACTTGTGCATGTCATCTCCAGAAAGTGTATGCAACCATCGGTACATCAGGTACCATTGGGAGCATTCGCAGCGCTTGAGGTTGACCATACCCTACCGCAAGCACTACGAGCACTTTAGTGTAAAACAAGCCAGGTGACTTGTACTATGATGCTGTCTTATAATTATGCACACCTCTAAAACGGCATTAAGATGCTCAGGCACGCCTGCGTTAGCACCTCCACTCCCCCGTTTCTAGTGGTCTGCCCCTGTTACCACCCACAATCGGCTTCTCCTGTCGCTCACTCTGCAGGGCTGTCTATGCTCGGCGAGCGAACACTCCCCGGTCTTTCGCAGTGGTTCACGCACTGTGATGCATATGTATGCGCACAATGCAAACCATCGGCAGCTACGAGCGAACGCTTCTTAGCGTCCGGGTCTCGGGCCCTAGGTTCAAACCCATTTTTCCGTTGCTGTGCACAGGTAGTAAAGTCAGGGCCACTTGCGTGCATTTGTCCTCCAGAATAAAAGTTGCCAGCCAGCGCCTGCCAACGGGGGAACTCCCCATAAGCCTTTGTGAAGCCTGTCAGTCACTACTGACGGCTCCGCCTTCAGGAAGTCTGTGGCCCGCATTGGCATCTCCAGGACCATCTGTGTGCACGGGCAGCACTGGATGCTGCCTGCATCAAGCAGCAGACATACTGTACACAGAGGCACAGCAGCAGCCAGCACAGAGGGGCCGGCAGCCTACAAATTCTGACTGTGCGACAGTCAGTAAGTAAACTGTATTATTTATAGCCAACATATGTCTGCCTGCCTATATATATATATATATAATCTATCACTGCAATGATGGGTGTGTTATCTGAGTGACACATAGGAGTGTTGCTGAAAGTTGGTGCGTGCAGAGACGCTGAATCACTCACATTGGACATTGGAAGCCATACTTAGATGGATAAGCTAGCCGATGGTGCGTCTGATGTAAATATCTAAAGGCAAAAGTGGGTGTCTCAGTCCTTGCACATTCTGATGCACTGCTGTGCACCATGCAAGGGGTTAGTAGTAGCCGCGACTGCGTCCAACTTAGAATCCGGCTCTATAAGGAGGGAGTATCCCATTCCCTCAGCAGACCCCGCCCCCTTCAGGGCTGCTTTTAAAAATTTTCTGGGCTGGTTTTCGATCCCAATCTGCCCCTGTAATGTAGTACTGATAAAATCAAATGGGAAGATGTGACCTCCAAACACCTGTGAATATGGTGCCTGAAGGCAATAATGGTCACCCAGAGGAAAAGGTGATAAATACACTACTCACTTGTATGCTCATTTCAACATAGTAATGACAACACATATAGAGATATCTTTAGCTCCCAATATAGCTGAAGATTATCATCCATACACCAGTGTAAGGAAGTCATGCTCATCAAACCAGGACCGCCATGTGTATATAGTGCAGAAAACAGAGCTCACATGAATACTTAAATAGGTTCTGCTTATCAGGAGTATAAAGGTTTCTTTGTTCCCTTATGTGGGTTCTGAGGGAAACTCCAAATACAAAAAAGAAAAGAGACTCTCATAGTGTAGTATGTCAAAGTTTTATTATAATAAAAATACAATAACAAAGCACGAGGGATACCTCTGTACCAGAAAATAAAGTGCTATTCACATCACAAAACACCATAGGAGAGTGTGAAACCCGGGTAATCCCACCACCTGGCTCTGCGATCGGTATCTGGATCAAGGCTGTAAACAAGAGGTGGGTACCCTCCGGCCCGCGGGCCGTATGCGGCCCGCAAGGTGAAATCATCCGGCCAGGCCTGCTGTCAGCAGCAGCAGCAGAATCAGCATAGTGTAGCGGCTGTCAGCAGCGGCAGGTAGTGCAGCGGGAGAGCGGGGATGTCAGGATTGTCATCGGCAGCAGGTAGCGCAGTGGGGGAGAGGGGATGTCAGGACTGTCATCGGCGGCTGGTAGCCAATGACAGCCCTGACACACCCCTTCTCCCCGCTGCGCTGTCAGCGGTGGCAGATAGCACAGCGGGGGGAGCGTGTGTGTGTCAGGGCTGTCATCGGCTATCAGCGGCGGGAGGTAGCGCAGCGGGGGGAGGGTGTGTGTCAGGGCTGTCATCGGCTATCAGCGGCAGGAGGTAGCGCAGCAGGGGGAGGGTGTGTGTGTCAGGACTGTCATCGGCTATCAGCGGCGGGAGGTAGCGCAGCGGGGGGAGGGTGTGTGTCAGGACTGTCATCGGCTATCAGCGGCGGGAGGTAGCACAGCGGGGGGAGGGTGTGTGTCAGGGCTGTCATCGGCTATCAGCGGCGGGAGGTAGCACAGCGGGGGGAGGGTGTGTGTGTCAGGGTTGTCATCGGCTATCAGCGGCGGGAGGTAGCACAGCGGGGGGAGGGTGTGTGTGTCAGGGCTGTCATCGGCTATCAGCGGCGGGAGGTAGCGCAGCAGGGGGAGGGTGTGTGTGTCAGGGCTGTCATCGGCTATCAGCGGCGGGAGGTAGCGCAGCAGGGGGAGGGTGTGTGTGTCAGGGCTGTCATCGGCTATCAGCGGCGGGAGGTAGCGCAGCGGTGGAGTGTGTCAGGGCTGTCATCGGGGCGGATTAGTGCAGGGGCTCTCTCCCTATCTGTGACGGCAGGTAGCACAGGGGGGGGGGATCAGGGTGTCAGGGGTGTCCTTGAGTGGCATGCAGTGCTCTCTCCCCATCAGCGGCAACAGACAGGCAGCGCACAAGGGGGGGGGAATCAGGGCTGTCATATGAGCTGGTTAGTGCAGGGTCTCACCCTAACAGCGTGGGCAAGCAGGCAGTGATGGCACAGCAGGGGGTGTGTACAGTCAGTGCTGTCATCAGGCTGGTTAGGACTGAGAAGACCCCAGGGCTGCCTTATCAATCTGCCTGTCACACATCCATAGGGACTGCCCCTCCAGACTCTGCCTGGCAACATACCAAAGAGAAGCAGTTACTTACAGCCATCGCATTAAGAGTTAATAAAGTTTTTAACCAAATATAGGAGGCAAATTTTAAGTTAATAATTTTGTATGGCCCCCGAATGATTTTCTAAAAATCAAAATGGCCCTTGGCAGAAAAAAGGTTCCCCACCCCTGCTGTAAACCCATGCTGCCGCACCAACATGTTTCGACTCTAATTATCTTTTTCAAGGTTAAAATATTATTAGTCATAAGGGTCCTTATATACTAGTTTAGGTCCCACCCCTTCATTAGTGGTTGGTGTCAATGGGCTTGATTCAATTCAGCATGATTTAAATAACGCCAGGAAGGAGTTCCCTGAGCTTTTCAACTGACCACGCTGTGCCCTGCACTTATTCGGGAGATGCTGGTCACAGCACCTTAAGGTGGGCGTTAAGCCACAGTAACCGGCAGTCTCCGAATTAAATGCCATCCACAATGCTGTTAGTGCACGCAACATTGCAGCCCTAGTTTAGTTAGACTTCTGCTCGCGCCTTCGGAGGGTGTGAGTAGAAATTCTCTAGACTGGAGTTTACAACGCGGTCAATTGAATAGCTCTGGAAACTCCCTCCCAGAGCTATTCAACATCACACTGAATTGAATCACCCCAATAAAACATGTAGAGTTTTTCATAAAACATACTAGTATCCAGACAAAATATTTACATAGACTCAGTTATAAAAACGCTGTGTAATATTACTAGTCATAAGGGTCCTTATGAACTAGTTTAGGGCCCACCCCTTCATTAGTTGTTGGTGTCACTACAATGTAGAGTTTTCTATAAAACTCACTGGTATCCAGATAAAACATTTACATATACTCAGATATAAAAACGCTGTGCATAAACATCACAGATGGTAATTATAAGAATATAAAACAATATAAATAGGAACTTCCAGTTTCAGACCTCTGTTTGTTCACCATGGAAACTGTTGGTTTAATCCAATCATTGTGCCTCTTCTCTGCTTGCACTAGGGATGAGGCTGTTTTGCCTCTAGTGCTTGGGAAGCCAGCATTCACCACTGACTCTCAGCCAATCAGCACTAAGGTGCAGAAAACCACATGGAATCTTTAATTCTTGGGGATGCACTTCATATACTGTATGTACATAGAGTGCTTGTGTGCAGTTCCACTGTAATAAACAATATTTTTAACTATCACACATTAACCCTGCACCCAGAGGTGCAGGAATTTTTTGGGGGTCCCCACTTTTTGAGTAATCTCAGGGCTGGGATGACCAGTTTGAGGCTGGTTAATGTGATGGCAGGGGGACCCCATGATGTGTGCCTCCCCAACCAGTTCTCAAAGCCCCGACATATCTTTGCCACTCCCTTCTCTGCCCAACCCCCCTCCTGGTCTCCCTGCTTAACTCTCGGCCCCATGACTTTGCCACCTACTTCACTTCTAAACTTGACTCCATATGTCTGGACAACACATCCCATCAGACCCTCAGCACTCTGCCCCGTCCTTTCCCTGCCTACCCCTCCCTATCCATCTCACCAACTCTAACATCTTTTCCCCTGTACCTGGAGATTGTCATAACCCTCATCCTCCCCCCCTTCCACCTCTCCCCTTGACCCTATCCTCTTCTGCCTCCTAGGCTACTTCTCTCCTTCTGCCTGTTCCCATCTCTTTCTTTAAGTAGGCACTGTCCCCTCTTGTTTCCCCCATTCTTAAAAACCTACCCTTGATCATAATACTCTCTCCAACTACCCCATCTCTCACCTCCTTTTAGCCTGCAAACTCCATGAGTGTATTGTTTACAACTACCTTACCACCTTTCTTTCCTCCCACTCCCTGCTTTACCCATTTCAGTCTGGCTTCCGTCCTCTCCACTCCACTGAAACTGCCCGCACAAGTCAGCAATGACCCTCTTGCTGTAAAATCCAAGGACCACTAATCTTTGCTCAACAGGGCTGGATTAAGGTCTGTGGGGGCCCCTGGGCAACAAACGTGTGGTGCCCCCTATCAATAAAAGTTGAATATATATATATATATGTCACACAAAAGAATGCCCATAACCTGCGCTCAATTTTAGCTAGTATACAATAAATGGCTGCAATTCTTCCAGAGACAACCCCCCTGTTAGTAGGGGCTAAAACACGATATTTTCTATAGTAGTATAGAAGAAGCACCTCAAAGAGCACCAATAACAAGCTGTTCACTTCAATTAGATATATTATAAAAGTCCAATGTATCATTTACTCATAATCCAATTTACAGTATTATAAATTCTTGGAAGAGATGAATCCTACGGCCGACTTGTCCACTTTCTGAATGTTAAAAACTTTGATGTGGCTTTCCTCCCATATGGTTGGATTTCCTTAATAGGAAGATACAACTCCTTATCTTCTTTAGGAAATATATATCTAAAAATAGACCCACAATTTTGAAAGTGGGCAAACACTCCTTTATTAGGTGCAATTTTGAAAGTGACTCTATAAAATAATTTTCTCTATGGTTGTCCAAAAATACTGCAAAAGCAACAACTCAGCAAGCAGCTCCTTACTCTAGTCTGTCTAATCAGGAAATATGTGTATCTATATAAGTGTGTGTGTATATATATATATATATATATATGTGTGTTCACTATAGGTCCAACGCCCTAGAGAAAGGGCACATCTAGGCATGCGCACCCGAAAAGGAGATGTGACCAATGAAAAGGGGGTTAGTCACTCTTGGGGCGTGCCGGGCTGCCCCCAATCACTGCTGTCAGTGTGAATGCATGCGCCCGGCATCCATTCACCAGCAGTTTTCACCACCTGCGGGACACTGCAACCCGTGGGTGGGGACGGCAGGGCGCTGCGCCGGAGGGCAGGGTGCTTTTTGCCTTTTAGAAATAGGGCAGGGCGCGGCGTCCTGCTAAAACAGCCTAGTGGGACTGCTATTTTATATAAATACTGTACATATACACACATATATATACATAGACACAGATAAACATATACATTGCTGCTTACGTCTCCTGGTTTCAGAGGCAGCAGCAGAAGTTGAAGGACCAGCGCAATTTGCGGGTGTTTGAAAAGGGGTCAGAGCCTAATAGTGGGAGGGGCGGGGCTTAATCATGGGCCGTGGCTGGCGGCTCTGCTAGATGAAAAAAAAAGTGTTCATCGGGGGATGTGGCCGGGGACAGTGTGTGGGGGCCCCTATGTGTGGGGCCCCGGGACGACCGCCCCTGTCATCCTGCCTATAATTCGGCCCTGCTGTTCATTCTCCACCTCTATGCTACTTTTGACACTGTTGACCACCCTCTCCTCCTGCAAATCCTTTACTCCGTTGGTCTATGTCAGTGATTCCCAAACTTTTTTGAATCATGGAGCCCTGGAGTATGAGCATTTTTTCCATGGCACCCCTAGGCCAAAAGTTTCTTATTGAGAAATTTAACAACATTTATTCAATTAAATAAATTGTGTCAACCTGTTACTCTTAGGCTCAGATATGTTGTGGTGGACAAGGTTGTGCTCTGTTTGTCCACATATTTTAAGATTGGTGGCCACCAGCACTTGTTTTTCCAATCACATTGAATATAAATATTTTGATTTATTTCTGGACCACCAACCCGAGGCTCCCTTGCAAGTATCCCGAGGCACCCCAGGGTGCTGTGACTCTCAGTTTGAGAATCACTGGTCTATATAATACTGCCCTCTCATGGCTGTCTTCCTACCTCTCTAACTGTTACTTCTCTGTCTCCTCTCATGACTCCTCTTCCCCCTCACTTCTACTAACAGTAGATTTCCCCCAAGGTTGTTTACTTGGACCTTTCCTATTTTAGCTTTATACATCCTCTTTAGGTGAGCTCATCAGCTCTTTTGACTACCGATATCATTTATTTGCTGATGATACTCAGATCTACCTTTCTTCCCCTGACCTCTCCCCCTCTCTCCTCACTTGTATATCCAACTGTCTCTCGGCTATCTCTTCCTGGATGTCCCAGCATTTCTTAAACTTAACATATCTAAGACTGGGCTGATTATCTTCCCACCATCCTGCATAACCTCACATCCCACAATTTCATTATTTATTGACTGCACAACCATCTACTCTAGCCCCCAAATGCACTGTCTTGGAGTTATCCTTCACTCCTCCCTCTCCTTCAAACCACACATTCAGTACCTCTCACAGTCCTGCCATTTCCATCTTTCCAGTATTAGAACCTTTCTCACCCTGAATGCTAATAAGATCCTCATCGACTTACTGGTTATCTCCAGACTACTGTAATCTCCTCCTATCTGGCCTCGCTGACTCCCACCTCTCTCCAAGCCAATCTGTCTTCAGTGCTGCTGCCTAGCTCGTCTTTCTCTCCAAACATATTACATCTGCTTCCCCTCACCTACAAGCCCTACACTGGCTCCCCTTCCCCTTCAGAAAGCAATTCAAGATTCTCATACTACTCACTTACAAAGCCCTCACCTATTCCTCTCCCATTTACATCTTTGACCTTACCTTCCTTCACACTCCTGCCCACCCTCTTCGCTCCACAAATGTGCCACCTCTTCTGCCAACTGATTGCTTTCTCCTACTCTCGCCTCCAAGATTTTGATATGTGCTACTCCCTACCTCCTGGAATTCTGTACCTCTCTACGACATGTCAAATGGACTCTTAAAACCCTCTTCTTCATCAAAGTCATCCAGTTCTCAACCCAACCCTCTGTCCCAAGCTCACTGTCTACCTAATCTGTGTCACCCCTGTCTGCCTGCCCATCCCCTTTAGAATGTAAGCTTGTCCTGCATTGTCTTGTACTGTGTCTCTATTTTCATGTTCTGCTCATTTGTTTATTTTGTTAGGTGCTGTGAACCCTTGTGGCACCCTATAAATAAACAATAATAATAACAATAATTTACTAGGGAATCCCTGCGGTAACCGCTTTACTTATGGAGGATATTATGGATATTAGTTACTGAGGATATTATGGAGATATTGGGCCAAATGTAAGAGTTTAGCAGTAAACTCTCACATTGGTTGAGTTTTATCTTCAAAATGGGAAAACATCTGAATGAGATTTTAAATCGTGAGAGTTTTTTAAGTCTAAAAAACATGCAAGTTCGCTCTGTTACTTTGTTTTTGGACTCTATTACATTGGCAAAGTTTAAAAAGTGTCAGAAACTCTCACTTTTGTAAACACTCACCCTATTACATTTGGCCCAATGAGTCTGTAATTTGAGGGTATTTGTCATAGTTCTGCTAAACATGGTAGAACCACCACATTATGACAGCGGTCTGAAAAATGGCCATTAATCTACTCTACCAAGAAGTGTTGGGCACCACAGTTCACACATTGCATGTCCATAGGACCCAAACAGTAGTATTGTGGTGAATGTCATGTCCGATGCAAGCGGCGTATCAGTTGATCTTGTTATACTATCGCTGTGACGATAATATTCTTGACTGTAACATTTTTGAACTGCGCGCTCTGGGTGACCTGTAAGGGTTCCACTACGTCAATACCCTTGCGGCCATCCTCTATGCATGTTTGGTGAGAACAAAGTGAATAATAAAATAACACAACAGTCGGTGATTGAGGTCCTCGCAAGACGCACTGATATATGTGGCTGCAAATAACTGACACAGTGCCCGATTCAGCAGTACATGCTAGTGCACTGCTGAACGCAGATTCCCGATGTTTGGGAATCTGCGCAGGTGCAAGACCCATTTTGCCAGTGTGCAGAATGGGTCCTGCTAACTCGCTCACAGACTGACAGCAGACTGTCAGTGATTGACAGTCTGCTGCCGTTTGTAGACAGGGAGGGGGCGGCGATGCCCTCCGTTTCCTGAAACTGAGGCATGTCGCCACCGTTGCAGGGGAGGGAAAAAGCTAGGATCTCTGTCGGCTGATGGAGATCTACTGGCCTCTTCCTCTAAACTGAAGCGGACATCTGCAGAACCCCATGGGTCATCGCAGCCGGCCGATGGTATGCAGGTTATATGATGCTGCATTGGACAATGCAGCTCAGTTAAGTAATGCACAGGAGGCATGATGCCTCCTGCTACATTACCATATCTGCAAGGATTGCAATTGTAAAGCTGTCTGTGTGCAGCTGTGCAATTAATATCCTTGCAGAATCAGGCCCACAGTTTCCAGATCACCCAGCAGGTCACATGTTCCAGGTCACCCCAGCAGGTGCACAGGGAGAATTCAGTAACTGGCACAGTTTCCAGACGTACCAGCAGGTCACATGTTCCAGGTCACCCAGCAGGTGCACAGGGAGAGTTCACCAACTGTCAAATTTTCCAGAGCACAATGGTGATGCATTGTAAATGATGGGCGGACGTTTTGCCACATAACTCCGAAATGAAGCTAATATTTTTCTGCAAATCTACAGACCAAGGCCCTCATTCAGAGCCGGACGCTCTGAGCAGAGCGCTCGCTCTGAATGAGGGCCGTCCTCCATAAAAATGGAGCGTCCTCCTGGACGCTCGTATAGCTGTGGGTCACCACCCACAGCTCATACGAGCGTGCAGGATGATGGTCGCGATGGTCTTGACCATCGCGACCATCGCCAGTGCGACCAGAAGCCTGTGGTCGGGTTTTTCGACCACAAGCCCTGGAGTGATTTTGGCTCAGATTATCAGAGCCAAAATCACTCCCACTGACATCACTAGTGATGTCAGTGGGCCAGCTTCTGACGGTAGACGTTCCCTTGGGAACGCCCCCGTCTGGGAGGCACGCCCACCAAAGGGGGCGTGCTGTCAATCAACATCGACAGCACGCCCCCTTTGATCAGACACAGCGAGCGAAGGAAATTCCTTCGCTCGTCGCGACTCGCGCATGCGCACGATGGAGCTCCCTCCATCGTGCGCATGCTCAGTGCAGACCATCGACCCACTTGCAAGCGGACAGCCGCTCGTGAGTGGGTCTGAATCAGGCCCCAAGACTTTTCATTTGATATATGGTGTACCCTGCTCAGACAACGGCATCATAGAAATATGTCACTCATAAAAGTCATCCTTTTGCTATTAATATATAGATAATTCCATTGAAGATTTTCAAATCTCCTTGCATTTGTCTCTATAATATATTTTTTAAATGTCTTTACTTTAGTTTCCATAGCAATATTACGTTGTTTAAAGTCTTCCAATTATTTTACTTATTCAATATTTTCATCTAATATTCATTGCTCTCAATCACGTTGTTCTAATTCTCTTCTTCTTTTGATATAGAAATAAGCTTAATTAATTCTAAGGAGCATGAAGAATTTACGATATACCTTAATATTAACAAATTTAATTTACAGTTCACAAGTAATTTCCAGGAGCATAAGATAGACTTTCTTGATATTACTTTGGACACCACAGAGTGGGACCCAGGATTAAAGATTAATACGATTGATCGCAACAGTTATCTCTATTTTGATAACTGTTATTTGAAATCCCAGAAGAAAAACATACCTTATTCTCAGTTTGCCAGAATTAGGAGGAATTGTTCAAGAACAAAGAAATTTAATGAAAAAACAGAGGCCCTCATTCAGAGCCGCTCGTTAGCGGCAGTACGCTCGTTCCGAGCGATGTTTGCACATCTGCGCATGCGTACGCTTTTTAGTACGCATGCGCGAACCGGTCAGTGCGGCCGAAAATCCTTTGTACGCTATATAGCGAGTGCCTGCTATTTTGAGTGACAGAATGAGGCGTATGTGGGTGGTAACAGGGGAAGGTGCTTGAAAATGGGGAGTGGAGATCCGAACGCAGGCGTGCTTAAAGGTCAAAACGGGCGTTTTATGGGTGTGTATATTTAAAACAGCAGCGTCATTGACCACGTTACTGGGTTATTTTATAGCCAGAACTGCACGCAAATTTGTGGTAGCAAACACCAACCACAAGAATAGCGAGCAGTTCATACGCTGGTCGATGTACTCGATTAATCTAATAAATAGCGGACATGACGTAGGATGCGTGCGGCCAGGGGGCGTTTTTAACAAATAAACGAGCGTATGTTTTGCTCGTTCATTCAGACTTAGAGGTGTGAACACACTGCAATGTGCGTACGGATCATTTAAATAGCCACCCCTTGATTTTAAACGAACGACCGCAAATAGCGTGCGGCTCTGAATGAGGGCCAGAGATTTATAGCTCTAATTTAAAAGAAAAAAAAAAAGAAAAAGAAAATACCCAATGGATCTTGAAAAAAGTAAAAAATGAGCAAAGAAACAAGATACGCAAAAATTGCTTAAATGTAAAGAAAGAGGGAAGAGAGAAAAAAATCAGGGCAGTTTTAAATAAACACTGGAAAACATTGCAGTTAGATACATTGATGAAAGACGTGTTACCAAGTAGACCACAAGTTTATTTTGAAAAGGCAATAACTTTGAAAAGTTTGTTAGCACCCAGTCAGTTGGGGGATAAACAAGAGGATGATCTGTGGCCTAGTAAGACTACTGGGGGCATTACTCAGGGGGCACTACTACTGAGGGCATTACTATTGGGGGCATTACTCAGGGGGCACTACTACTACTGTGGGCACTGCATAAGGGGCACCATTGCTGAGGGCACTGCATAAGGGGCACTACTATTGGGGGCACTATTACATGGGGATTACAAATGGGGGGCATTGCATAGGGGGAACTGCATAAGGGGCAGCACTCCTGGGGGCACTGCATAAGGGGGGCACTGCATAAGGGGCACTACCACTACTGTGATCTCTGCATAAGGGGCACTACCACTGTGGGCACTGCATAAGGGGCACTACCACTACTGGGGGCACTGCATAAGGGACACCACTACAGTGGGCATTGCATATAGTGCATCACTACAATGGGCATTATGTGTCAGGGGCACTACTACTGTGGGCATTGTGTAAAAGGGGCACAAATGTGGGCATTGTCTAAAAGGGCACTGATGTGTGTCATATATGAATAAGGGACACTACTATGTGGTGTAATGTGAATCAAGATTCTACTACTGTATGGCGTAATTTGAATTGGAAATACTATTGTGTGGCCACGCCCCTTTGGAGACCAAACCCCTTTTTCGGCACGCGCCAGCCCTTTATTGAAAAACACAGAGGGGGTCGGTGAGTTCCACCACTTCTCTAGGACCACTTTAAGCATTGCTTATACCCCTTGACTTAACAGAACCATGCATCATAGGACCTGATTCAGCTGATCGCAGATCCCCGATTGTTGGGAATCTGCATGCACAGACCCACATGTGCAGAACGGGTCCTACGTGATTGCATGCAGGCCCCCGTATGCCTCTGCCCGTACATGACTACTCTCCTAGAAGTTGCAGGAGGCTCCCAATTTTTTGGGTACCCCCCCGAAACAGTAGGCATATCTCCCGCCTTCTGCCCACTTCCTAGTGAAGTGGGCAGGATGGGGAGCTTTGGGGACAAATTTTCGTGTCCATATGCAGGGGGCATAGCTAAATGATGCGAATCGTGTAGCCAGCTGTAGCCTGTAGCCCCCGAAGCCGAGATGACCGGGCTGCTCCCGGAAAAGATAAATCAAGAGTCGGCAAGTATGCCTCTGCCTGATTGACAGGCATAGGCCTTTATAGGGCGGTGCAGGGGCGACCTGACATCACAACTGATGGTGGCAATGGTGATCTCAGGCTGCGACCTCGGTCACATCATTGGGAACATAGATGCAGTGGGAGGTATCAGACACCTTCTGCTGCATTTTAGCTAGGACGTAATTGCAAACCTGCTTGTGTGCAGTTTTGCAATTCCGTCCTCTGCTGAATCAGGTCCATAGCTCCCTTTTTTTATAGGTAATTTTTAATGAACTGAGTATTTTTGAGGTGAAATATTTTATTTCACTCACTTCACTCTCACTGTTCGCTACTATATAAAAAAAATATCAAGATACTCATCATGCATAGATTTGGAGTGGAAGACCTGATTTGAAAAGATGATAATGGCGCAAACTTCATAATTTGTAATGGATATGTGTATATGTGATTTCAAATTATGTGAAATGTAATGGTTTTGTGAGAATAAATATTATGGTGTATATTTACTAAAATGCGGGTTTTTTAGAAGTGGAGGTGTTGCCCATAGCAACCAATCAGATTCTACTTATCAATTATTTAGCACCCTCTAGAGGATAATAACTAGAATCTAATTGGTTGCTATTGTCAACTACTCCACTTGTAAAAACCCGTATTTTAGTAAATATACCCCTATGACTAACAATCATGTGTGTAGAATTTTGCCTGATGAGCAGTGTAAGGTAAACTATATAAGGTTGTGATCAGCACTCTAAGCACCACCCCCTGATGAAGTCATAAATGACTAAACTAGTTGGGCGTGACTTGGAGAGTGACATTGGTGCAGACAAGTCCTCTGGCTAAATACAGTGGATATCAAGTGTACAGTCCTGGAACCCTGAGTCGGCACTTTGATGTGAAGGGACGGAGTCTGGAATGACTGATAAATGTATTAATGCTTCAAATATTTTTTCTGATTTATCCACTTAAAAAACATTCCTCACCATTGTGTGCCCCATACTTCTTATTTGTTGCAGAGAATCATGTATGACCCTTTGAGGAGGGGGTTACTGATTTTTTCATAAATATATTATTGCATTTATAAACGGATGTGCTGGTTCTTTTCCTGAACTGTATGTATATAATTATATATATATATATATATATATTTCTTTTTTTATTTTATATATATATTTTTTTTAATATATATATATTAGAGATAACCGGGTCCGATTCTTAGTACCCACCGAACATAGTGAATCCGAGTCAGGTTCGGGTTTTCCCGCCTGACTCGAAATCCAAAACGGGGCAAAACGTCATCCTCGTGGGTTTTGGATTCAATAAAGATCCCAGGGATCGGTGTGCCTTTTCACTCCAGCGGTGGTTCGTGTCAGGGCTGTTCTGTGTCCATCCAGGGGCTGCTGTGTCCTCTAGGGGCTGCTATGTCCATCAAGGGTAGGGGCTGCTGTGTCCTTCCAGGGGTAGAGTCTGCTGTGTCCATCCAGGTGTTGCTGTTTCCATCCTGGGGCAGGGGCTGCTGTGTCCATCCAGGGGCTGCTGTGTCCATCCAGGGACAGGGGCTACTATGTCCATCCAGGGGCAAGGGCTGTTGTGTCCATCCAGGGGCAGGGGCTTCTGTGTCCATCCAGGGGCTGCTGTGCCCATCCAGGTGCTGGGTCTGCTGTGTCCTTCCAGGGGCAGGGGATACTGTGTCCATCCAGTGGCTGCTGTGTCCATCCAGGGCAGGGACTGCTGTGTCCATCCAGGGCAGGGACTGCTGTGTCCATCCAGCGGCAGGGGCTGCTGTGTCTATCCAGGGGCAGGGGATACTGTGTCCATCCAGGGGCTGCTGTGTCCATACAGGGCAGGGACTGCTGTGTCCATCCAGGGCAGGGACTGCTGTGTCCATCCAGCGGCAGGGGCTGCTTTGTCTATCCAGGGGCTGCTGTGTCTATCCAGGGGCTACTGTGTCCATCCAGGGGCTGCTTTGTCCGTCCAGGGGCTCTGCTCCAATGTAAAACAAAAAAAGTTAAAAATATAAGTTAAAAAAATATAATTTTTTATGCTGTACCCCATTGTAATATTCATACAAGTTTTGTGACCCTGTAGGTCATACTCCAGTGTAATATTCATACAAATATTGTGACGCTGTCGGGTGTACCGCGGTGTAATATTCATAGAAGTATTGTGACACTGCCAGCCATACCACAGTGTAATAATCATACACATATTGTGAAGCTGTAGGTCTTACCACAGTGTAATATTCATACATGTATTGTGATGATGTAGCGGCAGCAGTAGCAGCGGCAAGGGCTCCCGTGACTGTGCAGTATGGGAGACCCCGACTTCAAAGTCTGTATATACCTTATTATTCATACGTTACACATAGTGTGCGGACCTATCAGGGTTTGATAGCCAATTCTGCTTACTCACGGAATGTCCTTGGACATTGAATATGATATATTTAATGAGGTTACCTTGGTTTATTTTCTACTAACGGAGCTGGTTCATTGACACCACCAAGCAGGTCCGTGTTCACTGGTAAAGCTAATATTTGCAGAATATACCATTTGTAACATAATAGCAGGCATCTGTTATAACTGTGGCTTTATGTTATACACTGGGATCTGTTACTGAGAAAAATCTTTTTGAAAGAATCCCTGTAACAAAATGTAGCTGGGCAATATACAGCATAATGTATGATATATAAGAATGAGGCAGACCTTATAAGAACAGCCACAGGGTTTTACTTATCTTTCTATTCTGAATTTACTCAGACATTCGCTTTTGTTACTTTTTTCTAAAATCTGATATGTATCAGTTTGTTTTCTGATAAATGTAACAATTTAGATTTAAATTTTGAAACAAATACTGTTTATCATTCTAGTATTCTGTTGCAGGGACATCCAATTTATTTTATTTTATCGTATAAGCATAGATGGATGGTATTATGTGATACAGATAATCTGTGCTTTAAATGTATACCGGACTCTGCTTTCTGTCCCTCTATTAACTGCTGACTACCTCAGGATTAGTAATTCTCTCATTGTGGGTCCAATGCTTAATTAGTAAGACCCACAAAAGCAGAAACGAACACCTGAGAAAAATCACTGTTATCCTGTTATTTCTATGGGCAACCCGTTATTTATGGTCACTCACTCCTCATAGATGGACTCAGTTCCGGGTGAGGAGTAGCAGAATCACAAATTAACGGCTTCTATACCCTGACCATCCTTGCACTCTATTTTCTTTATATACAGTATAAATTAGACAAATTTATTGACGTCTATGATCTGTATTTTTGCCTTTGGAATTTCATTTTTACTGTGCAATATTTCCCCATTTCTATAAGACAAGGGGAATATCTTTCTTGTACGCCTTTTCTTCTTTTTTATGTTTGTTTATGAATGTGTATAAAAATCCTTTTGGGATAGCATTGGAGTACACCTTTCAGAGATTGTAATAGTGACATATTCAGGCGTACATTTTGATATGGAATGATGCATTGCAATTATTATTGTCAATCTAAGTTTTTAAACTTTTCTTGTCGTTTTAATATTGTCTATTAAAAGTTAATTTTTAAATCCTTATACTATATGAATTGAGTGCTCACAAAACAGAGTTCTTTTCTATCCTTCTCCCTTTTGATATCCATACATTACAACTCTAGTGAGCACCACCGTTACCATATAAAACATTCACTATTAGTAGAATACATAATAGGAATAGCGGTTTGTTACAATAAATCATAATTACATTTTGGTCAGTGCGACGATCTTTCCCCTTCCCCTTTTCCTTAAGTATAGACTTGTGATGATGTAGGTCATACCGCAGTGTAATATTCATACACATATTGTGACACTGTAGGTCATACCACTGTGTAATGTTTATATAAGTATTGTGACACTCTAGGTCATACCCCCAGTGCATTCACATAAGCTGTGTGACTCCGCAGTGTTATTTGTGAACAAAGTTTAAAATAAAGTTAAATATATTTTTTTGTTTTTACAAATCATGATGTGTGCTTTACCCTACTTCGTACATGTTTGTTGATATGGAGAACGATCAGTTGAGAGGAGAGCAGGAACCACATACTAGGGCTGCAGCTGCTGCCACCAGTCATGACGAGTCAGTCAACGTCATCTACCTAAGCCGATGCCCTTGGCTTAAGTCAGGGCATCTAAAATCAAAGAACCAATATTTTACAGTGGTAAAGAAAAAAGCATCAAAGGGAAAGTTAGCTGCAGAAAGACATAAAATTGGCAATATGCCACTCACCACATGAAGCGGCAAAGAAAGGCTAAGGCCTTTGCCTTTATTTATGGTGGTTCTGCCTCTTATGATGATGTAAGCTCTTCTCCCTGTAGAAGTGTCAACATTTTTTAAAATCATTAAAAAACAGGAACCAATTGTGTGCTCAGCAACATCACAAATCCCTGAGGAGAGTCTAAGTATGTCTGCAGGTGCCATGTGTGAGCCTGACCTTTCCAATACTGTACTCAAAGAGGATGCTGCTGTGGAAATGCACCAGGATGAGGAGGATATTTGTGTAGATGATGCTAATAAGGATGTTGATGATGAGGATGTTGATGATGAGGATGTTGTTTGTGTAAATCAGGCACCAGTAGAAACAGTTGTTGCCCATAATATGAAAAAGCCCATTGTCATGCCTGAGCATAAGACTAAAAAATCCACTTCTTATGAGTGGAATTATTTCTACCCAATCAGGACAATTGTTAAGCCACCTGAAGCCTTTGTAAAGCCAGAGTAAGTAAAGGTAGGGACCTTAACCATCTAGGAACCTCCTCCCTGTTACATCATCTGCAGCACATCCAAGTTTTTTGCCAAATTCAGAAACTTTGGCTAAAAAAATAACAACAAGCATTAGCTAGCTCCCTTCTCTCTTCTAGATCCAAGCAACTGCCATCTTCACCACCAACACTTTTATTAACAATATCCTCAATCATTATCGGAAGTAGTCCTACATCCAATTTGGTAAGGCGAACTGAGTCCTCCCCTATCCAGGATTCCTCAGAAGAATCCTTGAGCGCTATGCCTGCTGCTGTGGCTGGGAATGGCTCTTCATCCCAGAAGGGGACCATGAAGACTACTGGGAGTAGTTTTAAAAAACAATTGTCTGATAAACAATCTTTGCAAGGGGGAGCAAGTATAACCGCTGTCACCTACTTGTACAGTGGATTACTGACGCAATAACATACATGCTGGTATTAGATATGCGTCCAATATCTGGCATTAATGCAGTGGGTTTTAAACAGTTAATTTAAGTCCTGTGTCCCCGCTAACAAACATTATCTAGATTCCACTTCACTTACTTCAAAAATAATTCCCAGCCTGTACAGGGACGTTAAAAAAAAACATAATTATGTCCTCCAAAATGCCATTGTATCCACTGTCCACTTAACCACAGATATGTGGACAAGCGGAACAGGGCAAACTCAAGATTACATGACTGTAACAGCCCATTGGCATAGGAAGAGGAGGGGGAATGTACCTTACTCAAGCTCAGTGGAGAATATTTTCCATGTTGTGAAAGGTGCTGAAACCCTTTGAAGTAGACACTTGTGAAGTGAGCTCAGACACTGCCAGCTTGAGTCAGGTAATTCCGCTAATTAGACTGTTGGAAAAGCAGCTTGAGAAACTGAAGGGGGAGCTGAAACAAAGTGTTTTCACTTAGTATGTTGGACTTGTAGATCAAGTCCTTTATTTGCTTTGCTAGGATCCAAGGGTTGTCAGGGTCTTCCAATCAGATCAATAAATTTTGGCGACTTTGCTTGATCCTAGGTTTAAGTCATACGTTGTGTCTTTCTTCCCAACGGACACAGATCTGAAGAGATGCAAAGAGCTGTTGGTAAGCAAATTGTCAGCTCAAGCTGGATGTGATGCTAGCGATAGCTCCTCCTTCAGTTTCTCCAGTGAGTGCAACTGCCAAGAAAAAACTAAACTTTCCGTAAAGACCCACTGGTGATGCAGATGAGTCAACACAGCCATGTTTTGACATCTAGTCTTGTCTAAAAGAATTGCCTAAAGTAATGAGACCTCTACCATGACTCCATCTGATACGGTCACCATTCAAAGAATGAATGGTTGAGGACCATTTTAATGATAGCATCCAAATAGGCATGTCAGACAGTCCTTTTAGAGGTCCTTGCACAAACTGGCTTTGCTCTACTTGAGCTGCCCACCCTCCAGTGTGTACTCAGAAACAGTTGTCAGCGTAGCCGGGTACCTTGTCAGCGATCGGTGTAGGAGGCTACTTCATCAAAATGTGGAAAAGATGATGTTCATCAAAATGAACTACAAATTCTATGAGGAAGACCTTTACCGCCAATTATATCCAAAAAATACAGAGGCACCTGTAATGGTGGATTCCAACGAGGACAAATTAATAATATGTGAAGATGATGTACACACTGATGAGGGTGAGGAATCGGATGATGATGGCAACAACATCTTGCCTCTGTAAAGTCACAATTAAACTCTAGTAAACTCTAGACAAGTAAAGTCAGTTTGTGCATGTAGAGATCATTGCCAGCAATGTCAGATGCCCATTGGTAGCTTGTTTTGTGGGGGCCCAAACAAACCAATCACTTCAGCTACAATTGTCAGGCCTTGTCGCTGAAGGGATTGGTTTGTTAAACTATGCATGTCTTGTTTAATATATACAACCTAAGGGTGGGTTTAAAGGTCCAATTACAATTCCATCTTGCACTTCTTTTATTTGCATTTTGCACTGTTTGGGGCATTGTTGACTGTCCTTTTGCATAGAAGACATTTTTTTTATAGTTTATTAAACAGCCATCCTGTCTGCCATTGCAGTGCCAATCTTGTTTCCTAGATGTGCCATGCTGGAAGTTGCACTGCCACAGCCTCTGAAATCTTCTACATGTGGTTGATGAATCCAAAAAATGTCAAGAAATTGTTATGGCTGCAGACAGTATCTCCTGTATGCCCCTTTCATTTAAAAAAAAAATTTTGAACCACCAAGTTGATTGGGTGGGCAAAACATGGTTGATTTTCAAATATACCCATTTTTTTTAAATTTGCCCCAACCCCCAGCCCCCCCCCCCAACCATAACCGATTGCCCAATGAATGAATGGTGAATTGATAGTCTGTTATTAATAACGGTTCAGCTCAATAAACACCTGCGTCCTTTGCATGTAGGTGACTCTAAGAGGAATAACTGGATAATGTAGATGGTGGGTGTCATGCGAGAGACCAGAAATATGAGCAGGAGCACAGAGCAGCTTCCTGACAGGATGTGTGCAATAAAGTGCAAATACGTTTAATACAAAAATTAGTTGTGTTTATTGGTCACATACATATTTACATGGTACATACCGTGCGTAAAGCAGGCTGAGGTAACCTGAGGCACGCCAAACAGCATAGATGCTGGGAGTTGTAGTTCAGCCAGAGAGCTACAGGCTACTTTTCTCTGATGTAAACAGCAAGTCTTGGTCCCATTATCCCTAACGGATACATCGGCCGCATGGAAGGAAATCCCGATCGTCTAGAAGGTAAGTACTTACTAACCTAACTCTACCCCCTAACCCTCCTTTAGGGTGCCTAACCCTAACCTCCCCCCCGGCCCTAACCCTAATCCCCCCCATTAAGTGCCTAAACCTAACCCCCCCTTTCCCTGCCGCCTAAACCTAAGTCCCCCGGGGGGTGCCCAAGTCTAACCTTCCCCCGGGGGTGCCTAACCCTAACCCTCCCTCCCCCTAGCCTTAACCTTCCCCCTGGGGTGCCTAACCCTAACCCTCCCTCCCCCTAGCCTAAACCTAACCTCCTGGGGGGGTGCCCAACCCTAAGTCCCCCCCGAGAACCCTAAACCTAACCCTCCCCCCCGCAGTTGTCCGCGCTCAGCGCCCAGCATCCCTTCTATCAGCGTAGGTTAGTTAACCCTTGCTGGGATTCTGTAGTCTAGATGCCGGCGGTCGGCATTGTGACCGCCGGCATCATAAACGTATACCATCCCTAACAACCTCCCTGAGCAATGCCTGTTTACAGTGGGCCTGATTCAGACCTGGTCGCAAGCGCTGAGCGCTCGCAACCGGGTCGATGGTGGCCCAGAGCGCATGCGCACGATGGAATGGGCAATCCTTCGCTCTGGGTCTCGTACCAAAGGGAGCGTGCTGTCGATGTTGAGTGACAGCACGCCCCCTTTGGTGGGTGGGCCGGGGGGGTGGCTGCCCAGACGGACAGTGGGATGTCAGTGGTGATGTCAGTGGGAGAGATTTCGGCTCTGTTAGAGCCGAAATCTCTCTGGGGCTTGCGGCCACGAGACCCTACCACAAGGGTCTCATCGCAAACAGCCCGATGGTCGCGATGGTCTTGACCATCACGACCATCTTCCTGGCTGCTCGCTATAGCTGTGGGTGGTCACCCACAGCTATGCGAGCGGCCAGGAGGCCGTTCTAAAATAAAAAAAGACCAGCCCTGATTCAGAGCGAGCACTCTGTCAGAGCAACCAGCTCTGAATCAGGGCCAGTGTGTACTATTTAGCAGCACCTCCACAAGCAAGGCCACCACATTTCTATTAGATATTGAAAAAATTATTGGAAGAAGACACGGGCACAATCTAATATGGAGCAGCCACCACACGTGACCCACTGTCCCCACCCAGAACAGCTAATAAAATGAAACACACAATACAGATTTTTGGTCACATATATCAGGCGCTAATTAGTTGTTTCATATCATCGAATATAACACAGTAAAGTTCTTTATAGTGTCTCTTGTTCCATACATATACTGGATGTCCGTCCAATTCTCTGTTGCTCGTCGGACAATTTCACTTCCAAAGGTATATCAAAAGAAGAGAAAAAAGGCTGTATAGTGTAATCATTTTTTCAAAATTTAATGACACATACACTCACAGATAAGTCTAAAATTCAGACTACTTGCTATCACATATAGCCAAGTCTCACTTATTCTGAGAACACTCAGAATTAGAACATATATAAAAGAAGAAAGAAAATAAAAACACAAAAAAAACAGTATTCACTATAAATACTGCCACATCCACAGTTTTCTCTGCTTTATCCAAAATGTAAAAGGTTTGAACCGTACCGTGGTTAGCACCAGATTTGGTGCCCTTAGAGAGTATAGATGGGAGAATATCCGGATATGCTGCCCAGCTCCCTTTGAGCCTCTGAATGCTGCCCACGGTCACAGGTTTTCAAAAGCAAATAGATCCCAGCTGCCAACGCATTTCGAGTGATGTCCACTCTTCCTCAAGGCTGTATGGGATCTATGGCTGTACTATCTGCTATTTATAGGTCCATTGACCCGGAAGTAGAAACACACTATCTTAAATATATATTTATGAAGAGCCTTCTCAGACTACAAAATTGTGTTAACCCACCGATATCTATTCTAAAACCACCAATTCTAAGATTTAAAACCATTTCTATAAAGAATATATATGTATAAAAGAGTCCCGGAGTTTGATTAAATATGTATGTTCCAACGTGTATCTACACGGCTCCTGACTTCAAAGGTTATATTAAACCCACGGATTCCCAGAATTACATCAATAAGAAGAGTCTGCATCATAGGAATTGGCTAAAAGGAATCCCAAAGAGCCAGTTTCTACGTCTGAGGAGGAATTGTAGTAATATCGATGAGTTTAAGTCACAAAGTGAAAATATGAGCCTCAGATTCTTACAGCAAGGATATGATGAGATTGAATTGAAGAAAAATAGAGTAGAGGTGCAGTTAATGGATAGAAATCTGCTCCTGGTACCTAAGGGGAACTCGAATGAGAGTAGTAATGAACATGATTTTTCTTTTATTACCACCTTCTGTTCAAATCATAAAAAATTAGAATATATTATTAACAAACATTGGCATTTGTTGAGAATGGACCCAGTTTTGAAAGATCTGATTCCTACGAAACCCAAGTTTATATATAGAAGGGCCCCTAAATTAAAAACACACTTGGTTAGAAGTGCATTGAATTATGAGACCATGAATCCAGTGAGAACCAAGGGGTTCCACAGGTGTGGTACATGCACTCTATGTAAAGCAGTACCAAGTCAAACTTCTAAGTTCACTGCCTTTGTAGTGAATGGCAGGGAATATAAGATCAACAATTTTGTAACCTGCCATACAAGCAATGTGGTATATCTAATAAAATGCTCTTGTGGTTTATTTTATGTAGGATGTACATCTAGAGCTTTAAAAACAAGATTATCCGAGCATTCTCGTAATATAAAACAAGGGTTAGAAATGCATAATCTTTCAAATCATTTTCGAACAGTTCATCAATGTCGAGTTAGTGATATTAAATCATTTATGGGAATTCAAAGTGTTAAAGCGTCTTGGAAGGATAGAGACACAGAAAGTATTTTGGCCAGAACAGAAATGTCCTGGATTTTTAAACTAAACACTATCACTCCTGCGGGATTGAACAAAGAATTTGAATTGAAGTGGTTCTTGTAGTATTTTTATCCATGTATTTGTATCTGTATATTTATTTATTCCTCTCATATTGTATATTGGAAATATTTAAGGTTATAATGATATTTATTAATACCACCAACTCTATGCATGATTTTTGATGCAAAGAATATGTATATATTTTTTGTTTATATTGATGTTTTTTATATAGTTGTTTATATGGATGTTTTATATATATATATATATATATTTATATTTTATATTATATTTTATATATTATTTATATTGTTCACAAAGACCACCCATTCTAAGTCTATATATGTATATATAATAATGTTTTTCATAATTTTTATTTATTTATTATTATAAAGATCATTTTGACAACTTCCAGTATTGGGAGCAAGTGTTGTCATGTATAAAAAACCTCCTCCAGATCAAAGATGTCTTTCAGGAACTGAAGAACTTGATCCTACATCGATCCTCCCTCATAAATTTTCTTTCAAATCAAAGCATTAAAATAAATACATTTACAAACTAATCAATCCTTCCATCCTTTCCTTGTCTTCAGTCCATAAACATATTCCAACTCCCTTGGGCCTCTGACCTAGATCTTGATTAATGAAAACATTCTTGGTTTTTAAACTTCCTATGGGGTTGTATAGTTTATTAAATTGTCATCCTGTCTACCACTGCAGTGCCATGTTGGAAGCTGGTCTAAACTGGATGAAATCAATATTGTGAGCTGTGAGGCAGTTACATCCCTCCCCGCAGTGTCCCCTGGTGCGGGGAGGGATGCTGTGCAGCGCGCTGATGAAAAGGGGGCATGTACTCGTGAACAGGGGCGGTGCCACACAGGAAAGTGGCATGGCCTCAGGGCCCGAACCAACGTGGTTACTGTAATTAAGTGCAGACAGTGGCGAAGGGGGGTGCCGGAGGTGCGGAGTGACTGCCCTGTTTGCAGTGCCGGCTCCCTCACAGTGTCAGGAGCTGAGTGCTGCATTTAATTATACAGTGCAGCACCCAACTCCTGTCACTGAGGCGGAGTCTGCTCCTTGGTGTCACCCCTTGGCGGGTGACACCCGGGTTCGGCCCACACCCCCCTTGTGACACCACTGCTATGAGGTGCTCAAAATTGACTGGAAATTACTGGAAATAAATGTTATTGAGGTTTAATAAAACTGTAGGAACAAAAACAGGCCCAAATAATGTGATTTTAGGGGATTTTTTCGAAAAAATACAGATCCAAACATGCAAGGGCGATTTTGGCAAAACCAAATCCAGATCAGAAACACGAAGGCGATAAACATCCAAAACCAAAATACAGGGGTCGGTGCATATCTCATTCATAGATAGATAGATAGATAGATAGATAGATAGATACTACACTGATTAGCTTCAATATAGGGTGAAACAATCAGTCTGTGATTGTGATTTCTGAATGCACAGTGACTTATACTTTCATTTACAACGGCACCTAACACTTGGTTGCTGACGCCCTGCTGCTTATTTAGGTATTATGCAGGAATGTTTATAAATCCTGTATTTGTCCTGCATTGTTTGTATTGTTAATAACTGTTTTTCTTGTATAGTCATTGGTTTATGTACTCTATAAGGCGCTGAAGAATCCATGTGGCGCCATATAAATAAAGGATAATAATAATAATAATAAACCATTGACACATATTATTTGCATATTGTCTCCTAGGGACAATCTTAATATGGTTGCTAATGCTTTTTATTTTGTCACTGAGGCTGCCTCTGTATCACTGCACGTGCTGAGCACCC
Organism: Taudactylus pleione; assembly: GCA_031769625.1. Classification (NCBI taxonomy): domain Eukaryota; kingdom Metazoa; phylum Chordata; class Amphibia; order Anura; family Myobatrachidae; genus Taudactylus; species Taudactylus pleione. The sequence goes on from JAUIMM010000042.1 coordinate 13,371,021, forward strand.
TATCCAGCACTAATAACCCAAGGCTAAACAGTCACCAGGTAGTACCGACCCATGTGGTGGAAATAGCTACCATGTAACTGACATTATTCCAAAGTCTCTTCTCTTGAATAAGAGTGGCCTATTAGCAGGGGGCATATTGGGATGGAAAACCAGCCCGGGAAATTTGTGGAAGCAGCCCTGATGGGGTCGGGGTTCTCCCTCATTATAGAGCCTAATTCTGAGTTGGACGCAGTCACGGCTACTACTCACCCCTTGCATGGTGTACAGCCATGCGCTCCAATGTGCAAGGACTGAAACGTCTACTTTTAGCATCTATGGATGCGCATTGTGTGTGTGCTATGCTAGGAGCAGATCATCCATCTGAGTATGGCCTCATATGTGAGCGATTCAGCGTCTCTGAATGCAACCACTTTCAGTGACACTCTCTCGACGCTCCAATAACATGCCCATACTGTACTACACTACATCTGTATCTGATTAACAACCACCTGTAACCACCCAGAAACGCCCAACACATTTATAATATTGATATTGCTTTGCAGAAATCAAGAATTAAACAACATCTTAAAGATCTATATTAGACTCAAGGAATCATTTTATGTTGTGTTTTCTCATAGGGCCTGATGCTGCGTGGTATGCTGCAGCTCCTGTCTGTGCGTCCTTTTCTGCATCTGCAACTTTATGCTAATGTCGCTACAAACTCCTTATAGGGTGCACAGCCATACGTCTGATGTGCAAGGACTGAGACACCCACTTTTAGTGTCTACAGAAGCTGCAATACATCTTAGTGCCTCTTTAGGTGCTACCATTGGTCCTACCATCTACTAGGTGCAGATTATCCATCTACAGTAAGTATGGCCTCCAATATGAGCGATCCAGTCCACTCTATATTGTACTGCTTGCTGCTATATTATGCACAGTTTCTGCCCATGCAGTGCACCCCAACATATGTATTATTACAAGATGAGTTGAGTTCACAATATATATATTTACATATATATATATTTACATATATAATATATATATTGTGACAAGAATCACATAGACCGGGTAAAATCCATCAGTAGCTTTATTGTCCACCCCAGGCAGGTATACAGGATATGGCAGTTTCACAGGCAAGATGTTTCTCAGTCTTCCAAACAGCAATATTTTCTCACAGGTCCAGGAGCCCTAACACTAGCCACCCCCGGACCTATAAGCTGGGTAACTATCTCACCGTCAAGCTCAGTTTCCCCAGTGTCTCTGCAGTTCTTAAACCAGCCTCACACAGGTGTCTGTAATCAGCTGTCTTCTAGATTCTGATTGAGGCAACACCTGAACTGGACATTACACATGTGTTTGCTCTGCCAAACCTGAGAGATATGGATATTACACATTTACCTCATGTGGAATTATGCTGACCCTGTTACACTCCTCCCCCCTTAGCTTCAACCACCCTGGTGAAGCTAAAATACTTTCAGGTGAGCTATCTGCCTCACCCACATCTATTTGTGCCATCCATCCAGGTACACATCTCTCTACCATTTTCCACCATTCACCATCCTCACCCTCTTCCTCCTCCTCCTCTAGCTTCACCATAGGGTTGCTTGGAGGATCGGACCCAGAAACCTTCTGGAAAGGGCATCAGCATTGAGGCGCTGTTATTTTGGATGATGCTGCACCTCAAACTTAAATGGCTGCAAAGACGAAAACCAGCGGGTTACACGAGCATTCACTTCTTTGTTTGTGTGCATCCACTGTAAAGGGGCATGATCTGTAACCAACAAAAACTCCGGCCCCAGCAAATAATATTTTAACTAGTCTACTGCCCACTTAATTGACAAGCACTCTTGCTCCACAGTTGAGTACTTGCGCTCCATGGGCAGCAATTTCCGGCTAAGGTACAGGATGGGTTTCTCTTCCCCTTCTACCACTTGGGAATAGACTGTCCCCAATCCCGTACCTGAGTCATCTGTCTGCAATATAAACTGCTTTTTAAAGACAAGAGCCTGCAAAACAGGTTCTGCACACAAAATCCTGCCATGCAGCTTCTGCTGCTCTAGACCATACTATCTTGCCTGTGGACTGTTTTTTAAGACACTCTGTTAATGGTGCTGCCCTAGAGGCAAAATCACGAATGAATCTGCAGTAGTAACCCACTAGGCCAAAGGATGTTCTGATCTGGGATTTACATTTGGGTTTAGGCCATGTGAGGATCGCCTCCACCTTACTGGGTTTTACCTGCCCTCTGCCTACAATATATCCCACCATTCCAATGGCACACCATTCCAATGCCTCCACCATTCCAATGGCACACTTCTCAGGATTAGCAGTAAACCCATGTGCCCATAAAGATTGCAACACTGTAAGGTGTACTCTTGGAAGGTGTGACTCCCAGTCGGGGCTAAAGATGACTATGTCATCTAGATATGCAGATGCATATTCCTTGTGAGGCCGCAGCAACCTGTTCATAGACCTCTGGAATGTTTCCGGAGCCCCATGCAAACCAAACGGCAGCATTTTCTACTGAAGCAAACCTTCTGGGGTAGAGAAGGCTGTTTTGGCCTTAGCAGTCTTAGGGCCTGATTCAGACCCACTCGCAAGCGGCTGCCCGCTCGTAAGTGGGTCGATGTTGTGCTCTGCGCATGCGCACGACGGCGGGAGCTCCGTCGTGCGCATGCGCCAGACGCGACGAGCGAAGGACTTTCATTCGCTCGTTGTGTCTGATCAAAGGGGGCGTGCTGTCGATGTTGATTGACAGCACGCCCCCTTTGGTGGGCGTGCCGGGGGCGTGCCTCCCTGACGGGGGTGTTCCCACGGGAACGCTTCCCGTCAGAAGCCGGCCCACTGACATCACTAGTGATGTCAGTGGGAGTGATTTTGGCTCTGATAGAAAACCTCAACCGCAGGCTCCGGCTCGCAGTTTCGATGGTCGCGATGGTCACGACCATCGCGGCCATCAAACTGCACGCTCGTATAGGCTGTGGGTGGTGACCCACAGCTATACGAGCGTCCAGGAGGACGCTCCATTTTTATGGAGGGCGGCCCTCATTCAGAGCCTGCGCTCTGCTCAGAGCGTACGGCTCTGAATGAGGGCCTTAGTTAAAGGAATCTGCCAATACCCTTTTGTCAAATCCAGGGAGGTGAGATATTGGCTGTTTGCTAAATTCTCCACCAGCTCGTCCACCCGAGGCATCGGATAGGAATCAAACTCTGACACTTTATTTAATTTGTGAAAATCACTGCAGAATCTTTAAGCACCTGAAGGCTTAGGCACTAAAACTATGGGATTATTTCACTCGCTATTTGATTCCTCTATGACCCCTAGACGCTGCATCTCCTCTACTTCCTGTTTAACCGTTGCCCGCTTTGCCTCGGGTATACGGTATGGCCTCTGTTTTATTACCACCCTGGGAGGAGTAACTATATCATGCTGGATAATTTGGGTTTTTCCCAGAATGGCAGAGAACACATCTTGGTGCTGTGCTACTAAACTCACCACCTGATCTTTCTGGCGTGGATTAAGGGTAACTTCAATGGGTACCTGACATGCCAGGGTTTTCTTGGCAACCAAAGAGGGCTGACCAGCGCTTTCTTTCCAGGGTTTTAACAGGTTTACATGGTAGATTTGCACTTCTTTCCTTCTACCCTCCTGTTGAACCTTATAATTAACAGGTCCCACTGCCTCTATAAGTTCATAAGGGCCTCGCTGCTGGGTATACATCTTGCTTTCAGTGGTGGGTACCAGAACCAGTACCTTGTCTCCCAGTTTAAAAGATCGATTAACCGCGGTCACGTCATATCAACATTTTTGCTTCTGATGTGCCCTATCCATGTGCTCGTTCACGAGTGGCGCAATTTGCCTTGAACGGCCATACAATTGGGTCACAAACTGAACGATGTTAGGCTCTTGGCATGACTGTTGTTCCCACCCTTCTTTCAACAGACCTAAAATCCCTCTAGGTTGCCTCCCATAGAGGAGTTCAAAGGGACTAAATCCCGTAGAGGATTGGGGTACCTCTCCCATTGCAAACATTAAATAGGGTAGGAGTAAGTCCCAATCTTGCTTTTCCTCAGACACCGCCCTTTTTAATATTTGTTTAAGGGTCTGGTTAAAGCGTTAAACTGCCCTTTTTAACATTTGTTTGTGGGTGGTAAACTGAGGTAGTAATCCTATTCACCTTTAACAGTCAGCATATATATTTCATTAATTTAGAGACAAAAGGGGTACCTTGGTCCGTAAAGACCTCCTTTGGTATTCCCAAGCTGGTATATAGCATCAACAATCCATGGGCAATAGTGCTATAGTGCTAGATTTCATGTTACATAGCGGGATGGCCTCTGGGTACCTTGTGGAATAATCTACCACCACTAATATGTATTGATGCCCACAAGCAGATTTTTCTACCAGCCCTCTCAGATCCATACCAATTCTCTCAAAAGGTTCAGAAATGACAGGGAGGGGAACCAAGGGTGCTGTCTTCTGACAGACTGGACATTCCTGACAATACTTTTTTACTGCTGCATGAATGCTGGGCCAGAAGAATCTTAACGCTGGAGAGTTTTCTCATCCCCCAAATGGCCACCCCACAGGTGTGTATAAGCCGCCCTTCACACCAACTGCTCATGTTTCCAGGGAACCAACAATTGGTCTACTCTACCACCCTGCAAATAGGTTACACATTATAACAAAGTATGGTACACCGTCTGCTGGTAAAGCCGTGATTACTCTACCATTTATCTCTACATTTTCAAATGCATTTATCAAGTTCCCAATATTCTGTTGATCCTTGCCAATGGGAACCCACTGTGTCTAAGTCTCACTCCCCTCCGTTTGCTCACTGGCCAAGGAGGGCATTACAACCACCAAACTTTGAGAAACAGCAAAGCTTGGCTCCTGGGACACCTCTGATGTGGACCTTCAGCTGTCATCATTCCATGTAACCACCTCTCTTAACAACGGAAAGTCCCAACCCAGGATCAATGATCAGAGATCGCCCTTTGATCGCTATTGGGAATGCACTTAGGGGCATTCTTCTACATCCCTATGTACAAATATAATCTTTTCTGGGGGTAGAACCTGATCAGCCCCAGGTGGAACCAGGTTGGCAGAGATGATGGTTAATTCGCTGCCAGTATCCACTAAGACCCAGACCTCCCGGCCTTCCACTTGCACCATCAAACGAAACAAGGTGGTTTACGCCGGGGAAATGCTTCCAGCAGCCATGCTGACCACTGGTCGAGTTGTTTTTCCAGCACTACAGTCCATCAGCTTGCCCTGCTTTGGGCAGTGCCGGCGTAAATGACCGGGCTCGCCGCAGTCAAAACACATAGCTGGAGGTGGGTTGTTGGCTTTAACAACTGCGACCTGGGTTCTAGGCTTGGAAACTGGCTGGAATCCCTGTTTGGCTTTGTTTAACTTGCCAAGAGTCAGATACCGTTCAACTCTAACTCCTCAAACGTTTGAGGATCAGCCTGTAGAGCCCACACTACTGTACATTAATACTGTTAATTCAATTTAAAACTAATCCAACACCGAATGGTACTGAATTACCTAACATCAGTGACTGGTGAATATTGTATTACCTTAGAGACAATATTTGGGACAAAATGTTGTACATACATCACAAATGAAATGGGATTTTAGGAGAACTGATAATGCTTCATTGGCACAGGTGGGAGAAGACATAGCAGGCTGGTTCTCTTGCTTGGATCCTGCAGAATGTTTTTTAGGAATTAGCATGTGGGTAAAAGGAGTAATGTCTACATTGGGAAGACTTCTGTTGTTAATATTGACAATCATGTTGATTATATTTTTTTTCACAACTATATGTCTTTATAAGGTGTGTTAGAAAATGTTCAAGGGCAGCAACAACCAAACTAATCACCCATATATAGAAATGGCATGCCGGCGGTCGGGATGCTGCCATTCAAAAGACCACCAACGGCATCCCAATCATCAGCACTTACGGGGGCTCCGTAAGTACACTAACCCTCCCCCCTTCCCCCCTAACCCTCCCTTCTTGCACCCTAACCCTCCCCGTTAGTGCCTAAACCTATCTCTCCCCTTAGTGCCTAAACCTAACCCTCCTCCCTCAGTGCCTAACCCTAACCCCCCCAGGTTGGTGCCTAAACTTAACCCCCCCAGGGCCTAACACTAAACCCCCCCCCCACAGCATAAAACTATACTTACTCGCTGTACCATCGCTGGGGATGCCGGGCGTCGGGATTTATATGTCGGCATCTCATACCACGTCTGGATTCTGATGCCAGACTTCAGGATTTTGACGGCAGGCATTACAAACGCCTGTAAATGAACTACATCCCATATATATATATAGATATATATATATATATTCCATAGGGGATGTAGTCAGCTGCCCGGAGGCTGCCCGACGCTGGACGGCTGCCCGAATGAGGTAAGTTCGGGGCATCCTTAGTGTTAGCCGCAGCGGGGAACGTTAGGTGTAGGTTACATAGCGGGGCTAGTGTTAGGTTTTTGGAGGGGTTAGGGTTAGGCACCCCTAGGGGGGAGGGTAGGGTTAAGCACCACTGGGGGGGGGGTTAGGCACTAAGGAGGGAGGGTTAAGTTTAGGCACGAAGGGGGTAGACTTCAGTTTAGGTACTAATGGGCAGGGCCGTAGCTAGGGAGGTGCAGCCGGTGCCATCGCACAGGGCACCACAGGTCAGGGGGTGCTGTTTGGGCCTGTCAAATTTCTGTTTATTATCATTCTCACTTGTAGCTTCCTCTTATGTCATCCCCAGCATCTCCTGACCTCCCCTATCTCTTCCCTGGCCCTTCCCCATGAGGCCATTCCCCTTTTTTGGGTGCATCATGTCCCTTTGAAAAATGAGGGAGGCACTAATGCTCTTTCTGGCACAGGGCACCAAAAAGTCTAGATACGGCTCTGCGGGTTAGGCTACAAGAAGGGAGGGTTAGGGGGAGAAGGGGGGTAAGTATACTTACCTGACCCGTGTCGGGATACCAACCATCGGGATGCCGCTATCGGTATTCTGACAGGAAGCATCCCGACAGCCGGGATTACATACCCATTCCGTCCCATTATTCTTATCAGAGCTGTGATGCAAATGGCAGGGCCCTGCACAAGTAAATACAGTAATTACAAAACGTTTGAGATTGGTTACTTGTGGAAAGGCCCACAGATCATCATTCATGTTGTGGCTCTGCTAAGAGAACGTTTTAACCAACACATCACTGTAGAGTAAATAATAAAGAAGGAATATAATAAAAATGGAGTTACAACAGAAATTAGGTGAGCATTAAATATCAAATACAAGGAGGGATTGGGTGCGTCTTTTAATACTCATCCAATACATTGTCGGTATGTTTATTACTTACTATGAGACACTACAGGTCCTAGCGGGCACTGGATGCCACTCTATTCTGGCACTTGTAGTTCTACAAGTGCCAGGACACTCAAGCAGTTACTAGCCACCAGGGCTTAGTGGGACAGGTAAAGTAATATGATGAAATACAATTTTCTAAGTCCACTGTCTTACATCATGCTTGTGAGGTTCTGAATTTGTTGTGGACCCGGGGTGGTGATAGGAGCAGACACAGAAGCAGACTTAAATGAAAAAGTGGGGGTTTTAATAAGTGACTTAGAAGACATGGAAATGACAAATGAATAAGTCCAGGTATAACACTAAAGTGCACTTGATAACTGTAGTGGGGGTTAATGAGAAAATGTCCAGATAGTGACAAGCAGGAACAGTCCAGTATACAAGTATGGTGAGCTGAAAACAGAATGCTGGTATGATGAGCTGTAACTGAATGCAGGTTTGGTGAGCTGTAACTGATGCAGGCAGAGGTAGTGAAGTCCAGCTGGGAGTGAAATGAAGCAAGGTGCAGGGAAACAGCAGGTTCGGGTACTCAGGCAGGTAAGAAGGTATATGGAGGGTGCAGGGTAAGTCCAGCAGGTTGGGGCAGGCAAGGTTCAGGCTAGGAGCATATACAAGCAGGCAGGTAAGGCACAGGTACTCTCTCTCAGCCGCAGCTGAGAAACACGTTGCACTGGCAAAGGAAGGAAGGCTCTGGACCTTCCTAAATACTCAGTGCCGCGCTGTGACTGGCTAGAATGAGCACATGACCTACCAGGATTGGACAGCTGAAATCACATGGCCGCAGGCAAGATGGCGGTACCCATGCCAATGGAACGGAAACACCGCCAGACCACACCAGGCCTCAGTGACAATGTGCCCGCACAGAACCACGTGCAGCCAATGCCCCTCGCCAAACACCAGCACCGCAGCCAGAGACCCCCCGCCACAACGACCTCACAGGTAATACCCAGCGAGTTTCATGCCGAGAAACCCTGACCGTGACAATGCTAGCCTACTTAGGTGCAGTTAGCTCCAAGAGATCCATGAAGACAGTGGTCCAGGCAGGTGGGGCAGCGAACTGCGAATCACGCCACCACATCCCTGAAATGGTTTGCCACGATTCATGACATTACATCGCTGGGAATTGGTTTATTTATGATGGCACATTATTGTCTCCCCTCTTCAACCAGAAACTGGTGGCTCTGGCGGGAGGCAGGAGAATGGCTAATTTTCCCAGGAGTCCCAGAGTGGGCAAGTGTGATCTACATACAGTGCAATTTTGCTCCTGACTTCTGCCGCCTCAGAGGTGATGGAGGGTTCAGCTGCAGCGAGAGGGAAAGAGTTGAGACACATGGATAAACATTCTCTGTAACATCATCCATGTGGTACATTGGTTAACCCTCAACCTGTCCACACTCCTTGCTCATCCCTCACCTGGCACACAAGGCTGAGGACCTGATTCAGAACCGCTCGCTAGATCCGTTCGTTTGCATGATGCGTATGCAACTTTGGGAAAGCAGGCAATCGCACAGCAAGGCATTAGCATGCCCACTATGTCTTGGCATGCGATTGCTTTTGTTTATGCAGACGCCCACCAGCCAGTCTTAAGACACCCACTTGCACACGTCAGCTCCAGGAAGTGTATGCAACCATCGGGACCAGAGCCGTAGGGAGGGTGGTGCGGCCATGCCTCCGCACAGGGCGGACTCCTTCCAGGGTCACCGGCCACACACTTTCCGGCTCTGGAGGTCTGCAGGAGTAGACCTCCTGCAGTGGTCCGCAGCGCACCAAGAAAGCCAGTGGATGGTCCCGTCCTCCACCCCCTGTATGGAAAGGTAAGCACTGAGGGGGAGCGAGAGGGACGGCAGTGCTGCACAGCATGCACAGCCGTCCAGGTACGGCACTGATAGGGACATCGGGTACCATCGGATGCGATCGCAGCACTTGTGGCTGACCATACTCTACCGCAAGCACTGCGAGCACTTCAGCGTAATAACCAGCCAGGTGATGTGTACTAGGACGCTGTCTCTATATTATGCACTCCTCTGAAATGGCGTTGAGGTGCTCAGGTATGCCTGCCTTCGCACCTCCACTCCCCCGTTTGTAATAGCCAGCCCCTGGGCCTCATTTACTAACGAGTTTCATCACCAAAACGAGTGATAAATTTCACCGTGTATGATAAATGGTGTTCTAGCCAATCAGCTCCCAACTGTCAACTGTTAGGAAAATTTTAGTTGGGAGCTGATTGGCTGGAGCACCATTTATCATACACAGTGAAATTTATCACTCATTTTGGTGATAAAACTTGTTACTAAATGGGGGCCCCTGTAACCACCCACAAACGGCTTCTCCTGTCACTCACACTGCTGGGCAGTCTATGCGCAGCGAGCAAACGCTTCCCGATTCTCGCACTGGTTTGCGCACGGGCACTGCGATGCATACGCATGCGCGGAATGCAAATATCGGATATCTGCACTCTGCGTGCGAATGCTTGCTAGCGAGCGGGTCTGAATCAGGTCCTGAGTGCAGAGACGTGCAGGCAAGGGAGGCAGAGCCTCCCCTGTCATTAATGATTAAAATAATACAAAGAAGATACTTATGACACATATTCTGTGTCATTATTATAAGCAGGGCTATTTTTCAGCAAGAACAAGTAGGATCTAATTTCCTGAACCTCTCATTAACTATTGATGTAATGGTATGGGCCAAAATGTATTTTCCATAAGATATGTTTTATTTTCAAGCCCTTTTGATTGCCTTCTTTTCTAAATACTATAAATGTATATATAATATATACATTAAATTGTTTTTCTATAGCTCCACCCCCAGTTCCTGAACCTATTTTTCCAGAAAAATAGCCCCCTGGTCATAAGTATCTGATTTATATTATTCTAATAATTTTTACAGTGGAAATAGAGCCTCCCATTGAGAATAGTAAAGGAGATAAAACGGGGAGCGGGGCCGAGCCACAGGCAATTAAAAGCCCATTGAAAAAAGCAGGAGAAGCTGCACCTATACAAGTGCCTCATTAGCAGGGACGTGCTTTCAGCCCACATCAAAGTACGCCCCTGTCAGTGAGGCAGATGTGATTGGGCATCAGATCCAGCACTGACAGTGACCATGGGTGCCGAGAGGGGGGGCGGGTACAGTTTGCCCGGGCTTGCTAGAGGGGCCTGGCGGGGCCCAGGTCCAGCGTCAAACCCCCCCCCTCCCTCACAGCTGCTCAGCACACAGCTTGGGACCACGCGATGGACGCCATTTCCACTCCGGCTGTGGAGACTGAACAGGGAGGGTGGGTAGTGTAGGGCTGGGAGAGGTGCTGGTGCTATCTGCTGTGTCCTGGGCTGGTATTGATCCATTCTGATCTCTGGTCACGGTGTTGTCACTGTCACTGTGCTGTCTCCTGATCCATTCCGGTCTCTGGTCACGGTGCTGTCACTGTCACTGTGCTGTCTGCTGATCCATTCTGGTCTCTGGTCACGGTGCTGTCACTGTGCTGTCTGCTGATCCATCTGGGCTGTCTGCTGTGTCCTGGGCTTGTGCTGTGTCCATCTCTGGGCCCAAGTTCTGGACTCCAAAAAAAAAAGTAAAAAAAATAAAAATTCAAAGTGTATTTTATATTTTTCTATGGGCTCGTGGGTGTTAGGCTTAACCGCAGTAGCGCACAAGAGCCAGCCAGCAATGTACACAACCTTGTGCTGCCCGTCTACAGTCGTGCTAAAAAAAACCCCCAATAAAAGTGTCTTATATTTTTTTCTTCTGTATGTGCTTGTGAGTGTTAGGCTTAACCACAGTAGCGCACAAGAGCCAGCCAGCAACGCACGTTGCAACCTTGTGCTGCCCGACTCCAGTCGTGATCAATCGGTGCTCTGGGCCCAATTTCTTCTGAAGCTGACAAAAAATAAAAATCATCATTTGTCTTTTTTTCTAATATTTTTGTGTGTGCGCACGACTGCACATGTGTGAATTTTGTAACCGCACCTTGGCTACACTATTGGTGATTGTGACACTGCTTCAAGACTGCAGAAAATAAGGAGGGCTGTCACATGACAGGAAAGCAAGGCCAAGAACCACATGTTGTAGCTGCCGCCAGCAGTGCAAGGCCGTCAACTTCCTCATCCTCTATGAAGGCCCATGCCCCAGGGCTTAAGTCACGCCATCGATATGGTAAAGCAAGTTTTACTGAAGTTAAGAAAAAAAATTGAGAGGATATTTGCCTTTAGATAAACAAAAAAATGGCAATATGCCATTCACTACACGAAGTAGAAAGGATAAGGCCTTGGCCTTTCTTTATGAAGACTGCTGATAGCCCTTCTGCTTGTAGTAGTGGTGGTGGTCCAATTAAAAATGTGAAAGTTGTTAAGACAGCTACGGGAAAACCTACTGTGTGCCCTGAGAAATCGAAATCACAAATCCCCGAGGTTGCCATGTGTCTGCGGTTGCCATGTGTGAGCCAGACCTAAATACTAGTGTACTGGAGGATCCTCCAAGTTCCAACATTTGTGTGCCCTCTGTAAATGTGGGGAAGGGCAGTCAACATCTTGCACACATAGTCATTGAGGATGCTTCTGTGGAATTGCACATGGAGGAGGAGGATATTTTGGTAGTTGAAGGCGCTAAGGATGATGAGGATGTTGATGATGAAGATATTGGTGATGAGGATGTTGATGCCGAGGATGTCCTTTGTGTAAGTAAGGCAACAGCTGTTGCCCATGGTTTGAAAAAGCCAAAGCCCATTGTTGTAATGCCGGGACAAAAGATAAAAAAATCTACTTCTCACGTATGGAATTATTTCCATCCCGATCCGGACAACAGTTGTCAAGCCATATGTGCCCGTTGCCCTGCAAGAGTGAGCAGAGGGAGGGACCTAAACCACCTAGGAACCTCCTCCTTGTTACGTCACTTGGAGCGCATTCATCAAATATAAAAGTGTATGTCGGCAAGTTCCAAAACTCAAAACGTAATAGGTCCAGTGTCACCTACCTGCTCCCTCTCTGTGGGATCCAAGCGCCTTTGATCTCCAACACCAACACCTGCATCATCACCTACATCCTCATTCGTGATCGGAAGTAATTTAAAAAAACAATTGACTATTAAACAGTCCTTTGATAGAGGAAGTAAGTATAACAGCTGTCACCCAGTTTCACAGCGGATCACTGACGCCATGACAGCTGTGTTAGTATTAGATGGTGAAATAATAAAAAATGAGGATGATAGTGTGGAGGAAGTGCAAAAGGAGGATGAGGGGGAAATTTGTGTCCTATCTGACGCTAATGTGGATGTTGATGATAAGGATGTGGTTTGCGTAAATCAGCCACCAGTGGCAGTTCTTGCTAATGATAAAAAGAAAGCCAGAAACGCAACGTCTTGGGTGTGGAATTATTTTAATCTAAGTTGTGAAGGCATCTGTTCCATTTGTAAAGCCAAAGTTAGCAGAGGAAGGGACGTTAACCATCTAGGCACCTCCTCCCTATTACTTCATTTGCAGCAAGTTCATGCAATTTGTTTAACAAAATTATAATTTGTAAATTAATAACAAGCAGTCCCGTATCAGCTACCAGCAGTTTGGATCAGCACATGCAATCTCCACCACCAACACCCTCATCATCAACCTCCTCCTTAATAATTGAAGGTAGTCCTTCCAAAAATGTTTTGTGGGTCCCAAACAAACCAAGGGTTTCAGCCATGAAAGTGTCAGTCCTAGTCGCTAAAGTTCATGGTTTGTTAAACTGCGCATGTCCTTTTTAATATCCCACATGGAGGGACAATTCCATCTTGCACCTCTTTCCTTTACATTTGGCACAATTTGGGGCATTGCCGACTGACATTATTATAGTTTATTAAACTGCCATCCTGTCTGCCACTGCTGTGTGGCAATGTTTTATAGATGTCTGATATTTTTTTAAACTGCCGTGCGTTTGTGCCGCTGCTGTGTTGCTTACTTTAGCCAGCCAGCTCGCTGCAGCCTTTGGCCTATATTGGTGAAAAATACTGAAATCAATATTGTGAGCTGTGAGGTGGTTAAAAATGTGTAGAAATACCTGAAAATCATTGTTATTAAGGTTAATAATTCTGTAAGAACAAAAACAGGCCCAAATTATGTGGTTTTAGCTGTATTTATGAATTTTTAAGAAAAAAATCCAGATCCAAAACCAAAACCCAAAACACGAAAACAAAACACGGAGGAAAAAAATCCAAAACCAGATTCAGATCCAAAACCAGGGGAGATCCAGATCCAAAACCAAAATCAAAACTCGGGGGTTGACGCACATCTCTAGGTTTTAGTTTAATAAATTGAATACACACACTATCACTACTCACTAAGTTACTATATTGTTGTCCAGGTCTTTGCTACCTTAATAGCGCTACATCCGCTAGTAGGTATACTGAAGCCCTGGACAACATATTTAAATGTTTTAGTGTTAGGTCTTAACTGGAATAAATGAGATTCTTTACATGAGTATAACTACCTATTGCAAAAATCAATAAATCCTGAGTTGTTCAGATACAGGTGAATGTATTTCTAGTAATTGTGCTGTTGGCTTTGCATATTTCTGTGCTGTAAATTCTGTTGAGATATAGGGGAATGTATGTTATTATGCAACCTACCAATTGAATGGTTGATTTAAGGTACCTCTTTTGGGTCTATATACAATATGTGTGTGACTCTGATACTAGCCACTGACCTCACCGCACGCCACTGGCTGAGTGTGGAGGAAATATGGAATGGCTCACGTTTTTGTATTTTCCCCATAGCACATTGGCCCTCATTCAGAGGCGGTCGGAGGATGCAAGCGGTCGCTCAGAAACTGGGCGGCCACTTGCATCCTGACCGCCCACCTCTGTTTCGGTCGTTAGGCTGTGGGTTTACACCCACAGCTCTAACGACCGCTAGGGTGATGGTCGCGATGGTCCTTGACCATCGCGACCATCGGGGCTTGCGACGAGACCCTAGGGTAGGGTCTCACTTGTCGTAAGCCCCAGAGAGCTTCTGGCTCTGTCAGAGCCGGAAGCTCTCCACTGACATCACTAGTGATGTCAGTGGGGCCTCCCCCAAACGGCAAGCATTCCCATAGGAATGCCTCCGTTTGGGCTGCCACCCCCCCGGCCCGCCTTCCAAACGGGGCGAGCTGTCAATCAACATCGACAGCTCGCCCCCTTTGGAAAGAGACCCGCTACGACCAGCGCTGTTGGTCGTAGCGGGTCTCACGCATGCGCACGAAGGAGCCGGCTCCCTCGTGCGCATGCGCACTAGACAAACATCGAGGCGGCCGTGCGGTCGTAGACCGTACGGCCGCCTCTGAATAAAGCCCATAGAGTAAGCTCCAAAATCCTCATTTATTAGATCATATTTTACATTTTGAGGCTCTAATGAATATTTATTTTTGATTTTCTCACGCTAAGGGCAGAAAATTAATAATAAAAATAGGTGGAGCATAAAAACAGTGAGAGAAAAGTTAATATTTGTAGAGGTGACTCAGCAATAGGGAGTGGGTGAGGAAGACAGAAAATACCGCACTACTAGTCCTACTCACAGATCAATACCACAGGGTAATGTCCTGAAACACCGGAGAAAGCAAAAAATTGTCTGCACAGACCTTCCTTCCCAAGTAATAATATTTCACACATATAAGTACTCAAGTATACAGAGGGAGGTGCACCCTAGGAACAAAAATTTGCACATCAAAGAGAAAAAAGAGAAAAGTGTTCCTTTATGGGCCACTCGGCAATAGCGAATGGGTGAGGAAGACAGAAAATACAGAGATCAGAAGAGATCGCACTGCTAGTCCTTACACACAGATCAATACCACAGGGCAATGTCCTGAAACCTAATACAAGTACCAGAAATCTGTGAGCAGCTTTTGTATTTGTAGCTAGAAGGAAAATTGAATAAACATTTTAAGCAACTGCTGCAGGAGATAATGAATAGAGAAAACTTCTAGGAAATAATGCTTCAATTGTGGGAATTCATAAGGAAACAATTTGTAAGACATTGCGGAACACAGGGAAAAACAGATGTACTGTCACGTTTCTTACCGGAGTTTCCCTTGTGTGTGTGGTTGCCCGAAATAATATTAGTGCCACTGCCAGTATAGTGACACAATGGTTTATTGGCACACACAGGGGCATATCCAATTGGGGGCGAGATTTAGTGAGGTAAAAAATCCTGCGCCCCTCATGCCCAATTTTGGATAAAAAAGTGCTTGCTAGGTTTTCAGAGCTGAAAACCCCACGGCGCATGAAAAAAAAATTATACATACATGTCCGGGGGTCTCCGTGGCTCACAGCAGCCTCCCCTCCATTTTGCTTGTCACTGCGAAGGGGGCTGCTGGAAGGCGGAAGGGCTGGTGGGAGATGTAGTTCTCCCAGCACCCATTACAGGTAGTATACACTCATATGGGGGGGAGGGGGGTCACTCACACAAGCTCCCAAAGCTGTATGCAGGAGACTCTGCTTCGGAAGTTGAGTAATTAAGGACTAATTAAGCTAATTGGATGCTTCCAATAGCTTAAGTGGTCTTCGGGAAGGGGGGGGGGCACCGAGTTCTCAGAGCAAGTGCTGCTGAAACTTCCTAAAATTAAGGATTTTAGTAAAAATCAGACTTGCTCTGAAGGTGAGAGAAAAAAGACGACGTGCTCACCACGTCCCAATTTCAGTCACCGGGGAAAACCCTGCACCATAGTTTTTTTTAAAAAAAAGCTCGTCCGCAATTGGATATGTCCCACACGGTCTAGTACAGAAATCAGAGTAACAGGCGAATGTCGAGAATCACACAATCCACAGTAATAGTCAAGTCCAGGATAACATTGAATTGTGTAGATAAACAGGGACAGAGCACTCGATAACTACAGGTAATGGGACAATTCACTAGACTAGGAACTGACCCAGAGTACAGAACTGGAATCCAGGGTAGAGTGACCTGGAACCGATTTTGGTGAACTCCCGGAACCTGATTCCAGGAACATGGAGCTGGCACTCACTACTGGGAAGTCAGAGACACAGGAAACACAGTACTTGATAAGCTACAGCTGGAAGCAGAAACTCAGGACTCAGGTCTGTGCACTGACATACAGACACACAGGCAGAGCCGGTTCAAGGCATGTTCGACCAGTGTGGCCAAACAGGGGCATCACCCCATAGAGGGCGCACCCCTCCCAAACATCCTGATTTCAGCGGGACAGTCCTTTATGTCGGGCAATGCCCCGCTATTCCACCGGTGGCCCAAAGTGTACATTTGGGAGGTTGGGCACACACACCGCCGCAGTTGTGAGAAGCTGAATGGATGCTGTGCGCATGCACATGGCATTCATTTAGTGCAAGAAGAGGGCTGGTGGCAGCCCAGCTACTGAAGGAGTGCTGGGTTCGCCCCCAGCCTGACATTAAATGAGAGGCATGCCGTACGGGCATGCCCCCAAATAGCGTAATTCAGGGGCATGGTCTATGGTAATTAGGCCACACACCCTCTTTGGCCACAATCAGGTTTAACGGGTACCTACTCCTATTGGAGCTGGCCCTGCACAAAGGCCTGTTATTTGCACACTGAAGACAGAACTGAAACTACAGTTGTCCACATACATCTTATTTCCTTGCACATTAAACAGCCCTTCTAGTCACGCCATGCTGTGGTGTGACTTGGTAGCACGGAACTGTCGAAGCTGGATAATTGGCTGAGACAGAATCAGTTTAAAATTAGATTGGAACGACGCCATCTTGCGAATGGCCACAAGGCACCATCTTAGAAAATGAGATCTGCACAACGCCATTTTGCGAATGGCCGCCCAGCACCATTTTAGAGAAACTCACACTTAAGTACATATGGCGATTCTATTATTAGCATCAGGCGATCGCATATTTCACCATACCCCATACACACATTAAATACACACAGTTGCGCTGTTAACATGACACACATTAGCGAATGCATAAAATCCTGCATGCGAACGCTGTAGCTTCATGCGTACGCATCTTCCCTAAGTTACATATAACTAACTAGCGTCTTTTCCAAAACCCCTCATACTTACACACTTCACACTCACATAAAAGGTTCCATAGCTTCAAAGTGTAATATTCAAGGGTTATTCATTTATTACTAATGTAGTGAAATAAAGACTATTTTGATATCTAAGGTTTAGTACATGATAAGCAAACCGTGTTTGGTGTTGTACTGATCTACTCTGTCTCAACAGCTTTCCGGTATCATCGGTGAGAAGATTGCAACATGCATTCTCAACTTATGGACTGTAGAGAGTTAAAACACTAAAATGTACTTTGTAACGTTAGCAGCTTAGATTTGCATGGGGCAGGAAAAAGGAGACAAAAGGCTGTTGGAGGCTGACCTGTGTCCATTTGAATCAACCTGTTAAATGTCCTGTAACAGAAGCACCGTGACTGGGAACCAATGGAACCATGCCAAACTTGCCAATTGTGTTGCTTATCCCTGTAAGGGTATAAATGTGCGTACCGACTCCAATCTGGAGTCTTCTTGCTGATGCCGCTGACAGAAGTTTCTTGTAGATGCCGGTAACTGTTCCCAGTGCGCGTGCGTATGTATAACTGTACCTTGGGTCTGTATAATTTCTTTGCACTAAATTGTATTTAGATCACATGGTGTAACTATCTGAACTTTTCTTGAATAATAACCTTTGTGCATTGGAAACACATTTCAAAGTCTGAAGTCATTTATTTACTGTATGACTGTGTACGCAAATAGCGACAATTTTAGAAGGTATAGGCAGGATTTAGAAGGTATAGGCAGGAACGTGTAGAGGTTTAAATCCAGTATCGTTAGTTGGGGGCTCGCAGTGTAATCACACCACCGGTCCGTAACACTCGGTATCGAACTCCCAGCAAAATGGTGGAGGAGTCTGACAGGAGAACGCATTGTGCGTTTGGAATCTGTTACCACCATTGTTGCTGAGAGTGCGCTACCGGTTACTGTGACTTTAGTAGCGCTGATTAAGAATCCAGGGATGGGGGAGGAAAAAGTTTGTTTTCCTTTGTCGATAGGTTGTTTGTTTTACTTTGTGTGTTAAAAAGGGGGAAGTCGCATTCTTGCGTACACAGTTGAGTTGTATTATTGCATACACAGCGAAGTCGCATTTTTGCGTGCACTGATAAATCATAATATAACTTGAGTCATAATACGGTTGTGTAGTAGTCGCATTATTGTGTACGTGACTAGTCGCACAATAGCATATACGTATTTCCGGTCTTGCTGCCACGTGTTTTAAACAAAGCCGTTGAGATTACATTATCAATTGTTGCCAATAACTGGGTTAGCGGGTATTTTTCTGCGCAGGAAAAAAGTGTGTAACTGTGAGTATTTGTTTAGGGTGTAACACGGGACCTAAATGTTAAGGGTATCGTAGGACCCTTAAGTGTTAGGCGTAACGAATGGCCTAGTGACTCGGTAGCAGCTTACTGTTTACTTTACACAAGGCAGGTGTATGGGTTGCTATTTTTGTTAGGGTTCGGCTCCCAGTGTGATTATAGCGTTCAGTAATCTGTTAGGCTTATTTGAGCACTATAATTGAACCGCATAGTTTTGGGCTAAACTGTGATTGTGAACTGGTGAGAGGGTGGATGAAATCAACTGGAAAACAAAGGGTAGTCAAAAAGGGATTTCTGCGTGGGAGCAGCTTTTCTTCCATAGATGAGTGGAGGCGTCTAGAGGTCTTCCATAGGGTTCGTGGATACACCCTTTTTCCAAGACTTCCGCAGGTAAGTGAAAGTATCTTGACTGTCTTTCACCAGTTTAAATCTTTATTGAAAAACGTAGGATTTGTCCCAAGATGGGAGCCACGCAAACAGTAGAGATGTTAGACAATGATGTGCTGCTAATGGAAGCGCCACTTGGACTGGCAAGTCGTATTATGCATACTAAGTATGGTGCTTATGCAATTAGGTACTGTGATATATGGTTTAAATTGGCGATAAAGAGTGTAAGACCGTTTCCAAGAATTGGTAGTTTTGATAAGGATGTATTGAACAATGTCTGAGATCACATCAGTCTGGTGTGTTCTCGAGTGAAAAAGGTAAAATACAACGAATGTTTAAACTTGTGGCAGCATGAAGGGGATGCGTGGCTAAAAAGTGTGCAAGCGACGCCCACTAGCAGTGCGAACGCATTATCAGAAAGTATACCCGCAGCGCTAAATTGCAATGTGTGTGAGCCGCGAAATGGTGCACATGTGCAGCAAGGTAGCATTGTGGAAGGTATTGCTAGTGGTTCACGCGCACCACCACCACCCTATGTTGATGGTGGTGCAGGTACAGTTGTTGAAAAACCCATAAAAATGTAACAAGTAATTTGTACACTCTCTTAAATAACCATAAAGAAAATGTTTATGATGTGGATGATGAGCCTATTGTTATGTCTGCCATTTCCCATGCTGTACACAGGTTAGATGCTCCACCACGACAATCACAAGTGGTGCAGCCATCTCCATCAGTGATAGTACAGGAAGTGTTAACATCCACTGCACCAGTAGAGGAAGTTGTTAACCCTATACGTTGCAGTAACAGACTAAAGCTCCAGCCAGGTAATAAGGTCAAAAGTAGCAGTGCAGCCGGTCAGCATCCCATCCGGACAATAACTGTTCCGAATGGGAATGTGGATGCGAATGGAGTAGTGCCCACAAGGGAAGTAGTAATGCATTGTCCTTGGACAAGAGCAGAGCTAAATTCCATAATGAATGATTTCCCCGATCCCAAAAAGGAATTAGCCAAATGTCAAAGATTTTTGAGAACTTTGGGTAGTTCTCACGAGCCAACCAATAAAGATTGGCGAGTGGTGTTAAGGGCCTGTCTGCCACGCAATACCGACGAGACAAAATTTATCACAGATTGTGTATTGGATGGAGATGTTCCCTTAACAGACGAAATGAATCAAGGTAACATTTCCCGCATTGTAACTCAATTGGGTGTATATTTTCCAGTAGTAGTTAACTGGAACAAAATCTTCACCATAAAGCTAAAAGAGAGTGAATCTGCAGAAGATTATTGTGACCGGGCTCTGCAGGCTATCACCCAGTACACTGGGTTAGAAGATATTAAAGATAGCACTCACCACAGGGGAATGATTGTCGCTATACTCATGGATGGTCTTAAAGAGAACCTAAAGACCCGGGTTCAGACCTCACAGCCTGGCTGGAGGGGTGTCACAATAGACGCCCTCATAGAATCCGCAATTGAACATGACAAGAACATCTCTAAAAATAGAGAGACCCAGAGCGAGAAACTAATGGCTGTCAGTATTCAAGCTCTAGAAGGAATGACGATAACATCACAGCCAGCAGACACACCTGCACCCACACCTGCACCCGCACCTGAACAGTTACACGTCCTCACTAATCCCACACCACCACAAACGCAGCCCTACCCCACTTATCACACACAACCACAATTCCCATACTATCCACAAACCCCATATCTCCCATAATATCCTCTCCCTCAATATCCTTACCCATACCCACCACCTTTCCCTCCTGCTCAACCCACACAACAATCCTTTCATCCACCGCACCCACGAAAGTGTTTTCATTGTAACCAGCCAGGACATCTAAGTAAGAACTGTACAGCAAAGAGGGTAGGACCCCCTAACCAGGGAGTACCTGGATATCCCCATAAAGGATAAAGAGACCAGCAAATGTCCAACAGGCACCAGCTCCAATTGTGGCCGTTAATGCTTTATTGGAGAGTGAGCCAACACTAGGGGTCAGGTCATACCTGTAGTCTAAAGATAGTCAGGTTAACGGGAAGTACTAGGGAAGAACCGGTATTGATGGTTGATGTAGCTGGTACTAAATATCCTATTCACAGGGGCGACCAGGTCAGTGATAAAATCTCTCGTTAATTTACAGGTAACCAACGAGACAGTACCATCAATGGGCGTAACGGGTAAAGTGCAACATTATCCTTTAACCAAATATGCAGAGGTTACTATCGGGCCGTTGCATACCAGGCATTCTTTCTTCCTGACAGCAGCAGCTCCTACTAACCTACTGGGAAGGGATTTGTTATGTAAGATGGGATGTGTCATATATTGTACCCCTGATGGTGTATTTTTATATATCCCAGAGAGAGTGTTGCGCACGAGGTGAGGGACATGTTGGACACTCCCCAAAGGATAATATATCACTCTACCAGTTTAAGTGGAAATCCATCTTAGGTAGATCAAATGTTATCCCAAATTCCAGATTCACTTTGGACCAAGGATGGACAGGACACTGGATTAATGGCAAATGTAAGCCCCGTAATGGTAAATTTAAAAGGCGGTAGGCAAACTCCAAAAATTCCCCAGTACCCACTAAAACAGGAGGTAGAATTAGGGGTATATCCCATAATTGAGCAATTGTTACAACAGGGAATTTTAGTTTGTACAGCTAGTGTAGCCAACAGTCCCATCTTTCCGGTAAAGAAGAGTGGTGGGAGAGGTTATAGGCTGGTACAAGACCTTAGAGGGGTTAATAAGGTAGTAGAGAGCCAATTTCCCGTAGTGCCAAATCCAGCTGTGATTCTCATGCAGATCCCACCAAATGCAACCCATTTCACTGTCATTGACCTCTGTTCTGCTTTCTTCTCTGTGCCTCTCCATCCTGACTGTCAGTACATATTCGCTTTCACATACAGGGGTGTACAGTACACATGGACATGATTGCCCCAAGGTTTCATAGACAGCCCCAGTATCTTTTCCCAGGCCTTGCACGACTGTTTACAATCTTTTCAACCTGCCAATGGGTCTGTTCTAATACAATATGTAGACGATTTATTGCTATGTTCTAATTCATTTATGTCATGTTTAAATGATACTAAACTTTTGTTACTTCATCTCTCGTAAACAGGACACAAGGTTGCTAAGGACAAACTACAGCCGTGCTAATCCAGAGTAAAATACTTGGGACATTGCCTAACCCAGGGGTTACAACATCTAACTACTGATCGAATCCAGACCATACAGAACCTGACACTGCCGCAGAACCAACAGCAAATTTGTACCTTCTTGGGAATGTGTGGATACTGTAGAATGTGGATCCCAGGTTTTTCTATTTTGGCCTTGCCATTACAGGACTTAGTCTCTTCCTCAAAGCCCGACCGTGTCATACACACAGAGGAATCAGAGCAGGCTTTCCTTAATCTTAAGGATAGTCTGACAAAAGCACCTGCATTGGGAATACCTGATTATGAAAAACCTTTTGATTTGTATTGTACGGAAGCTGATGGTTGCTCTGCAGGTGTCCTTACACAAAAATATGGTGATGCCAGTAGGCCCACAGCATACTACAGTGCCCAATTTTACACTGTGGCAAGATCACTCCCAAAGTGTTTAAGAAGTGTAGCAGCAATGGCTCTATTGGTGAGTAAAAGTGAGGACGTAGTATTGGGCCATGATATGATTGTCCATACTCCCCATGCTGTATCTGCTCTGCTGAACTCTGCCCAAACCAGACACGTCTCTTCGGCTAGGTTTACCAAATGGGAACTAGCTCTAATAGCACCTGCAAACATTACTGTTAAACGATGCAATACGCTGAACCCAGCAACGTATTTACAATATGTACAACGTGATGTACAAAGGGTGGAAGGAGACGAGTTGCTGGCGGGAAGTGAGTTCAGTGGACATAGTGATGCACATGATTGTATGGAATATCTGAACCAGACCTTTACTGCTAGACCTGACATACATGACACACCTTTAGAGAATGTGAATGTGACATTTTACACGGAAGGGAGTTGTCATAGACAAACAGACACAGGTGAATTATGTACAGGTTATGCTGTTGTAAATGACACAGACATCATAGAAGCTGAACCTCTTGGTCCTCCTCACTCAGCCCAGGTGGCGGAGTTAGTAGCACTAAAAAGAGCATGTGAATTGGCAGCAGGCAAATCTGCTAACATTTACACAGACTCTAGGTATGCGTTCGGAGTGGTACACAATTTTGGAGCTCTATGGCATCTGAGAAATTTTATGACAGCAGCAGGCACACCAGTTGCACATTTCAGACATATAAAACAATTACTAAAAGCAATTCAACTGCCCAAAACGGTGGCAGTAATTAAGTGTAAAGCCCATACATGTGAGGATGACCCGGTGTCACTGGGCAATAACAGAGCAGATGAAGCTGCAAAATGGGCAGCTGGGTTGAAAATGTTTTTACCAATGGAACAAATTATGTCTTTTCAAATAATTGATATGCTGAAATTAATTGAGATGCAAAATTTGTGTTCTATCCAGGAAAAATCAGTCTGGAAGTCCAAGGGATGTGGGCAAGAGGCCTCTGGACTCTGGAGGGATGGACAAGGTAAGCCAGTAGCCCCCAAGGCATACTACCCCAGCCTGGATGAGGCAGCACACGGTCTGACTCATTTGGGAAAGCAAGGTATGTGCAAATTGGTGAGAGCATACTGGTGTGCATCGGGGTTTTCTTCTCAAGTGGAAAAGAGAGCAATGTCCTGTCTGACCTGCTTGAGGAAAAACATTGGGAAAACGATCCCTACCGAACCATCCCACATTCCACCGACTGACGGACCTTTCCAGGTAATACAAATTGATTTAATCCAATTACCACCTTGCATGAATCTTAAGTATGTATTAGTGTGCACTGACGTGTTTTCCAACTGGGTTGAGGCATACCCAGCGGCCACTAATACTGCTGCGTTTACTGCCAAGAAAATTGTACAGGAGTTTGTATGCAGATACGGTATCCCTAAAATTATCGAGAGTGACAGGGGTACTCATTTCACAGGTGATGTTTTTCAAAATATGTGTAAACTGATGGGTATTAATAGTCAACTTCACACCCCCTACCGACCACAAGCCAGTGCCAAGGTAGAGAGGATAAACGAGACTATTACAAATAAACTAAGTAAAATCATGGCAGAGACTGGACTAGGATGGCCAGAAGCATTACCGTTAGTCCTACATAGCATAAGGACCACTCCCAGACCCCCTCTGAATCTGTCCCCCTTTGAAAAACTGTTTGGTAGACAACCTCATTTGATTATAGGTCCACAGGAAGACTTAAAGGGTAACAACGAGGTAACTGTAAAGGCCCCCATACATCAGAGATTGATTGCAGCAATCATGCAATTTGCAATCGATTGTGTATAAAAATCTTTCCCTTTTTCAATCGATTGCAGATTGGAGAACTGCCACAATCGATTGAAAAAGGGAAAGATTTTTATACACAATCGATTGCAAATTGCACGATTGCTGCAATCAATCTCTGATGTATGGGGGCCTTTAGGTATCTTATATTAATGAGTAAACAGTTAAAACAGCAACAGCAGAAATTTAAATTGTTGTCACATGATATGCCTGAAACTAACTGTCATGATGTTGAACCTGGAGAATATGATATGATCAGAAATATCTTATCTTACGTTCAGGTTGTTTGACTGATCATTGGGAGGGTCCATATCAGGTGTTGCTGACGAGTGCCACATCTTTGAAGGTGGCCGAGAGATACCTGGGTCCATTCCACTCACTGCAAAAAGGTCAATCAACTGGTGGAGAAACAAGGCGGAGACAAGGCTGATAATGTGGACCTGTTGATCGCGAACTTGTTTCGGGAGGATTAAAAGGTTCTAGTGAGATACCTGAGCTAAAGAAATTTGAAGGTCCTTGCTGCGGCGATGGTCTGGTCTGCTGTGTTCATTTTCATATTCTCTTCCAGAGTTTCCATCATCCTGGTTTGTTCGGGGATATCTGGTTTCTGTGACGGGGGACCGATAGAGGAGATGGGAGCTGATGGCAGTGCTGATGGAGTGGAGTCAAAAGGAGGAGTGCTATGCCAATCAGGGGAGTGGCTGACCAATCTTAGTACTGTAATTGTTAAGAGATCTGCTATTCCGGATACTCGGGGATGGTGTGGAGGTTTATCGTCTGAAGATTCCTGTATTTGTGAAATTTGTGGGTCCCTAGTTGATGAGAAATGTATCCAACGGTGCTAGCCTAAATATAACCCGTACTGGGGTGTGTATCATTTAGAGGATTATCATAGCATGGTAGACAAAGTTTTAAACCAAACTGATTGTTGGGTGTGCTCACACGTGCCACAGGGACAGCGTAATGTAGGTTTGGTGCCATTTCTGCTGAATATTATGGAAATTTTAGAATTACAAGAAGGGAAAACGTTGGATGGAAAATTCCTCTCATTTAAAACCACCTCATTTAAACTCCATCAATTCCAAGTAGATAGATCACTTTTGTGTTTAAACATAACCAACCTCAATTAACCAGGAAGTTGGGAAGTGACTGGGAATAATCAGACGATGACCTCACTGAGAGCTGATAATGAGCCTATGAATCATGATCTGTTATGCTCAATTAGATCTAATGGGGGACACTTTAGGTATCGGTATACACTAAGGCCCTGATTCAGAGCCAGACGCTCTGACAGAGCGCTCGCTCTGAATCAGGGCTGTCCCTCTGTTTTTTTTGAGCGACCTCCTGGCCGCTCGCATAGCTGTGGGTGACCACCCACAGCTATAGCGAGCGGCCAAAAAGATGGTCGTAATGGTCGAGACCATCGCGACCATCGGGCTTGCGACGAGAGCCCTGGAGTGCTTTTGACTCTATCAGAGCCGAGAGCACTCCCACTGACATCACTTGTGATGTCAGGGGGTTGGCCCCAGACGATAGGCGTTCCCATGGGAACGCCTCCGTCTGGCCAGCCACGCCCCCGGCACGCCCACCAAAGGGGGTGTGCTGTCACTCACCATCGACAGCACGCCCCCTTTGTAGCGAGACCCAGAGTGACGGCTGGGCCGTCACTATCCAGGTCTCGTGCATGCGCACGACGGAGCCGGCTCCCTCATGCGCATGCGCACTGGGCCAACATCGACCTGCTTGCAAGCACTCAGCGTTCGTGAGCGGGTCTGAATCAGGCCCTAAGTTCCACTAAAGAAATGATTGGTAGGGTACCAGACGGATATTGTGCTAAGATAATACAACCAGAAACTTGCATGTACCAGATGGGAGAACCTGAGATAGGATTATTTGCAAGGGAAATGCATTTAATGATAATGATGCATACTATTCCTTATGTTCTCCCCGATGATGTATATTTTATATGTGGAAGGAAAGCGTATAAATAAGTGGCTCTCCCCGAGTTCCGAAGGTTTGTGTTACCTGGGAAGAGTAGTCCCAGAGGTTATGACCCTCACACATGTTGAAATGCTTGGTATACATAAAAACACACTATCACCATATCTTCACACGCAGTATGAACACAGAGGCAAAAGAAATATGATACCTGGTGTTGTACATAAAGCCACACAGTTAATTAGTGAGACAACTGGCTTTCAAGTTTTAGTAACATTGGATCCCACCAGGATCGCTCGGGGTACACTAAATTTTAGATATATCCAATATCTTGCTAAATTGATAGATAATATTACCGAGATGTATGATGACACATTCAGGTATACAGGTAGGGAATTGCAAGCGTACAAGAAAGAATTGGTGCAACAGAGATTAGTGTTAAATTACTTAACAGTTGTCA
Organism: Taudactylus pleione; assembly: GCA_031769625.1. Taxonomy (NCBI): domain Eukaryota; kingdom Metazoa; phylum Chordata; class Amphibia; order Anura; family Myobatrachidae; genus Taudactylus; species Taudactylus pleione. The sequence continues at coordinate 13,397,852 of JAUIMM010000042.1, forward strand.
CTGGAGGGTACTGCGTAACTTTGGCCACCCAATTTGTAGTGAATTGTTGCACTTATGTCACGAATGATACCAGCGACCCCAAGGAGGTGACAGACCGGAAGATGGATGAAATTCTGCAGCTAAAATGGGAATTTCAAAAGAACCATAATGCTTCAGTGGCTGAAGTGGAAGAGAAGGTAGAGGAATGGGTTTCATGGTTGAACCCAGGGAAATGGTTCTCAGGTCTAGGAGAGTGGGTCCAGGAAATGATCGCAAGCATAGGTAAACTCCTGATCCTCATACTGGTTGTCATCATAGTAATTGGCATATGTGTCAGGTGTGTTCCTACTGTGTTGAAGTGTGGAAAATGTAAAGATAAGGTAAACCGGAAGAACGAAATTATGATGGTGGTTAGCAATGACAATATGAATACTGAGGTAAATGTAGAACTGCATTACAACCCTGAACTAGGAAATACCATCATATAATGTATTATATTTAGACATGCACAAAATGTATTATTAAAATGTTATTTTAAAACACCTAAAATAATGTACTGTAAGTCCTTAATTCCCCTCAAGACTTCCTTTATAGGATAGGTGCATCCCCTCACCTTTCCCATGATCTATCAAGATCCGTGGTGTGCGTATAAGGGTAGTTTTATGTCCCCTCTTAGAGACCCATTATTGATGGATTAAGAACCACCTTGAGCCATCCCATAATATAACATTAAAATGATATGTCCTAATGTAAGCCTAAAATTAAATTTAAGACCAGTGTATGATAGCATGTTGGTTGCTATCAAAGGGTTGACTGTCGAAGCTGGATAATTGGCTGAGACAGAATCTAAAATTAGATTGGAACGACGCCATCTTGCAAATGGCCACAATACACCATCTTAGAAAATGAGATCTGCACGACGCCATTTTGCGAATCGCCGCCCAGCGCCATTTTAGAGAAACTCACACTTAAGTACATACGGTGATGCTATTATTAGCATCAGGCGATCACATATTTCACCATACCCCATACACACATTAAATACACACAGTTGCACTGTTAACATGACGCACATTAGCGAATGCATAAAATCCTGCATGCGAACGCTGTTTATTAGCTTCATGCGTACGCATCTTCCCTAAGTTACATATAACTAACTAGCGTCTTTTCCCAAACCCCTCATACTTACACACTGCACACTCACATAAAAGGTTCCATAGCTTCAAAGTGTAATATTCAAGGGTTATTCATTTATTACTAATGTAGTGAAATAAAGACTATTTTGATATCTAAGGTTTAGTACATGATAAGCAAACCGTGTTTGGTGTTGTACTGATCTACTCTGTCTCAACAGCTTTCCAATATCATCGGTGAGAAGATCGCAACATGCATTCTCAACTTATGGACTGTAGAGAGCTAAAACACTAAAATGTACTTTGTAATGTTAGCAGCTTAGATTTGCATGCGGCGGGAAAAAGGAGACAAAAGGCTGTTGGAGGCTGACCTGTGTCCATTTGAATCAACCTGTTAAATGTCTTGTAACAGAAGCACCGTGACTGGGAACCAATGGAACCATGCCAAACTTGCCAATTGTGTTGCTTATCCCTGTAAGGGTATAAATGTGCGTACCGACTCCAATCTGGAGTCTTTTTGCTGATGCCGTTGACGGAGGTCTCTTGTAGATGCCGGTAACTGGTCCCAGTGCTCGTGCGTATGTATAACTGTACCTTGGGTCTGTATAATTTCTTTGCACTAAATTGTATTTAGATCATAGCGTGTAGTTACACTATCTATCTGAACTTTTCTTGAATAATAATCTTTGTGCGTTGGAAACACATTTCAAAGTGACTGTGTACGCAAATAGCGACAATTTTAGAAGGCATAGGCAGGATTTAGAAGGTATAGGCAGGAACGTGTAGAGGTTTAAATCCAGTATCGTTAGAACGTTTTTACATGCAACTTTTTACCTTAAAATGTGTCACAGCCGCTGATACTGTAACGTAGTGTTTAGCATGCAGATACACCCGCAGTCACACACAGAATATAGGCATGCCACATATCATTTTAATCAGCAGAAGCTTCGCAAATAAGATGCATTTTAAGGTAAAAAAAAGTGCTCAGTGTTTTGTTTAACGCGACTTGCAGCGCATGGAGGTAACAATCTCCAGAATCTGAACTTAGCATTAGCCCTCACTATCAGGAACCCAGAGCAGAGAGACCAGACACCTGCAGCCGATGGTACACTAGCAGAGTACTGTACACAACCAGGCAATTGGTATAATTGGACAATAGCTGAAGCAGATACTGTACTGAAGGTAACACAACGGAGCAAGTGGTACAGTAATAGAGTCTCTGATGAATGCAGAACACTGGTTGTGATGCCCAGTCACTGTAATTAGACTGGCACTTGGCATAAACTGGATAATAGCTGAAGCAGATACTGAAGATAACACAATGGAGAAAGTAATACACTAAAAAATGCACATGGACACCCTGTCATTTAGGAGACTTTTTTTTTAACCGTTATTGCAGCTGCATGGCCGCCACCAGTATGTGGCTGCTGTCAGCCTTCCTCAGGCCGTGCAGCTACTATGATTGACGCACGCCCGCCGACTTTCAATAAATTACAAATTATGGCTGCTGGGGCTGGAAACAGACTGGGAGCTGCTGGGGCTGGAGACACAGAAGGGGGACTGCTGGGCTGGATACAGAAAAGGGGGGCTGGCTGGAGACACAGAAGGGGGGCTGGCTGAGGACACAGAAGACAGAGAAGAGGCCTGGCTGGGGACATAGAGGGGGCAGCTAGTGCTGAGGACAAAGAAGTGGGACTGCTGGTGCTGAGGAGACAGAAGGCGGGCTACTGGGGACACAGAATAAAGGCTGCTGGGGCCGGAGACAGAGAAGAGGGGTTGGCTATGGACTCAATAGAGGTGCTCCCTGGAGACACAAAAGGAGGGCACAAGGGGGGCTGCTGGGGACACAGAAGACAGAGACCGGGGCCTGGCTGGGGATACAGAAGGGGATTGCTGGTGCTGAGGTCACAAAAGGGGGGCTGCTGCGGCTGGGGAGACAAAAGGGGGGCTGGCTGGGGACACAAAAGGGGGGCTGTTGGGGCTGGAGACACAGAAGGGGACCTGGCTGGGGAAACAGAAGAGGGCCTGGCTGTGGAAACAGAAGAGGGGCTAGCTTGGGAGACAGAAGGGGGGCTGGCCAGAACTGGAGATACACTACAGGGGGGGCACCTATTTTATCAGTCCTAGGCTCCTCAATTTCTGATTGCAACCCTGTATTTGTTACACTTATAACACAATAAAGGCAGCTGAGCAAGTACGCCTCCCTTAGCTTCCCTCTTCCTCAGCAGTGTCACTTCAGGGCAGGCTACTAGTTTAAAGGTAAGCAGATTGCTGGTGCTGCCCGTGGTGAGGAACACTGTGATGTGGTGAATATTGAAGGGGTTAGCGATGTGAGGTTAATATTAAAGGAAGGGTTGGGGTGCTGTGATGTGGTGAATATTGAAGGAAGGTGGAGGGGTGCTGTGATATGGTGAAGGGGGAGAGTGCATTGAAATGGGGGAGTCCTGTGAGTGGAGAACATTTAAGAGGGGAAAGGTGTCCTGTGCCCAGACCTGCCCACAGACAGTCACCCTATCACCTACCAGACCTGTCCCTACACAATCACCTTGTCACCTACCAGACCTGTCCCCGCACCTGCACCCCCAGGAAATGGCGTTCAAACTAGGGATGTGCAGGCTCGGTTCTACTCAGTTCCGTTCGGTTCTTTTTACCAAATCTTATTGGCTATCCAAAACTCGTGACAGCTGAAACCCAATAAGATCCGGTAAAAAGAACCGAACGGAACCGAGTAGAACCGAGCCTGCACATCCCTAGAAAACCTACAGACACACCTGCATTTCTCCAACCACTCCCCCCGTCACTACCCCCATCTCTCACTCTGCGATGGCTTTGTATCTGTGTATGTGATCGCAGTGCAATCGCAATTCTGACCTGCGTACATACACTGCGGTGCATACACATGTGCAGTATGCACTACGCTGTTGCAATCCCTAATGAATCAGGCCCAGTGCCCCAATTTGTGCAGATACTGACCTGACCTCTGGTTCCTCATCACCCTTATTTTCTGTGCACTTTTAGGTTGATATATAAATACATATATAAATATATATATATATATATAAATATAGTAACATGGGGTGTAGAAATAAGGACAGGCAGGTATTCAGTAAAGCAGTGTTTTTTAATGGCAGCAGACACTGCACTTTAGCATACATGAGCATAGGCCCAGGGGCGCCAAGAGGGGGGGGAGCGGGTACAGATTACCCGGGCCCGGGCTTCCTGAGGGGCCTGGCGGGGGCCGCTCCCCCCTCACAGCAGCCCAGCAGTTGGAGACTTCGCGGCGCTGCAAATCTTTTTTTTTTCTCAGCAAGGGGGCGTGGCCACGCCTCCCGCGATTAGGCCACGCCCTATTACCGGGGCCCGCCAAGGCTCTTGGCGGGCCTGCATAGGCCTGGACACACACAGGTACATAACAGAAAATAAGCAAACACACATAAAAGGTTCCAGCACTCCTTGTGCTTAGCAGTCAGCAGTGGCTTGCATCCACAACTGGCCATGCTCTCCCAGCATATCCATTGGACCCTGGCACTACAGACACGTAATCCTACTACATGGCCACTAGACAGCATCAGTGCAATGAGCAACAGGTGTGTGAGTGTTTTAAACACTTCCTGGCCTGCTGACTTCCTGCTGGCTCTGGGTGACCTGGAAAACCCGGAATTCTATATTTCCAGTTTGACCTGTGCAGCCCAGAAACCAGAGTTCCAAATTTCTGTTGCAGGTGCAGAATGTGCCGGTCTTGTTTTCCACTCCCTTGAAGGGAGCTGATCCCACCAGAATATGGGCAATTCAGGTGAGAGACAACCCCTCTCACCACACATCCCCCCTTTCGCTTTTCCAAACTTTTTCTTTCGCGACAGCCAAGACCATTCAGCCTTCCGAACCACCTTTCCGGGCGTGACTTCTTCATACCCCTGAACATGGTGTGTTCTGGCATAGGAGCAACCATCCTTCTTTTTTTGTGGACACCGGGTTCTGTTCTTTTCCGCTTCCCCGCAGACAAAGTATCCCTCAAACAACTAGTGCAACATCCAAGCGGTCTAGCAAAAAGTACAGGGACCGCATAGCTTGCTGCCGTGCCTTAGGAATGCGATATGGTCGTTGCTTTAAGCCCACTCCTCCAGGTGTATTTATCTCATGCAATATTAAGGCAGTGTGCCCTGGCAGGGAAGAAAACATATCCTGATTATTGCGAACTAAGGCTTTCGCTTCTTTTTGCCGTTTTGCTGACAAAGTGCCTGCCAGCGGAACTTCTGTAGGGCCAATCGAACTAGAGTGGCCCCAGGAACCTGAGGGGTGGTGGTTTCTAGCACATCCATGGCAACATCTGTATTGGGTATAACACCTTTGCAAATATTTTTATCTGGTTGTAACCGGACAAAGTGTTGTGAATTTCTTTCCTTAGACATTAATTGCACAGAGGTTATTTCTCCAAAGACGACTAGCCGTGCTTTTACACTCTTCTCCCTTTTCCGAGGTAGGGTCTTGGATACTTTACTTTGGTGTTGTCTCTGTGGTTCCTCTACGAGATCAACAAATCCTGGGAAATTGTGTCCCAATATGATAGGATAGGGGAGCTTAGGACCAACCACTGCAACCACCTCATAACTGTGCCCCTTTATGGTGAGGCTCACTCGCACACAGGAGAAGTTTTCTGTGGATCCATGAACGCAGAGTACTTCAGCTAACCTTGGCACCTTTTCCACTGACCTGGGCAGAACAGCCTCTGAGATAAGGGTTAGCTCACTCCCTGAGTCTATAATAGCTGGGAGTTCTAGACCATACAGTAACATAGTTTCCCACTTTAACAGGTTTTCTTGAATCCAGGGGTACCATCTTGCAAAAAGCAGGGTACATAGTGCCCATACTAGCAACCCCACACTCAATAGGCTGTTTTTCTGGGACAGTCCCGCCTTACATGACCTGGCTTTCCGCACTCATAGCAAACAACCCTGACATCTCCAGCATTGTTTCCTTGAGGAGGGGTGACAGTCTGGGTCACAGGCCAATGGGGTGCCATCTTAGCGGGTCACCCATTCCCTGGTTTCTTTTCTAGCATTTTTGTCATATTTTCTATGGTCTCATACTGCTCCAATACTCTAATTCCTCTAAGTTCTGAGGATCTCCACGCGTGACCCAGTGCTGCATATTCCGCCCTAGGGTTTTTACACACTTGTCAACAACCACCGTCTCTACAATCTGAGCAGCAGCAGTGCGGTCTTCTGGCTGGAGCCAACTCTACCCCTGTCTGGCGAGTTCTATAACCTGCTTCCATATAGGGACCCCTGGTAGTAGGGCCGATTCATGGAAGCGCTGCGCATTCCCAGAAGGAGTGAAACCTGACCTAGCTAGAATGGCACTTTTTACTAGGTCATATTTCTCTGCATCAGCATAGGTCAAATGAGCATAGGTTTTCTGAGCCTCACCAGTGGCAAGTCTATCAGTCCAAGTAGCTGCTGGCCACCCTCTCAAATATTAACTAATGTGTGCCTTGCTCTGCTCAAACAACAGGTAAACTTAATTATACTAGCTGGTGAACATACTAATCAGCATTTGATAGGTCTTAAGCATCTCAGTGGGAAAAAGAAATAGGAAAGCAACACAATGTCCTTATTATAACTGCGTTTATTCTGGTTTACCAACCATACTTACGTATACCGACCATTCTGCCTTGTCAGTTCCTTTGCTAAGCCGTAGGCGTCTAGCGATTGCGCTGCAAGATAGCAGTGCAGATTTCCTGTACAGACCACCAAATGAAACATGTAGTTTAGAAATGAGGATTCAGACAGGCAGGTATTCGGTAAAGCAGTGTCTTTTAATGGCAGCAGACATTGCACTTTAGCATACACGAGCATCGGCCTGGACACACACAGGCACATAACAGAAAATAAGCAAACACACATAAAAGGTTCCAGCACTCCTTGTGCTTAGCAGTCAGCAGTGGCTTGCAGCCACAATTGGCCATGCTCTCCCAGCATATCCCTTGGACCCTGGCACTACAGACACGTAATCCTACTACATGGCCACTAGACAGTATCAGGGCAATGAGCAACAGGTGTGTGAGTGTTTTAAACACTTCCTGGCCTGCTGACTTCCTGCTGGCTCTGGGTGACCTGGAAAACCCGGAATTCTATATTTCCAGTTTGAGCTGTGCAGCCCAGAAAACCCGTAGTTCCAAACTTCTGTTGCAGGTGCAGAATGTGCCGGTCTTGTGTTCCTCTCCCTTGGAGGGAGCTAATCTCACCAGGATATGGGCAATTCAGATGAGAGACAACCCCTCTCACCAATATATATATATATTCCATAGACAAAAAACCTTACGGTTTCACATGTCCCATTAAGGCTGCTTAGACATGATCTGAAAATTCACAAAACGCAATGAAATTACGTTCATTAAGGCTGACGCCTTAATGGACGTGTTCCTTGCGCAATATAGATATGGTATGCCATCACACCCTCTGGTTAACTGCAGATTCAGCACTCTCACAGAATGAGATTGCCGTCACTCACAAAATGGTGGAACTGCTAATTCACAGAATTGTGCGCTCATTGGAATACACACATGCAGTCTATGCAACTGAGGTTTGAGCAGTTATGTGGCTCCCACATCCAACTCAGTGCCCACAATCTTCCCATTTGATCACCAAAACAATCTCACTGGCTTACAACATCCTTCTCACTGCATACATTTATCTCATTTAGAATACACGTTCAGCTCCCTTATTTTTAAAAATATCATACTCTGTCTATGAATGTACACTTTCTTCTCCTATATGCCTCCATGCTGCTATATATTCTCCAATCCCTACTGCTGTGTGGTCTACCAACTGTAATAGTCTGTGTTCCCTCATCTGCACCAATGTTTTTCCCCAGCCACACCGCCCTGCATCTATGCCTTCTCCACAGCCACGTTGCTGTCTTTCTCTCATCTGTGGCACTCTTTCTTCCTCCATCTGCACTACTCTGGCCCCCCAACCGTGCAACTCTGTCTCCCACCACCACCGCACCACTCTGTCTTCGTCCCCATCCACACGAATCTGTCTTCCCCAACCCCTACTGCTGTGTGGTCTCCGAACTATGGTAGTCTGTGTTTTCTCTGCCGCATCAATCTGTCTTTCTCCATCTGCACCACCCTGCATCTGTGCCACTCTGTTTCCTTCTGCACCACTGCCTTCCCCTAAGCCACGCCGTTGTCTTCCTTTCCTCTGTGGCACTATTTCTTCCTCCATCTGCACCACTCTGTCTCCCCCAACTGTGCAACTATGTCTCCTCCCCCCACCAGCACTACTCTGTCTTCCTACCCATCCACACTAATCTGTCTTTCCCAATCCCTACTGTTGTGTGTTCTCCTATTTGTGGTAGTCTTTATTCCCTTATCTGCACCAATCTGTCTTTACCCATCTGCACTACTCTGTCTTCCCATGTCCATGCCACTCTCTACCCCTATCCACATCGCTGTCCACTTCCCCCCATCCGCACCACTGTTTTCCACCCATCTGCATTACTTTGGCTACCCCCCTCCACTACTTAACCTTCCCTCCTCTGCATGCCTTTGTGTCTCACCTATCCACGCTGCTGTGTCTCCTCCCCCCATCCACACCACTTTCATCCCATCTGCACAGCTCTATTTTCTGCTTTGACCTCAGTTGCATAGACTGCATGTTTGTATTCCAATGAGCACACAATTCTGTGAATAGCAGCTCCACCATTTTGTGAGTGACAGTAATCTCATTCTGAGAGTTCTGAATCTGCAGTTAACCAGAGGGTGTGATGGCATACCATATCTGTATTGCACAAGGAACACATCCATTGAGGCATCAGCCTTAAAGCTCATAATTTCATTGCTTTTATGAGTTTGTGTGGCAGAAAATTAATAGGTTTTGTGAGTTTTCAGATCATGTCTAAGCAGCCTTAATGGAAATGTGAAACCATAAGGTTTTTTGTCTATGGAATTTCATAGCTTTTTAAAAATGTATTAACTATCAGGGTTTGGATGAGCAAACCGGGCCACCTGAAGGGTAGAAGGGCAACAAAATGGTACACTAACTCATGTCATGGCCAGGGTTTCTCGGCATGGTGCTCACTGGGTATTACCTGTGAGGTCATTGTGGTGAGGGGTCTCTGGCAGCGGTGCTGGTGTTTGGCGAGAGGCATTGGCTGCACGTGGTTCTGTGCGGGCACATTGTCACTGAGGCCTGGTGGTGTTTCCGTTCCATTTGTCATGGGCACCGCCATCTTGCCTCAGGTCATGTGATTCAAGCTGTCCAATCCTGGTGGGTCATGTGCTCTTTCCAGCCAGTCACAGTGCGGCACCCGGCATTTAGGAAGGTCCAGAGCCTTCATTCATTGCCAGTGCAATGTGTTTCTCAGCTGTGGCTGAGAGAGAGTACCTGTGCCTTACCTGTCTGCCTGGAAGCACTACTAGCCTGTTACCTTGCCTGCTCCAAACCTGCTGGACTCACCCTGCACCCTCCATTTACCTTTCCCCTGCCTGAGTACCTGAACCTGCTGTTTCCCTGCACCTTGCCTCACACTCTAACTCCCAGCTGGACTTCATTACCTCTGCCTGCACTTCGTTACAGCTCACCAAACCTGCATACTGGACATTTCCTGTCTGTCACTATCTGGACATTCTTCCATTTGCTTCACCACAGTTATCAAGTGCACTTTAGTGCTAAACCTGGACTTTTTCTTTGCCATTCCCATGTCTGCTAAATCACTTATCAAAAACTCCACCTTTTTATTTAAATCTGCTTCTGTGTCTGTTCCTGTCACCATCCCGGGTCCACAACAAACCCAGACCTTCACAATGCAGGTGGAAGAGAGGACAGCACACAGGAGGTTGGTTTGGGAGGTGCAGAGTGAGAGACGGCTGTAGGCATGTGGGGTAGCGGCATCAGAGGTGGTGCAGAGCAGTGGCAGCGGTGCAGTGCAAAGGGGGCATCAGTGGGTGACAGAGGGCTCACTGGTAGTGCGTATGAGAAAATCAAATGAATAAGTCACAGATGCACGAATGCAGCCCCACCCCCTAGAAAACAAGCAGCAATGGGCTTTGGAGCCCCAGTACTGGATGTGCTACATACAGGGGGCAAACAATGTAGGGGTTCCCCGTATGAAGCACAACCAGCACCATGCTTTTGAGAACCAGTCCTGGTTGCCAAAATACGGGGGACAAATGATGTAGGGGTCCCCCGTATTTAGCGCAACCAGAACTGGGCTCTGAGTCGGTCCTGGTTCTGGAAATATAGGGGGGGAAATGCATAGGGTCCCCCTCTATTTCCCTGAAGCACGACCCTTTCTAGCAGGGGGTGATGCCATAGCCAGGGGAGCCCTTTCACCGGGCACCCCAGCCAAAGCATCACCCCTGACTGCTAGTCTGCCCAGGCCGGGGATCCCAGGGGAGTTGGGGACCATCCCATTAAAGGGGTCCCCCCTCTCCAGGGCACCCCAGGCCCAGGCTGATCGCCCGGGGCTTTCCCCAGTACCCATGGGCGGTGTTTGCTGGGTTGATTTGTGTTGTGTGGTACATATGAATATATAAATATTGACTTTTGCAGTAGTACTACAGGTCCCAGCAGGCATCCCCCACACACTGGCACTTGGAGAACCACAAGTACGAGCAGGTGGGGCACTAAGGGCCAGCTGGTACCTACAGTACCCCTGCAAAAGAAATATTAAAATAAAACAAACACCGTTTTTTAAAATATTTAATTTAGCGGGACCTTCACCTGGGAGGCGGCAGCCTTAAGCTCTTTTACATGGCTGCCGCTCCCCCAGGACTTTATGGTGTCTTCACCTGGAGGGCGACGGCCTTTAAGCTCTTATTCCTGGCCGTCACCCATCCAGGGCTTCCGCGGCATCTTTTATCTTCTGTCTTCGGCAGCTCTTCTCTGCTGCCTTACCGCCGCTGACTGAGCGCACAGCAACTCGCGCTGGCAGTATGTAAGCCAGCCAAGGGGGGCGGGATGATGACGTTGCGAGCCGTAATTGGCTCGCGGCGGCCATCTTTGAATTTCAGAAATGGCGCTGAGGGGCCATTTTTAAACAGGGCACGCTCGGTTCTCACCATTGAATTCAATGGTGAGAACCGCTCATTGGCTGAGAGGTGGAAAGCTCGACTCTCTCAGCCAATGAGCGCTCTGCACCAGGATTTCTGGACTGAAATCCCTCAGCGGAGCTATCATTCGGGTAGGACACGATTAGAGGACACGATTAATGTCCGTGGGCTCAGGTACTTCGTGTTTTTTTTTGCCAAGACCCAGGATTTGCCTACTTTGGTACAAAGAGGGCAGATCCACACATAGGAGGAGGAGGTGAGTATGAAATTTTTTTATTACAGGTACACCATTGGATTACGGTACCTACTGGAGAAGAGAACAGATTGGCTTAAGGGATACATACTGTAGGTGAGTATGTGAGATAGTGTGTATGCATGTGTGAGTACATGTGTGTGTGAATGTATATTTTAATAAAATACTTTTCTACGGTGTGTGTTGTGTGTTTTTTTAATATTGCTTTTGTTGTGGAACTACAGCTACCAGCACGCCCATAATGCTGATACTTGTGGTTCTCCAAGTACCAGCATGTGGGGGAGGCTTGCTGGGAGCTGTAGTTCCACAGCAAAAGATAATATTTTAAATTTAATTGCACCACAGTTTACATAATCAACCCGGCACACACTGTCCAGGGGTGCCGGGGATAGCCCCGGGCTATCAGCCTCGGCCTGGGGTGCCCTGGAGAGAGGGACCCCTTTATTTCCAGAACTAGGACTGGCTCAGAGCCCAGTGCTGGTTGCACTAAATGCGGGGGACCCCGCATTTTGGCAACCAGGTTCTGAAAAGCCTGGTGCTGGTTGTGCTTCATACATCGTTTGTCCTCTGTATTTAGCACAACCAGTACTGGGGCTCCAAAGCCCGGGGCTGGTTGGTTTTTTGGGGAGGGGGCCATGTAATTTTTTTCTTTCTACACTGCCGTCCATGCTTCTTTGCTTGTTTTTTTTTAAAACACAGATGCAGGTATCACAGAATTTTCAGATTCGAGCTTGCATCTGTGTGCTGCTACCTTCCCTGTTTTCTTTTCCTAATAAATATATTTAAAATTAACAGTAGCCCATATAAAGTAGAATTAATATTCTACTATTCTATAAACTTTTGCAAGACATTTTTTGGGCCTTTCCCAACTAAGGGACAGAAAATAAACTTATATTATTGAGGGGTATTCAGACCCAATCACTACAATATAAGGGTTATAAGAACCATCTGGTATATACTGAATTTATCTTGAATTCTATTCTTATGTTTTTTTGTGACATGTGACTATATTAAAAATAAATACCAAATTTTATAATGTAATATTAATTTTCTGCATCTCCTATTAGGCTTTTAAAAGCCTTTCTAGGAATTTCTCCCTATCAAGGGACAGAAAATAAGCTTATACCACTGAGTGTTCTAACCAGTTCCATATCATCAAGTGTTTGTTCAGACCAGTTCCATTTTTGGTATGTACTTTTATTATGTGTCTGTTGTCAGTAGCCATTGTTAAACCTCTGATTGGATAAACTTCTGTTATTTGAACCTTCTCTTCTGTCTTCATGTTGTATAAATATTAATCAAAATTGATTACAAGTACATAATTATTAATATATCTGTTATACACTGTAAATATGCAATTGTATTTATCACCATATGTTTTATTTTTTTAAAGTGTTTACCCCTGATGAAGTCCCATAGGTGGACGAAACGCGTAGGGTAATCGCTTTGAAAAACCTGCACCTACCACATAAGAAGTCCACCTAAAAGCTCACGCCTGTAAAGGTGTAGGTGGCAGATAACATCTATCCTTCTGTACTGTGGCAGGTTTACTAAAAGTTGTTTTATGCTATTTATGTATTGATTTGTATTGTAAATTGTTTATATATTTACCTCTGTTGGTATACCAAGAAAAAAATATTCAGGTATAAGAATTATGGGCTACCATAGGGCTTTTATTTTATGAACAATATCCAAAACATAAACTTATGGTGATTTGAAGACTAACTAGAAGGTTGTGTTTGACCAACAGCTAATATTGCAATAAATCCTCCTAAGTGGTGGAAATTCCTTCTATTCAATTAATACTCAAAGTTGTAGCGCACCAAAGGTACCCCTTCTCATATATATGTATATATATATATATATATATATATATATATATATAAAACAATAGGCTAGCACTCCACAATTAGGTTAATCACTTGCCCTGGTGCAATCAGTCGGCTAAGAATACCTCATCAACAAAGTACATAACAGCGGCACTCAGCGGCCAAAAAGAAGGTCGCGAGGTATAGAGGAAAATATCGAGAACCATACGCACAATAGTGGTTGACCCTCCCCTCCCGCGGATATATAGCGAGACTTCCTGTGTGCAACTAGACCTCAGGCTGCGTCCGTCGCTGCAAGGGCTTAATTATGCATGCCCCTGAAACACCGTCCAAACGCACAGGCACACCTGCGTTTGCCCGACCACACTCAGTCACCACCCACGAATGGCACTTTCTGTCAATCACTGTGCTCTGGGTCTGCGTAGCCTCTGCAAATGCAGTACCCATCACAATAGCTAGTTCGCGCACGTGCACTGCGATGCATACGCATGCGCAATGCGAAATAATTGACCAATTGCGGGAGTCTGCATCCGTGCATTCCTGAATCAGGCCCTCAGTCACCAAAGATTTTTATCAAGAACACTAAAGAAAGTTCTTGATAAAAGTCTTTGGTGACTGAAACATTGAGCAAACAACTAAGCTGTTGTCTCATCCTTCAGTGCAAGACCTGTGAGTGCCGCTGTTCTGTACTTTGTTATATATATATTCGGGCTAAGGTGGTCCTCTGTAGATGAATTGGAAGACATGGACCCAGGTTGAGAAAGGAATCAGAGGCGAGGGGCCTGGATATATGCCCTCCTCATCCACAAGTAGCGGATGTTAGCTAGACCTGACCATAGATGCGGAGTCTAACTTACTGGGAGGTGTTAAATGGTGACCCCTCTAAGCGGGATTTGGGTTTAAGCTGCACCCAGTAAGCAGGTCGCGGCCATTTGGTCAGGTATCCGTTGCAAATTTGGAAATGGAAGAACACTATCACAGGGAAAGCACAGGAGAATGATAATGGAAGTTTTGCATTTAGGTGATGTACTGGGTACACACCCTGTTGATCCAGACACAGGGCTGGCACAGGAGAATGGCACTAGGAGATTGTACTTGGATGATGTATAAAGTACACTGTAGCTTTAGACGCAGAACTGACACAGGAGAATGGTACTAGGAGATTGTACTTAGATAACGTACTGAGGGCCTGATTCAGACCCGCTCGCGAGCGCTGAGCGCTCGCAAGCGGGTCGATGGTGCCCTAGTGCGCATGCCAAAAGAGAGTCAAAAGCACTCCTGGGCTTGCGGCAGCAAGACCCTCACGCAGGGTCTCGTCGCAAGCCCGATGGTCACGATGGTCTTGACCATCGAGACCTTCTGTTTGGCCGCTGGCATAAGCTGTGGGTGGTCACCCACAGCTATGCGAGCGGCCAGGAGGCCGCTCCAAAAATAGGTAGGACGGCCCCGATTCAGAGCGAGCGCTCTTGTCAGAGCGTCCGGCTCTGAATCAGGCCCTGAGTACATACACTGTGGTCCCCGACGCAGAACTGGCACAGGAGGATGACACTAGGAGGTAAATTTACTAAAGTGAGAGTTTTTAGAAGTGACTTTTAAAAGTGATGTTGCCCATAGCGACCAATAAGATTCTAGCTATTATCTTCCAGAAGGTGCTAGTTAAATGTTAAGTAGAATCTGATTGGTTGCTATGGGCAACATCACTTTTCAAACTCACTTCTAAAAACTTTAACTTTAGTAACTTTACCCTTAGGAGATGGTACTCAGATGATGTACTAAGTACATACTGTGGTTCCTGATGCAAATCTGGCGCAGGAGGGTGACTCTAGGGGGTAAATTTACAGTTTGGTTTTTTTAACTCACTTTGACTCGCTGAAACTCATGTGAGTTTCCTGTTTTTCAACTTGCAAATTTACATGACCCGCTGGCCAATCAGCGACCGCTTTACATGTACAGCCGCTCATTGGCTGGGACCCACGCGAGACCACCCAATGAGCGTCAGCGACATGTAAAGTGGCCGCTGATTGGCAGCAGGCCGTGTTAAAAAACAGATGATTCCAATCAACTGTCAGTTCAAGTAGTGTAAGTATATGCAACAGTATATACTTACACTTGTTCGAATTGGTTCGGGTAAGTCGTTTTTTGGTTTTGCAAAGACCCTGGATGCTACGGAGAGCAGCGCCAGGATAGAGGTGAATATACGATCTTTTTTGCAGGCCATTTCCCACGGATTCTACATTGGGGAAGAGGACAGAAACATCTGGTAGAAGGTAAGTATGTGTGATAGATGGATGTGTGTAATAAATCTTTACTATTCATGGTGTGTGTGTTATGGCCTGCTATGGCATCCTGCTTCACGGCCCAAAGGCCACCTGTCATCACTCGTCACCAGCCCTCAAGGCTGTAACGACTGCCACTTGCCAAGAGTTCAAGCCCTCAAGGCTGTTGCAGGACTGGGTCCTTCCTAATCATAGCTCTGTATTCCACTACTACTATTCAGCCCAGAGGCTGCATCAACACTTAACTATCAACTATCAATTCTTCAGCAGTGGCTGCACCAATTATCAATTCTTCAGCCAATGGCTGCACCAATTATCAACTCTTCTTACTTCAGCCAGTGTCCACACCAGCTATCAATTCTTCAGCCAGTGGCTGCACCAATTATCAACTCTTCTTACTTCAGCCAGTGTCTGCGCCAACTATCAATTCTTCAGCCAGTGGCTGCACCAATTATCAAGTATCAACTCTTCTTACTTCAGCCAGTGTCTGCGCCAACTATCAATTCTTCAATCCTCAAGGGGTACCCCAACCATCATCTTTGCACAGTCCTCAACTCTATTTATCACTCAGTTTTGAGCCAGCTAGCTGGATGCGATTAACTAGATAAAAAAAAATCAATATTGTGAGCTGTGAGGTGGTCAAAGTTTACTGGAAACGAGTGGAAATAAATGGTATTGAGGTTAATAATACTGTAGGAACATAAACAGGCCCATTTTATGTGATTTTAGCTGTTTTTATGATTTTTTAAGAAAAAATCCAGATCCAAAACCGAAAGACAAAACACGGAGGTGAGGTTTTGACAAAACCAATCCAGATCCAAACCCAGGGGAGATCCAGATCCAAAACCAAACCACGAGGGTTGGCGCACATCTCTACATTATGCCACACAGAATCTCCAGTTCACATTATTCTGGAACACTCATGATGTAGCGTGGGGGCCCCTAGGTGATGACCAGGGGCAGGCCGGTCCAGGGGGCAGGGTGCCATCTGCCCCCCCGGGCTGGTACATTTCTGCTACTGTAGGGCCGATAGCACACCCAGCATCAGGGGCGAAACGGGATGCCAGGCCGGTTCTTACTATGGCCGGCGTCCGCCCTCAACTTAGCCACCCGCTGCCTTGATCAAGCTCAGCTCCAATCAGGCAACTAATAGTACAACAGAAGTTTTACTGATGGTTAAAAAAAAAATGCAGACCGGGGAAGCCGCTGCAGCTCCTCCCATAAGCCTTTGCAGAGCCTGTCAGGTGACTGACAGCTCCGCCTCCAGCTCAGCCCCACTCTGTGCATGCAGCTTGTGATGACGGAGGCCAGCCACAGCACAGAGACCAACAGTGTGCAGTCAGAAGAGCAGACAGTAAGTCTTGGCATCGACGGCTGCAGTAGGGTGGAGTGGGAGGGTTGATGATATAGGGGTTGAGTTTTCAGCTGATGATACAAGACTGGGGGAGGGAGGTTGAGCTGAAAACACAGGGCTGGGTTGACATGGGCTGGGAAATTATGCTGAAACACACAAGGCCTGGGGAATGAAGCTGAGCGACTCACACTGGGGCTGGCGGAATGGGGCCAAGAGATACACACTGGGGCTGGGGGAATGGGACTGAGAGACACTGGGGCTGGGGAAATGGGACTGAGAGACACACTGAATCTGGGGGAATGGGATTGAGACACACTGAGGCTGGGGGAATGGGACTGAGACACTCAGAGGCTGGGGGAATGGGACTGAGAGACATTCAGAGGCTGAGGGTGTCACACTTAGTGTCTGAGAGTTACCTGGCTCAGGTGTTAAACTGGATTCAACGGAGACCGGCTTGACTGGAACCATGGATGATGTTAATAGCTCTATTTGCATATGATTGTATGGCAGTGAGAACTTCCTTTGATGATAAATGACAGGAACAGGAAACTTGTAATGGAGTGGAACCGGTAGAAAACTTGGAGGAACCGGCAGGAAGGCTTGCTGAGCTGGACAGGGTACCAGTAGGTGGGCTTGCAGAATTGGACTGAGAACCAGTGGATAGGCTTGCTGAATTGGACTGAGAACCAGTAGGATTTCCATATGCACTAGATATAGCTATCAACAGGATTACTGAATGAACTGGTCTGGGAACCAGCAGGATTTCTGGATGTGCCAGGTATAGCTGCCGGCAGGATTACGGGATGAACTGGTCTGGGAACCAGCAGGATTTCTGGATGTGCCAGGTGTAGCTGCCAGCAGGATTACTAGATTAACTGGTCTGGGAACCAGCAGGATTTCTGGATGCGCCGGTAAAGCTGTCAACAGGATTACTGAATGAACTGGTCTGGGAACCAGCAGGATTTCTGCATGCGCCCGGTATAGCTGTCAGCAGGATTACTGAATGAACTGGTCTGGGAACCAGCAGGATTTACGGATGTGTCAGGTATAGCTGCCAGCAGGATTACTGGATGAACTGGTCTGGGAATCAGCAGGATTTCTGGATGTGCCAGGTGTAGCTGTCAGCAGGATTACTGGATGAACTGGTCTGGGAACCAACAGGATTTCCAGATATGCCAGGTGTAGCTGCCAGCATGATTACTGGATGAACTGATCTGGGAACCAGCAGGATTTCTGGATGTGCCAGGTGTAGCTGTCAGCAGGATTACTGGATGAACTGGTCTGGGAACCAGCAGGATTTCAGGATGTGCCAGGTGTAGCTGCCAGCAGGATTACTGGATGAACTGGTCTGGGAACCAGCAGGATTTCAGGATGTGCCAGGTGTAGCTGCCAGCAGGATTACTGGATAAACTGATCTGGGAACCAGCAGGATTTCCGGATGTGCCAAGTGTAGCTGTCAGCAGGATTACTGGATGAACTGGTCTGGGAACCAGCAGGAGCCTGGAATACACTTGTACACAGGGAGACAGAAGTAGCACAATCTGTACACCGCGGAAAGTAACGAGATACTCAGGCCCAGAATGCTATCAGAGGAGGGTGTATATACCCTGGGTCTGGCAGGAATTGGTGGATTCGGTCAGGCAGTAGCAATCTGAGTGGCAGAGAGCACAACATGCAGAGGGAGCAATCATATCTGCAGTACTGAGAGTCAGAACTACACCTGCGATTTCAATCAAGGCTAGCAGTGTTCATAGACAGAAAAGGGCCCAGGTGAATAATCACTGTGGAAATCAGAGCATAGTCCAAATGTATACACAGAAGTGTTGCAGCCAGCATGATAGAGCAGATCTCCCAGGCGAATTACACATACAGATCCAAGGGACAGTTGGCAGGGCTAAGTCTCAAGGCAAAAAGGTGAAAAACTAGCCAGGGTCATGACAGAGGGTAAGGGAACTGAGAGACACACTGAGGCTGGGGGAATGGGACTGAGACACACTGGGCTGAGGGGAATGGGACTGAGACTGAGAGACACACTGAGGCTGGGGGAAAGGGGACTGAGACACACTGGGGCTGGAGGAATGAGGCTGAGATACACTGGGGCTGGCTTAATAAGGCTGAGACACACTGGGTCTGGCTGAATGAGTGCAATGGGGCTGTGGGAATGATGCTGAGAGCTGCTGAGACGTGGAATGGGACTGAGAGACACACTGAGGCTGAGTGGAATGGGACAGAGAGACACACTGAGGCTGGGGGAATGGGACTGGGAGACACTCTGAGGCTGGGGGAATGGGACTGAGAGACACTCCGAGGCTGGGGAATGGGACTGAGAGACACACTGAGGCTGGGGGAAAGGGGACTGAGACACACTGGGGCTGGAGGAATGAGGCTGAGATAAACTGGGGCTGGCTTAATAAGGCTGAGACACACTGGGGCTGGCTTATTGAGGCTGTGACACAATTGGGCTGGGGGAATGAGGCTGGGATACACTGGGGCTGGGAGAATGAGGCCACAGGTCGGACTGGGGATGGAGAGCCACAGATGGGCCTGGGGATGGAGAGATACAGGTGGGCCTGGGGATGGAGAGATACAGGTGGGCCTGGGGATGGAGAGATACAGATGGGCCTGGGGATGGAGAGATACAGGTGGACCTGGGGATGGAGAGATACAGGTGGGCCTGGGGATGGAGAGATACAGATGGGCCTGGGGATGGAGTGGAGAGATACAGGTGGGCCTGAGGATGGAGAGATACAGTGGGTCGTTGCGATGGATAGACAGAGGGAGCCTGAAAAACCACAAGGGAGCCCGGGATGGATAGACATAGGGGCATGTGGAGACAAATAAATTGTTTTATCAGGAAAATTAATTTTGCCCTGCACAAAAACTTCTGCTACTATAGATTATGATGATGACTTTAGTTAAATTTCTACATAAACAGGCATCTTATAGACAATGTGATCTTCTACATGAATAGTGAATACTGGCTGAAGACGCTGCCCAGTGAGGCTCAAATTTTTGCAGAGAAACCACCATATAAGTAAGAAACGACTTTCAAACTGACTGGCCTGTACCTAGTGCAGTGGGATGGGGGGGCCTAAAAAAAGAAGTGTATAATTTCCCGGGATGGTTTTCCATCCCAATCCGCCCTTGTGCATATGCTTGTTGGCCAGTGAGGATCATCAGCCTGCCTCACAGCTATCCAGTCAGTGTTTAAAGTGCACGCACCACCACATGACTAAGTGCCGGCCGGAGGCAGTCCCTAAAGCACAATGCACTGAGCACGTCATAACAACGTAATCCGGCTGGAAGATGGCGTCTCCGCAGGCTCTGGGAAAATATTGCCAGGACTCAGAAGAAGCGGCAGCAAGGGGAGGTGGTGTTCTTCAACTACCAGAATAAGATGCTGGCCCTCAGTAACCTTGCCCATGAGAGTGGGGGTGGGGGAACACTGTCCAGCAAGGTTTCTGCCAGCTTGCAGCCAGCAGATGTTGGGAGGCTGGGGTACCGAGTTGCAGTGGAACTTGGGAGTCCTCTATTCATTCTGCTTCTGTTGTGCGACTACTTACACTGGTAATGGGTGCTGGGAGGGTGGGAATGGATACCCTGTACCCTGCTGCTGGCATAGCTGCAATAGTATTGGGACCACAGGCTGATTGTGTGGGAGGAAGAGGGCAGGAGGGCTATGTATGTGGCCATTGCCACAGGCACCTTTTTTTCTATGAAGTAGATTGGGGATTATCTGGTTTTGTTGTATTGGTTATCTGATCAGAAAAGCATATGTGTCTCTAATTAGTATTGTGTGTGTGTGTGTGTGTGTGTGTATATATATATATATATATATATATATATATATATGTGTGTGTATAATATATGAGAGAGAGCATGTGTGTGTTATTTGGCATTGTGTCACAGTAATAGTACAGCACTCCTGTTTTGGTTAATGGTTCACAATCTCAAAAATTGGTGTTTATTTTGATGGTCGGGCTGCCGTGGAGTTTATCATTATTCTGACCTGGCAGATATTATTAATGTGGTATTTGCTTGTAAAGGCCTCCCCCTTGTAGTTGTTAGAGTTTGTTTACTCTCGGGCAAAAGTCAGAGGGGGAATTAAATTCTGCAAAGTATGCAGCACCCGGCTGGGCACAGTAGAACCGACATGGCAAGTAGAAACTTGCAATGCTTCAGACACAATGTGCCATTCCAGAATGGCACCAGACCTGATAATTTCAGTTTCTTATTGCTGCTATTCACGGCAATAAGATACTAAGGACTTCATTCAGAGTCGGTGGAAGCGGCCGCACGGTCGTACGCAGCCGATGTTCGCTGATCTGCACATGCGTACAGTTCGCAATGCGCGTGCGCAAACTAGCGGCTAAGATCAGAAATTTCTCTCTCCTTGAACACCGCCAGGTCGGTAGTTTGAGTGACAGATTGCGGCGTTTGTGGGTGGTAACATGGGAAGGTGCTTGAAAACGGGGGTGTGGAGATCCGAACGCAGGTGTGCCTCATTATGCGAACGGCGTTTTAAGGGAGTGCATAATTAACAAAGTAGTGTCATGGCACACGTGATAGGGGAGGTTTTACACTGACATGATCGTAGAGCTTAAGAGAGGGTCAGGTCAACCTTTAACTCTACGACCAGTTCCGATGGCAAACAATGCTTGCGATTAATCCTTATGTAGCCGGAGATGACGTGTTATGCGTACGAGAAGTGGGCGTATTTTTAGCTAACCGACCGCATCCACCCCTTGGTCGGCCAGCTAACGATCCGACCTTAGGGACGCAACATGCGTGTGCATCATTTGCATATCCGCCCCCTTTTCCTATACGACCGTGCGGCCGCTTCGACCGACTCTGAATGAAGTCCTAAGTTCCGCCGTGATGTACTAATACACACATGCAAGGATGGGGGCTTCGAAAGGAGCACATCTCTGTGATGTGTAAAGTGATCGCTAATGTGATCACTTTACTTCCAAGTTCGGGACCTGTCTGTGCTACATCAGACTGCGCATGTGTGTGTGTGACCATTGCCAGTGAGGGATCCTACGCATCTCTCTTCTGATGAGTTTTTCAAAGTGTAGCCCATAGGCTACAATGGCTTTCATCGTCTGAAGATGGAAGGAATTCTCTGTTTTTAATAGTGGTCACTACAGTAGTCTCTGCTTTGTCAGATGAGAATCAAAGGTGTTATATTTATTTATAGCTTTTTAACATAACATTTTTTTCTTATGTCATTGCCTATTTAAGCCACACCCACATTAGATAAACAACACCTACAGAGTTTTTGTCAAACCCATTTTTTGAATTGCAATGTGCCAGGGCCACTTGCTTGTGCTTGCCCCCCAGGCTGAAAGTTGCCAGGCAGCCCCTGGTGATGACCCTGGCCTTCCTGTTAATCCAGCACTGCTCAAATGTCATTATCAATTTGATAGATTGTTACACACATTTAAATCCGAGAGACCCTAAACACACAGACTCTACAGCAAAACACATGTAATGCTGCAAGTACAGAGAGCAGGTCCAATGTATTACATTGTCTATTCACTAAGCCTTAGGGGTCTATTCACTAAGCCTTAGGGGTCTATGTACTAATATTCGCAGTACTGCCGTAATTATTATGTACCTAACTCGCCAGGGATATTTTAATCTTTAATAAAAATATCCCGGCTGGTGGCTACTTGGGAGAGATCGAAAGATCTCTGTTCTGCCCCTGGAGCCCCCATAGGCTTTCAGTAGTTTACACCATCTGAACATGGTGCAAACTGCCAGTGCTAAACTCTGAAAAGCTTGGGGCCTGACTCAGAGCCGGACGCTCTGACCAGAGCGCTCGCTCTGAATCAGGGCCCACCTCCATAAATATGGAGCGTCCTCCTGGACGCTCGTATAGCTGTGGGTCACCACCCACAGCCTATACGAGCGTGCAGGATGATGGTCGCGATGGTCTTGACCATCGCGACCATCGCCAGTGCGAGCAGAAGCCTGCGGTTGAGTTTCTCAACCGCAAGGCCAGGAGTGATTTTGGCTCTATCAGAGCCAAAATCACTCCCACTGACATCACTAGTGATGTCAGTGGGGCCGGCTTCTGACGGTAGGCGTTCCCTTGGGAACGCCTCCGTCTGGCAGGCACGCCCCCGGCACGCCCACCAAAGGGGGCGTGCTGTCAATCAACATCGACAGCACGCCCCCTTTGATCAGACACAACGAGCGAAGGAAAGTCCTTCGCTCGTCGCTTCTCGCGCATGCGCACGACGGAGCTCCCTCCGTCGTGCGCATGCGCAGTGCACACCATCGACCCACTTGCGAGCGGACAGCCGTTCGCGAGTGGGTCTGAATCAGGCCCTTAGTTTTTTGTTATTCAGTACATAGGGCTCAGATCGTAGTCCCCATTAATAATTCTGTGAAATCTCCTGCATTGTGGCATTATTACATAGGTTCACTACATACACAAAATTATGCAGAAACTGCAGTTTCATGGGGTGGCGACAGGGGCGATAGTCCCTGGGCCCCCACACCCACCGGGGTTAAAGTGCCGGCCCACCTAACCCCGGCTCCGCAGGGAGGCTCTATTTACAGGGCACCCGCTGAGATTTTGTTACCAGCGGGCGCCCGGCTCACGCCCCACAGCGGCAGCCGAAGCCAGAGGCTGGAGCTCACTCCTGAGCTCCCACAGTGCACTATGGGAGAGACGTCATAACGTTTCTCCTATAGTTCAGAGGAGTAGCCAGGCCGACCGGATGGCAGCGGACGCGGGGCTTAAGGTAAGTATTAGGTTTTTTTTGTGTGCAAGCAGCTTCATTATAGGGGGCATTACTATTGGGGGCTCTACTACTGGGGGCATTTATAGAGGTGGCACTACTACTGGGGGCACTGCATAAAGGGCACCACTACTGTGGGCTCTGCAAAAGGGGAACTACCACTGTGGGCACTGTCTCTACTGGGGGCACTGCATAAGGGGCACTACCACTACTGGGGGCACTGCATAAGGGGCACCACTACTACTGGGGGCACTGCATAAGGGGCACTACCAGTAATGGGGCACAGCATAAGGGGCACCACTACTGGGGGTACTACCACTATTGGGGGCACTGCATAATGGGTACTACCACTACTGGTGGCACCACTACCTGGGGCATTGCATAAGGGGCACTTCTACTGGGGGCACTGCATAAGGGGCACTACCATTACTATGGGCACTGTGTACGGGGCACTACCACTACTGGGGGTGCTGCATAAGGGGCACCACTACTGGGGGCACTGCATAAGGGGCACTACTGCTGTGGGCATTGTGTATAAGGAGCACTAATGTGGGCATTTTATAAAAGGGGCTCTACTGTGTGTCATAACATGAATAAGGGGTACTAGTACCATGTGGTATAATGTGAATCAGGGGCACTATGGCCCTCATTCAGAGCCGTACGCTCTGAGCAGAGCGCACGCTCTGAATGAGGGCCAGGCTCCATTTTCATGGAGCGTCCTCCTGGACGCTCGTATAGCTGTGGGTCACCACCCACAGGCTATACGAGCGTGCATTGTGATGGTCGCGATGGTCGAGACCATCGCGACCATCGAATTTGCGAGCCGGAGCCAGCGGTTGAGGTTTTCAACCGCAAGCTCCGGAGTGATTTTGGCTCTATCAGAGCCAAAATCACTCCAACTGACATCACTAGTGATGTCAGTGGGCCGGCTTCTTACGGGAGACGTTCCCGTGGGAACGCCCCCATCAGGGAGGCACGCCCCCGGCACGCCTACCAAAGGGGGCGTGCTGTCAATCAACATTGACAGCACGCCCCCTTTGATCGGACACAACGAGCGAAGGACTTTCCTTCGCTCGTCGCGTCTGGCGCATGCGCACGACGGAGCTCCCTCCGTCGTGCGCATGCTCAGTCCATAACATCGACCCACTTGCGAGCGGACAGCCGCTCGCGAGTGGCTCTGAATCAGGCCCTATGTGCGGTGTAATGTGGATAAGATTGTGCAACTGGTGAGTATTATTTCATGTGGGTGCCTATATGTGTTTCTTTTTCTGTGGGTGTATATTGTATTTTTTTCTTGGGTGTGTTTGAAGTTTGATTTCTCTGGGGAGACAGTGCTAAAGGGGTTATGTCACTCGCTAAATGTCCTCCTTTCAGTATTTAACAAACAGCACTAAGATTAGCTTATCGCTGTTTGTTAATGTACCGCTTACGAGCGATACGGTCCCCATTGCGCATGCCCCCATTTTGTCCATATTTAATAAGGCCCACACGTTTGTTGCCCAGGGACCCCCACAGACCTTAATCCGGCCCTGATTTTATGTCCCAGCCAATCAGCTCCTGTCATTTTTCAACTACAGCCTGTAAAGTGAGAGTTAGGAGCTGATTGGCTAGGACATCTTTCTCCATTGTATCTCTCTCCAAGGCTAATGGAGCATACACACGGTCAGATTTACCTGCTCGATTTGAACGATAACGATATATCGTTATCGTTCAAATCAACCAGTTTTGGGCCCCTTCAAACGACCAAATGATGGTCGATGCGCGGGCACAGATGGTCGATATCGACCATTGCCCATGCATGCAGGCCAACCTGGTCACTGTAGGGACCCGTTATAGTAGTTGAGGGGTTGGTGCATGTGCTGGATGTTCGATAACGATCATCCAGCACATGTAGGACGATCAGACAACGCTATCTGATCGTTGTCTATGCACCATTAGTGAACAGTCCCCAAAGTCTATGTGTCCTCCTTACACCCTCGGGCCAGGATGTATATAGTCAGGCCTTGGCCGAGGGGTAATTTATTGTATGTTTAGTATCCATAGAACCCTGTACACCCGACAGTGAGGGGTGGCTGTTCATTAACCCTTCCTCTCCCTGGCTCCTGTGTGTTACTGTAGCACAGCCGTCCGTCCTACTGTAAGCCAAGCTCACCAATGTCCATAACGAGAGACTGACACTGGCTGATGTAACGTACATTACTGACAAGGAGGGCGGGACTCAGGAGAGAGGCGGCGCCGGCAACATCATCCCAGCACGCTGCTGCCTCTACCCAGACTGCCAGTACCGACTTTGTGTGTGTCAGTTAGAGAACCGGGAGACCTCCTCACCCACCCCAGCATCCCGCGTGGTGAGTACTCTCCTCCCCGCTACATTGTGTCAACGGCCTGTGCGTTCCATCCTCATCCAGTGTCATCATAGAACGCTCAGGTGTCCCGGTGACATTTACATTGTATCAGTCAGTGCAGCCGGCCGGGAGCACATGGCCGAGCACAGCGGAGACTCGCATCATGCCTGTGCAGGGAGCGGGCACGGTGATGGAGGCTTCTTCTGGCAGCACCAACAATGAGGGAATACTGTGGTGTTATATATTTGTGTGTATTCTAATAGTGCTGATAGTACAGTGTACCGGCTATGTATCATTACTGCTAATGATAATTATGTAGGTTCGCTGTAGTAACATATAACCGCCCGGCGTATAGTATAGAGCTCTGAGCGGTGAAATAATAATATTCGCGGTATTCCGGCTTCATTTCCCCCTGTACCATATGGCATGATGCAATAGTCCCACAGGCCCCGCCCACTCAGGCAGCCTACCAAATCTACATGGCCAGGGCTGCCTTACTCACTATATTATATATATATATATATACGCACACACACTACAGTGCTGCCTTACTATATTATATATATATATACACACTACAGTGCTGCCTTACTATATTATATATATATATATATATATATATATATATATATATATACACACACATACTACAGGACTGCCTCACTAATATATATATATATATCACACACACACACACACACTACAGAGCTGCCTTACTCACTATATAATATATATACTACAGGAATGCTTCACTATATATATATATATATATATATATATATATATATATTCTCAAACACACACCTCTGCCTCACTCACACTATATCTGTAGCGCCTACAGTCTGACTCACTATAGACCAGTGGTTCCCAAACACTGCGCCACGGCACCCAGGGGTGCCTCAGGTTGAAGCTGCTCCAGCACCAAATCAAATTATTTATGGTCTATGTAATGTAAATATGTGGACAAACAGAAGTGCAAACCTGTCCACCACCACATAACTGACCCTAAGGATGACAGGCGAGCACAAGGGTTCTGAACCCAGCCCCCACATTTTTAGCCCAAATTAGGGGTTTTGTTAATTTTTTGGCAAAAACTATTTTCTGCTTTTAGTTGCGCAAAATTCACATGTGCGAAAAGCCGCAGCTAATAGGATGGCACGATACACATTTTTGGTGAAAAGTTTGCACAAGTGTAAACTTTTTGCCAAATCGCAGCTAATTGGATATGGCCCTTAGTATGATTTCCAGATTTTTTTCAATACATTTACTATGTTTCTGGCGTTTACCCACACCCTCTATCAGCTGCCTTGTGCACAAGTGACGTGTATTTGTATATATTATTAGATATGTCGGCACCAAAGGGACCGTGTTGGGCTGCAGAAATTATCCCATGTTCCTGTACAGTGAGAATAATTAAGTTAATATTGTAAAATGGCAGATAAGTAATGCATTAAGCCCTGCTGACATCACTAGTACTGTCCCTCACTGACTGTGCTGTGTGTGCCCCTTATTGCATCTCCTCTTCCTCCTTCATCTATAATACTCTGTGTATATTTCTGTACTATGTTGGCGGGTAAGTGCTCTGCATGAGGAAGTTATGTGTGATATTACTATAAGTGCTTTGCATGAGAAGTTGTGTGTAATACTATAGTTTGTGGCGATTAAGCATGTTATCGTACATGGTACATGAGACAGCAGAGTTTACAATTAGAGGGCAGTGTGATGTTGCTAAGTGAAATACTATGGCTTATTTCATGGAGTGTGCATCATATTTGTATTTCAAATTCCTATAAAAAAAAAAGTATATAGCAGCAGCCCTGTTGGTATTAGCTTACATTTTTATTATCATACATTATGGTATTAATAGGGAGTTATATAGTACTTTTTACTACTTGTCAGCACACACTGTGGAATGCATACTGGCAATATTTTATTTGTGTATCTATTGTGGATGACCATCAATGGTTATCAGTCATCAATGTTTTGCGATCGGTGGAGATCTGATGGCTTTGAGGCATCAATTCCGCACCCCCCCCATTGGTGCCAGGGTCACGGAACTTGGCACACCACTAAGACCCACCTTCTTCAGTGATCAGATATCGATTTTTGCCAACCTCTGCAGGGATGTTCACTGATTATGTGCCATCGTTGTTAATCATCGATGGTGAATTCACCGATGGCTCTTCCTAGTAACTATTTTATTTAATCTGCTACTGTGTCAGTCAAGCACAGTGTTTCCCAACCTCGGTAGTCAAGGCACACTAACAGTCCAGGTTGTAGTGATATCCATGCTTGAGCACAGATGGTTAAATCAAAATAACTAAGGTACTAATTAACACACTTTAGCTTAAGTATGGCTATCCTTAAAACCTGGGCTGTTAAGCCGGGTGCACACTGTCGATGTGGCCAAATCTTAACGACTAATCGTGCATATCATGCAGTGTGTATGCACGATATGTGGACTCCCGTGGTCGCATGCTACGTCAGGTTTGATGTGCTGCATATCAAACATGATATCGCACGCGGCCCCATTCATATTATTGAAGGTCTGAACGAGTGATCATTTAGTCGTTTATAACATCTCTCTGATGTGTACCCAAAGTTCGATATTTTGGCCTGGTATACATTGTACAGTGTGTACCAAGCCTTAGTGTGCCTTGAGGATCGTGATTGGGAACCCCTGGTCTAGCACAAGTGCAGTGAGAGCTTTCTTTGTTTGGGCTAGACATACAATAAACAGGGCCGGTGCAAGGTTTGTAAAGGTGCGTACACACTAGACGATGTGCTCACGATGCGATATCATGAGCGATTTCCCTTGAACTCTCCCCGGCACTCCCGGCACGATATGGTGCTAAAAGTGTCCAATCTGACTAAAGATCGTGCACAAAATCTATCTATTGCACAAAATCCTGTATGTGATTGGCAAATCTTGCCTGCAGTAGGCAAGATCTGAAGATGCGATGTACTACCCAGGGGTGCGTGCATCGTGATCATGAGTGGACGCTCACGATTTGGACATGTTTTACATAATTTGTCGTTCCGATGCGTCGAAATCGGGGGCGAAATGTGGAAAATATCGTCTAGTGTGTACGCACCTTAAGAGCCCTAGAGCTACACAATACCGCGCATTGCTCTCCCAGTACCGCTCAACCCCTCACACATGCACCCACTCCTGTCCCGGCCTCCTAGTTGCTCACAATCACAAGCCAGGCACGCGGCTGTGAAAAGTTAACTTGCAGCCAAAAATACTGTCTACATTTTATAATCAGTGAGATGCGCAGCGTTAGTGGTGCATAAAGGTCCCTCTGGGCTCAGCATTGATGGCATTGAGTTATGGCTTCAGAACAAACTCTCATAAACACACATATCGGCAAATGTCATTAAGTAATATAAACCCATTTTCATGTAAATGCATTATAATCAGAACACTATACAACACACTGGACCTCATTTATTACGTATCGCAACTGCGATTATGCACGCAGGTCTATTGCGAAAATATGCTAATGACTACAATCGCAATGCCGTCGTAGGCCAACATAAAGACGCCCACTCAATGGCGCCACAAGGGGGGTGCGGGCCGCACCTGGGTGTCGCCAGCGGAGGGGTGACACCAAAGTGCTGGCTCCCCCTCAGTGACAGGAGCCGGGTGCTGCATTACGTGAGGGAGCCAGCACTTCACACAGGCTTGTCCCTGGGGGCAGCTTGCACCCCCGGTGTGACAAAAAACGGGGGTTCGGGCCTCAAGGCCCCGCTCCCACCCACAAGGCCATGCCCACACCCATGAGACCCCGCCCTCTTACCTATCCTCCACATATCTGTTAGGGAGCTGACGGTGAAGGAGAGGCGATGATAGAGTCGGGACTCTGAGCCAGGCTAGCTACACAGTGATAACACAGGACACGTCACATAGTCCTGCTGCTGTGGCTAGCTGAGAGACCAGGGGACTAGTGGCAGCTGCTGTTGAAGGCATCCACGGCCACCGCGGTGCCAGGATCATGTAAATGATGAGGGATCAGAATGTCTTTCAGAGACAGCCTTCATTTTAGTATTAAACAGACTAAACAGCTCTCGCTAGGGGCTGGCCCCCAAGGCAGCTGCCTAATGGCAGCGCCCCCCTTGACAATAAAGCAAATGATCTCATCGGGCCCATTTATGATGCCAATTGTATCATCAGCTGGGTGAGCTAAGGTATATGATGATGCAATTTGCATAATTATATCTCTACCAACTTTCAATACAAGTAGGCACCTCACCTGGAGCTTGGGGTGGAAAATAAACAGTGTTTCAAAATAAATAGAATATTTCAGATAAAATACCATAATGTATTTCCAGTGGACAGCTTCATCATGATGATCAAAGAACATTCAAAGCAAAATAATATTAAAAATGCCCAATCAAAGAAAGTGTAGAAGATTAAAAAACAAAAACATATGCTACAGAGTTAAAGAAATTGATAATGGATAAAAAATATGGCACAACATTAATTTTTTTTAAGATATATTTTTCAAGAACAGGTTGTCCTTTAAAAAGTAAGTACCTGTGTGAGAAGGGCACCTGTTAGGGAGGCCACCAATGACTTTGGCAGCTTTGATGGCATTAATGTGCTCCATGGCAGAGATAGAAAA
The DNA here is from genome assembly GCA_031769625.1 of Taudactylus pleione. Classification (NCBI taxonomy): domain Eukaryota; kingdom Metazoa; phylum Chordata; class Amphibia; order Anura; family Myobatrachidae; genus Taudactylus; species Taudactylus pleione. The sequence goes on from JAUIMM010000042.1 coordinate 13,428,458, forward strand.
ACAATCCATTGCATGGCCTGGGCACGTAATAATTCTGCATTTCATAGCAGAATCTCAGGATTTCCCAGAAAGCGTGTTGAAGGCCCACAGACTAATGTAAGTAGAGGAAATTTCTATGATTTGCTGAGACTAAAATTGAATTTGTTTGGTGCTAGCCTAATACTGCACAACCTGAGTACACCTTCCCTACCGCAAATCATGGTGGCAAGAATATAATGCTATGGGGTGCTTCACTTTTAGGGCCTGGGATTTTTGTCAATATAGAAGGAAATATCAGAATCCCCAAATTATGTTACTATGGGGTAGATGTACTATGCCGTGAAGAGAGATAAAGCACCAACCAATCTGCTCCTAACTGTCATTTTCCAGGCAGTGTTTGAAAAATGAGTTAGGAGCTGATTGGTTGGTGCTTTATCTCTCTCCACTTTATCTCTTTTCAAGGCATAGTACATCTACCCCTATGAGTGTACATATAAAATATTCAACCTTAATATAGAATGAGATGCTAATTATATGCAGTTATATATTTAATGCCAACAATAGAGTAGTGTTGAACATCTAAAGAATATAAGTAAATAAACCAGGAGAAGTAGGCAGTGCTAAAAATGGGATGTAGTTACATTAGCTACCACCCAGTGTTCGCAAATACGCGCTATAGTGCGTATTTTACCCAATATCGGGCACTGGGGGCTCACTTTTTTTTTTTTAAAGTCCCCGGGGACGCGCTGTGCTGTGGCCAATCCCTGACAGCTGGCTGCAGCACAGCGCGTCCCCCTGCAGAGACGGACATAACGCTGTCTGTTAGAGCAGCCAGTGAGAGTCAGACTCTCATTGGCTGCTGCTGTGGAAAGCCGTGCTGGGATCAAGTGTCTGATCCCCGCATCGGCACAGCGTCCATGCCCGGCGCTGGGACAGTGTTTGTTCCCAGGGCCGTGTAAGCCACTGCGGTGGCTACCTGGTGAAGGGACCGCCTGGTCCCTACCACCAGTGTCGGCGGGAGAAGCTTGGCTCCAGGCGCGAGCTGAGTGGAGCTTGCTGCCCGGAAGCCAAGTAGCGGCAGCGGTGGTTTGGCACTGGCCGCAAGCTTTTGGTTCGCGGTCCAGCAGCCAATAGGAGGCAGACACGACGAGCCAATCAGCCGCTCATCGCGTCATAGCCACACCCGGTCACGGCGTCTTGAATAGACACTGCTGAGCGGGAACGTTCAGTCTGTCGCGGAGGGGAGGAGTGAAGAGCGGCGTGACAACAGTTCCGGCGGCCGCGTAAGAGGCCAGAAGATGGTGTGATCAAGAAGGAAGAGGCGGCGCTGCTGGCCAGGACGGGCCAGCGGCAGAAGACTGAAGCTGAGGACCGGAGAGGACTGCGAGGGTGGAAAGTAAAAGAGCTAACGAAGCTCCCCCCCCCCCGCAGTCTATTCCACCGTGCGGGTAGGTGGCCTTGGGCCTCCGTTATTTACTCCTCCCTAGACCAACAGGGTTGTCGGGCACTAGGCCCGTGGCATAAATGCAGGCAATAGGCCTGTGGGTATGTAGGCGGGGACAAGGCCCGGGCTACATAGGGGGCATTAGGCCCAATTGAAGGTATCTGCCTCCCCCCAAATAGGTGTGTGACCTGGGTATTAGGCCCAGGTCACTAAAGGGCAAATAGGTGGGTCCCCAGTTGTTGACCCACCAATTTTCCCTTTAGTGACCTAGGCCTAATGCCCAGGTCACTCCTATTTGGGGGGCAGCTACCTCCACTGCATAGGGGGTCTGAGAGGCATATGGGGGACTACTACCGGGGGCACTGCATAGGGGGACTACTACCGGGGGCAATGCATAGGGGGACTACTACCGGGGGCAATGCATAGGGGGACTACTACCGGGGGCAATGCATAGGGGACTAAAGGGCATTAATGTGTGGCATAATGTGTAAAGGCTGGGGATTGCTGTGTGGCATAATGTGTAAAGGGCATTAATGTGTAAAGACCAGGCATTTATCCTTTGATAAATATGCCTATTACCTAAAGCGTTATTAATAGGCTAACTATACTATCGCTTTAAAACGGGTCACATGAATTAATTACAAAGGTTCTGTGACTGGCTGACTTCATGCCTGGATTTCACCTGGTTTTAATGAGCCACAGAACCTGTGTAATCCATTAGTTAGTGTCCCAGTTTAAAGTGATGATATGGTAAGCCTACTTATTCACTATGGGTTTTGTGAACAGACAAGTCATATTACCTGAAAAATCGTGGAGGCATTAAAACATGCATTTAAGGGGCTTGTGGGGATATCTGATGCTGTTGGGGGTATCAGATGGGCATTTTAGGGGCATGTGGGGAGGTCTGAGAGGCATATGGGGAGCACTAAAGCATAAATTATGATGACACCCAGAAATGGTCAGGTAGGACCCAATTTTTTTAAAGTGGTGGGTCCCTGGGACCCACATTTTGTCACTCACCGCGATCACTGCTGATGAAATCCCGGCGCCAGCATCCTGAACCGCGAACAGAAGATCGGCGCCGCAAAGCCGACGCCGGGATCCCAATCATAAGTATAGCGGGCACACTTAGCTGTTAGCTGCTGGGGGGGGGGGGGGTTAGGTTTAGGTTGTGGAAGGAGGGAGGCTAGGGTTTGGCTCCAGGCAGGGGGGTTAGGTTTAGGCACTAACCGGGAGGGTTAGGGCACGGGGTGGAGAGGGTTGCGGTGCAGAAAAGGAGGGTTAGAGGGTAAAGGGGGGAGGGTTAGCTTACTTCCGTATCCCCTATCGGGATTCTCAGCAGCTAGGTGCCGCCGTTGGTCTTTTGACAGCCGGCATCCTGAGTGCCGGGCTCCCATACCCAACCCGCTAAAAACGCCAGCTTTTATTGTTTTTATTTCTAAGGCACTGTAAGAGTTTAGATAGAGCATAGATAAATAATTACAACCTGCATAAATACATGAGGAGAGAGGGCCCTGCTTGCAGGAGCCTACTTCTCGCTGATGTCCGCTAAATTACTAGTCGTCTAACCATGGAGGAAAGGGCAATTCAGTTATTGGGGACTTGTAGCTGCAATGTGTTGTGCACAATCCTGAGGATTATTATAGGCCAATACTGCACATTTCCTGCCTGCTTTTATGGGGTGTTGGTAATTGCAAGGTGGCGGGGTCACACGTTGATTGTGACAGGGACTGTGAAATATAGGAATTCCATGCATGTAATCTTGCTCAGGACAGTGTGACTGCTTGTCATTATATGTCATGAATGGTTAAGCTTGTAATGACCTGTGTATATACAAGTATATTGATAAAAGCATGCTTCTATGCCGTACATGTTATCACTACGTTCTACGCACATTACAATCACTGACTGGCAGCCATCCTATGTTTGGCTGTCCTGCATTATTCTCAGAGCTTAACTTTCCCACATTGCAAGAACTATGCATGTGATAGGGTTCTGCCAATAGATTTATTAATAAGGCATTTGTTCGCATTACCTTTTATTATCTCAGACGTTATACAGTAGTTGACCTTACATGGTACTTTGATGCTTTTTGGTGTACCTATATACCACATATGGCTGTTAGCACTAGTCCTCTGTGTGCCCGTTAATGTGGAATTTGTTGTCATTCACCTTGGAGGAGATTAGTTTACTATAAACATAAAGCTTCAGTACTCAACGGTTTTCACTGTATACACCACAATGTTTGCAGGTTTGTGATCCTAGACATTTAAGCAACTACTATTTAATAGACATCTGGGAAATGTCATTGGTGCACAGTATATGCAGTGTAATGGTTAAACGGTCTCTCTGATGTACCACTCACATGGAATTTCCTATAGTACAGATGGTGTAATGGTTAGCGTTACTGCCTCGCAGCACTGAGGTCATGGGTTTGATTCCCACTATGGCCCTAACTGTGTGGAGTTTGTATATTCTTCCGGTGCTTGCGTGGGTTTCCTCCGGGTACTCCGGTTTCCTCCCACACTCCAAAAATATACTGGTAGGCTAATTGGGTCCCCACAAAATTGACCATAGTGTGTATGTTTGAGAGCATGTGGTAGGGAATATAGATTGTAAGCAGGAATTGATGTGAATGGTAATATATTCTCTGTAAAGCGCTGCGGAATATGTGTGCACTATATAAATAACTGGTAATAAATAAAAATAAAATAAATTGCCACATTGCACAGCCAGCATGGAGACGCCTACTACCGCTACAGTATTGCGTTTCCGTAATACCTCGCAGTCCTGCGTATACAACGGAAACATGGAGTAACATCGGCCCCTCATGGACAATTACAACAGGTCTGCTTTTACTCAGAAATTACTAACCTCGTTGCACACAGTAAGTGCTCAAGCTGCGTATGCCTTTGCAGTGGCTAATTTATGCTCATCCATGCGACGCCGTTCAAACGGACAAGCACATCTGCGTTTCTCCGACCACTCCCCCCGTCGCCACCCCCAAATGCTGATGTCTCGTCCCTCAGTCTGTGATGGCTTTGTATCTGCATAGGTGATTGCGGTACACACCATAAGCCGATCTGTATACGCTGTTGCAGTTGCGATCCGTGATAAATAAGGCCCATTGTTTGGTTCCTCTAAATCATCCATGCTTGAGATACAAACCGGTAGCACCCAGGCCAGTTTATGGACAGGGCTGGGGGGTGGACCCTCACATCGTGGGGGTCACTGTAGGAGGCTGACATGACTGAATCTGACTGCAGGCAATTGTGTCGGCAGGAACTGCCACAAACTGGGGGGGCGGGGGTATTTATCAAAGCTTGGTGAGAGAATAAATTGTGAAAGATAAAGTACCAACCGTTCGAATTTTGTACACACAGCCTGTAAAATGTAAGTTAGAAGCTGATTGGTTAGTACTTTATCTCTCACAATTTCATCTATCTCCAAGCATTGATGCATACAAACTAGATGCCCTGGAGCTCCCAAAAACTTAAACTAGCTCCTGGAAGACTTGTGCCTTCCATTCGGGATACGGAGAATCTTGGCCAGTATCTTGCTTAACTGAGCACACCTGACTTTGTTCTAACATCAAGATAATTCACCCGTATGGAGATTACCCAACAAACGTTCATGAACTTTTCTAGACATGTATATTTAATAGTGAATGCTGACGATAAATCCTCCAACCCCCTCCCCCCATTCCCCCATTGTCTTGTACAAAATATGTCCCGCCTACAGCGCTTCTCAACGTCATTTGCTGAGTATTTTATTCATGTCCCATGTGCCTTCTATGCAGATTCTGACATGAGATGGTGACCATACCGTACCAGAATTAGGATTGTCAATTAATTAAACCTACAGATAGCCGCGTGCATTGAAATCTAATTTACACAAAACATGGTGCAGTCACAGTTGTGTTGATACCGGATCCATTCTTTTTTTTTTTTTATAGTCCTGTATAAAAGAGCGTTCTTCTAACCATGTAACAAATGTCTGACCAAGCTATAGCTTGTGAAATGATCTTAACACAGGTGTAATGTGTGTTGCATTTAAGTATCTAATTTTATCTATAGAAGATACATTTATCCTAAAACATGTATAATAGTTATTTGCTCTCAGTGACTGACACCACCCCAGTAGTGCTATAAAAGGGACTAACCCAGTGGTTCCCAATCTTTCTTGAATCACGGCAACCTAGATGATCTACATTTTTCTAAAGGCACCCCTAGGCCAAAAGTTTCGTATTGAGAAATTCAGCAAAGATATTAAATGAAGTAACTTGTACGTCACCCTTAGTCCTGGTTATATGGTGGTGGACAGGGTTGAGCTTCCTGTTTGTCCACATATTTTATGATTGGCAAAACTAGTGCTGTCGGCTGCCAATCACATTGACCATAAATAATTTAATTTGGTCTTGGACCACCATTCCGTGGCACCCCCCACTCCACTTCATGCTCAGTCCAGCCACCATTGGATTTGATCTCCGAGATCCTCCGCAGTCCCTCTATTTCAGACCGCATAAATAGCCCCCATAGGACTGCTATCCTTTGTGAAATTTGGCTACACATTCAGGAACTTGGCCCTGGCAGCTAACCAGAGGAATCGGTATGAATTAGCGCCAGACAGAAGCCGGTCGGATGAAACACTGACGCTGGAGGGCCGGCACATGAAGATTCCGACTGAGGTAAGTAAGATCCCTAACCCTTTACCCCCCCCCCAACCTGCCCACCACTAACCCTCCCTTAGGGGTGCCTAACCCTAACCTCTCCCCACCCCCCTAGTGCCCAACCCTAATATTCCCCCAGGGGTGCCTAACCCTCCTGTGGGTGCCTAAACCTAACCTCCCCCAGGGGTGCCTGATGCTAAACCCCCCCCTTCCCCTAGCCTGACAGTAATCCTCCCGGGGGGGTGCCTACTCCGGAGTCCCTAAACCTAACCCGCCCCCCACCCCTTGCGGCTATCACCTCCCGACGCACATCTTTACTATATTCAGTATGCCGGGCATGGGGCTAATGAAGGGCGAAGGTATTTAGATGCCTATCATTAGTCCCATGCCGGGATTTCACTATCGGGAAGCCGGCAGTCGCCATTTTGACCGCCGGCTTCCTGAGTACATTACTTAACTAGATAGTGTTAGCTTATAGTAGCCTATGGGTTACTGTTTCATATTTTCTAACTTGTGAGGTATCCTTCCCCATCAGTATCCAGATGGCAGGTTGACCGTTCAAATGGTCGACACACCAATGGTCTACACATGCTTTTTTTATTTGTTTTTTTGTCATTTTTAGGGTTATGCTGCTGGAAGGGTTGGTTAGGCTATGTTTAGGTTTATGGCACTTGGGGGAGGGATAGGCACTGGGGGGGGAGGCATAGGCTTAAAATACAAATGTAATTGTCGACCATATGTGTGTTGACCTATACATTGTCGATCTATTTCCTGTCGATCTATACAACACCCTTCCCCATCGGTATGCAGTCGGGAAGCCAGCGGACCTAATCCCGACAGCCGGCTTCCCGACTGCTTAATCCCGGCGAGGGTTAAATGACCGGCATCTACATCTACACGCCTGTCATTTTACCGACACCGGCATCCCGTTTGAAGTGATGCCGGTCGCCGCTGCCAATAGCCGCGGCGGGGGGGGGGGGAGTTTAGGTTTAGGGCTCCCGGGGGGGACTTAGGGTTTGGCACCCCTCGGGAGGTTAGGCTAGGGGGAGGGAGGGTTAGGGTTAGGCACCCCCCAGGGGGACTTAGGTTTAGGCAGCGGGGAAGGGGGGAGGGGTAGGGTTAGGCACTTGTAGGGGGGATTAGGGTTAGGCACTGGGGGGAAGGTTAGGGTTAGGCACCCTAAAGGAGGGTTAGGGTGGGGGAATAGGTTAGTGAATACTTAACCTGGGGACGATCAGGATTTTCATCCTGTTCGGGCAGCCGCTGTTGGGGTTTGAAACGCCGGCCAGGGGTCCGTCGGTTAATTATACTGTTTCCTCCCCATCAACCCTCACTGATGCTTGACAGCTGGACAGCCACGTATGTGCAGTATGCTCGCTGGGTCCAAATCGGGAAGTAAGTGATAACCCACTATCACTTTGCTTTCAGCCCTATGCTGGCACAGGTTTATTTCAGAAGCTTTGTCCCAGCTCCCCAACATTGTTACATGTGAGTGTCAATTTACCTTGCGAGTTTGGGTGATATTTTCACACCACAGCCACATTTTAAATGTGGTTTTTGGTAAATATGCCCCTTAGGGTAAACAAAAGAAATGACTAATTAGAAAGCATGGTACTATTTATTTTACATCATCTTGTCTCCTCCTGTTACCTGGCCCCTTTCAGCATTTTCCCAGTGTTGTTCATCTTACCATCTTCTGAACAGATAACTGCTTATTTTAATGGCTACATTCATATTCATGCTTGTGCAGGTCTGTTAGGACCCAACAATAACTTGTTTCAAAAGGAGGAGATCTTCCAGTGTGTTGCATTGTCTAGCCCTGAACTATATACATGTCTTTTTTTAGTGATGTATTGGCTCACAATACTAACAGCCCAGAATGATTGTGCGTAGTAGTACAATGGAATGTACTATATCGTAACCATCTATGGCCCTGATTCAGAGCCGGACGCTCTGACCAGAGCGCTCGCTCTGAATCAGGGCCCACCTCCATAAATATGGAGCGTCCTCCTGGACGCTCGTATAGCTGTGGGTCACCACCCACAGCATATACGAGCGTGCAGGATGATGGTCGCGATGGTCTTGGCCATCGCGACCATCGAAACTGCGAGCAGAAGCCTGCGGTTGAGTTTCTCAACCGCAAGGCCAGGAGTGATTTTGGCTCTATCAGAGCCAAAATCACTCCCACTGACATCACTAGTTCCCTCCGTCGTGCGAATGCGCAGTGCAGACCATCGACCCACTTGCGAGCGGACAGCCGCTCGCGTGGGTCTGAATGAGGGCCATTGTAACTACGTGTGTGTATATATAATATAAAAAATTATAATTTTTTTCTTTGCATATATTATTAGACGTGTGTATGTGGTATACACAGATGTGTCCTCTTATACCTAGCGTCTTTACACTATACGACTATACGCGTAGCACAACATTTCACTAAACACCGCGTTTTACCCGTGTCGTAGCTGCATGCTAAGCTGCTCACAGTGTACCAGGTTGCAACTTTTTGTAAAAGAATAAGTGAACAAGGGAAGAATAGCAGCGGCCGCTAGTATCTAAACACGGATGTACAGGTACCGCAAACTCCAGTGTATATTAGTAATGTAGTTTTGCCGCTTATTGCAGTTTTTATCGGTGTGAATAAAACGCAACTTACTAATAATAATAAAAATATGCTTTCCATAGGGACCCTGATGTGCCACGAGGGGGTTATTTGCTTAGCCTAGAGCCTCAGTGTAATCTGGTGTATATGTACTTGATGCAAGACCTGCTGGCCATTTTTTTTCTCGTTAAACATATAAAAGTGAAAAACCTTTTTGTGTGTAGAATTACTAAAAATGACAAAACGTGAGCATTTTTTAATGGTGCTGATTCAGGTTGTATGTTTATCTGTTTACATGATGTGCTTCTCTGGGATGTAGTCTGTAGTGTCAGCACTAAATATAGATGGCAGATAGAGCAGGTTAAGCTACGATTAGCCTTCGTTATACAGTGTAAGTGACGACATGTGCAGCACTGTCTACACCACTGTCACAGTGTAATCTGCAACATAAACCACTAAGCATAGAAAACATGTTGGTCATATATATTTTTGTTTTTTAAGAAATATTTATTGAAACACCATGCAAACAAATTGTACAGATTTTTAATCAATCTCAAAACAAAAATTGTCCTGTGGAACTAATCAAATTGTAAGATACGTTGATGTACTCTTCAGACTAGATAATAGTTTAGTAGGTGAATCATGTTGTAGCATAGCTGGATTTCTATGTCTTGCTAGTGTTTCTATTTTCTTATTGCAGTGCATTTCCCAAGCTGGCAGGTGTTACATAATTGTAGAATTTTGGTTAATTTTTGTTTGTTTTCCTCCCCTAATCCTGTGCAACTTACTTGCCATGCAAGGGAACCAAAAAGTCCATTAGCAGCAAATAGGGTGGGGAAATGGTTTTTTATAAATTTTTTTAACTGCTGCTGTTCTAAAAGAACATTGAGCATATATTTAGCTGTGTGTGGGAGGTGTGCGTGGGTGGGCAAAGAGAAGGGGGGACAAACAGGTGCTTGAAATCCCTCTTTTAGACTGGAATAATGCTTATAACAAAGTAAAGCTGTGGCAAGAATCTGCAAGTGCCGACGCATTGCATTAAACGTTAATGCAACAGCTATTCTACATGTAACACCTATAAAAATAACTGATGGTAGCAACCCCTGGAGCCCCAGCTGGAGGGGGGGGGGAGGATAAGAGACTACAATGTTTACTAGCGGCAGTGCAGCTTTTTACTTTATTAAACTGCGGTTTTAGTTGTTGCAACTATCCAGATTATTGCTATTATTGTTGTTGTTATGTATATGCTGCCACAAGTGTTCCGCAGCGCCTTACAAAGTACATAAATAAGTGAACAAGAAAGTTATGTACAAGAATATTGTATAAATTCTACATAATAGAGTGTCGTAAGTAGCAATCCTTGAGGTGTGGTGGCTCCCCTGCCACCGTTTAGTAAGTTGTCGGTATTGCTTTAAGTGGTAATGTTATACTGACTATAACCTCAGAAAATACAATTTCTACTTCAGGGTCCATAGGGTTCCACAGGATACCTTGGGGTATAGGTGTGACGTCAGTCGCAGGGCACCAAAGAGTTAAGCTTTCAGCCTCCCAGGATGCACTAGGTCCCCCTCCTATACCCCGCCCCCGGGCCAAGGCACCTCAGTTTAGTTTGGTGCCCGGCCGGAGTCGGGTGCACCTGTTGGAGTGGGGGCTAGAAGAGCCCCTGAAGCTTTTTCTTCATGCAGCTGTGGCTGCACATCTGGATGAACAGCATGGACAGTCAGTCCTGACGTCCATGCTGTCTTCCCTACACCCCGCCGGTACCAGAACGCCGGTACTGATCCGGGGATGCTGGTGGGCGTCTGGGGTCACAGCTAGCGGTGACCCCAGATGCTCCGGACCATGGCCGGATTCAAGGGGGACAGAGGTAAGCAGTGGGGTCCCGCGGTGGGTCCCCGCTGATCACATGGTCCTAAGTCCCCAGGCAGGGGGCTCCCTGGGGACTGGCTGCAGCGTGGAGCCAGGCGACCAACCTGCGCTTCCACTACCCCCTGGGACAGCGGACCGCAGCAGAGCGGTAGCGCTGCGGCGTCCCAGGGGTTAAATGCATGCCAGGGGAGCGCGCCTTCCCTGTCTCACAGCCGGCGCCTCCCCCGCTGCACACAGCCCTCTCTGCACTGTGCTGACTGGTCCTGTGTCAGCGCTCCTCCCCCAGGCCAGCTTCTCTCTGCTCCTCGGCGGCCATCTTCTCTGCAACGCATGGTGAACGCTGCTGGAAGCGCTGGACGGAAGCATCGTGGTCTGGGTCCCCCCGCATACCTCTCCTCCGCTGTGGCTCAGGTCTGTGTATGCAGCGCTGTGTCCTACCAGGCCCTGTGTCTGTGTAGTTGAGTGATCAGCGCTGTTAGTGCAGGAATTGTTATTTCTGTGCATTGTATGTGACTGTGCTAGCGCTGCCTGTAACTTTTCTTCTCTAAACGGTCAGCTTTATTACTGTCCCTGTTCTTTCTGCTAAAGCCCTTGCGGTGCGGTGCTGCAGGGTGGTCTCTCGCCTATTTAATACTTAATTGGTGAGAGAGGTCACATACGTGGTGCCATCATGTCTGAAAGTGATTTTCCCCTCCGGCTACAGTGTACCACGTGCAAAGTACCGTTAGCGGAGGGGGAGGGTAGCGCGGAGGGCCTTTGCCGGCAGTGTTTGTCCATGGCGCGGCCTATTACGGTTACAGCACCGGTACAGGAGCCGCCCTGGGCTTGTTTCGCTCAGGCGTTAACAGCTTTAGTGGGCCAGTTAGCTCCGCAGCCCGCGTTTACTCCGATGGGTTTGTCCCAGCAGTCTGTGGTGTCGTCACCCATGCAGGGGTTCCCACGACAATTGGTGGTACCCCACAGTCTCCCTATTTCCCCGCTCCCGGGTTCTCAGGAGCCAGCGTGGGTTAACTCCCTGACGAGTTCTGTACAGCACTTGTCGGATGTGTTGCAAGGGGAGTCTGTGATGCGGCCTCATAAAAGGCCGGTGGCGTCTCTGTCCGCTCCTTATGAGGATGACGAAGGGACGTCTGATGATGGGGAGATTCTGGATCCTTACGATCAGGAACCTTTCCATACTAAGGACGCTGATGCTAAGTCCAAAGTATATATTCCTGGACTTATTCGGGCGGTCCGCACAGCCTTGGTGATTGAGGACGAAGTTCCCCCAGCGGCTAAGTCTAAGTATGCCTTTTTCAAAGATGTGAAGGGCGATGCCACAGTCTTTCCTCTTTCGGGTCAGTTGGTGGACCATTTAGAGGAGGCGTGGAAACAACCTGGCAAAAGATACCAGCCGCAGAGACGCCTGGCGGTGGCTTATCCGTTCGCGGATAATTATTTTGCTAAGTGTGAATCCCCTCCACAGGTGGATTCTCACGTGACCCGTCTTGTCCGTAGTGCCACATTGCCGATGCCATCCATGTCCTCCCTTAAGGATGCTACGGACCGCAAGGTAGAAATCTGCCTGAAGTCTGCTTATTCCCTTGCAGGGGGGGGCAGCACGGCCGGCTATGGCCATTTGCTGGGTTGCCAGAGCGATGGAGCGCTGGGCGGATTCATTAGAGGCTTCTTTTGAATCCGACTGTCCGGCCGAACAGGCGGAGTTGATTGGCAATCTCCGTGATTCGGCCACCTACATCAACGAGGCGGCTCTAGACATTAGTACTCTGGTGTCTAGAATTTCTTCAGCAGCGGTAGCTGCTCGTCGCACCTTGTGGCTGCGATCCTGGAAGGCGGACGCAGATCCAAGAAAGGTCTGGAAGCGTTGCCGTTTACCGGAGAAGTTCTCTTCGGTCCGGATCTGGATAAGATTGTGGCCACGCTGGCGGCAGCCAAATCTGCTTGTCTCCCGTCGGCCGCTGCTCCTTCTGGTTCTGGACCATCGTCCTTTCGGTCATCTAGGGCCCAGGGCAGGCCCAAACCACAGTCGTTTCCTCGACAGGCTGGCCCTAAGAAATCGGTCAAGCCCCGGAAACAGGCATGGAGTACCAGACGTCCGGCCCCCAAGCCAGATGACAAGCCTGCGGCCTGACGGTCCGGGTCTCCCCTTGGGGGATCCCAGGGTGGGAGGCCGCCTGCTGCAGTTCTCCCGGTGTTGGTCGTTCACTACGACAGACACTTGGGTTCTGGAGGTGGTCTCTCACGGGTACGCCCTCTCCTTCCGGCACAGACCCCCGGCTCGATTCTTCACCACGGGTCTACCATCAGACCGGAACAAGGCTACGGAGCTGCGGAAGGTATTGCACACTATGCTCCAGGCTGGAGTTATAGTGCCTGTTCCATTCTCCCAGAGGGGCCAGGGTTTCTATTCAAATCTATTTTTGGTACAGAAACCCAATGGGTCATATCGTCCGATTCTCAACCTCAAAGCACTCAACAAGTCTTTGCGGGTCCCGAAGTTTCGGATGGAGACCCTACGGTCCATCATTCTGGCGCTGGAACCTGGGGACTACATGGTGTCATTGGACATACAGGACGCTATGGCGGTCATGGCGGCTTCTCTGCGGCTGCAAGGAGTCCGCATGTTGCCGTACTTGGACGACCTGTTATTGGTGGCAGGATCTCCAGAGCTCCTGTTACACCACTTGGACCTGACCATTGCACTGCTGCAACGGCACGGCTGGCTAATCAACTGGCAGAAGTCCACTCTAATCCCGTCTCGGAGGATTCTGCATCTTGGAGCCTTATTGGACTCGGGACAGCAAAGGATCTTCGTGACGGAGGACAAGATCTCTGCTTTACAGTCAAGGGTGCGCAGTTGTCTGCACAGCCGCCGGGTGTCCTTACACTCGGCGATGAGGTTACTGGGCTCCATGGTGTCGGTGTTCGACATGGTGGAATACGCCCAGTTTCACTCCAGACCTCTGCAGCACCTGATCCTGTCCAACTGGAACGGGCTGCCTCAGTCTCTGAAGTTCCAGACGATTGTGCTCACCCCGGAGGTTCGCCTGTCCCTTGCGTGGTGGTTAAAGACGACCCACCTCAACAAGGGACGTCCGTTCTGGGTTCCAAATTGGGTCCTGTTGACAACGGACGCCAGTCTTCGGGGCTGGGGAGCAGTTTTGGGTCCACACTTGTTCCAGGGCAGGTGGACACCGACAGAAGCGGAGCTTCCAATAAATATCTTAGAACTCCGTGCGGTCTTCAATGCTCTCCTGCAGGCACAGCGGTTTCTCCAGGGTCATCCGGTGCAGGTCCAGTCGGACAATGCTACCACCGTGGCCTACATAAACAGGCAAGGAGGAACTCGCAGTCGGGCGGCTCTCGTAGAGGTCTCTCGGATCCTGGTTTGGGCGGAGCGCAATCTTCCGGCCATATCAGCGGTCTTCATCCCGGGAGTGCTAAATTGGGAGGCAGACTTTCTAAGTCGCCAGGACGTTCATCCAGGGGAATGGTCCCTGCACCCGGACGTTTTTCAACTACTGGTGGACAGGTGGGGTCTTCCAGAAATCGACCTCATGGCGTCCCGGCACAACAACAAGTTGCCGGTGTACGGGTCTCGCACAAGAGACGAAGGGGCGTCTCTGGTGGATGCTCTGTCCGTCCGGTGGACGTTCAGGTTCGCATACCTGTTCCCTCCGGTCTCCCTTCTTCCACGGGTAATCCGGAAATTCAAACAGGAAGGAGGGACGCTCCTGTTGATAGCTCCCGCGTGGCCCAGACGGCACTGGTTCTCAGACCTTCAGGGTCTGTCCGTGGACAGTCCTCTGCGGTTGCCGCTACGACCGGACCTTCTGTCTCAGGGTCCTTGTCTTCACCCGGACCTGACTCGGCTGTCTTTGGCGGCGTGGCTGTTGAGACGGCCATGCTGAGGTCCTGGGGGTTTTCCAGCTCTGTGGTGCGTACCATGTTACGAGCTCGGAAACCGTCTTCCGCGAGGATATACCATCGCGTGTGGCATACGTTCTTCCAGTGGTGTCGACCGAGAGGTTATGCACCGCGGGAGTTTCGTCTGTCTCGGATTCTTGCCTTCCTGCAAGCGGGACTAGATCATGGGCTTCGCCTTGCTTCTTTGAAGGAACAGGTTTCGTCCCTATCTGTCTGGTTTCACCGTAGGATTGCTACAATCCCGGATGTGCGCACCTTTATGCAAGGTGTTCTCCGTATTCAGCCGCCCTTTGTTCCACCTGTGGCGCCTTGGGATTTGGCTGTGGTCCTGAGGGCTCTCCAAGGACCGCCGTTTGAACCACTGGGCTCAGTGGATATTAAATGGCTAACAGCTAAGACTGTTTTCCTTCTGGCCGTTGCTTCAGCCAGACGTGTTTCTGAGTTAGGGGCTCTTTCTTGTAGACCCCCTTTCTTGGTTTTTCATGGGAACAGGGCAGTGCTCCGCACTCGGCCCGAGTTTCTTCCCAAAGTTGTTTCCCAGTTTCATGTTAACGAGGAAATAGTTGTTCCGGCCTTTAACTCACCGGGTCTTTCCGTGGGTGAGGCCTCTTTGGATGTTGTGCGGGCCTTAAGGACTTATGTTGACCGCACTTCTTTGTTTAGGAAGTCGGACGCTTTGTTGTCCTCTATGGCTTCTGTAAAAAGGGTTGGCCTGCTTCAAAGCAAACTTTGGCAGCCTGGATCCGTATGGCTATTTCTGAAGCTTATCTTCATGAAGGCCTACCGGTCCCTCCTTCTCTGAAGGCTCATTCCACTAGGTCTGTGGGTCCTTCGTGGGCAGCTCGACGTGGTGCCTCGGCAGTTCAGATCTGCAAGGCTGCTACGTGGTCTTCTGTCCATACCTTCGTGAGGTATTACAGGTTTGACACCTTCGCCTCTCAGGATGCTTCCTTCGGGCGGCGGATTCTCCTTTCTGCACAGGAGCGTCCCCACCCTTAAAGGATACTGCTTTGGGACATCCCCAAGGTATCCTGTGGATACCCTATGGACCCTGAAGTAGAAAATATGAGATATGGTAAGAACTTACCCTTGTTATCTCTATTTCTACGAAGTCCATAGGGTTCCACAGGACTCCCGCCCTGTCGCACCTGTGCTGCAGATGGGCTTTGCTCTGGTCACCGGTTTTCCGTCTCCCTCTGGTGAGAATGTGATTCTTGTATGTGTCCAGATCTTTGTTCTCTCTCTTCCTTCTCCTCCTCCGGCCTATGGCTTGGTAACTAACTGAGGTGCCTTGGCCCGGGGGCGGGGTATAGGAGGGGGACCTAGTGCATCCTGGGAGGCTGAAAGCTTAACTCTTTGGTGCCCTGCGACTGACGTCACACCTATACCCCAAGGTATCCTGTGGAACCCTATGGACTTCGTAGAAATAGAGATAACAAGGGTAAGTTCTTACCATATCTCATATTATTCAGCTCCTTTTTATGTGTAGCGACAGTATGTGACTGCTGCAAATGGTGGGGGGTTTGGTGAATGGCTGGTAGGCGAGTATAGTTTACACAGGCACCAGTGATCTGATTAATAATGCATCTACCTCCTTGCAGCTTGGATAGGGGAGAGCTGAATGGTCACAGTACAGACATGACAATGTGTATCCAACCTGTAAATGAGCATACAACATTTGCACCCTTTAATTGTATCTCCTTTGTTGACCTACACGGAGCGAGCATACTCATGGAAGAATTTAAAATCCTATTACAGGAGTCAGTAAAGAGGTAATCCTATTGAGATTTATAGGAACAAACACTCCAATAATTAGGCAGCAAGGTAAATTAGTAGTCCCTGTTTCCTGGGAGTTATCCAGGTTCTGATCTATAAACAAAAGATTCTTTCTTTTCTTTTATAGATTATTTAGTTTATTCACACTCTGATTTTCCATGCCTGTGTAAACAATGTTTGCTGTTCGGCCTAGTGGTTAGAGAGCAATAAAATGTTGTAACTTCAAACATCTGCTACAGTTTTGTACCACCAGGAATTCACTTTTTTGTTCTGGACAAAATGTCTTTGTCTTAAAGAAAAATATGTTACTTGGCCGGGCCAACTGGCCATCACGCATGAAACATTTCAAGGACTCCAGGGTTAGCTTTGGGTATGAAGGGCGTAGGGAGAAGATTGTTCTCAACCGGATCTGCAGGGAGATCGTTGTTCCTGGGATGTATCCAGCAACAATATGTCACTCCTATCCCTGAGTGTTGGCGTAAACGGAGCTGGGGGGGAGGTGACGAGTACAGAGGGAGACTGGCCAGGATTGAGGGAAAAATAAAGCTAGTAGCAGTTTATCATTATAATTTTCTATGCAGCATGGAAGCTGTATAGTGCTCATCTTCCGCCGGCAGGCTTCCCTGATAAACCAGATGTATGTATAACTTTCGATTTTAAACATATAGGCTAGTAAAGCCTTCAGTAGAGCTAAAGTAACCTTGATAGTCCTTTTTGTTTATGGGTTACAGTGAAAATATATTCAGAATTATTGGTATTCATAGAGCGAACACAACGAACGAGGTGGTCCTACAGATGCTCAATTGGGTTCAAGTCCTGGGAATTAGGGGGCCAGGGAAGTACTTGGAAGTCTTGTTCGTGCTCGTCCAACCACAGTTCTAGCCGTGTGACCTGTTGCATTGTCTTGCTGGAAGATCCCATCTGCCTCAGGGAAGTCAATCAGCATGTATGGGTGTACGTGCTCTGCAAGATTGGATTCATAACCAAATCGGTTGAGGGTGCCTTCCATGTGGATGAGTGGACGCAGAGAATGCCATAAAGACGTTCCCCAGACCATAACGCTGCCACCACCAGGTTGTGTTCTTCCAGCAATGGTTGCAGGATGTTTGTTCTCCGCTGTTTCTCGCCTGACACGCCAACGTCTATCCGTTCGATGAAGCAAAAAAATGTGACTCAACGGAGAAGGCAACCCTGCACCAATCAGCGGAAGTCCAATTCCGATGCAGGCGTGAAAATTGAAGCCTTTTCCGCCGATGCACCTTCGTTAGCATAGGTGCAGTGACCATCCGTTTTCTTCAGAGCCCCATACGCAGCAGGGTTCGCTGAACTGTTGTTTTTAGAGACCCGTCTAGTGGCCCCCAGGCAGTGGCGGATCTAGACTTCACTTTAGGGGGGGGTGGTTTAAGAATTTATTACCGACTCCTCCCCTTTCTAATTGCTCCTCCCACTTATAGTCCTGCCCCCAAAGTTAGTTTCTGTGTTGCCTGAAATTATAATACACAAAGATAATTCAAATTTTTTTATACGCCGATATTTGCATATCGCCCGACACTTTAGACAAGGCAATATGCAAATGTTTGTTCCAGCTCCGGACTCTCTTTTTTGTGTTAATCAGTAGGGGGTGAGCAGAAAAAATAGGCATCCGTGGCATGCATGGCTGATTAGAGCAACAATTGAATTGCTGCGCAGGGCTCCCAAAAAACATTTGAATCGTCCCAAATTCATTTACCGAATTTAGGGCCTAATTCAGACCCAGTCGCGTGCGCTGAGCGCTCGCAAGCGGGTCGATGTTGGCCCAGTGCGCATGCGCACAAGGGAGCCGGCTCCGTCATGCGCGAGACCTGGATAGCGACGGGGAAGCCGTCGCTCCGGGTCTCGCTACAAAGGGGGCGTGCTATTGATGGTGAGTGACAGCACGCCCGCTTTGACAAGTGATGTCAGTGGGAGTGCTTTTGGCTCTTCTAGAGCCAAAAACACTCTTGGGCTTGCGGCAGGGGTCTCGTCGCAAGCCCGATGGTCTTGACCATCATCATGGCCGCTCGCATAAGCTGTGGGTGGTAACCCACAGCTATGCGAGCGACCAAAAGGCCGCACTATTAAAAAACACAAAAATGCCCTGATTCAGAGCGGGCGCTCGTTCAGAGCGTCCGGCTCTGAATCAGGCCCTTAGACTGTTGTTTCAACAGTTTTGGTCTACCAGTGGGAACTTTGGCAACCCAAATAAGCATTACCCGAGAACCTTAATTGACACAGAATACATTATTGTACACTATTGCTCTGTCTCTGGACATTGCACTCTACTCAGATACCAGTGCTGTCAGCTTAATAACATCTCTGTAATACATATACTGCATATACAATCTAATATATGTCACAGGAGCCCCATAAACACACAGACCTCTGATCCCCAAAACACAGTGAGACCATAAATGTATCCATGCAGTACATTGTGTCACGTAAAGCATAGACATTGCGTTAATTTCCGCAAACTCCACACTAAAGGATCCCTCCTTCCCCACACATATATACATAACACCCACATACTATATATATATATATATATATATATATATATCCCACACATAGACACATACATTACACACATATGCAAAAAAAAAACCCCTAAACTTATAGCATATTTTAAAACAGGAGCCTTTTATTTATTTTACCATCACCAATGGTATCTGAAATGCGCATATTGAACTCCCCTCCCTTGGATCAGCCACTGGATGGTCCTACCTGATGGCGGAGGGTCCCTCCCCCTTCAAGTTCTAACCAAGTGGTCTGTAATGTGTACCACTCTGCCCCAGTCCTGTCAGCATGTCAGTTACTTTATTCTCTATATCCACATGCTGGGTTGCTCCAGTGGCGACCATCTTTGCAAAAGATGCAATGACTCATGGGATTTGTAGTTTCTTTACTGCTCAGAGTCTGAGCAGTGCAAGAAAAAACTACAAATCCCATGTCACTCTACTTCTCTGACTGACTGCGTGCCGTCTCTCCACCCAATTGCATGTGCCTGCCCGGAGCGTTTTGGTTCCGGCTGACGCTCACAACTGGCCCCAGCCCCTGCTGCCTGCAGGATCAGTAGGTGGACAGGGCTAGGGCTGTGTGTGGTACGGGGGGCGATCGCCCCCCCCTCCCTGGATCCGCCACTGCCCCCAGGTTAATTTTGGTGGTGAGCTGTTCCACTGTAGTGTGTCTGTCTGCCCTAATGCACCTTTGTAGCTGACATTCACCTCTCACATCAATGGCACGTGGTGCTCCGCAGTTACCATGTCGGTTAATCGCAATGGTGCCATTTGTCCAGTCACGATACACCTTCACCACAGCAATACGCAAACAGTTCACAAACTGCGCTGTTTCAGAAATACTGCCACCCTTGGCCCGAAAGCCAATAATCATCCTTCTTTGCAACTCTGATAAATCTCCCCTTTTACCCATGACGGCAGGTGTGCAGACTGCCTATCGTACACCTTATATACCCACCAAGCCAGCGCACGGCACGTGTGATGTACTTCATGGGTTACACTCTGCTGATGTCAAATGCAGGAGGTGACTCTACTGTGTGTGTATGTATATGTGTGTGTGTGTGTGTATGTATATATGTATATGTATGTATATATATATATATATATATATCATGTAGAGGGGCACTCACAAATCCAATACGATAGTGTCGGGGTGCCTTCCTTAAAATAATGTAGAAATATGGGGTCTGTAAAAACAGCAACAGGCGGCACTCCACGGACTTTGTAAATGAAGGACGCTGACTTTATTCACCAACGTTTCAAGACCTGTGCGGTCTTGTCATCAGGGTGTGAAAGTGTGACAATGAAAGAGGCTTACCTTAAATAACCGTGAACAAACAGGTGTAACGATGACCATCCTCACACGCCGTCAGGCAGGGAGGCGCGCAGTGCACTACATCACAAGTCGCGACGCATCTGGCTGCTGTCCAGGAGAAGGCAACCAAGGAAACACTGGACGCCGTGGGCAACACGGTAAGAGAGATGAAGCAAAAGAATACGCTACGCGGCTGCCTGCATGAAGGGAGGGGGGAGGAGTCAAAAAAGAACACATGTATGTGTAAATAATGAGAATGCAATACACTATAATAACCACAGAAATCCAGAGAATAACATATCAATACATACATGCAAAAAGGGATCCATCAGATATGTTACTACAAATAGAGGACATGAAATAAATTAAGAAACAGTTACCAATCAATAATGGCTCACTAGGATGTGCATGGCTCGCTCAAAAATATGTAATATTAATGAACCTATTGTATGGCACATATAGACTGACTAAACACTTAGATGCTGTGTGTGCTTTAGAAAGGGAAGCAGTATGTTACAATGAAGGAAATACAGGTTATTTACAAATGAACATATTAATAGACATAAAAGGATATATCGCAATGTCCTACATACTTCACTGAGATAAACTAATGCATGATAGTCAATAATTTAAATAAACGGTAGCCAAGAGCATATATATTATTGAGGTGATAGAATGGCCTGCCTGGCAATTACTTTCCCCCAGCAGTGCCCCTGCTCCAGTAATGATATAGCTGTAAGCTTGGAGAAGGTGAAACATGCTGCATTGGGTAAAGTTGCCTGCTGGAAACTGGTGTAACAAGCCACAGGGAAAACTAATCCCGTGTTCTCCTTTTAGGGCCCGAACACACGAAGACTAATACGCTGTCAGAATTGTGCTTTTTGGCTGTGTTCTGCTGGTGCTGGTCTGTTTGGAATTAAAACTGATCGCAGGCAGCCTCTGAGGCCTCACTTGATTCTTAATACAAATAAATACTCTGGCGTTATCTGCCTATGTTCCCTACAGATATCATCCAGCTTCCAGCAGCTGTAGTGCCCTGTCAGTGTATGGACTTGCTGCTGAGACACCTGTGTACTTGACATTGGTTCAAAGATTTGATAAACCCGCTGCTTATGTCATCTGCTGCAAAAGTTAATGAATTGTTTTGGTAACGCTTCAGCACCTTCTCCCACTTGTGTGGTTTATGTCCTTGATCACTCTGTGTAATTACTTTGTAAACTGGAAAAAAAAAAATAATCTGCAGCCAACTAGAACACATAATATTTAGCAAAAAATAAGTGACTATTTTTATTCCTGGAAAGCATCCATTGTAATAGCGTGAAATGAATGTAGTAAGAACAGGATAACAGAAAATATTAGTGTTTCAGGCTTGCAATGTGCGCAACTGCTGGGAGGCCTGACCGAAAATCATTTGAAAACCATCTTGTTCCTCCGTAGCATCACTTTCCAATACTGTACCATAGAAAGACTAGGAACAAAAGTTAAAAGGACGGCTGAATAAAAGATTGGTTTTTTTTTTCTGTATTTTATGCTTTTAAGTAGGGTTGTCCTGTACAGTAATGGGTAGTAAGAAATATTTGTTGTTTTTAAGTGATTTGGAAACGAGACTTTAAGCTTTAATGTTATGTCGCACCCTGAAAAGCTACGTTGAGGATTTGCAGTTCACTGTAAACCTGTCTGGTAGCCTTTTCCCAGCAAGTGTAATTCCTACCCCTCCAAAATACCAAATACCCATTTAATTGATGGGCAAAATCCCTATTCAGCTTTGTAAATGAATTCTGAATCAACCAGTTTTAGTCTACACATTGAATCCCAGAATTTTTTTTTTTTTTTATGGTTCCATTCTCCTGTGCTTTAATGCATCAAGGGGTCTATTTACTAAGCAGTGTTAGGAGACAGAGTGAAAAGTGATAAGGTGCCAGCCAATCAGCTCCCAACTGTCATTTTTCAAACACAGCCTGTGAGATGACAGTTGGGAGCTGATTGGCTGGCACCTTATCACTTTTCACTCTGTCTCCTAACACTGCTTAGTAAATAGACCCCTATGTGACCTAAAAGGACAGGTAATGTTAGTGATACCTAAAATTTTCAGTGTGAACCTCCCCCTGTGTCTTGCACATGCAGTACTGAGCTGGTTGCGTATGGGCTATGTATAAGAACACCTGCTAAATTATAGTACTATTTGTGCACTCCAGGTATTTAAATGAGCATTGCATATGTAACAGGCCATACGATCAGCTAAATGGTCATCATACAGGAAAGTTACAGGATTAAGTCATTCGATTGGAAGGGTTAAGTATAGATGGGCAGCTTACATGAGAGACCGAGCTGCAGGAAGACAGTATTTCTGCAGTCCTCTTTTTAATTATGCATATTCTTTTTTTTATGGCTACGGGAGGTTGTCGCGGCAACAGTGGGGCCAGCTTGGTGGTCTAAGCCCGGCAGCTGCTGGAAGAATAGCTTCCAGCAGCCGCCGACGGGCTCCACTGATACCGGCATCTGATGAGACTGTGTCTGGGAAAACTCATCTCCTGCATCTATGCCAGGTAAGTGGTGAAAACCTGTTAGGGGTACCTTGAGGAGCGGGGTTGGGAACCACTGGAATAGATTATACACTTTCTAAGAGGATTAAGGTGTCTGGGAAGTTGATCCCTGCTGGGTAGGTTGTGCAAGAATGAGTCTACGTGGGTGACTCTGTGTGACGCACGGGACCGCTCCTTCTGGAATTTTCTTTTTAAAGCTCTCGCCCAGGTTTATCAATGAGTGATATTCTTTTTGTCACTCGTTACTAATCACAAATGGTGCTCCAACCAATCAGCTGCTAACTGTCATGTGTTTGAAAAATGACAGTTGGGAGCTGATTGGCTGGAGCACCGTTTAAGATTAGTAAGGACTGATGACAAGAATATCACCCGTTTATAAATCTGGGCCACTAGTGATAAGTGCATAACGCAGAGTTTTTAAAAATTCCAGAAGTACCGGTATACTGTAGTGACATTTTTTTTCTTGTGTATATTTTCTACCAACAAAGTACAGTTTGTGTCTCCCATATCCAAAATGCTTGGGACCAGAAGTATTTTGGATATCGGATTTTTTGGTATTTTGGAATATATGCATACTACAATAAATATCCTGGGAATGGGACCCAAGTCTAAACACAAAATGCTTTTTTTGTTTCATTTACACACAGCCTGAAGGTAAATGTATACAATATTTTCAATAATTTTGTGCACCAAACAGTTTGTGTACATATAGTACACAGTCATTTCTTTCATAAACCGCTTATACACACAGCCTGAAGATCAATTTATATACAATATTTGTAATCATTTTGTGCATCAAACAGTTTGTGTACATATAGTACACAGTCATTTGTTTCATAAACCGCTTATACACACAGCCTGAAGATCAATTTATATACAATATTTGTAATAATTTTGTGCATCAAACAGTTTGTGTACATTGAAACATCGGAAAGCAAAGGTCTCGCTAATATCAGTCTGCTCAAAAAAATTCCGTATATTGGAATATGTGGATATGGGAGACTCCACCTGTATTTAAGACTTGGACACCAGAAAAAAATTAATTTCTACTTCAGGGTCCATAGGGTATCCACAGGATACCTTGGGGTATAGGTGTGACGTCAGTCGCAGGGCACCAAAGAGTTAAGCTTTCAGCCTCCCAGGATGCACTAGGTCCCCCTCCTATACCCCGCCCCCGGGCCAAGGCACCTCAGTTTAGTTTGGTGCCCGGCCGGAGTCGGGTGCACCTGTTGGAGTGGGGGCTAGAAGAGCCCCTGAAGCTTTTTCTTCATGCAGCTGTGGCTGCACATCTGGATGAACAGCATGGACAGTCAGTCCTGACGTCCATGCTGTCTTCCCTACACCCCGCCGGTACCAGAACGCCGGTACTGATCCGGGGATGCTGGTGGGCGTCTGGGGTCACAGCTAGCGGTGACCCCAGATGCTCCGGACCATGGCCGGATTCAAGGGGGACAGAGGTAAGCAGCGGGGTCCCGCGGTGGGTCCCCGCTGATCACATGGTCCTAAGTCCCCAGGCAGGGGGCTCCCTGGGGACTGGCTGCAGCGTGGAGCCAGGCGACCAACCTGCGCTTCCACTACCCCCTGGGACAGCGGACCGCAGCAGAGCGGTAGTGCTGCGGCGTCCCAGGGGTTAAATGCATGCCAGGGGAGCGCGCCTTCCCTGTCTCACAGCCGGCGCCTCCCCCGCTGCACACAGCCCTCTCTGCATGCTGCCGACTGGTCCTGTGGCAGCGCTCCTCCCCCAGGCCAGCCTCCTCTCTGCTCCTCGGCGGCCATCTTCTCCAGAACGCATGGTGAACGCTGCTGGAAGCGCTGGACGGAAGCATCGTGGTCTGGGTCCCCCCGCATACCTCTCCTCCGCTGTGGCTCAGGTCTGTGTATGCAGCGCTGTGTCCTACCAGGCCCTGTGTCTGTGTAGTTGAGTAATCAGCGCTGTTAGTGCAGGAATTGTTATTTCTCTGCATTGTATGTGACTGTGCTAGCGCTGCCTGTAACTTTTCTTCTCTAAACTGTCAACTTTATTACTGTCCCTGTTCTTCTGCTAAAGCCCTTGCGGTGCGGTGCTGCAGGGTGGCCTCTCGCCTATTTAATACTTAATTGGTGAGAGAGGTCACATACGTGGTGCCATCATGTCTGAAAGTGATTTTCCCCTCTGGCTACAGTGTACCACGTGCAAAGTACCGTTAGCGGAGGGGGAGGGTAGCGCGGAGGGCCTTTGCCGGCAGTGTTTGTCCATGGCGCGGCCTATTACGGTTACAGCACCGGTACAGGAGCCGCCCTGGGCTTGTTTCGCTCAGGCGTTAACAGCTTTAGTGGGCCAGTTAGCTCCGCAGCCCGCGTTTACTCCGATGGGTTTGTCCCAGCAGTCTGTGGTGTCGTCACCCATGCAGGGGTTCCCACGACAATTGGTGGTACCCCACAGTCTCCCTATTTCCCCGCTCCCGGGTTCTCAGGAGCCAGCGTGGGTTAACTCCCTGACGAGTTCTGTACAGCACTTGTCGGATGTGTTGCAAGGGGAGTCTGTGATGCGGCCTCATAAAAGGCCGGTGGCGTCTCTGTCCGCTCCTTATGAGGATGACGAAGGGACGTCTGATGATGGGGAGATTCTGGATCCTTACGATCAGGAACCTCTCCATACTAAGGACGCTGATGCTAAGTCCAAAGTATATATTCCTGGACTTATTCGGGCGGTCCGCACAGCCTTGGTGATTGAGGACGAAGTTCCCCCAGCGGCTAAATCTAAGTATGCCTTTTTCAAAGATGTGAAGGGCGATGCCACAGTCTTTCCTCTTTCGGGTCAGTTGGTGGACCATTTAGAGGAAGCGTGGAAACAACCTGGCAAAAGATACCAGCCGCAGAGACGCCTGGCGGTGGCTTATCCGTTCGCGGATAATTATTTTGCTAAGTGGGAATCCCCTCCACAGGTGGATTCTCACGTGACCCGTCTTGTCCGTAGTGCCACATTGCCGATGCCATCCATGTCCTCCCTTAAGGATGCTACGGACCGCAAGGTAGAAATCTGCCTGAAGTCCGCTTATTCCCTTGCAGGGGGGGCAGCACGGCCGGCTATGGCCATTTGCTGGGTTGCCAGAGCGATGGAGCGCTGGGCGGATTCATTAGAGGCTTCTTTTGAATCCGACTGTCCGGCCGAACAGGCGGAGTTGATTGGCAATCTCCGTGATTCGGCCACCTACATCAACGAGGCGGCTCTAGACATTAGTACTCTGGTGTCTAGAATTTCTTCAGCAGCGGTAGCTGCTCGTCGCACCTTGTGGCTGCGATCCTGGAAGGCGGACGCAGATTCCAAGAAAGGTCTGGAAGCGTTGCCGTTTACCGGAGAAGTTCTCTTCGGTCCGGATCTGGATAAGATTGTGGCCACGCTGGCGGCAGCCAAATCTGCTTGTCTCCCGTCGGCCGCTGCTCCTTCTGGTTCGGGACCATCGTCCTTTCGGTCATCTAGGGCCCAGGGCAGGCCCAAACCACAGTCGTTTCCTCGACAGGCTGGCCCTAAGAAATCGGTCAAGCCCCGGAAGCAGGCATGGAGTACCAGACGTCCGGCCCCCAAGCCAGATGACAAGCCTGCGGCCTGACGGTCCGGGCCTCCCTTTGGGGGATCCCAGGGTGGGAGGCCGCCTGCTACAGTTGGCCCAGTGTTGGTCGACCACTACGACAGACACTTGGGTTCTGGAGGTGGTTTCCCACGGATACGCCCTCTCCTTCCGGCACAGACCCCCGGCTCGCTTCTTCACCACGGGTCTCCCATCAGACCGGAACAAGACTACGGAGCTGCGGAAGGTATTGCACACTATGCTCCAGGCTGGAGTTATAGTGGCTGTTCCATTCTCCCAGAGGGGCCAGGGTTTCTATTCAAATCTATTTTTGGTACAGAAACCCAATGGGTCATATCGTCCGATTCTCAACCTCAAAGCACTCAACAAGTCTTTGCGGGTCCCGAAGTTTCGGATGGAGACCCTACGGTCCATCATTCTGGCGCTGGAACCTGGGGACTACTTGGTGTCATTGGACATACAGGACGCTTACCTGCATGTCCCTATTCTTTTGCGCCATCAACAGTTCCTCAGGTTTGCAATCCGCAGCGACCACTTTCAGTTTCGGGCGTTACCTTTTGGCCTGGCAACAGCACCACGTGTTTTCACCAAGGTGATGGCGGTCATGGCGGCTTCTCTGCGGCTGCAGGGAGTCCGCATGTTGCCGTATTTGGACGACCTGTTATTGGTGGCAGGATCTCCAGAGCTCCTGTTACGCCACTTGGACCTGACCATTGCACTGCTGCAACGGCACGGCTGGCTAATCAACTGGCAGAAGTCCACTCTAGTCCCGTCTCGGAGGATTCTGCATCTTGGAGCCTTATTGGACTCGGGACAGCAAAGGATCTTCGTGACGGAGGACAAGATCTCTGCTTTACAGTCAAGGGTGCGCAGTTGCCTGCACAGTGTCCTTACACTCGGCGATGAGGTTACTGGGCTCCATGGTGTCGGTGTTCGACATGGTGGAATACGCCCAGTTTCACTCCAGACCTCTGCAGCACCTGATCCTGTCCAAGTGGAACGGGCGGACTCAGTCTCTGAAGTCCCAGACGATTGTGCTCACCCAGGAGGTTCGCCTGTCCCTTGCGTGGTGGTTACAGACGACCCACCTCAACAAGGGACGTCCGTTCTGGGTTCCAAATTGGGTCCTGTTGACAACGGACGCCAGTCTTCGGGGCTGGGGAGCAGTTTCGGGTCCACACTTGTTCCAGGGCAGGTGGACGCCGACAGAAGCGGAGCTTCCAATAAATATCTTGGAACTCCGTGCGGTCTTCAATGCTCTCCAGCAGGCACAGCGGTTTCTCCAGGGTCGCCCGGTGCAGGTCCAGTCGGACAACGCTACCACCGTGGCCTACATAAACAGGCAAGGAGGAACTCGCAGTCGGGCGGCTCTCGTAGAGGTCTCTCGGATCCTGGTTTGGGCGGAGCGCAATCTTCCGGCCATATCAGCGGTCTTCATCCCGGGAGTGCTAAATTGGGAGGCGGACTTTCTAAGTCGCCAGGACGTTCATCCGGGGGAATGGTCCCTGCACCCGGACGTTTTTCAACTACTGGTGAACAGGTGGGGTCTTCCAGAAATCGACCTCATGGCGTCCCGGCACAACAACAAGTTGCCGGTGTACGGGTCTCGCACAAGAGACGAAGGGGCGTCTCTGGTGGATGCTCTGGCCGTCCGGTGGACGTTCCGGTTCGCATACCTGTTCCCTCCGGTCTCCCTTCTTCCACGGGTAATCCGGAAATTCAAACAGGAAGGAGGGACGCTCCTGTTGATAGCTCCCGCGTGGCCCAGACGGCACTGGTTCTCAGACCTTCAGGGTCTGTCCGTGGACAGTCCTCTGCGGTTGCCGCTACGACCGGACCTTCTGTCTCAGGGTCCTTGCCTTCACCCGGACCTGACTCGGCTGTCTTTGACGGCGTGGCTGTTGAGACGGCCATGCTGAGGTCCCGGGGGTTTTCCAGCTCTGTGGTGCGTACCATGTTACGAGCTCGGAAACCGTCTTCCGCGAGGATATACCATCGCGTGTGGCATACGTTCTTCCAGTGGTGTCGACCGAGAGGTTATGCACCGCGGGAGTTCCGTCTGTCTCGGATTCTCGCCTTCCTGCAAGCGGGACTAGATCATGGGCTTCGCCTTGCTTCTTTGAAGGTACAGGTTTCGGCCCTATCTGTCTGGTTTCACCGTAGGATTGCTACAATCCCGGATGTGCGCACCTTTATGCAGGGTGTTCTCCGCATTCAGCCGCCCTTTGTTCCACCTGTGGCGCCTTGGGATTTGGCTGTGGTCCTGAGGGCTCTCCAAGGACCGCCGTTTGAACCACTGGGCTCAGTGGATCTTAAATGGCTAACAGCTAAGACTGTTTTCCTTCTGGCCATTGCTTCGGCCAGACGTGTTTCTGAGTTAGGGGCTCTTTCTTGTAGACCCCCTTTCTTGGTTTTTTATGGGAACAGGGCAGTGCTCCGCACTCGGCCCGAGTTTCTTCCCAAAGTTGTTTCCCGGTTTCATGTTAACGAGGAAATAGTTGTTCCGGCCTTTAACTCACCGGGTCTTTCCGTGGGTGAGGCCTCTTTGGATGTTGTGCGGGCCTTAAGGACTTATGTTGACCGCACTTCTTCGTTTAGGAAGTCGGACGCTTTGTTTGTCCTCTATGGCTTCCGTAAAAAGGGTTGGCCTGCTTCAAAGCAAACTTTGGCAGCCTGGATCCGTATGGCTATTTCTGAAGCTTATCTTCATGAAGGCCTACCGGTCCCTCCTTCTCTGAAGGCTCATTCCACTAGGTCTGTGGGTCCTTCGTGGGCAGCTCGACGTGGTGCCTCGGCAGTTCAGATCTGCAAGGCTGCTACGTGGTCTTCTGTCCATACCTTCGTGAGGTATTACAGGTTTGACACCTTCGCCTCTCAGGATGCTTCCTTCGGGCGGCGGATTCTCCTTTCTGCACAGGAGCGTCCCCACCCTTAAAGGATACTGCTTTGGGACATCCCCAAGGTATCCTGTGGATACCCTATGGACCCTGAAGTAGAAAATATGAGATATGGTAAGAACTTACCCTTGTTATCTCTATTTCTACGAAGTCCATAGGGTTCCACAGGACTCCCGCCCTGTCGCACCTGTGCTGCAGATGGGCTTTGCTCTGGTCACCGGTTTTCCGTCTCCCTCTGGTGAGAATGTGATTCTTGTATGTGTCCAGATCTTTGTTCTCTCTCTTCCTTCTCCTCCTCCGGCCTATGGCTTGGTAACTAACTGAGGTGCCTTGGCCCGGGGACGGGGTATAGGAGGGGGACCTAGTGCATCCTGGGAGGCTGAAAGCTTAACTCTTTGGTGCCCTGCGACTGACGTCACACCTATACCCCAAGGTATCCTGTGGAACCCTATGGACTTCGTAGAAATAGAGATAACAAGGGTAAGTTCTTACCATATCTCATATTTTTGTGTTATTGAAACAGTTCATGTATGTGATTGTCCCGTGCGTCAAACAGAGAATCGCCCACTTACAGACAGTGTAAGGCACAGACGGATTGGCACTTTTAACCTTTTCAATGTGCAGTTGGGTATGTTCTGTTGGCCTTTATAATGTCTACGTGAGAAATGAACATGCTTAGCTTATTGACACTTATGCAATAACTGCGTGTCCCAGTGGTTCAGCGGCTCTGGCGGTGCCTTTTGAGTCCATCCCTATCTTTAACCCTGACCCTAACCACCTGCAGCAGGAATGTCGGAATGTTGACACTTGACATGTCAACATGGTGACTGCATCACTCAATGCCCATGTATGTACAATTCTAAAAGGGGGCATTTTGGATCCTAGGTTTGAATGAATACATCAAGAGTTCTGCATTTTTATTTATTTTTTTCTAACCTTGAATTACATGAAATATATTATGGTCACGTGCTGCGATATTAGTATAACTGTCAGATGTCAACTTGCATCCCTTCACAGCTTGCTCAGCCAGCGATTCCCAAATCAGAAGAAGGTTTTATTAGTCATTATCTTATGGTGCATACACACGGTCAGATCAGACAAAGATCCGATATCGTTGTCTGATCGTCCTACATGTGCTAGATGATAGTTATCGAACATCCAGCACATGGACCAACCCCCCAACTACTATAACGACCCTCAATCAACTATCGAGGGTCCCTATAGTAAACAGGCTAACCTGGTCGATATCAACCAGGTTGGCCTGCATGCATGGGCGATGGTCGATATTGACCATCATTTGGTCGTTGAAAGGTGCTAATAAACAGGACGATATAGTTATCGTTTATATTGTCCTGATTATCTAACCGTGTGTTTGCACCATAATATATTTAAAATATTTATCCTTTTGGTTGATTGCGATAATATATTAACTTTTTTGTTGTTTTTATGGATAAACCTAACCCCCTCTCCTGAAGATGCAGCCTGTAGTACAGTGGTCTTCAACCCGTGGCCCACCGAACGGGGGGAGCTGTTCTCCGCAGCCAGCCAACAGGCTCCAATTGCCGGGCACCCGCTGAGATTTTGTTACCAGTGGCGCCCGTTCCTACCTGCAGTCCTGCACCGCCAGCCGAAGGCTGGAGCTCACTCCTGAGCTCCGGTTCCCGCAGTGTACTATGGGAGAGACGTCATGACATCTCTCACATAGTTCAGACAGAAGAGCAGCCGGGCGGACCGGAGGCAGCAGACGCGGGAACGGGGTTTAAGGTTAGTAGTAGTGTGTGTGTGTGTGTGTGTGTGTGTGTATATATATATATATATGTGTGTGTGTATATATATATATATATATGTGTGTGTGTGTATGTGTATATATATATATATTTTTTTTTTATTTTTTTTTAAGCGGCTTCACTACTACTAGGGGGCATTACTATTAGGGGCACTAATACTAGGGGGCATTTCTATTTGGGGCATTACTACTGGGGGCACAAATACTGGGGCACCACTAATGGGGGCATTGCATAGGGGGCACCACTAATGGGGGCACTACATAAGGGTCACTACCTCTACTGGGGACACTGCATAAGGGGCATTACCACTGTGGGCACTGCGTAATGGGTGGCACTACTGGGGGCACTGAATAAAGGGTACTACCACTACTGGGGGCACTACATAAGAGGCATTACCACTGTGGACACTGCACTACCACTACTGGGGGAACTGCACATGGGGCACTACCACTACTGGGGGAACTGCATAAGGAGCACCACTACAGTGGGCATTGCATTAGGGGCACTGCTGCTGTGGGCATTGTGTATATGGGGCACAAATGTGAGCATTGTGTAAAAGGGGCACTGCTGTGTGTCCCATATTCATGTATGACACAACTATGTGGTGTAATGGGAATTGTGTGAATCAAGATTGTGCTACTGTGTGGCGTATAGCTTAGTGGCCCTCGGGTTTCGTTGAATTTTTTAATGTGGCGAACACTGTAAAAGGTTGAAGACCCCTGCTATAGTATATGATAGTGAATTGATGGCATACTTGTGAACAGCGAATCTACCCACTATGTGGTGGTAACAAGTGCATGTATAATAATCCTATACACTTCATTTACGTCATTTTCTTAAAGCAGAATCTAATGAGTTTTAATTGGTGCCAACAGTTGTGTTCTTGGAAACTGCAATATAGAGAGGCTGTGTCTTTTAATTATTATTTTTTATTTTTTTAACACTTTTGCCAGATAATCGATACAAACTTAGTATCTAGTTCATGGAATGTTACACGGCTTTTACTGTTTAATTTCCAATGCACTAGTATAATGACTAATCCTTGCAGCTGTATTTCATATTTACTTTAAGGGATGGACTTCTGCTTTTCTGACTGAGTTTTGGCAGTATAAATAAAAACTAATTGCTGCTTTATAAATTGGGTATAGATTTCTATTAGCTAACATTTTGCATCGACTTGTTCCCCCTCATTTACAGAACATTGTGGCTAGTGCTTATTTTAATAACATTTCTAGTAAGAATTTCTCACCAGTATCTCCAAGGCCTCGAAGATAAACCGTTGTAGAAATGAAACAAAATTAGTGGTTGTTTTATTATGAGGGAGGTTAACGGTCTCTATTGGCGGAGATTAGCATTTTTTTTTTTCTTTCAAGTTATTTAAACATACAATGCAAGATACTGTATGAAGGGACAGGGCAGTATCAAGTTACTATAACTTCACAGTACTGTAGATCAGTGGTCGGGGAGCAGGGGTAAATTAACCCATTTGGGGTAAAACTGAAATAATGGACGGACATTGGGTAATGGACGGACAGCCGGGCATGCATATGAATCATTGCATGCCCGGTTGTCAGTCCATTACCCCCAGGAATGGAGGTCACTGGTGCCGGATGCAGCGCTGCACCCGGCGTCAGTGACCCAGCCGGCCTCCCTGTGGCTCCAGCCCGGCGCCACAGGGAGGCTCTAAGCCGGACGCCTGTTGATATGTTATTACCAGCGGGCGCCCGGCTCCTTCCCTGCAGCACTGTATTAGCCGGAGGCTGGAGTTCTCTTCTGAACTCCAGCTTCCAGCTCTCTCCATGCACACAATGGGAGAGACGTCATGACGTCTCTCCCATAGTTCCGAGGAGCAGCCGGGCGAACAGGAATGAGGCGGATGCAGGAGCGGGAATTAGGTAAGTTTAGTAAGGTAAGTTTTTTTGTTTTGTTTTTTTGTATGGGGGCACTGCTACAGGGGCATAACTATGGGGGCACTGCTATAGGATTTCCTTCCTTCCTTTCAAATCAAGGGGGTAACGTCTGCATATCTAAATATATTTTGGGGTAAAAGGTAAAAAAGTTCCATGATCCCTGCTGTAGATAATTAGAACAGTGTATGATTTGCTGAGGAATGTTTTCCCGGGATCGGTGATGGGGCTGTAACTTTCTCTTCATATCTCCCGTGTGTGTGTGTGTGTGTGTGTGTATAGCTAATTGCTGACAATAGGCAATGCTGATGTTCAGAGTTGAGCGCTCCTATGCTGCTGCACGTGTGCAAAAATCCATATAAACTCCTATGGCGCATGCCTGAAGGCGCTATTAATACGGTAAGGGTAATGTTTTGGGAAAAGTGCTGGGCATTCCTGGGCAGTGACAAAACAGATAAACGGAGATGGCCCATCTTAGGGGTGTGTTTTGAGAGTGCCAGGGGCATGTCGCCGTACTAAGACGGAAAGTTTAGATGATGCAACTGATGGTGGTGTTTAAAGACGCAGTATTGCAGCATCTACAGGGTCTCATAGTGGGCGTCTCAGTCCTTACACAGTCATACTCTTGGATGTACACCAGGGACGGGCTTTTTAGTGGCATTTGTGTAAAGTCACAGCGACCGCCAAATGACTCTGGCGCGTCTGCATCCACCGCTGAATAAATCCGCGAGGAGTGCCACCTCGGGGCTGGTCTCCCAAATGAATTTAATTTGCTCCCGGCCATTAGATGGGATCTAATTCTTTCAAACAATTAAATCACTTTTTACAATTTGTAGTTTCATCTGAATTATGTGTAAAGGATTAAATTGGCGGAGTTTTAAAACAATTTTACTGTCTTCTATCCTTTGGCAACGTTTGTACAGAAATAAATGCATCATAAAATGAGGGATTACAGGTAATAAAACAAAAAATAATGAATATTGATAAATATGCACAAGCTGCACCTCTGCTTCTATCAGGTATGGCCTTTCAGTTTTATCTGAGCGCTTATTTTGTTTTTTAAACGGTTAAATTTTCGATTGGAGTGGATTATGAATGTTATTTGGGGACAGGATAAAGCGGTTCATTTTATCACTTGGCGAATGAGCCAGACTGCATGTTTGGTCCGAAAACTATTCCAACTATTGCCTGCACGTAGGACAGCACAGACAGCCTTGGTAAAGTGTCGGGCAGACTAAGGGCCTGATTCTGAGTCGCACGCACTGCCAATGTCAGACTCAGTAGAGCGTCACGTTTCCAGATAGCGAGTCGAAGTTGCGATTGAAGCACACGAGAGATCACTGTGTCAGAAATGCATTGAAAGTGTATTGGGCATTCCTGGGCGGTGACAGGGAGGGGGTCTTAGCGCACGCATGGTGATGTGTGCGCTAAGACCCCCTCCCTGTCACCGCATGGTGATGCGTGTTATGGAAGTGTCACAGGTGTGTTGCTGAAATTGGTTGGGTACACAGATGCTCAACCGCTCACATACTGTATGAGTCCATACTTGGATGGAGAACTACACCTGCCATATGTCTAAAGACTCACCAGTCTGTATTTCACCATGTACAGATGCTGAAAGTGGGCGTCTCAGTCCTTGCACATTGTGATGCACAGATGTACACCAGGGAAGTGGCATTTGCCTAAAGTCTCAGGCTGGCAGCAGCCAAAAGATGGAGACATGAGTGGCTGCATCCGACTCAGAACCAGGCCCCAAGAGTGTATGACATGTCTACATATCACTTCCACGCACAACTTCTGCATTTCCCATTGTTGCTCCTTCTGTTGGAATGGTACCTCTGTACATAAAACCTCTCTCATTCAGATTCTGCTCTGCTTTCAGATTTTAAGAAGATGAGCTGCAACATACTTCTTGGATTTGGACAGCAACTGTTTCGTCGCAAGGTTGTGGGACCTGAAACAAAGGAGAGCAGATTGGCCCGATGCCTCAACACGTTTGACTTGATAGCCCTGGGTGTGGGCAGCACACTTGGTGCAGGGGTGTACGTCCTGGCCGGAGCTGTGGCGCGGGTCGATGCTGGGCCTGCCATTGTAATCTGCTTCCTCATTGCTGCCCTGGCTTCTGTTCTTGCTGGCCTGTGCTATGGAGAATTTGGTGCAAGAGTTCCAAAAACCGGCTCTGCCTACATGTATAGCTACGTCACAGTAGGGGAACTGCTGGCTTTTGTTACAGGCTGGAATTTAATTCTGTCTTATGTTATTGGTAAGTAGATTATTTTTGCATTCAAACACAAAATGCTTCCCTGGCACAAACCCAGGGGCTCACTGTTCTCTTATAAACAAAGGGATGGGTTCATCTGGGGACACGCTCTGTGCTGGTAAATGGTAAGAACCACTTTTGCCCAGGCTGTGATCCTTTACAGTAGTTGTATTACAGTAGTTATTATGTGGTGTGTTGTCGTCATCCTACTATCGAGAGTGTAATCTCCTGTGTCCTTGATAGACTGTTCACGTGCACAGATCCTATCTGCTTAATGTGCCTAGCTGTAGGCAGCTGAAACTAGAAAGGCACTGTTCTGTGCACAGTGCCTTATTTTTAAACCCTCTAAATAAAAACAGGGGTGCATCTTGGGGTCTGAGCGCCCCTGACAAACTAAGGGACTGGCGCCCCCTCCAATGACTGCTTCTACTTGAAAAAATAAAATAACACACACTGGGGGTAGTTTAATTCAGACACCTGTAGAAATAGGGAGAATATTTTTTTTTTCTCTTTTTAATATATATATTTTTTACAGAACTTTAATGCAAACCACTATTTACTAATGCCAAAAGACACAGGAAAAGCTTGAAAACATAGCATCAAAAACAAACATGCATTATGGGTAAAATAATTTACATATATTCAAACTGGACTGTACACTGCATTATGCTTTTTTAACTCTGCCATATAATTCACCGGTAAAACCACCCACACGGGTCCATTGCTATCTCCCACACAATAATAAAAACAGCCCATAAGGAGCATATCTTAATCCTGACACCTGAGTATCCACAATCTGTAAAGATCATGGTCAATTCCCCATACTGAGGAAAAGATAAATGTATTAGTACTTACACTGGGGGTAGTTCAACTTACACGCCTGTAGAAATAGGGAGACTAATATATATATTATATATGTAGGGCATGCATCAGTTATAACACTTACTACATGCAAGCACTGTTTATTAATTTCTATATGTCAACAACATAGGAAAAGAGGGCATCAATAACAAACAAGGTGCATTGTGGGCAAGATAATTTGCATATATGCAAATTATCTTGCGAATAGAGCATTGTGGTTGATGTGGTGCTTACACTCTTTTCCTGCAAGTGGACATATGGGAATTAGTGAGTGGTGATTGGTATGTAGTGGGTATTGTCGGAGAAGAGATATATTATAAAAAAAAAAATTAGTCTCATTTTAAATGTTTCTGATATAAAGGGACATATAAGAAGCCTGATACACATTATTATTATTATTATTATTATTATCCTTTATTTATATGGCGCCACAAAGGTTCCGCAGCGCCTTACACAGTACATAAATGAGCACACAAGAAAAACAGTTAATAGTAATACAAAACAATGCAGGACAAGGACAAGGTTATAAACTCAGCTGTAAAACACAAGCAGCAGGACATGAGCAACCAGGTGGTAGGTGCCATTGTAGGGAGTTAGGAGTAAACTATACTATAAGTAGGGGGAGGAGAAGCACGTGAGGATGAGGGCTACAATCAATGGAGGAAACTGATAAGAGCAGAGGAGACAGAAGGAGACCAGGGATCATTTACTAATGACAGCTTTCTGCGGCACACTGCGCAGAGCAAACAGGAGACCAGTGATCATTTGTTACGCCCCTGAATTAATATTATGTTTTAATCTCTCTCTCATGAAAGCATGTCCTTAAAGTGTGTGCTGCCTCCGGTTTATTATTCCTATATAGCTAAAGAAAGTGTAAAACTTTTCAGTTCTGCACCAGAGTAAACTTTTATATATACAGTACAGTAGACAGAGCTACAGATGCTAAATTATTTGTTGTGTGTGAGACTTGAAAGTGCCCAGTTCAAGTTAATGTACATTTTATGTCTGTGGTAGTATTTTATAAATCTTACATTTCATTTCCATCTGTGTTTTAAGGTACGTCTAGTGTAGCCCGCGCATGGAGTGGAGCTTTCGATGATATGACCGGCAAGCAGATTAAAGGGTTCTGTTTACAGCATTTCAGCATGAACGTGCCAGGAGTACTGGCAGAATATCCCGATCTGTTTTCAGTGATCATAATTGTGGTACTAACAGGTAATGTAGTTAATGAGAAATACTGTATGTATTGTAAGATGCTGCAATTAATATTTACTTAGATAATTTGCACTGAATTCTATTTTGTTACATGCAAATGATTTACATTATTATATTGTATACAAATTGGGCAATTGGATTTAAGCACTTACTACTCTATCTCCAGTGTTCATTCTAGCACCCTGGACCTGTCGCAAGCCGTGCAGTTCCTCTTTCCTGCCTGGGGTGTCTGTCTCTGCTCTGGTGGTTCTAGCACACTCAGCTTAATGCTATAATCTGCTGTGATACAGACCAGAGTGTGACAGAAGCACAAGAGCAGATAGCGACACCCCAGGCAGGAAAGAGGAACTGCACAGGTTGTGACAGGTGCAGGGTGCTAGAATGAACACTTATCTGTTCGTTTTTGTGGGACATGAGTATCCAGACTTGTTACTCCTGACGTAAACCTTGTGCAAATGCTAGTGATGTACAGCTGGATGCATCTGGTCTGCCAGAACACAAATGTATGTACCTTAAATGCTCTTTTGCATTTGGTGTGCAAATGTGCCCAACTCAACATTCTGTAATCCCTAATGTGTGAATGTTCTTGTTGTATTTACTGGTTCACAGCTAAAATGCTTTAATTCACATTGATTACAACTGGCTTGGCATTGTGCGGGAGACATTTTGACTTTAACTACCTCCCGGTTATAGTAGATCATATACAGTGCCTTGCAAAAGTATTCACCCCCTTGGTTTTTTACCTTTTTTGTTACATTACAACCTGTAATTTATTTTTATCTGAATTTTTTTGTGATGGATCTGCACAAAATAGTCTAATATGGTGAAGTGAAATGAGAAATATATATATAAAAAATAATCTTTATAAATAAAATTCTGAAAATTGGCATGTGCATATGTAATCACTCCCTTTGCTATGAAGCCCCTCAGAAGTTCTGGTGCAACCAATTACCTTCAGAAGTCACATAATTACTGAAATGAAGGCCACCTGTGTGAAATTTAAGTGTCACATGACCTGTCAGTATAAACACAAATTTTCTGAAAGGCCCCAGAGGCTGCAACACCACTAAGCAAGAGGCATCACACCATGAAGACCAAGTAGCTCTCCCAACAAGTCGGGGACAAAGTTGTTGAGAAGTAAAATTCTGGGTTGGGTTATAAAAAAATATCCAAATCTTTGATGATCCCCCAGGGCACTATCAATTCCATTATCCTCAAATGGAAAGAACATGGTACCGCAACAAACCTGCCAAGAGAGGGCCGCCCACCAAAACTCACAGACCGGGCAAGGAGGGCATTAATCAGAGAGGCAGCACAGAGACCAAAGGTAACCCTGAAGGAGCTACAGAGTTCCACAGCAGAGACTGGTGGATCTGTGCATGTGACCACAATAAGCCGTACACTCCATAGAGCTGGGCTTTATGGAAGAGTGGCCAGAAAAAAGCCATTACTTAGTGATAAAAATAAGAAGACACAATTTTAGTTTGCCAAATGGCATGTGGGCGACTCTCCAAATGTATGGAGGAAGGTGCTCTGGTCAGAGGAGACTAAAATTTTACTTTTCACCCACCAAGGAAAACGCTATGTCTGGCGCAAACCCAACACATCCCATCACCCCAATAACACCATCCCCACAGTGAAACATGGTGGAGGTAGCATCATGCTGTTGGGATGTTTTTCAGCAGCAGGGACTGGGAAACTGAATCGAGTCGAGGGAAAGATGGATGGTGCTAAATACAGGGATATTCTTGAGCAAAACCTGTTTGTCTGCCTGTGATTTGAGACTGGGACGAAGGTTCACCTTCCAGCAGGACAATGACCCGAAGCATACTGCTAAAGCAACACTCCAGTGGTTTAATGGGAAACTTTTAAATGTGTTGGAATGGCCTAGTCAAAGCTCAGATCTCAATCCAATTGAGAATCTGTGGTCAGACTTGAAGATTGATG
Source organism: Taudactylus pleione (assembly GCA_031769625.1). NCBI lineage: Eukaryota > Metazoa > Chordata > Amphibia > Anura > Myobatrachidae > Taudactylus > Taudactylus pleione. The sequence goes on from JAUIMM010000042.1 coordinate 13,467,556, forward strand.
TTCACAAGCGGAAACCATCCAACATGAAGGAGCTGGAGCAGTTTTGCCTGGAGGAATGGGCAAAAATCCCAGGGGCAAGATGTGGCAAGCTCATAGAGACTTATCCAAAGCGACTTGCAGCTGTAATTGCCGCAAAAGGTGGCTCAACAAAGTACTGACTTTTGGGGGGTGAATAGTTATGCACGCTGAAGTTTTCTGTTATGTTGTCCTAAATGTTGTTTGATTCACAATATACTTACTAATGCTTAGTCCAGTGGTTCGAGAGAGAGAGAGAGAGAGAGACTCTGACTGACTTGTGCTTTAATAGAAGTAATTTTAATGTAGCTTCCCTTTCATCTTCGGAGATAATCTCTCTGTCACCAATAATATTAGAGACACGCAAAGTGCATTAAAAAAATACAAGCGTCATTATAGCTACGACTTTCTAAATGGTTTCACCCAATACTGTCGTCCTATTCTTGTTAATTTATATTTTTTTCTTCTCAGCTCTGTTAACCTTTGGGGTGAAAGAATCGGCATTCGTCAACAAGATCTTCACATGTGCCAACGTACTGGTCCTGTGTTTTGTTATTGTTTCCGGATTTGTGAAAGGCTCAATTGAGAACTGGCAGCTTTCCGAGAAATTCAACGGAACCAACATGACGCACTTAGACATGTACGCTCAGAAACTCTCTGCTGTTTTACACTTTGTTGAAAGGAGTCTCTTGTATGTCACACTTTTACTTAGTGGAGAGGAGCCATAATGATATAATTAGTATAGAATGTCTTTACTGTGCATTTTCCATGTTTGTATGAGATCGGTCTAATAATCCCCCAGGGCTGACCTTTCCCAGTGTGCAAAGTTAATAAGTTATAGTGTAATTTTAGCTATATTGAAGAATACTGAGGCTTACCATAACTTGCCGTCGCTGGATCAGAAGCACAGTTACTGGGGACTTTAAATTTAGGTTCAGATCAGCATATGTACTACAGTATATAAGGCAGATAATTGACAGGAGTGTAGTGAGATAACAATGGACCCGGAAAGCCGCTATATTGGAGGAGGCGTGGCCACATCCCATTGGTTGCGCTGTGAAGAAGCTATGCACCACTACATTCTTAGGATACATTTTTGTCTCTGATTTGAATTTTCTGTAATGGTGCATACACACGGTCAGACTTGCTAGATCAACGATGAACGATTTGACCAACGATTTCATGAACGATTTCTGACAGTATTAAAATAAATGAGATCGTCCAAATCTGTCTGCAACCAGTCTGTCAGATATCGTTATCTGACATGCGGGAACGCGCATCGGTGGTCGATGCATGCCCTACATGTCAAAGATATGAACGATTTTTACAGTCGTTATCGTTCATATCTGATAAGCAATCTGACCATGTGTATGCACAGTTCCATGTAACATGAGTAAGCCATGTGTGTGTACTGTAAGTTAATAGTGTGAGTTACGTGATCTGTTGTTTAAATTCTCGTTTTAGTCGTACAGTTTGCAACAATTCGAATTATGGCAGTGGCGGATTTATGCCATTTGGGTTTTCTGGAGTACTTTCTGGGGCTGCTACCTGCTTCTATGCGTTTGTTGGCTTTGATTGCATTGCTACTACAGGTGGGTACAGCCTGCAATCCACAAATGCCTTTACACTAGAATGACTGTAAAAGTGCCCTCACAGCTAGTAACATAAGGTGCAACCACTGTCAGAATAATTTTTATTTATTTTACAATTCTATTTTTGTTTTTATTAATGTATTGCTTTTTTAAATTATTATTATTATTTTGTTTGCTTTAGGTGAAGAAGTGAAAAACCCTCAGCGAGCCATTCCTATTGGCATTGTGGCGTCTCTCCTTATCTGCTTTGTGGCATACTTTGGGGTATCTGCAGCCCTTACCCTCATGCAGCCCTATTGTTTGCTGGATACAGTCAGCCCTTTACCGGAGGCGTTTGCTCACATAGGTTGGCAAGGAGCTAAATATGCAGTTACAGTCGGGTCCCTGTGTGCTCTTTCTGCCAGGTACGTCATTATGTATGATTTGCGGGAATGTACATTACTTCACAATGTGATTAAAATTTAGAATATGCTCAAATTGCATTTCCCCCCCCCCCCCCAATTACCCCATATTCTCATTTCTGCTCTCTCCATACTGTATATCCCCTGGCTGTCTCCTTACTGTATAACCCCTGGCACCCTGCATAGACTGATATCGGGCAGCGTCATAGTCTTGTTGTCCTGGCCTGTTGTAGGCGCCATTAGCTGGGGGTCTGCGTGCCTCCACTGTGCACGACAGCCATTCACAATGATTATAGATGCTGCACTACCACCTAAGGAGGGAGAGGGACATTATAGCCATGTGACGTCGTGGATAAGGGAGTGTAGGCGGAATGTCTTAATGAGAAGCCGCTATCATGGGCACTGCGGCTGCTGAGTAGCCCTAATAATCGCATCCTATTGTGCGACCATGTTTGAAGTGATCATCACAGATGTTCATTACTTCCGGTCTTAGTACAACTTTAAGACAGCGGAGAGACAAACTTCAAACTAAAGGTTTTAGGGTTTTTTTTTTTACCATATTTTACATTTTATTCATCATTGGCAAATAAGACTAGAGTAAATATTGTGCAGAAAGATATATTATTTTACAGTGTGCCTCATAATTTGCATTCTATGATAAACTAGTCTGGGTGTTTAATACTTTTAGTAGGTGATTTGTATCACAGCCGTGTTGAATGTTGCTATACATTTATATATACACACGTTATGTATGTATGTGTGTGTTTATGATTATTTTTAGAATTTCTTTTTTGTTTGTTCCGTATAGTCTCCTTGGCTCGATGTTCCCCATGCCTCGAGTGATTTATGCTATGGCAGAGGATGGGCTGCTATTTAAAGTTTTATCCCGAGTTAGTGAGAAGAGCAAGACTCCAGTAATAGCCACAGTTTCTTCTGGAATTGTTGCAGGTAAGAATGGAGATGCACATTATTCAGTCAGTACAAAAATGTTACCCGGGCTACACAATACCGGAGGAGCTTTTTACATCGCTTATACAAAATGATATATAATTCCTCTCATTAGTCACCGCATTTAATGAAATAACTAAACGGTAAACCTCTCTCTTGTAATTGATACTTTTGTCATCCCCAAAGTAGAGTGTGGGGGAGATTCAACAAATCCTGGAGAGAGATAAAGTGTAGGAGTGTCGTTGTACAGGCTGAGCTAAAAAATGACAGAAGCTGATTGTTTGGTATGAGCCACTTCTATTTGATACATCTCCCCCTGTGTCTAGGGTGTTGGAAACCTCTGTTGAGCGTCCTCCCCACAGTCTGCTTGCTTCATAATTAATTAAAGTGTACTCCTCTGACTTGGGGCCGGATTCAATTAGAGGCAAAAAGCCGTAATCGGCGAAAAAGTTTTGCCTATTGCCGCTGTTCGCCTGTTCAGAACTTGTCTCCAAATTCAATTCCAGGCGGAATTCGCCTTCGCAGAAACTCAATGCAATGTAATAGGCGAAAAAGTTTATCCAATGAATAACTGGTGAAAAGAAGTGCAAAATCTTTATTTTTGGGTGCAAACATGGGAAAACAACACAGAACCCTTGGGACAGTCCCCTAAAGGACAAATCTGGCAAAAACAAAAACCGGAGAACACCCCAAAAGTACTCCCATTTTTGTGGCAAAAAAGTGGGGGGACAAGCATAAAACTTAAGGGACCCCATACTTACATTGATGGTATGAATCCAACTTATTAATATTTCATCCCATCTGCACGGACACTTTATTCACATAGCGATTCTGTGGCAAGTATCTAATGAAAGGAAAACGACAATTTATTCACACCTCTTACCATTCACATTCATGTGCATCCCATCTTTCATTGATACCATTGTTTATATTTTATCTTAGTCACAATGACTAAACGTAATAGGTATAACCGTTTTCTACTTCAGGGTCCATAGGGGGTCCACAGGGTTGACCTTGGGGTATAGCTGGATCTGGATCCACGGGCACCACGCAGTTAAAGCTTTGCTGCTCCCAGGATGCACTTGGGTCCGTCCTCCTCTATACCCCGGCCACAGGCACCTCAGTTTTAGTTGGTGCCCGGCCGGAGTCGGGTCACCCTGTCGCAGTGGGGCTGCAGGAGCAGCCCCTAAGCTTTATTTTAAAAGAGAAATTTTTTATTTTTTTCTACTTTTTTTACACTGTTAGAGCGGCAGCATCAGACTGTCCTTTAGGACGTCCACGCTGCCGCTCCTTCTCCCCGCTGGCGCCGCGACGCCAGTACAGCTCTGGGGATCGCGGCGGGACCCCAGAGCCTGTACTAGCCGGGCTCTGGGGACTCCCTTGACTGCTGCCGGACGCGACGGGGATCAGGTAAGATACTTCAATGCAGTCAGGAGCCTCCGGTCTCTGGGGACAGACCGGAGGCGCTAGCGGCGGCGGCGGGCTCCCCCTCAATTGAGGAATACCCCGCGTGTACGCTAGACCACCAGGGTATCAGGCTGGTAGCGGGACCGGCAACCCGGGGGTTAATTGCTAGCCAGGGGAGGCAGCCTTCCCTGTCTAGCGGCTCCTCCCCTCAGCTCAGCGCGCCTTTCAACTAGGAGTCTGGCGTCGCTGAGCTGCTCTTATCTCTCGGCCACTCCTCCTCTGAGGTCTCCGGCGGCCATCTTTACTGGCACATCGCAGACTCCCAGGCGGTATCAAGTGGACCGGTCCCCCTGTGTACCTCTCCCCTGCAAAAGGACAGTGTACACAGCGCTATAGCCCTCCCAGACACTGAATCTGGGCGGTTGATTGTAGCGGAAGGTGCAGTGAGTACTAACTTTTCTGCATTGTATGTGACTATTGCTAGTGCTGCCTGTCTGTGACTTATTCTCCTTACTGTCAGCTTATAACTATCCCTTTCCTTCTCCTACGGCCCGGCAGGTGTGTGGGGGAAGGGCGTTTTTCTGAGACCCTCACTTATATAAAACACGTATTTGTGGGGTCAGTCACATACTGTTGTGTGCTACACAGTACCATATCTGGGCTGTTGTGTCGCATACTGGTGAGTGCGCGGGTGTTAAAACCATAATTCCTCTGGTGATACCTATTTCTTGTGATTTACGGTATCATGTCTGATGAGGAGACTGAGCGCTCTGTGGCTCCTGTGCTATTTTCCTGCAGACGTTGTGCTGCTGGAGTTGATGGGGAGGACTTATCTCAGGATGGTCTGTGCGGGCGGTGCCAGCTGGTACCGGGCCCCTCCAACCCCCCTGTATCACAGGACCCTCCTTGGGCGATGTTTTCACAGGTGCTGGCGTCTATTGCGGACCGGTTATCGGTCCCATCAGCGGTCCCTTCTAGGGCGTTACCGCAGCCCACCATCCCCCATTCCCCGAGGGTTCCACAAATGTTGCGGTCTTCCCCAGGGGCCCAGACTGTGGGTCCTTACTCGGGACTGCCTGTGTATGTGCAGTCTTCCCCAGGGACGCGTCAGTCTGTAGTGCCTTTGCAGAGTTTTGCTCCGACGGCTCCTCCGCCTTGGGTGGATGTTCTATCCAGCTCCGTACAGAGTCTGGCGGCTTCATCCTCGGCGTTTCAGTCCATGTTGCAAGGTGATGTGCCACCAAGGGTGTCTAAACGTCCGGTTGTGAGTTCACTAGCTGCGCAGTTGTCGGACTCGGAAGTGTCCTCAGATGATGGAGAAATCCATGAGGACTCTGACTCTGATGTCATGGGGCAGGAGGTGGAAGCTAAGTCCTCCATTAATGTTCCAGCCTTAGTTAGGGCGGTGCGGGCTATCCTACATGTTGAGGATGATGCGCCGGCTCCTAGGTCGAAGTTTCCTAATTTTAAAAAGGCCAAGGTGACCTCAACTGTGTTCCCCCTATCTGATCAATTATCGGATCATATGGCGGCGGCCTGGCAATTACCTAGTAAGAGGTTCCATCCACAGAAGAGGTTGGCGGCGAACTATCCTTTTCCTGAAGCTCATTGCAGGAAATGGGAAACTCCGCCGGCGGTGGATTCCCACGTTACCCGCTTGATCAAAAGCGCGACGCTGCCATTGCCGTCTATCTCCTCTTTGAAGGATCCCACGGACAGGAAGGTGGAGACTTGTTTAAAGTCCATTTATTCTCTTTCCGGGGCGGTGGCTCGCCCGTCCATGGCTATCTCCTGGGTGGCTAAAGCCATTGAGGCATGGGCCAATGCCTTGGAGGATACCTTTCCTGATGAGGCTCCGGATATCCAGAGAGCGTTAGTGGGACAGATGCGGGATGCAGCTTCCTATATTGGGGAAGCGTCTTTGGATGCCAGCCTGCTCACTTCTAGGGTGTCGGCTGCAGCGGTGTCTGCTCGGCGCTCCCTGTGGCTGAGGTCCTGGAGGGCTGATGCAGATTCAAAAAAGGGTCTGGAGGCCTTGCCTTTTAATGGTGATTTACTATTTGGTCCGGATTTGGACAGAATAGTGGATACTTTGGCTAAGTCCAAGTCGGCTTTTCTCCCTTCGGCCTCTGCGCCGGCTAAAGTGAGGAGCTCTGCCTTTCGGTCCTTTCGGGTTCAGGGTAAGGCCAAGGGCCAGTCCTTCCCGAGACATTCGGCGACCAAGGCCGCACCCAAGCCCAAGAAGCAGGCATGGAGTGCTCGGCGCCCTTCTTCCAAGCAGGAGGATAAGCCTGCTGCCTGATGGGATGGGCCTCTCTCTGGGGGACCCCAGAGTGGGAGGCCGACTTCTCCAATTCGCCCAGTGTTGGCACAATACCACCACGGATGCCTGGGTTCGAGAAGTAGTCTCTCAGGGGTACGCCCTGTCTTTTCGGTTCAGGCCGCCCCACCAGTTTTTCTGTACGAGTCCTTCTCTGGACAAGACCAAAGCTGGTCAGATTCAGGTAGCTATAGAATCCTTGCTACAAGCAGGGGTCATTGTTCCCGTTCCGCAGTCTCAGCGCGGGACGGGGTACTATTCTACTCTGTTTCTGGTACAGAAACCCAATGGTTCTCATCGCCCTATCCTGAATTTGAAGTCTCTGAACAGATACCTCAGAGTTCCCAGGTTCAGGATGGAAACGTTACGTTCCATCATTCTGGCGATGGAACCCGGGGATTATATGGTCTCCCTCGATATCCAGGACGCCTATCTCCATGTGCCCATAGCACCGGCACATCAGCGGTATCTGAGGTTTGCTATCCTGAACCATCACTACCAATTTCGGGCGTTTCCTTTTGGCCTTTCCACGGCTCCGAGGGTGTTCACCAAGGTGATGGCGGTTATGGCTGCCCACCTTCGGGGTCAGGGTCTACGTCTGTTGCCGTACCTGGACGATCTTCTGCTGCTGGCGAGCTCCCCGGAGGTGCTTCTTCGACATCTCCACCTGACCATTGCTTGTCTTCAAGCACACGGGTGGTTGATAAACTGGAAGAAGTCCTCCCTGATTCCATCACAGCGGATGGCTCATTTGGGAGCCCTGCTGGATTCTCGTCAGCAGCGGATTTTCCTGACTCCAGAGAAGGTCTCCTCCCTGCAGCTGCGGATACACAGTTGCCTGAGCAGTTGCCGCCTGTCGGTCCATTCAGCTATGAGAGTTCTGGGGTCCATGGTGTCGACATTCGACATGGTGGAATTTGCCCAGTTCCATTCCCGGCCCCTGCAGGGGCTGATTCTATCGGAATGGAACGGGTTACCTCACCGGATCCGCTCTCAGATGCTGGTGTTGTCCGCGGAGGTTCGGCAGTCTTTGGCTTGGTGGCTTCAGACGGCGCATCTGGTCGAGGGGCGCCCCTTTTGGATCCCGGACTGGGTCCTGCTCACGACGGATGCCAGTCTTCGGGGTTGGGGGGCAGTGACCGGCTCATTATCGCTTCAGGGTCGTTGGTCTGCGGAAGAAGCACTTCTCCCCATCAACATCCTGGAACTGCGGGCTGTGTACAGTGCCCTGCAGTCGTCCGGCCCCGCTCTTCACGGAAGGGCGGTTCAGGTGCAGTCCGACAACGCCACCACGGTGGCGTACATCAACCACCAAGGGGGAACTCGCAGTCGGGCAGCAATGTCGGAGGTGTCTCGCATTCTTGCTTGGGCGGAGTGTCACGTTCCAGCGATCTCGGCAGTCTTCATTCCCGGAGTCCTCAATTGGGAGGCGGACTTCCTCAGCCGTCACGATGTGCATCCCGGGGAATGGTCGCTTCACCCAGAGGTGTTTCAGCTACTCGTGGACAGGTGGGGGCTGCCGGAGCTGGACTTGATGGCCTCCCGTCACAATCACAAGTTGCCCGTTTACGGGTCAAGGACAAGAGACGCAGGCGCCTGTCTGGTAGACGCTCTGTCGGTGAAATGGACGTTTCACCTGGCGTATCTGTTTCCTCCGATATCCTTACTTCCTCGGGTTCTGCGGAAATTCAAGCAGGACGGCGGCACGCTCGTGCTGGTGGCTCCGGCGTGGCCCAGATGTCCTTGGTACTCCGATCTGAGGTGCCTCTCCATCGACGCTCCGTACCTTCTTCCTCAGCGTCGGGACCTGTTGTCTCAGGGGCCCTGCCTTTACCCGGATCTGGGTCGGCTGTCTTTGACGGCGTGGCTCTTGAGACAGCCGTCTTGAGGTCTAGGGGTTTCTCCAGTTCAGTGATTGGTACCATGCTTAGGGCACGCAAGCCTGCTTCCGCGCGGATTTACCACAGGGTGTGGCGCACTTATTTTCAGTGGTGTGAATCCAGAAACTATGATCCACAGGTGTTCCGGGTTTCCAGAATCTTGGAATTTCTTCAATCGGGTTTGGACCTCGGCTTACGCCTGGCCTCTCTGAAGGTTCATGTGTCTGCTTTGTCCGTGTGGTTTCAGCGACGGATTGCTACACTGCCAGATGTTTACACCTTTTTCCAAGGTGTTCTCAGGATCCAGCCTCCCTTCGTGCCTCCGGTGGCTCCGTGGGACTTGACGGTGGTACTGAGGGTCTTGCAGGGTCCTCCTTTTGAGCCGCTTGAGTCGGTGGAGCTCAAGTGGCTGACGTTTAAGACAATTTTTCTCCTGGCAATTGCTTCGGCCAGGAGGGTTTCAGAATTGGGGGCGCTTTCCTGTCGCCCTCCTTTTCTGATTTTTCACCAGGACAGGGCAGTGCTCCGCACGCGTCCTGAGTTTTTGCCCAAAGTGGTTTCAAAGTTCCACATTAATCAGGAACTTGTTGTGCCAGCTTTTCAGTCACCTGATCTTTCTGCTGGTGAGGCTTCCTTGGATGTGGTCCGGGCACTTAGAATCTATGTGGACCGGACTGCTTCGGTTAGGAAGTCGGATTCTTTGTTTGTCCTCTTCGGTTTTCACAAGAGGGGTTGGCCTGCCAACAAGCAAACGTTAGCCCGTTGGCTTCGTTCAGTTATTTGTGAGGCTTATGCGCAGGAGGGTTTACCTGTGCCAGCCTCTGTTAAGGCTCATTCCACTCGTTCTGTGGGTCCCTCTTGGGCTGCTAGACGTGGCGCCTCCGCTGTTCAGCTGTGTAAGGCGGCTACTTGGTCTTCAATTCAGACGTTTTTGAGGTTTTATGCGTTTGACACCTTCGCCTCTCAGGATGCATCCTTTGGGCGCCGGGTACTCCTTTCAGCACAGGAGCGTCCCCGCCCTTAGTTGAACTGCTTTGGGACATCCCCAAGGTCAACCCTGTGGACCCCCTATGGACCCTGAAGTAGAAAACAAGAGATATGGTAAGAACTTACCTTTGTTATCTCTGTTTCTACGAAGTCCATAGGGTCCACAGGGCGCCCGCCCTGACGCACCTGGCTTCAAATGGGCTGTGTGGCTGGTCACCGGTTTTCCGTCTCCCATTTCTGTGAGTATGGTTTCTTGTGTGTTCCAGTCTTCCTTCTCTCTGTTTAGTCTCCTCCTCCGGCCTTAGCTGCTTACCAACTGAGGTGCCTGTGGCCGGGGCGGGGTATAGAGGAGGACGGACCCAAGTGCATCCTGGGAGCAGCAAAGCTTTAACTGCGTGGTGCCCGTGGATCCAGATCCAGCTATACCCCAAGGTCAACCCTGTGGACCCTATGGACTTCGTAGAAACAGAGATAACAAAGGTAAGTTCTTACCATATCTCTTGTTTTACCCCCATTAGAGGGAGTGTTTGCAAAACATTAAAGTGATTTATTAATTTTACCTTTGTCCTATATTGAATTATATTCAGAAGAGGCAGCACCAGTGAACTACTTACCCTCAGTTTTGTGTATGATACTTTATTTGGTCCTAAAGGTGAAAGGACCCAAGTAGTTCTAGGCTGCAAGAGGAATACTTTCCCTCATCCCCAGGATCGCCATTTCACATATCCTCACAGTATTTTACTCTTATTAGGGCTATTGGTACACATCTACATTGATTCCCTATGTTAGTGCATCTTTTTGGGGGGTAAATACTGATTTCTCCAATTCTGACTGTACTTGCCTCCTGTTCCGCATTTGCAGCTTTCCGTTTTCGCCCGTTTAGGAACTGAACGTAAAGTGGGGACGCGCGTGTAAAGTTTTCCCCTCTGAAACAGGCGTAAAGTCGGACAGGCAAATCTTTTCCGACTTTTCGCTTCTAATTGAATACGGGCCATGGATTCCAATATGATCTGGTTTAGAGCGATCTTAGAGACACAAGTAACTGTTAACTTGTCTTCATATTTGAACCCCAAGATTCCAGAGGTTTGTATGTTCTTCCCGTGTTTTCGTGGATTTCCTCCGGGTCTTCCGATTTTCTTCTCAAAATCTCCAGAAAATATACTGTTAGGTTAACTGGATTCTGACACAAAATATGGGAATATAGGGATCTAAAGGGTCTATGTACTAAGCATTGGATGGAGATAAAGTACCAACCAATCAGCTGTAATTTTTCAAGCGCAACCTGATACGTGAGTTAGGAGCTGATTGGTTGGTACTTTATCTCATCACTTTATCTCTCTCTAAGGCTTAGTACATAAGATCCCATAGATTGTAAGCTCCACTCCAGCATGGACTGATGTGACTGAAAGTCTCTGTAAAGCGCTGCGGAATATGTGTACACTACATAAATAACGTAATAAATAAAGCAGATCTCTGTGTACCACACGATGCCTAATGGCAGTTGGCTGTATATTACTAGACTATGTAAGGCATGGAGAGAGGGAAATGTCACCAGTCACCCATAAGATATTTTCGCAGTGTTCTCCCCAGAAATTTTTTCCAGCCAGGTGGTATCAAGAAGTAGCCGGGTGGGGGCCTTCTCAATAATAAAATGTTTTAAACCCTGACCTTTTATAATGATTTAAACTTGAACTAACATCTTATATATTCTCCTTTTCTAATTAGAGGCCCAGTCGTCTAATTATGAAAAAGCTGCAGTCTGTAGGATCTGGTCCTTTTTAGCTCCCAGATACTGTTCCCGCCTGCAGGCTCCCAAAGTGCCGGGTGGTGCACCTGCAAAAAACAGCTGTGGGAGAATACTGTTTTCAGTCTTGCCTGATGCAAGATCTTGTATCGCTGAGTCAGATCCTTGGCTCTGTTACTTTGTTTGGTGATCACTTTGAGACCTGGCCGTCTGAATCTGGTGTAAAAAAGCACAATCCAAAGAACATACATTTTCTCTTTTGTCTTTGGAATCTTCCACTATATAATTAGGTTTTAATTTTATGTATTGATCTTGAGATTAAAGTTGTAATTAAATTCACCAATTATATGTCTCCTAAACAGAGACCCCTTCTAAAAGTAGAAACTCCTAACCTTCAATACACAAATCGCAATTAAGTAACTCCAACTCCATTTGTTCAGATCATTTTATTAAGGTTTAACCAGAATTCTTTTCCTGTCTCACTTTCCAGCCTTGATGGCATTCTTGTTTGACTTAAAAAGCTTGGTGGATTTGATGTCCATCGGGACACTTATGGCCTATTCCTTGGTGGCAGCCTGCGTGTTAGTTTTAAGGTAAGGATGAAATTGTATATCTATCCTGCCTAGCACTTAAATCCATACTGCGTAGCATAGCCTACATTAATTGTAATAAACAATTGACTTATGTATATAAATACGTACATCGGGGATAGTTGGGCCTCATTTATCAGCGAGTTTATCTAAAAACTAGTGATAAATGTCACTGTGTATGATAAATGGTGCTCAGCCAATCAGCTCTCAACTGTCAACTGTTAGAAAAATGACAGTTGGGAGCTGATTGGCTGGAGCACCATTTATCATAAAAAGTGATATTTATCACTAGTTTTGAGTTATAAACTCGTTGATAAATGAGGCTGTTAGTCTGTACAGCCATGGCAAAAAGGTTTGAGAATGACACAAGTATTGGTTTTCACAAAGTTTGCAGCTTCAGTGTTTTTAGACCTTTTTGTCAGATGTTACTATGGTATACTGAAGTAAATTGACACAGGACTGATGGTAGCGCTCACCTTTCCTTCTCTGGACAAGCGTTTTTCCAGATGCCCCAAACAATTTGAATTGGGATTCATCAGAGAAAATAACTTTACTCCAGTCCTCTGTAGTCCAATCCCTGTACCTTTCAGAATATCAGTCTGTCCCTGATGTTTTTCCTGGAGAGAAGTGGCTTCTTTGCTGCCCTTCTTGACACAAGGCCATTCTGCAAAAGTCTTCGTCCTGTGTCATGCCAACAGTAAAGCATCCTGAGACCATTCATGTGAGAGGTTGCCTCTCAGCCAAGGGAGTGGGATCACGCACAATTTTGCCTAAGAACACAGCCATGAATAAAGAATGGTACCAAAACATCCTCCAAGAGCAACTTCTCTAAAACCATCCAAGAACAGTTTGGTGAGAAACAATGCCTTTTCCAGCATGATGATAACTAAGTGGCTCGGGGAACACAAAACATCAAAATATCAAAATTTTGGGTCCATGGCCAGGAAACTCCCCAAACCTTAATCCCATTGAGAACTTGTGGTCAGTCCTCAAGAGGCGGGTGGACAAACAAAACCCCAGAAATGCTGACAAACTCCAAGCATTGATTAGGCAAGAATGGGCGGCCATCAGTCAGTATGTGGCCCAGAAGTTGATTGACAGCATGCCAGGGCGAATTGCAGAGGTCTTGAAAAAGAAGGGTCAACACTGCAAATACTGACTTTTTGCATAAACGTAATGTAATTATCAATAAAAGCCTTTGACACTTATGAAATGCTTGTAATTTGACTTCAGTATACCATAGTAACATCTGACAAAAAGGTCTAAACACACTGAGGCCGCAAACTTTGTGAAAACCAAAACCAATACTCATTCTCAAAACTTTTGGCCATGGCTGTAGATTAGATGGGCTTTAATTGTGTGAATTTTATCAGTATAAAATATTACTTTCTATTCCATATAGTTATTCTATGACTTGTACATTATTGTGACCTTCAGCAAGTCCGTGTGACACTCGGATGTGTTCTGATGCACTGGCTGGGAAACCAGTATTATGCTCTATTTGAAAAGTAATTGATTTATATAGTATAATCCCCAGTTATGGGTTTTGTTAAGTCTTCATAGAAACAAGCACACATGTCCATGAATGAGAAGTTCTTTGTTTTTGACTGATGGTTAAATTGATAGCAACACGCAAAGGTAGTTTGACAGCTCCTGCTTATGGTCATTGGCAATTATCCAGTGATGGAACTTTTTCTGTTGGGAATAATTACTCATATGTTATTCTAATCACTTATACAGAAAGTAACAATAAATCAATTTACTTTTCTTTACGGTACATTCCTGTTTAAATAGTCAGCATCTGTTAAATTTAGAGGCACCCTGCAGCAGTATAAAAGAGGTATGCCAGCCTCAAAATTAACCAGAAAAACAAGAAAAAATACTGCACTGGTGTGTTCCTGTCAAAACAACAAATATAAGCACATATTAAAGGTAATCACATAAATTTATTAAAATTGATCATATATTACTAATTAGTTAGACATAGAAAAATGTCTAACTAATTAGTAATATATGATCAATTTTAATAAATTTATGTGATTACCTTTAATATGTGCTTATTGGTGTTGTTTTGACAGGAACACACCAGCGCAGTATTTTTCTTGTTTTTTCTGGTAAATAGACAGCATGTCATATGCATCCATCAAGGGTTCAATTCAGTGTAGCGGTGTGGTATAAAAGATGTCTAGATAGACACCAGATGTTCGACAAGGCAAAAGGTCAAGACACTAAAGGTCGACATGGAAGGTCGACCGGTACAAATGGTCTACAGGATCAACATGTCGACTCCAAAATGGTCAACATGGTTTTTTATTCCTAACCCTAATCTTCATCTTAACTTTCCCTCCTGGTGCCTAACCGTAACCGTTGGGATAAGTGCCTAACCCTAATAAAAAAAAACTGGTGTCGACCATTTGTGTGTCGACCTTCTGGCCCTGGCGACCATTTATACCTGTTGACCTTCCATGTCGATCTTTTGTCCCTGTCGACCTTTTGTCTTTCTAACATCTGGGGGTAAATTTACTAAGAGGGGGGTTCTATTTAAAAGTGATGATGCCCATAGCAACCAATCAGATTCTACTTCTCATTTATCTAGCACCTTCTAGAAGATAATACCTGGAATCTGGTTGCTATGGGCAACATCACTTTTAAATAGAACTCCCATGTTAGTAAACTTACTCCCTGGTGTCTATCTAGACATTGTTGATGTTTTAACAGTGCAGGCGGTGCCCTTCTAATTAATTTTGCTGATGTTTATTGTATGCTTTAGTTTCACTTCCAAACACTTTTATGGTGTCACTGGTAATGTGCTTTGTGTATGCATTGTTTTTATATGATTTTTTAATATGCAGTCATTTTGCGGTTTTATAGGTATCAGCCAGAACAACCAAATGTTGCTTACCAGATGGCTAGAACGAATGATGACATAGATATCATCAATGAATCTGCCAGTACCAGTGAGTCTCAAAACGGAATCCTGGGAGAGGATGAGAAATTTGCCATCCGGGCGCTCTTGTTTCCGCCAAACACAGAACCAACCAGACTATCGGGGACCATAGTAAACTATTCAGCGAGTATTATAGGTAAGTACTTTAGTGTAATTCTGAGCAGACTTTTTCTTCTCCATGATTTTGCCGTTTGGTACAAAATATATTTTAATGTCTTTTCTTCTTCAGGGTCCATAGGGCTCCACAGGCAGACAATGGGGTGTAGGTGGGACCTTGGAGGACAGCAAAGCTTTTTAATCTCAGGATGCTCCAGTCCTTCCCCCTATACCCCGCCCACAGCCTGAGGGCAACTTGGTGTACGGCAGGAGCTTGGTCACTATTCTGAACAGTGGGGCTGCTTCAAGCAGCCCAAGCTGCTTTTTATGATTTACTTTTTATTTCTAGTGTTTTAAACTGAGCAGCAGCAAAAGACTGTCCTTTGGACGTCTGCGCTGCTGCTCCATCACCCCTCCGGCGGCGTGACACCAAGCCCCGGCTAGGTACTCTCCGAAGGGGCTGTAAGGGGGACTAGGTCGCAGCTCCATCACCCCTACGCGGCGGCGTGACACCAAGCCCCAGCTAGGTACTCCCGGAAGGGGCTGTAAGGGGGACTAGGTCGCAGGCTCCCCGGAACCCAGACTGCAGCCTGGAATCCAGGGGACAGGTAAGGCGGACCCCGCTCGCGGGGGCCCAATTTTTTACACTGTTTAGCCTGCGGTTTTGGGAGACGGACTGGTGCGCCCATGACTCCACTAGACCACTGGGGCATTAATATACAGGAGCAGAGGCATATTTTGGGGCCAGGGGATGCAGTGGTTAACGTCAGCACGGGGAGAAGGCGCTCTCCCTGCAGCCCCTCCCCTAGCTCAGGGCGCCATTCCACTGCGGTCTTGCTGTTCCCTGAGCTGCTCCTCCCTCACCCTCCGCCCCCTCTGAGACTCACGGCAGTCATTTTCTACAAGCAGGTCTCCGGGAACTCTGTGTCCAGTCTCCCTATATACATCTCCCAAGGGCTAGGTTTATACAGCACTAAATCCTACCAGCCACTGCGCTATGTGTAGTTGATTTTAGTGCTGACTGCAGTTATATTGTATATTCTGCGTTTGTATGGGACTTGTGCTTGCGCTATCTGTTTTCCTATTACTGTCTACTTATACCATTCACTATAACCCTGGCATACTAAGGTATAGGGGGTTCATTGTACCTCACATCTCCCTATATTTGTGAGGTCTATCACATACTATATAGCGCTGTTGCGCACTACACTGTGCCATATTACACATACATCTGGGTTGCTCACTGCACTGTCAGATTGTGTATTTCATTTTTCTTGCAGCTATGTCTGGCAGAGGCGAGAATAACAAGCAGGCTGCTGCTGATCCTGCTCTGGTGTCTTGTAAGTCTTGCTCAGTGGGCTTGGCTTCGGAGGACCTCATTCAGGATGGTCTTTGTACAACTTGTTATACCGCCCCGGGCCCATCAGCCCCGGTGTCCTCTCCTCAGGAACCACCCTGGGCTACATTTTCACAGGTGCTGGCACAAATTGCAGGCCAGCTGTCCCTGTGATGGCTCCCCCTATGGGATGGCCACAACAGGTACTCTCTGCAAATCCTTTGCCTCCCCCATGGGTAGATGTACTTTCTATTTCAGTGTAGAGTTTGGCGGATACCTCTACAGTCTTTCAGCAAATGCTGCAAAAAGAGAGACCCTTACCTAGTAAACCTACTAAGCGTGCTGTGTTATCTTCCCAGTCCACCCAGCTATCAGATTCTAAATGATCAACTGGGGAGGCAGAAGACGCAGACCTCTCTCACAGTGACTCCCCCTCGGGAGACGAGGAACCCTCCTCTAAATTTAACATACCTGCACATGTGAGAGCTGTAAAATCTATTCTTCAAATAGAAGAGATAGAACCCGCTCCTAATGCAAAACAGCCACTCTTTAAATGACAAAAGGTAGTTTTACCAGAGTTTCCTCACTCTAACCAGCTATCTGATCATATGAGCGAGGCATGGAATATGCCCAGTAAAAGGTTTTCAGCTGCCTAAACGTTTAAGTTCCTTTAACTCTCTTCCCGCTACTGATTGCACTAAATGGGAAGTTCCCAGAGCAGTGGATTCCCACGTGACACGTCTGGTCAAGAATGCTACCTTACCTATCCATACTGCAGCCTTCTTGAAGGAGACAACGGATAGAAGGATGAAGGCTTGTTTAAAATCTATATACTCTTACATGAGCTATTACTCGTCCTGTTAGGGCTACGGCCTGGGTTGCAAAAGCCATTGAGAGTTGGGCAAAGGCCCTAGAAGAGACATTTCCCACTGATGCTTTGAAGGAACAGCTGTCCTACATATCTCACATTAGAGATGCAGCCTTCTATTTGGGTGAAGCAGCTATGGATACGGCTCTCCTAGCCTCCAAGGCATCTGCCACTTCTGTAGTGGCCTGTCATATTGTTTGGCTCCGCTCATGGAAGGCAGATTCGGACTCTAAAAGGGCTTTGTAGTCTCTGCCTTATTCTGGGGATATCCTGTTTGGCCCAGAATTGGACAAAATTGTGACTACCTTGGCAGCTTCCAAGATGGCGGTTCCTGCCCTCTACATATAATGCAAAGCCTCGGATGTCATCTTTTTGTCCTCAGGGAAAAGCTAAAGGTCAGTCCTTTTTCAAGGCATCAGACATCAACTAAGACTTCCAAGCCTAGGACCAAACAGACTTGGGCTACTAGACGTCCACCTACCAGATGCCTGCTGGGTAAGAGAAGTGGTCTCCCATGGATATACCTTCTCCTTCCTGATGCGACCCCCCCCCCCCCCAGCAGCTCTTTTGCACAAGTCCTCCATCGAACCCAAGCAAGGCCCTGCTTCCCCCAAAGGCCATTCAGTCCTTACTAATTCTTGTCCCCTCCTCACAGCGAGGAAAGGGCTATTATTCTGCCCTTAGTTCAGAAGCCCAACGGGTCTCATCGGCCTATCATCAGCCTCAAATCTCTAAACAAGTTTATCAGGGTGCCCAGGTTTCGTATGAAAACCCTCCGCTCTATTATACTGACTATGAGCCTGGGGATTTTATGGTGTCTCTAGGCAGTCAGGGCGCCTACCTACATGCACCTATAGTGCTACGGCAATATCACCAATTTCAGGCTGTGCCTTTTGGCCTCTCAATGGCACCTCGGGTCTTTACCAAGATCATGGCAATTATGGCGGCCTATATTTGTCAAGGAATCAGACTGCTCCCATACTTGGACGATATCTTGCTGTTGGCCAGCTACCCAGAAATTCTTCACCGCCATCTACAGGTACCCATTGCCTTTCTACAAACGCACAGTTGGCTGATCAACTGGAAAAAGTTTTCCTTGACACCTTCTCAAAGAATGGTACATCTGGGAGCCCCCTGGACTCTCAAGTTCAGAGAATCTTCCTAACTGCAGACAAAATCTCTATTACAGCACCGAGTGTGCAGACTGCTGCGTAGTCGCCGAGTGTCAATTCACTCTGCAGTGCAGACCTTGGGATCCATGGTGTCCACCTTCGACATGGTAGAGTTTGCTCAGATTCACTCCAGGCCCCTACAACACCTGATCCTCTCCAGGTGGAACCGGTTGTTCCACCTGCTCAGATCCCAGAAGATGGGCCTCTCTCCGGAGGTTAGCCTCTCCCTTGCCTGGTGGCTACAGACATCCCACTTAGACAAGGTACGCCTCTTTTGGTTCCCGGACTGGGCACTCCTCACCAAGGACGCAAGCATCCGCGGGTGGGGCGCAGTACCAGGCCAGCACTCCTTCCAGACATCGGACTCTAGCCGAGGCGGTCTCACTCTGGCTCAGGATATTCTTCAGGGCAGGCCAATACAAGTACAGTCTGACAACGCCACGGCAGTGGCCTACCTCAATCACCAAGGAGGCACTCGAAGTTGGACTGCAATGGCAGAAGCATCCCGCATTCTCACATGGGCCCTACGCCATCTCTCAGCTATCTCCGCAGTATTCATCCTAGGAATTTTCAATTGGGAAGCTGATTTCTTCAGCCGTCACAACGTGCATGCAGGAGTGGTCTCTACATCCATAAGTCTTTCAGCTCCTGGTGGGCAAATGGGGACTACTGGATGTGGACCTCATAGCCTCAAGACACAAACACAAACTTCCAGTGTATGCGGCCTTCGTGGACACATTATCTGTGAAGAGGACCTTCCATTTGGTGTACCTCTTCCCTCCAATATCCCTTCTTCCTCGAGTTCTTCGGAAGTTCAAACAGGAGAAATAATCCTGTTGATAGCTCCATCTTGGCCCAGACGCCATTGGTACTACGGTACCTATACAAATTGTCCTAGTGTCTCGGGGTCCCTGTCTACATCTGGACCTGGCCCGTCTGTCTTTAACAGCTAAGGGATTGGATTTTCTAGCTCTGTGGTCCAGACCATGCTTAGAGCCCGATATCCGGCCTCAGCCAGAATTTATCACCGGATATAGTATACATATTTCCATTGGTGTGCTCCTAGAAACTATGACCCTCATGTTTTTAAGGTTTCTAGAATACTTTTCTTTCCTTTCTTCAGGCTGGAATGGATCTAGGACTCAGCCTAGCATTTCTGAAACTGCATGTCTCTCCTCTGTCCATCTAGTTCCAGCGCAGAATTGCTCCTCTACCGGATGTTCACAGTTTCCTACAAGGTGTTCTACGTATACAACTTCCCTTTGTCCCTACTGTGGCTCCATGGGATTTGTCAGTGATTCTCAACACACTTCAGTGGATGTCAAGTGGCTCACTGCAAAGACTGTTTCTTCTGGCTATAGCATCTACCTGTAAGGTATCGGGATTTAGCGCGCTTTCATGTCGCTCCCCCTTTTTAATCTTTCATCAGGACAGGGCTGCTCTTGGAATGCACCCTGGCTTCCTTCCCAAGGTGGCTTCTCGTTTCCACCTTTTAATGAGGAAATTGTGGTTTCGGTCCATTCAGTCATCAGACCTCTCGGCAGGTGAGGCTACATTGGGTGTGGTCCGTGCTCTGAATATCTACGTGAACCATACTAGTTCCATCAGGAAATCTGACTCACTCTTCATCTTATGGATTTCAAAAGAAGGGATGGCCAGCTAACAAGCCCGCTATTGTGCCCGCTACAGTATATGCTCATTCTACTCGCTCTGTGGGTCCCTCGTGGGCAGCCCGGCATGGCGCCTCTGCTGAACAGCTATGCAGGGCGGCCACGTGGTTTGTCCACACCTTTCTTAGGTTTTATACATTTGCCTCTGAGGATGCTTCCTTCGGGCGCAGGGTTATCCTCTCAACTCGGGAGCATCCCCGCCCTTGAACAACTGCTTTGGGACATCCCCATTGTGTCCCCTGTGGAGCCATATGGACCCTGAAGAAGAAAAGGAGAGTTATGGTAACAAAGGTAAGTTTTAACACTTTCTTCGAAGTCCATAGGGTCCACAGGGCACCCGCCCTGATTCTCCTGGATTCTATGGGTTTCTTCTCTTGGTCACTTGTTTCCTTCTCTGTGTGAGAGTTTGATTCTTCAGTGTACCAGTCTTCCTTCTCTCCTATCCTGCTCCTGTCTTGGCTTGTTAACATAACTGAGTTGCCTTCAGGCTGTGGGCGGGCTATAGGGGGGAAGGACCAAAGCAACCTGGGATTGAAAAGCTTCGCTGTTGGTGTCCGGTCCTTCAGGTCCCACCTACACCCCATTGTCTCCCCTGTGGACCCTATGGACTTAGAAGAAAGAGCGTTAACAAGGGTAATGGTGCATACACACGATCAGATTTTTCCTTCAGATATGAACGATAACGATTTAAAAATCGTTCAGTCGTTCATATCTGAAGGAAAATCGTTCATATCTGACATGCCTGAACGATGGACGATCAACGATGCGCGTTCCCGTTTGTCAGATAACGATATCTGACATCTGATGGGTTTGCAGTCAGACTTGGACGATTCCATTCATTTTAATGCAGTCAAAAATCGTTCAATCGTTCAAATCGTTCAAAACTTTGGTAAAATCGTTCAAATCGTTCAGTCGTTCATCTGACAAGTCTGACAAATCTGACCGTGTGTACGCTCCATTAGTATTACCATAACTCCTTTTTTGAGGAGAGTGTGTATGAATTACGTGCTTGTATGAAACTAATTACAAAAGTATGCAAAAAATTTAACAGATTTAATACCAATTAAAAGTGCTATAATACAGACACCTATTTTTAAAGAACTATTAAACTTATAGCTTTCTTTTCATATAAAGCTATTTATGTATAGTCACACCTGTACTATGGCAGGAGGTTATGAGATCTGCTGTAGGTATTTCAGATTCAGGTGCAGAGAGTAAATTAAATCTGGTACATTTTTCTCAGTTTAAGGACTGGATATCCTAAGCATTACATCCGCAATGCCGTACACACCGCCAATTATCGCCGGCAGGGGTGTCAGAGCGATTTTATGTTGAAAGGGGTAACATAAAATCCTTCCAGCGCCCGCCACCCCCTTCCCTTCCTCCCTCCCTTACCTGACTGAGTGGCGGGTGGCCAGCTGTTCTTTATAGCAATAGGATGCATGACTCCTGCACCACACGGAGTATGAGATATAATGTCCGCACGGAGTAGGAAGTGTAATGTGCGGTGTTTTAACTTAGACCCCACATTACACCTCCTCCTCCATGTGGTGCAGGGGCCTTGCATCCTACCCACCAGGTCCCTGTGCTTAGTACATATGGAAATGCAGGGTTTACAGCATTTTTGAGCTTAGTACATTCCTCCCTAAATGTTTGTCAACTGGTCACTAATTTCTAATATAGAGAGATGGTAATCCACCGGCGTGAGCTGCTGAATGATTAGGGTAAGCTGGGCTGGATTTAGCACTAGGTACAGACGGCTTATAGATAAAGGCCTCTCGTGCATCATTTTATTTTCATCAACAATTTTTACTTTTTTTTTTTTTTTGTAATGGATTTGGTTTATCTGAGATGGTAATAGCACTATATTTAGGAGGTGTTAGAGACAATAATGCCTGATATGTGGCTGGGGAGGGCACAGGGCAGGGGTGGCTTTGAGTGTGCAGGATCCAGTCATGTCACTCCATCCTATGTGTTGCTTTCAGCAGATTGGTAATGAACAACCCTATCATTGGAATAGTATTCAACAAGGCCTCTAGGGGGAGCTCTCTCCTGAGGTGCTTCCCTGTATGCGCATGGGTCTCATGCTGTGCCTCTTGCCTTTCCAGGTTTGCTCATTATCTCCTTTTGTTGCCTCACGGTTTTCGGCCAAAAGTCCCTGGTGAATGGAAACGCCTCCGTTATTATCCCATTCGTAATCCTCTTTCTTTTATGTTTCATCACCACTATCATCATCTGGAGACAACCAGAGAGCAAAACTAAGCTGTCCTTTAAGGTAATGTGCACATTCTGGTGACAGGGGCCTTTTGTGTGTTTAGATATTTAGGGGGAGATTTATCAAATGTTGGAGAGAGATTGAGTGGAGAAGTTGCTCATAGCAACCAATCAGCTTTGACCTTTCATAAGTCTAGCACAGCCTGTAAAATGATAGTTCGGAGATGATTGGTTGCTATGAGCTTGTTCTCCACTATCTCTTTATCTCAGATGTGGTAAATTTCCCTTGGTGCCCTATGCGGTGGCTTTTATATTATTGACCATAGTACAAGCAATATAGAAGGAGGGAATCATAGGTTCCGTAATGATCTGCCACAGGGATGGGCTAAAAGAGGGTCTGCAGCTGTTGCTGAACTATAGTTCCCAGAATGCCTTGCAAGAATTTTTTAGCATGGCCAAATAACAAAACTCTGGCAAGGCATGCTGGGATGTGTAGTTCTTCAACAGCTGGGGGGCCACTTATTGCCCACCCCTAATCTACCAGGATAATGGGCTAAAGGTGTATGGACAGGGCCCTTTAACCTGATCAACTCAATCACGTTTATATAAGTAATATAAGATTTTTGTTAACTATATATAATGGCAAAATATGTATAGGACCTTATTCCCATATGACATTTACAAGCATTCTCTTTTAATGAAAGATGCCGTATTGTAGGCCAGATTATACAAATTTTGGTGATCTTGTGTGCATCCCCAAAATCAGCCAGTAGAGTGCAAAAGATAACGGAAGTTTTCACCTTTCTCCCATAAATGTAATGTTAGAGAAAAAGATTTTTTTGTGTCCACTCAGGCGCTTTCAGGAATCACCATGAAAACCATAAATCCATATGTTTTTGAACAAAGTGTTCCGTAATTAGTCTTCTCTGCGTTTCTATATTTAATGATGGTATCCCTTAGTTCATGTCCTCACCAGAGAACACCAGGAAATATGAAAATGAACAGAAAAACAATAGTGCAGAGATCTCCAGACAAACAGAATAATTTTTCATTCTCAGCGGTTACACTCGAATATCAAATAAAATAACATGCCACATTAGCAGATGTTCTGCTTATCTGCCTACGTCCTCCCACTAATGCTGAGATGTAAAAACAGCCAAGGTAGAGCCCAGTTCTGGATACTTGTCTCATCCAACGAAAAGGGAGAAGATGGAATCGCCACCAGGTCTGCTGTATCAAGTCCGCAGCCACCACTTAACGCGTTTCGGTTTCAAGTTCCTTTTTCAAAAGCTGATGTGGCTGCACTGTTATGGGGCTTTATATAACCCTCCCAATTAAGTCGTTCCTATGAGGTTCAGCTGAAAGGCATCTTATTGTGACATCTATTACAGGCTCTAGAGCTTGATTTGTCCACTTCAGTTTCCGCTCTGCGTTCCAAGCACCAGATCCAAGATGGCCGCCTTTATTTCTGGCCATGACTACTTCCGGGTATGAAGACTACCAGTCAATAGGAATACTTCCGTGCGTTCCATTTGCGTTTCACATTCATAGCAGCGGAAGTCTTTATAAATTATAGCAGCAGGTTTTCAGAATAGATTATTTTAGATAAACTGGATTCCTTAATCGATTCCTTTCTACCTCAGATGTTAATTGCGATATATTTGTCTATATATATATAATAAAATATCTCTCATTTGATATTTATGTAAATATATTAAATATGTAAAATGTATTGTAGGCCAGGCCTAGGTGGGTTATGCTAAACATATATGTATGTCCTTTTTAGGTACCGTTCCTTCCTGTGCTCCCCATCATCAGTATTTTTGTAAATGTATATCTAATGATGCAGCTGGACGGAGGCACCTGGATAAGATTTGCCATTTGGATGGTGATAGGTACGGTATAGTATAAAAATAAACCCATTGGCTTGTTTTCTATGTGCTTATCTGGATATCTGGAATCTGTCATGCTGATGTTACAAAGTTTCCCTAATTAAGGCAGACTGAGCCGCCGGTGACAGCGTGTTGAAAGTACGCCACATTGCGCTCTATTGGCTCCACCCACTCGGCACACTGTATGTAGCAGAAACTGTGGCGCTCACAACATATCCAAGCCATCCCACAGAGTACCAAATTCCTCTGGAGGGAAGACGCTCGCTAATCTTCTCATAATATATTATTATTATTATTATTACCAGTTATTTATATAGCGCACACATATTTCTCAGCGCTTTACAGAGAATATTTGGCCATTCGTATCAGTCCCTGCCCCAGTGGAGCTTACAATCTATATGCCCTATCACATGCACACACACATACACACTAGGGTTAATGTGTTGGGAGTCAATTAACCTACCAGTATATTTTTGGAGTACATAATAAGAAATCTATTTACCGAATGTGAACAGAGAACATTTTAAAATGAGAATGAGGGGTCAACTTTTTGGACCAGACCTCCCAGCAGTGCAACAATACACGGATGTGCCAAAAGTCATGTGATAGGTGCCTTGTTGACAACGGGGTCCATGGCCACATGGGGTCTGCGCCACACCCGAACCCTACCATCAGCCCGCAAAAACTGGAAGCGTGACTCATCGGACCACGCCACATGTTGCCAGTCCTCCAGGGTCCAAATAGCGACGTCGCAAGCCCAGGGGAGGTGCTGTGTCCGGTGTTGTAGTGTTAACGGGGGGGGGGGCGCTCTGGTGGGTCTTCTACAGTACGTTGGATATGCCTCTGGTACCTCCTGCATTGAATGTGGATGTGATTTGAGCAGCTGTCGCTGGTCTGTTACCATGGACAATTCTGGCCAGCACCTGTTGGTCGGCCACTCCGCTGTCCACGGTGGGTGGTATGCCTTTTATCCGTCGGGCACCCACTATCATAGCCCGTTCCAACTCTGATAATTCACGTCACTTTGCCATGAGCAGCGTAGCCGGTGTGCAAACTGAGGGCCTAATTCAGACCCGGTCACAAGCGTTGAGTTCTTGCAACCGGGTCGATGGTGGCCCAGAGCGCATGTTCACGACGGAGCCAGTTCTGTCGTGCGCATGTGCGAGACCCGGATAGCGACGGGCAATCCGTCACTCCGGGCCTTGTACCAAAGGGGGCGTGCTGTTGATGTTCAGTGACAGCACGCCCCCTTTGGTGGGCGGGGCGGGGGAGTGGCTGCCCAAACGGAGGCGTTCCCATGTGAACGCCTCCGTTTGGGGGCGGCCCCACTGACATCACGAGTGATGTCAGTGGGGGAGTTTTCTGCTCTGTTAGAGACGAAATCTCTCTGGGGCTTGCGCTAACGAGACCCTACCACAAGGGTCTCGTCGCAAGCCCGATGATCGAGATGGTCTTGACCATCGCGACCATCTTCCTGGCCGCTCGCTATTGCTGTGGGTGGTCACCCACAGCTATGCGAGCTGCCAGGAGGCCGTTCTAAAAAAAAAAAAAAAAAAATAGCTCAGCCCTGATTCAGAGCGTCCGGCTTTGAATCAGGGCCTGACTCCCAAGATCTCAGATTACTACTACTACTACTGCAGGTCTGGGCATTTCCAAGACCTAACAATACCTACCATTACCTATACATACTGCTATCCCATGTTGTTAGGCATGTCCGTGTATAATCTAATGTAATAAACTCTTGGATCTGCTCAGCACTACCTTTTTTAAACTGTTTTCTTAAATATACTTTTTCTTTATCAAAACTGGTAAAGGATATTCTTTAATTATTAATTGAAAGATTCTAATATGGGTCATCATTTATCAACTGAGAAAGCTGTGGATCTACACGTGTTGTTTGGTCAAGCGCTTAATGTGTTCTCTCTTCCTGGTCTTTAGATTTCCCTCCTTAAATCTCACTGTATTTGTGGATACTCAAAAGTCTGCATGGTTTATAGCACTTTTATATGTCATACAGAGCTTTTACATGATCATCGTGCTTGCCTTCATTATGATGCGTTTTATAGATGGCTAACAGTCTTTCTTTTATGTGTGTGTGCGTAGGTTTCATTATATACTTCAGCTACGGCATGTGGCACAGCACGGAAGCGGGTAACTGCATACCGGAAAGTCACGCAGATAGTTACAAAAGGACTTATGTGTTGAATAACGAGAAACAAGCTTTTCTAGAAGACCCAGAAGCCTCCAATTCAGTGACTGTGTGGGGCCCAGAGGAAGATGCTTGAGCGGCACAACCACATTGTCCATTGAAAAAGGACTTTACCAAAAGCTTGCAGAAATCACACTACACCACATAGATGTACCTCCAGAAGGTAGAGCCAGAGTTGCCTATCAATGCTGCTATTCTCCCAAAACAATGACCGGATCTTGCTTTAAAGTACCAGGCCTGCCGTGACGCGGTTATGCCGAACGCCGTATGTAAAGCCAACAACTAATGACAACGACAGCCAGGGGAAAACATATTATTTTTTACTATTGTTTTTCTGTAGGTGAATGGCACAGATGTTGAATATTGCTGTGGGTATATGAGTGTGATACCATTCTCCTGTCTGTAAATAGTCAGAGGGTGATGATGTAATTGGTAAATATTCCAAAATCTGTCCTAGGAATTGAAGGGGGGGGGGGGGGGGGTTTCCTGCTGACAGATTCATATCTGGGCAGGGTAATGATCCCACAGACAAACGAGCACCGATTCCGTGCATTTTATATATGGAGTTAATTTATTAAACTTACTTTTTTATTTTATTAATAATAATGTGCAGAGCACTTAAAGTGATATTTACCTAACACACATTTTGTGTTTAGTTTGACCAGACGCACATCTAGATCTTGGGATAATTATTAACTTTTTATTTATAAAGCGCCTACTTGTTACTCAGCGCTGTACATGACGGGGTTTTTGATACTAGTAAATTACTTACAGGGACATGGAACTGATGGTAATGATGACCCTGACCAAATGAGCACTTATTTTACTCCTTTTACGTTTTATATATAGATTTACTATTTTAACTGGAGATGAACAGTTCGGTTCCTCTCTGTTACGTTCGGATCAGAAAATTGGCATCTTATTGGGTATCCAGCTTTTCTGTGATTTGGATAGCCAATAAGATAAATCCGAACTTGCTCTAATTTGGCGAAAAGAACCAAATTGCTAATTTATAATTCTAACCCTCTGTTACACAGCAAAACAAACACAATTAGATTTCATTAGGGTGTACTCCAATTCTGGCACATTATAATCTAATGAAGTCCAGACATCTTGGCCGTTAATATTAGTTAAAACATGATGTATATCTTTTGCCCAGTAATTGTAGTTGGGGAACAGCTGACTGTTTGTGCTGTTGGTGTGTGTCTCTAGTGCACAGGTTCTCAAACTCTGTCCTTTGGACCCCAAACAGTGCATGTTTTCCAGGTCTCCTCACAGAATCACAAGTGAAATAATTGTCTCCACCTGTGGATCTTTCAAAATGTGTCAGTGAGTAATGAATATACCTGTGCACCTGCTGGGTGACCTGGAAACTGTGACCTGTGTGGGGTCCTGAGGACTGCGTTTGAGAACCACTGCTCTAGTGGATATGCTGTAGCTATATAAGGGATACGGAGGGGATTGATCAAACCTTTTTAAAGTGGAGGTGTTGACCCTAGCAACCAATCAGATTGTTGCTATCATTTTCTAGAATGTACAAAGTAAATAGCTACAATCTGGTTGGTTGATTTCATCTGTCAGACTGTAACATGTGCACTAGAATGCGCCACAGAATACCAATTAAAGTCTACATTACCTGTAACTTGTTGGTATAGACCAGGGGTGGGGAACCTTTTTGCTGCCGAGGGCCAATTTTCTCTGGCGGGCAGAGGTGTGACCATCTGAAGCGTCCTAAGGACACTCCAGGCAGCACTGCTGCATAGATTCTGGCTGTAGGGTGACCCTGCTAGCCAGATGAGTCTAGCAGATAAAAGCACAGAGGGCCAGACCAAATGATTCCGCGGGCCTTATACGGCCCCCGGGCCTGAGGTTCCCCATCCCTGGTATAGACAATCACTCACAGAACCCTTTCCCTGTGCTTGGCTATGAGACGCACAACGAGAAAGCAACCAGCTCCTCACGTTGGACATCTAAGAAGAACATTCACAGTAGAATGGAAACCTACAGAAATGGAGGCCGCCCTCATGACTTGCCGTTGCGATTTTTGCTTTCTCAAACCTCTCTTAATCCTTTAAATCTTAAACAGGGTACACATTATACGATGTATCGTATGATGTATCGTTCCGACGCAGATTGGAGTGATCTATCGTACACATCGTATAGTGTGTACACCTGATCCGTCGTTCAGCGCAACGGCCTATCAGCTGTCCTTCACGGCAGATGGGACGATGCAATGAACGACACTGTGCAGTTATAGGCAGCAAGTAACGATACAATGTGCCATTGTATGCCAGTGCATTGTGAATGGCGTGCACGATGTATCGTTACATCGTTCGATGAATTGCTGGGTCGCCCTGTCGTTCAGGTGTGTACCCAGCTTTTGGGCGTAATGCTACTTTGCCAGGGGATGTATTTGCATTGTCTGTGTTTCTAATCCAGATTGCTTTTATTTTCCCTGAAGGAGATGGGGTCAGGCTGGAAAGAAGTGGTTTATGATTACATTTATGGGATTATTATAAATGAGTTGTATCTTTTCTCCTGATGCCTGCTGGTATATTCATAGGAGCCTGTTTAGAAGTGGACGCATTTGCGCTAATCCATCAGATGGATGGGCCAAGACGCGATCAGCCAATCGGACGCATGTAGATAGTTATACTGATGGTTATCTGCATCATTGATCATCATGGCGGCTGCCCTCCAACACATGAGATTTATATCGTGGTGCGTCCAAGGCTAATTAAGAACCCCCCCCCCCGGCTGTACTGCGCCCACTGTTACCCGTGACGTCTCTCTAGGCAGAAGGAGATGCCAGATAACCATATGCAGAACATGTCTAGGGATGTATGGAAGGTGTTTATCTTTGGTGTTCATGTGACGTATTGGAGGCGCATATCACACACACTCATACACACACACACACACTCATACACACACTCATACATACTCATACTCACACACTCACTCATACACATACACTCATACACACACTCACACATACACACACACTCATACACACACAGACTCATACACACACACACTCATACACACACACACACTCATACACACACTCATACACACACACACTCATACATACTCATACTCACACACTCACACATACACATACACTCATACACACACAGAGTCCCCATAGTATTCTAAAGGATAAACTATAATACCCCCATATATTTTCAGGTCTCCTATTCAAGTTTGGAATTGGCAACTTCTGAACTTGAATGACATATAGAGCATTAGACAATATAACTGTTGCTAAGTATTTTAATTTTTGTATGAGCTCAATTAAATAAAACTTTCTAACCCAAAAATTCTGATCTTAAGTTTTTACAGTGTAGAGCTGCCTGTTGAGATTATTGGGCCTGATTCACCATTGAATACAACTGCAACAGTGCACGCAGATAGGTTGATGGTGCGTACTGCGCATATTAGCATTGCAATCACTCAAGCAGAATAAAAGCCATCGCAGAGTGAGTGACAGACTGTGAACGTTTGGGGGGTGGTAATGGGGGAGTGGCCAGAGAAATGTGGGCGTGTCTGTCTGAGTGTCGTTTCCTGGGCGTGCATAAATTAGCCACTAAGACGGCATACGCTGCCTGAGTACTCACTGCGTTCAAGGCTTGCAGTTTCTGCGTCAGGTCAGACCTGTTATAATTCTGCGTGAGGGGACGATGTTACCAATGTATACGCAGGACTGCAAGGTATTATGGATGTGAGATAATGCTAGTGGGCGTCTCCTATGCTGGTGCTGCGATTTAATTCATTAGCATATTTTCGCAGCAGACCTCCGTGCGATTACGGTGTTGTGATGGCAATAGCTATCCATGCTGAATCAGGCCCATTGTCCCCTTTACACATCGGTCATTATCACACACTTACCCGCGCAGTTGCCTCTAGGTTGCCTTGTCTGATCGGAAAGCTTGAGACCTGGATTTAGGAAACGTGGATGTGTAATAAACTATTTATGCCTTTCCTCAGGGTAAGTCAGCAGAGGGCTTATTATGTGGGCTGACCTCCGTGTGAGAACGTCTGGTCTACAGTGTTTTATATCCAAACCTGGTACTAGATTTCTTCAGTATATGTTAACTCTGCTAGGCCTGGTCTAAAGAATGAATTCGGTGTAGTATATCAATTGGTTTCAGTGAGCATCATATGCTGGAACAGTAGTCCAAATGCTTTCCCGGACCTCCTGTAAATATTGTTTTGTTAGTAGGAGTGTATACGTAGATTTTGCAGCTTTTTGTTAAACATTTGAGAGCCAGTTTTCTATACTTTATTTTTTTTTTTGGGCGGGGGGGGGGGGGGGGACAGGGTGGATCTCTTTTTTTATATAGGTCTCTTGTTTTTATTGTAATATTTAGGTGAAGTCTATTCACCTGCTGTAAAAATGAACGCATAACCTCTTCTATTCTGGTGAGGGCCCATGTCTCTTACATAGCTCAAGGTCTTCTAGATGACACAGCTGCTGTCTGCTGTGACCTCTCCTGAGACTCAGAGATTTGTGTGTATATTACAACATTCTTACTTTAATTATTGTTGTACATAAAACTAGAGAGATGAATGTCTATCCAATCAGGGAACATCTGTTAGTGATGTCACACTAGTGGGAGGAGCCAGATTAATTCATTTCTATGACCAGATGCCCCTAAACAATTTGCTATATTGGGAAGCTTAGACTACACACTTTCTGCTCTGCAAAATGTTGTGTGTAAGATTACTGTATATGCAGCGCCTTGTGTTTCCACATCAGTACCCTGAGTCACAGGCAGGCTAGACGGATACATTGCTCCAAACCGCCCATCACCGAGCAATATTTATAGCTCATGTGCTAAAGTATAAGGGGAAATTGTATATTAGTGTCACATTTTCCATGGAATGTGCTGTACAAATGTTGGGCAAACACATGGGGCGAGTGAATGCAACAGCACCAGTCAGCAACATTTGAGCAGAAAGATGCAGCTTTTACGTGACCTGCTCTGGTCCCTTCACCTGACATTTCTGCTGATAAATTCCAACATAGAAATAATAGTAAAGGTGCATACACACGGTCAGATTTTCTGTCAGATATGAACGATAACAATTTTAAAAATCGTTCATATCTGAAAGAAAATCTGACGTGTGCCTGCAACGATGGGCGATGCGCGTTCCCATTTGTCAGATAACGATATCTGACATCTGATGTGTTTGCAGTCAGATTTGGACGATTCCATTCATTTTAATACTGTCTGAAATCATTCAAATCGATGGTAAAAATCGTTTCATCGTTCATCTGACAGATCTGACCGTGTGTACGCACCATTACATTATATATAGGAGCGCTGTAACAAAAGAAAAATTCCTAAAAAAAAAGTTCAGCCCACTTGTAATTGCATGTAATTCCTGCACTGGACAGCGCCTAGTAACAACAACAAAGTATTACGTAGAGTGTGGGGTTTTTTGTTTATTTTCCCCTCCTCTGTTGCTCAGTGTACAGTATATAACATAATACATGTTTTGAACGGAGTCCTTTTGATGTAATGTATTCAGATTAGAAACAAACTGCAATATATTTTACTGGCATTACGTGGCAGTTGGATGCTGAGTTTTTAAAGTGCCAGGCAACAGCCCACTGCCAGTAAAGGCCATGTCTTTCATATATTTAATGTGATATTATATTTCACTTCTATGTGTTTTTTCTAAGGTGTGTACAATGTCTAGCTGCCGGCAGCAGAACCGTAGTTGTCATAGAGTGTATTACATGGAAATTGGCTGGAACAGTTTCTCAGTGGCGCCCACATACCTACATTACATCTAACATTCTTGAGGCGTTGTGGAGGAAAATGTTATGTCGTCATCCGTTAAAGGATGAATTAAACCTGACATTTAATGTACTTTGTATTAAACCTTACTTACATATGTACACAAATATATGGCTTTCTAGAATCTTTGAGCCTAAAATGAGTGCTAAGAAGGAAATTTCTTGTATTCAATTTACCACACAGGGCGCACACAACGACAAGCATCTTGGAATTCCTAACTACAGGTCTTAGTGACCCGTTACAGTGCAAGTCATTACCCAGAGCGAAGTTACATAATGCTACTCTTGTCAATTTAATCTTTAATGCAAACAATAAATATTAGCGCTTACTTGCTGCAGTCCTCGTCATATCCAAGTCGAGTCCCACTGAAATTGTGCCTTTTCGTTCTTTTCAGTGTACTTTCTACTTTTATGTATTTTGCTTTAGTGAAGTCTTTTTTTTTTTCCTCACCCTACAATATATCTGTGTATATTGTCAACTTTTTGAGAAAATTAGTTTTCAGTGATATGTAAATTTTTTAATCTTTTGTAAATATAATTCTAGTATTTATCTTATTTAAGTATTCTGTTAGACAATTTGCTTATTGGTTAAATTTTGTATTTGTATAGAAAAATCCTTAGGGAAAGATTTTGGGTTATATTTGAAATGGACTTTTTGCGAAACGCGCTTTGTGCATATGCTCAGAATAAAGTTGCTGTTCTTGCGAATCATTTGTCCTTTTCCTTTCTCTGTTGTATAACTTGCTGTGTAATGTATAGCACATTTATTTTACATTAGTGTGTTAGCGTTGGTGCTGAGAATGTGTGGAGCATTAAGGCAACAGAAAGTCACTGACTTTACACGTAGTAGCTCATAGATTCACCAACTCGGCAGGAATTTCATCTGCCACAGCAATCAGTGCAAGGGGCATTAATGAGATACAAAAATGTATTCTATGCAGCATATAAACACCAGGCAAGTCATGGCATTGCTTCTCATTTTCTTACATTCTTCCTTGCCTACTTCTGTGTCCTCTGGTATAGTCTATACTGTACCTTATTTTTGTTAATCTACACAAAACACTGGTTCAGCTGATACAGGGACCAGCCTGTAGGTGTACTTGTGATCTGTCACTAGGGGTCTATTCAGCAATTATTTTTTTTTTACATAAAAAATAAGGAAATCATAGTTTCCATATATTTTTATGTAACTCCCCTATTCAGCAATGGGATAATGGAGAAGATAACGCAATTATCTTCTCCATTGATTCCCATCTCGCAGAGTACCACACTGTAGGGATCAGCCATTGACCTCTACAGTGCTTTAACACTTTTTGCTATTTACTTTATATAACGCTATTTCAGAATGGCGTTATATGAGGAAAATACTTATATTTCCTGAATACTGCAGGGGCAGAGGGAAATTTTCCCATAAGTCCCTGCAGCATCTTGTAACTCCGCCCAGTCTCCGTTCCTGCTTACCGGTGATCGGCGACAGGTAAGTCACCCTAGAGCCTTTTATACCTCCCAAAATTGATTGACATGTGTACAGGCTAGTATAACGCCTGTATACACATATCAATCAGTTTCGGGAGGCTGGAGCTGTACTTACCCCATCGGCGGTCACAGCAAGCAGGGACGGAGACTGTTCCCAAGCGCATGACTGAGCATGCACAGAGGAACAAACAGAAGGGATTGTTTTCGGAATCCCTATAACAATCCCTACTGTGACATCGCAGGGACAGCGTGTTACCGCAACCGCTGTCCCTGCACAAACTCTAGCTGCATAGCTTCCGTATTTTATCAAATCTCGTGACGATGTTGTCCGATAATATTCTGGGCAACATCGTCACTATTGCTGAATAGACCCATCTGGCTCTGATCTTTATTTGGTGCCAAGATTTAGGGGCCTATTTATTAAACTGTTTTAGTGATAAATGCTCCTAAAATTGCTGTTTTGGGATCATTTCTGCAAAATGTTAGCATGTGGGTGATTTAACAATAGTGCAGATGATAGAGTTGTCTGCCACAGGCAGTTTACATTGCTGAAAACCTTGTCTAAAGATGCCAGGTGATTGCTGAAACGCGAAGGTGCTGAGCCCACGGTATCTTACTCCTATCCCCATCATATGGGATTCTATCCATCTCTAGGCCTGTTTATTGAGCTCATTATACCTCTTTTCCGGACTTCTCAATCCTGTAACTGCAGCTCCACCCCTCCGGGTACCATTCGCACTGCCGGTGAGAACATTACTTGGCAGCCCACCCACCGTATCTGGAGGCCGTACTCCAGCAGCTGATGCTACGCTCCCCGTGGTAGGTTGAGCTGCTAGCAGTGGTGTCCGGTCCATCACCACCTAATTCAGGGCCTCATTTACTAACGAGTTTTATCACCAAAACGAGTGATAAATTTCACTGTGTATGATAAATGGTGTTCCAGCCAATCAGCTCCCAACTGTCAACTGTTAGAAAAATGACAGTTGGGAGCTGATTGGCTGGAACACCATTTATCATACACAGTGAAATGTATCAAATTTATCACCTCCGTGCGATGTAGAATAGCTGCGGGAGAGAGCTCCCGCAGCTATTCAATTCAACACGCTGTCTGGGCGGGCAAAGGATTTCTTCTCGCACCCTGCGACGAGAAATCCGACATAAGCGTCGGGCTCGCAGCTGTTTGCCAGCTTATCGTGGTGCTAACAGCCACGCACCCGGCACTTTAGTTGGAGAACGCCGGTTACAGCGCCTTAACACCCAGGTTAAGTCGCGAGAACCGGCATTCTCTGACTTACTTGCTTCCCGACAAGGCACACAGCGCATTGAATAGCTGCTGGTGCTCCCTCCCGCGGCTATTTATCATCGCGCTTTCACCACGTTAAGATGAAGCCGCTACTCACTGCGACCATCTGGCCACAGGTTCCTTATTCAGGGGGATAAGAAATGATGGATACACTACATAAGGAAGCTAAGAGAGGTACTGTACTGAGCATTTACACTTGAAAGAGGCAAATTACTTTTGGCCACAGAGCTGCTGTCATCTCATGATTGGAATTGGCAGCCGGACATTTATTTTCGGGTCTGGACTGATTATTTACGAATATCTACTGTAGCATTTGTTATTCAACTAATCCTACAATACTATTTCTACTTCAGGGTCCATAGGGTATCCACAGGATACCTTGGGGTATAGGTGTGACGTCAGTCGCAGGGCACCAAAGAGTTAAGCTTTCAGCCTCCCAGGATGCACTAGGTCCCCCTCCTATACCCCGCCCCCGAGCCAAGGCACCTCAGTTAGTTACCAAGCCATAGGCCGGAGGAGGAGAAGGAAGACACCTCAGTTTAGTTTGGTGCCCGGCCGGAGTCGGGTGCACCTGTTGGAGTGGGGGCTAGAAGAGCCCCTGAAGCTTTTTCTTCATGCAGCTGTGGCTGCACATCTGGATGAACAGCATGGACAGTCAGTCCTGACGTCCATGCTGTCTTCCCTACACCCCGCCGGTACCAGAACGCCGGTACTGATCCGGGGATGCTGGTGGGCATCTGGGGTCACAGCTAGCGGTGACCCCAGATGTTCCGGACCATGGCCGGATTCAAGGGGGACAGAGGTAAGCAGCGGGGTCCCGCGGTGGGTCCCCGCTGATCACATGGTCCTAAGTCCCCAGGCAGGGGGCTCCCTGGGGACTGGCTGCAGCGTGGAGCCAGGCGACCAACCTGCGCTTCCACTACCCCCTGGGACAGCGGACCGCAGCAGAGCGGTAGCGCTGCGGCGTCCCAGGGGTTAAATGCATGCCAGGGGAGCGCGCCTTCCCTGTCTCAGCCGGCGCCTCCCCCGCTGCACACAGCCCTCTCTGCACTGTGCTGACAGGCACTGTGTCAGCGCTCCTCCTCCAGGCCAGCCTTCTCTCTGCTCCTCGGTGGCCATCTTTTCAGAAGCATGGTGAACGCTGCTGGAAGCCTGTATTGGAAGCATCGTGGTCTGGGTCCCCCCGCATACCTCTCCTCCGCTGTGGTCCGGTCTGTGTATGCAGCGCTGTGTCCTACCAGGCCCTGTGTCTGTGTAGTTGAGTGATCAGCGCTGTTAGTGCAGGAATTGATTTTCTTTGCATTGTATGTGACTGTGCTAGCGCTGCTGCCTGTAACTTTTCTTCACAAGACTGTCAGCTTTATTACTGTCCCTGTTCTTTCTGCTAAGCCCTTGCGGTGCGGTGCTGCAGGGTGGTCTCTCGCCTATTTAATATATAATTGGTGAGAGGGGTCACATACGTGGTGCCATCATGTCTGAAAGTGATTTTCCCCTCCGGCTACAGTGTACCACGTGTAAAGTACCGTTAGCGGAGGGGGAGGGTAGCGAGGAGGGCCTTTGCCGGTAGTGCTTGTCCATGGCGCGGCCTCTTACGGTTACAGCACCGGTACAGGAGCCGCCCTGGGCTAGTTTCGCTCAGATGCTCAGCTTTAGTGGGCCAGTTAGCTCCGCAGCCCGCGTTTACTCCGATGGGTTTGTCCCAGCAGTCTGTGGTGTCGTCACCCATGCAGGGTTTCCCACGACAATTGGTGGTACCCCACAGTCTCCCTATTTCCCCGCTCCCGGTTTCTCAGGAGCCAGCGTGGGTTAACTCCCTGACGAGTTCTGTACAGCACTTGTCGGATGTGTTGCAAGGGGAGTCTGTGATGCGGCCTCATAAACGGCTGGTGGCGTCTCTGTCCACTCCTTATGAGGATGACGAAGGGACGTCTGATGATGGGGAGATTCTGGATCCTTACGATCAGGAACCTCTCCATACTAAGGACGTTGATGCTAAGTCCAAAGTATATATTCCTGGACTTATTCGGGCGGTCCGCACAGCCTTGGTGATTGAGGACGAAGTTCCCCCAGCGGCTAAGTCTAAGTATGCCTTTTTCAAAGACGTGAAGGGCGATGCCACAGTCTTTCCTCTTTCGGGTCAGTTGGACCATTTAGAGGAGACGTGGAAACAGCCTGGCAAAAGATACCAGCCGCAGCGACGCCTGGCAGTGGCTTATCCGTTCGCGGATAATTATTTTGCTAGGTGGGAATCCCCTCCACAGGTGGATTCTCACGTGACCCGTCTTGTCCGTAGTGCCACATTGCCGATGCCATCCATGTCCTCCCTTAAGGATGCTACGGACCGCAAGGTGGAAATCTGCCTGAAGTCCGCTTATTCCCTTGCAGGGGGGGCAGCACGGCCGGCTATGGCCATTTGCTGAGTTGCCAGAGCGATGGAGCGCTGGGCGGAATCATTAGAGGCTTCTTTTGATTCCGACAGGCGGAGTTGATTGGTAATCTCCGTGATTCGGCCACCTACATCAACGAGGCGGCTCTAGACATTAGTACTCTGGTGTCTAGAATTTCTTCAGCAGCGGTAGCTGCTCATCGCACCTTGTGGCTGCGATCCTGGAAGGCGGACGCAGATTCCAAGAAGGTCTGGAAGCGTTGCCGTTTACCGGAGAAGTTCTCTTCGGTCCGGATCTGGATAAGATTGTGGCCACGCTGGCGGCAGCCAAATCGGCTTGTCTCCCGTCGGCCGCTGCTCCTTCTGGTTCTGGACCATCGTCCTTTCGGTCATCTAGGGCCCAGGGCAGGCCCAAACCACAGTCGTTTCCTCGTCAGGCTGGCCCTAGGA
The DNA here is from genome assembly GCA_031769625.1 of Taudactylus pleione. Classification (NCBI taxonomy): domain Eukaryota; kingdom Metazoa; phylum Chordata; class Amphibia; order Anura; family Myobatrachidae; genus Taudactylus; species Taudactylus pleione. The sequence goes on from JAUIMM010000042.1 coordinate 13,505,268, forward strand.
AATCGGTCAAGCCCCGGAAGCAGGCATGGAGTACCAGACGTCCGGCCCCCAAGCCAGATGACAAGCCTGCGGCCTGACGGTCCGGGCCTCCCTTTGGGGGATCCCAGGGTGGGAGACCGCCTGCTGCAGTTCGCCCAGTGTTGGTCGGTCACTACGACAGACACTTGGGTTCTGGAGGTGGTCTCCCACGGGTACGCCCTCTCCTTCCGGCACAGACTCCCGGCTCGATTCTTCACCACGGGTCTACCATCAGACCGGAACAAGGCTACGGAGCTGCGGAAGGTATTGCACACTATGCTCCAGGCTGGAGTTATAGTGCCTGTTCCATTCTCCCAGAGGGGCCAGGGTTTCTATTCAAATCTTTTTTTGGTACCGAAACCCAATGGGTCGTATCGTCCGATTCTCAACCTCAAAGCACTCAACAAGTCTTTGCGGGTCCCGAAGTTTCGGATGGAGACCCTACGGTCCATCATTCTGGCACTGGAACCTGGGGACTACATGGTGTCATTGGACATACAGGATGCTTACCTGCATGTCCCTATTCTTTTGCGCCATCAACAGTTCCTCAGGTTTGCAATCCGCAGCGACCACTTCCAGTTTCGGGCGTTACCTTTTGGCCTGGCGACAGCACCACGTGTTTTCACCAAGGTGATGGCGGTCATGGCGGCTTCTCTGCGGCTGCAGGGAGTCCGCATGTTGCCGTACTTGGACGACCTGTTATTGGTGGCGGGATCTCCAGAGCTCCTGTTACGCCACTTGGACCTGACCATTGCCCTGCTGCAACGGCACGGCTGGCTAATCAACTGGCAGAAGTCCACTCTAATCCCGTCTCGGAGGATTCTGCATCTTGGAGCCTTATTGGACTCGGGACAGCAAAAGATCTTCGTGACGGAGGAAAAGATCTCTGCTTTACAGTCAAGGGTGCGCAGTTGTCTGCACAGCCGCCGGGTGTCTCTACACTCGGCGATGAGGTTACTGGGCTCCATGGTGTCGGTGTTCGACATGGTGGAATATGCCCAGTTTCACTCCAGACCTCTGCAGCACCTGATCCTGTCAAAGTGGAACGGGCTGCCTCAGTCTCTGAAGTCCCAGACGATTGTGCTCACCCCGGAGGTTCGCCTGTCCCTTGCTTGGTGGTTACAGACGACCCACCTCAGCGAGGGACGTCCGTTCTGGGTTCCAAATTGGGTCCTGTTGACAACGGACGCCAGTCTTCGGGGCTGGGGAGCAGTTTCGGGTCCACATCTGTTCCAGGGCAGGTGGACGCCGACAGAAGCGGAGCTTCCAATCAATATCTTGGAACGTGCGGTCTTCAATGCTCTCCAGCAGGCACATCGGTTTCTCCAGGGTCACCCGGTACAGGTCCAGTCGGACAACGCTACCACCGTGGCCTACATAAACAGGCAAGGAGGAACCCGAAGCCGGGTGGCTCTCGTAGAGGTGTCTCGGATCCTGGTTTGGGCGGAGCGCAATCTTCCGGCCATATCAGCGGTCTTCATCCCGGGAGTGCTCAATTGGGAGGCGGACTTTCTAAGTCGCCAGGACGTTCATCCGGGGGAATGGTCCCTGCACCCGGACGTTTTTCAACTACTGGTGGACAGATGGGGGTCTTCCAGAGATCGACCTCATGGCGTCCCGGCACAACAACAAGTTGCCGGTGTACGGGTCTCGCACAAGAGACGAAGGGGCGTCTCTGGTGGATGCTCTGTCCGTCCGGTGGACGTTCCGGTTCGCATACCTGTTCCCTCCGGTCTCCCTTCTTCCACGGGTAATCCGGAAATTCAAACAGGAAGGAGGGACACTCCTGTTGATAGCTCCCGCGTGGCCCAGACGGCACTGGTTCTCAGACCTCCAGGGTCTGTCCGTGGACAGTCTTCTGCGGTTGCCGCTACGACCGGACCTCCTGTCTCAGGGTCCTTGTCGTCACCCGGACCTGACTCGGCTGTCTTTGACGGCGTGGCTGTTGAGACGGCCATGCTGAGGTCCCGGGGGTTTTCCAGCTCTGTGGTGCGTACCATGTTGCGAGCTCGGAAACCGTCTTCCGCGAAGATATACCATCGCGTGTGGCATACGTTCTTCCAGTGGTGTCGACCGAGAGGTTATGCACCGCGGGAGTTTCGTCTGTCTCGGATTCTCGCCTTCCTGCAAGCGGGACTAGATCATGGGCTTCGCCTTGCTTCTTTGAAGGTACAGGTTTCGGCCCTGTCTGTCTGGTTTCACCGTAGGATTGCTACAATCCCGGATGTGCGCACCTTTATGCAAGGTGTTGTCCGCATTCAGCCGCCCTTTGTTCCACCTGTGGCACCTTGGGATTTGGCTGTGGTCCTGAGGGCTCTCCAAGGACCGCCGTTTGAACCACTGGGATCAGTGGATCTTAAATGGCTAACAGCTAAGACTGTTTTCCTTCTGGCTATTGCTTCGGCCAGACGTGTTTCTGAGTTGGGGGCTCTTTCTTGTAGACCCCCTTTCTTGGTTTTTCATGGGAACAGGGCAGTACTCCGCACTCTGCCCGAGTTTCTTCCCAAAGTTGTTTCCCAATTTCATGTTAACGAGGAAATCGTTGTTCCGGCCTTTAACTCACCGGGTCTTTCCGTGGGTGAGGCCTCTTTGGATGTTGTGCGGGCCTCAAGGACTTATGTTGACCGCACTTCTTCGTTTAGGAAGTCGGACGCTTTGTTTGTCCTCTATGGCTTCCGTAAAAAGGGTTGGCCTGCTCCAAAGCAAACTTTGGCAGCCTGGATCCGTATGGCTATTTCTGAAGCTTATCTTCATGAAGGCCTACCGGTTCCTCCTTCTCTGAAGGCTCATTCCACTAGGTCTGTGGGTCCTTCGTGGGCAGCTCGACGTGGTGCCTCTGCAGTCCAGATCTGCAAGGCTGCTACGTGGTCCTCTGTCCATACCTTCGTGAGGTATTACAGGTTTGACACCTTCGCCTCTCAGGATGCTTCCTTCGGGCGGCGGATTCTCCTTTCAGCACAGGAGCGTCCCCACCCTTAAAGGATACTGCTTTGGGACATCCCCAAGGTATCCGGTGGATACCCTATGGACCCTGAAGTAGAAAATATGAGATATGGTAAGAACTTACCCTTGTTATCTCTATTTCTACGAAGTCCATAGGGTTCCACAGGACTCCCGCCCTGTCGCACCTGTGCTGTAGATGAGCTTTGCTCTGGTCACCGGTTTTCCGTCTCCCTCTGGTGAGAATGTGATTCTTGTATGTGTCCAGATCTTTGTTCTCTCTCTTCCTTCTCCTCCTCCGGCCTATGGCTTGGTAACTAACTGAGGTGCCTTGGCTCGGGGGCGGGGTATAGGAGGGGGACCTAGTGCATCCTGGGAGGCTGAAAGCTTAACTCTTTGGTGCCCTGCGACTGACGTCACACCTATACCCCAAGGTATCCTGTGGAACCCTATGGACTTCGTAGAAATAGAGATAACAAGGGTAAGTTCTTACCATATCTCATATTTTTTCATTATATTTAGAGGTGCACTGTGTTTTTTACTAAAATATTGTGCTGTATTTTATATTTATTGTTTTGCAACATTGTAGAATAAATTGTGATTGTTACACATTCCCTGCTCACCAGAGCTGTTTCCTATAGTTTCCTGCATTGTGACTCACAGCTGCCGGTGATTTATTTTTTTAAAACTCCTATGCGCCTGGGGCTTTTTTGTCTACAAGCTTTTGTGGGCCTTTTCAGAGACCTTAGATTACATTAGCCATAACTTATAGCAGGCCTGGCCCAACCTGTGGCTCTCCAGCTAATGTGAAATTTCAAGTCCCAACTTGCCCTGCAACTGATCAGCTGGTAAAGCATGCTGGGACTTGTAGTTTCTACAGTTGGAGAGTCACTGGTTGGCCAGGCTTGGCTTACAGCCTACGTTTTTGCAATTTTGTTACCAGAACCTTGCTTGCACATGCACCACCCAATGGTTATACATGTAAATAAACCCCCCGGTCTGAACCCACAAGTAAACTTTATAGCGTCGGCCAACGCTTTACTTTTTGTGGCGATAGGCTCTTATTGGTACTTGTGTTCCAGCAAGAGACCCTGAATAAATTGCCCTGAGCAGTAATTTCTTATTGCTGTAATATGCTGTGATCAGGGCAAAAATGAAGGGTGTAATAAATTGGCCCTAAATCTACTGCACCACAGAATGAGTTGAACACCATATGGCAGGGGAAGGCAATAAGCGTTCTGCCCAGCTGTTGTAGAACTACACATCCCAGCATGCCCTGCTACAGTTTTGCATCCCAGCATGCCCTGCTACAGTCTATTTAGACTTGCTAAAATTGTTGCAGGGCATGCTGTGATGTGTTGTTCATCAGCAGCTAGAGGGCTGCCTATTTCCCATCCCTGCTCTATGCAGAATATTATTTTAGTGAGAATTTTTTCCTGGAAGCTATCCTAGGACTAACTTGGATTCATGCTACAGGGTCTCCTGTCTGTAATCTATTTTAGGGGTCAGGCGCCCCTAGGGACAACAGTACTGGCTGCCCCCCTCTGCCTAATTTTATTATTTTGTCATAAACCCACTTTTGATGATTGACCATTTAAACTAATAAAAAAGCTATGAACTGTTTGTTTTTTATTTTCAATTATGTACACATATGTACTTAGTATGTTAGTCTGTCCATGTCCTACCTGTTAATACTCCACTCAAAATGGGTAATGTGTTCGGGGATGAGGGAGGGTGTCTGCACTGAACAACATATCGTTCAATGTGGTCGTTTGGCTGATACAAAATGCTTTCAATGGTTGAATGCTGTTAGATCTAAACAGAGGGACATTACCGACTGTCTGGTTTCATGCACCTAAGTATCAGTAATCCAGTGCTTAGCTGTAGGCAGTTGCAACAAATAACTCTGGCCCAGCCCTATGTTTTGCTGTAACTGTTGTATAATGTATTTTCCTACAATGCACACACAAACCCATTTATATGCAAGGTATTGTGGGGATTTCCACTATGATGAGACAAAGCAAAATAATATATTGCGAGGAAATTTTATTGCTGACAACGGAAATCACCAAACTTTAAGTTGCTCAAAAAAGATGCAATTAATGAAACAAGTCAGTCATGTTAAATCTGTAATGGGGAGACCATAATGTTTATATGAGGGTGCACAGGCTACAGACACACCTTACAGCCATACTTATTGCTATCTTCTTTGTAAGCTGCAATGTTACACCAATGAGCATTCAATGAAGGATACAACTATTGTATTAATTTAGTTTAATAGCTCATACAAAATACTAGCGGAGGAAATGGGTGTTACTAATAGGGGGACAAATTTAATTTCTTGGGCGAAAATTATGAAAAGTGTTGTCATGTAAAGTGTGCTGTAACCTATAGCAACCGATCAAATGTTTGCTTACATTTTGGTATCTGTAGAATAAAAAGTGGCAGTTATTGGTTAAACCAACATAAAGGTTAAGAACTTCGCAGAGGGACACATGCATCAGAGCAAATGTAGGGGGAGATGTTACCTATAGCAACCAATCAGATACTGGTGCTCATTTTATAGCACTTACTGAATGAATGAGAGCTAGTATATGATTGGTTGCTATGAGTTTGATAAATCTCCCATAAATTAGTCACAAGGTGGTAAATGATCAGTTTTGGAGCATGGGCTGAAATCGCACAACACCAGAGCATGGAAGACCAGTGTTCAAGGTGACCACGCAGACTAATGTGCCAACATGTCAGCATCTGATAAATGGGTAACATCTTTTTTCCTTTGCACCAAATTTTATAACTGCCCCCGTTTGTGTTTTATGCAGGCAATCAGTGGAAAAATCACAATATTATAATTAGTACAGTATAAGTCATTTTCACTGCATTACTTAACGTTTCAATGGTATTTATCAACGTAATGTTGAAGATTTTAAATTGTAATGATGGGGCCCATACATCAGCAATCCGGAAAAAACGGTTCTGCGTTCACCCCCCTGATGTCACGATAACTCAATCCACCAATATGCAGCCATACATTACTGATTGGTGGAAATGATCTGTAAATCACTGAAACCTAAGAACGCATCTGCCAATTACAGAAGGCTCATCATATTCCTAGTAACGGTTGGCAAATTGGCTGATCGTTACTATACAATTTACAACCCCGGTGAAATCCAATACGTTGGACAACCTGATTTGCCGATTCCAATGACTATTTGGTCAGAATTGGCAATTGGTGAACCCCATACATTACAAATATTTTTACACAATTATCTGAATTGCCCCAATTGATTGCTGATAGATGGGCCCCATAAGGTAAACAAATGGGAGTTGGTTACAAAAACAAAACTAAACATTTTTTTATTATTGTGCTCTTGTGTTGTAGTACATACTTATGACCTGCAGATGTCACTGTTGCTATTTGAGAAAAGTGTAGTAATTAGATTATAAAGTAATAAACAGCAAAGTGGCCTATTCATTGACATGAAAGGGCCCATTACACATGTGGAAACAGTAGTTTCTGCATGTTTTAAGTAACAGGCCAATTAATCATTAGTAGCCCAATGTGGCTGCCGCATATTCACCGAGCCCTTAAAGCTGAATGTTTATAGAGTTACATTGCGGGAACTGATGCTATCTTCAGATGACGTCAGTTCCTGGAATCCTGCCTCTTCCTATTGGAGTGAGCTCCGGTGTGCGAAGTAGGATCTATTTTGATCCTTCAGCCTCCTCTGGTTCCCTCTGTGTGTAGCATCTCCCGGCTCACTGCTACTTATTAGTGGTGAAAGTGTCAGTGCTAGGGCTCGAGGAAGAGCTGCTTTTCTGAGCGGATGTCCAGCACTCGGCGCAATGCCAAATTGCTTTGGTTAATTTTGTATCTGCTGCCACTTACAGGGGACCGATGGGGCTTGATAATGAATAGGCCCCTAAAGAACCAGCACATGATGAACAAGAATAATTTAAGCTGTGTACACACTTTCTGATATTTTGAACGATAACTATCGTTTTTGTTCAAAATATCGGCAAGTGTGTATGCTAAAACCGACCAGCGATGTGGGCCCGGCGCCCCCGCCGATGACGATATTGCCGCGTACACATACCGTGTAGTGTGTATGCGGCTTTAAACTAATTATTTACAGATAAATAAGTTACAAAATAAAATACCGTGTATCTAGATTTACATGGGAAATAAACTTGTATCTTGACATTTTTTAGGAATACTAAATATTCCTCTCACCCTACAGTACTGTAGTCCTAGTCTACTAAATCCTGGCCTGGTAACCAAGGGCATATTAGGGTTTTTAGGGCCCCAGACAAACCTAAAACTGCCAATATAGGCTGGTGATATAAGTAAAAAGTATATGTTATTAATTAGTAAATACTCCCAGCCCTACAAAGGTGCTAAACACACTATAGTGCACCTAGATCACACTATGCTACACACAAACCCCAGGTCACATCTGCCACAGTGCCCACAGGCTGGTGATGTATCTAAGCATGTGGGCCCCTGGGTGAGCACCCATTTGTGTAAATGGAATTTTTCTCTCAGGCTTGAACTGAACCCTATTATTACATATACATAGAAGAGGCAGCCATTATTGTGGAACCAATATTCATGACAACACAAAGGGCCTGATTCAAGCTGGCTCCATTGCGATGATGAAAAATAAAAGCGTATACGATCATCTGTAGTCAGAGCTCCACCCACCTACGTAGCCGCTGGTGCAAGCAGCTGTCATCACTATCCGCAGGCATCTACACCAGCCCGATCCTTTGTGCAGGAGATCCGGCCGATGTCTCTGCTCATGCTCCCCTCTGAATAGCCCACAATTCCCTCTACATGTCCTTTATACAAATTCCCAGTTGCAGACCAATTACACCCACTCAGCCACAAGTGGAGATATGGGTAAGATGTGTATGACCCTAGTGGCCGTAGTTCTCATAGTTGCATATGCTGGGCTAGGACACATGCACAATGCTAAATATAGCCAGATCAGGCCACATAACGGACCTGTGTGCAAATCTGAATCAGACACCGTGGCTCTGACTAGCGCACGCTCTGAATCAGGGCGTCTTTTTTTTTTTTTTTTTTAAGGAGCAGCGTGCTGTCACTCAACATCGGCAGCACGCCCCCTTTGGTGCAAGACCCAGAGCGATGGATTGCCCGTCGCTATCCGGGTCTCGCTCGTGCGCACCACGGAGCCGGCTCCGTCGAGGGCATGCGCTCTGGGCCACCATTGACCCGGTAGCGAGCGCTCAGTGACCGGGTCTGAATTAGGCCCAGTGTTCTTCTACAAACTGACATACTGCATTCCCATCTATAACTGCTTCAGTCTACACAATGGCTGCCTGTCTCCAATGTATGAAGAGGATATGGCCAATGACTGTAATTGACAACTCTTACAAACAATCTTTTCACAGTGGTCAGCTGAGGAGTTATCATTAGAGGAGCCAGAGGTGGTAAATACTGAACTGGGTAGGCATTGGGGCATGGGGAGCAGCAGAGGGTGCGAGGTACCTGGGCCCACCTTGGAATACAGCATCAGTGGGGAATTATATATTAGTACCTCTCTGCTAGGTAACATATAATCCACCCCGGCAAGGTGGTGCTCAAGTAGCTACCACATTGGGGCCATAGCTCCCTCTGTAGCTTGGGGGGGAGGGGGGGGTTGGGAAGGCAGCAAATGTACAACAGACCCTAAGCAGTAGCTGAGTGACACCATTTGTCTATGCGCAGAGAAATGGGCCTTTAGTGCATCCATCAGGCCATGAATGAGGTTTTGTATAGTCCCACAGATAAATCCTGCCTAAATATCATAGAAAGGAGAAGCAAGAACAGGGCACAACCACCAACCTTTTCTCAGTAAGGGCACTGCTGCATGCAAAACGCAGATTGATTTTATACAGTGCCCTCAGACGCTGACCTCACTGCCCACGGGAAGGCAATGGCGGCTGGGGCAGCAAATGCAGTGAAGTCCATCTAAATTATTATGGCTCATCTGTAGGCAGAAGTAATGCAGAAACAGCTTACAGGGCACTACACTGAATAATAACATATTGTAAAAATACAGATTTTGTTTAAATCTTCTTACTGAGTATAACATGGGTCGTTCCTGAGGGAAGTGGTTTTAAAAATATATTGTTTTGTAAATCCAAACACGCATTGTATAATGTCACCATCATGGATGAAACGAGCCAATCAATAGCTGTTATGTGACTTTGCAATTTGTTATATGAAAAAGCGTTATACCCTGATGTCTTGAGGACATTTACTTGGTAATGGACTGCACAAAAGGGCTGTTGTTACACGGAAACTTGCAGCTGTGCCCGGAATGTCACGGAAGCTCGCAGCCGTGCCGGGGATGTCACGGAAGCTCGCAGCTGTGCCGGGAATGTCACGGAAGCTCGCAGCCGTGCCCAGAATGTCACGGAAGCTCGCAGCTGTGCCGGGGATGTCACGAAAGCTCGCAGCTGTGCTGGGATGTCACGGAAACTTGCAGGTGTGCCAGGGATGTCACGGAAGCTTGCAGCTGTGCCGGCAATGTCAGGGAGCTTGCAGCTGTTCCGGCAATGTCACGGAAGCTCGCAGCTGTGCCGGCAATGTCAGGGAGCTTAGCCACTAGGAAAGAGAAATTCTCTTCTCTAAACGGTTTTAAAGATATCTCTGTCTTATTACACAGTTTTAAAAACAGGAGCTGTGCAGCAGGAATATTATTTATTAGCTATACCTGTATATTTCATCATCATCCATTACAGAGCTTAAAAGGTATTTAAGTATTTTCTTTAATTATATAATTTTATCTTTGTTGAATTATAAATTAAAATAACCACCATCAAAGTTGCACTTTTTCTCGTTTTTCTGCTTTGCACCGTTATCCTGCAGGGTCTGGTCTCCGTATCACAGAGCGCGCTGTATTCTTAGAACTTTAGGACAGAGCCAATAGGATTCCTACAGCATATTTCACAGTGGAAAGGTGAACACCAAACGCCAGCAAGTCTATAAAGATATGGCTGATTAAATAACAAAGTACAAAAGTGCAGGTAACTGGTAATAAGATTCGTTACATTCCAAAATAAATATTTCTACTGAGCTTCTATTTATTATCATGTGGCATTCCTGACCTATAAAACCAAACAGATTCCCAATCAGAACTATAAATTAGGTGCTTGTCTGCAGGCAGAATCCTATATACACATGTGCGTTACAAAATTTACAGGAAAAAAAAAAAAAGATCTATCATGTAAACATTGTATTTTCTTAAACAAAGGAGGGTAACATGGAAGATTAAGCAGGATCTAGGTCTAACACACCAAAGTTTTCATAAATACAGTGTAACAGGTTCCAAGCCAATGGGAATATGACGTCTTTGTTTAATGATCCAGGCGGTGGTGGAAGAGGAGCCACTGACAGTTTGCAGGTAAAATCTAACGTATGTACATAGCAAGAGATCTGGCTTGTCTCATTCTGGTTCATGTTTAAATAAAAGCCCAGCGCCCCATATGGCCATGTAATGAAAGCCTAAATCTCATCAATGTTAAGTCCAAAAGAAGTCAAACATCCACGTTGGGCCTTGGTACAAACCACACACAGGAAACATAAGGCCTGACATGCGAGCGAAGCCTTGGATTATTGCGTAGGTGGCATGTGTTCTGTAATAACTGGATAGAGCTGGTGATAGTGTGGTACCATTTGGAAGGCGCTTTTTGTTTAGGTCTGTATAGATCAGTGTTACCTTGTTACAATAAGCAGTACAAATAGGATGGACAGAACATGTCCCATGTAGGTAGAGAAGACAGGCACGGGTTAGAAAACGGCTGATCAAACACATCAGCAATTATCCAAAAAAGCAAAACATTTAAAAAAAAATGGAAAAAAACATAAACTTTCCATTTCATATGTATATATTAGCATCTGTAAAGTGTGCACAATACACATACTGTTTATATAACCCAGCATATTGGACTGTATGTAACCTGAAATATTGATGCGGTTTCTTTGAGTAATTATTTCAGTGGAATGTTTTTGTTTCCTTGGCTTGAAGTTTATGTGAAAGACAGGAGGTGCTCATCTTATATCGAGTATACAAAAACGTACGTCGGATTTCACGTGTGGTCACACGACTTTGAGGACCGCTTACTGCAAGTGCATTTAGAAAATCATCTGCATGGGAAACAAAAATGTCTACTATTGACAGCTGACGTGTCATCTCTGAGCCGTGCCGACTTTAGAGGGCGATAGAGAACTTGAAGAGGACGAGTGGTTAATGGGAGATGATGGATGCTTTATTGGACTCATGGACTCTGCAGTCTGGAGTTTCCAAACCAGTTCTTCATTGGTTCGACTTAATCTTTTCTTTTCCTTGCTCTCTTTTTCTACATTCTCTTGCAGAGTGGCATTTTCAACAGATAATTGCCTATAAAAGACAGCACAAACTAGTTACAATCTGACGTGGAGATTCCAATTTACAAATTGGGACATATAAAAGCAGAGAGTTTTTTGGTGTATAAGTAAGTGCTGTGAATATATGGGTATATTACAGACACACTGGGGTAGATTTAATAAGCGGTAAGTTTAACCACTGAAATTTAAAAACTGGCAAACATGTTAAAAGCAAAACGCTCAATTTAGCAAATGCATCCCAAGGAGTCTCTGTGAGGGATTGGCTGGGGACAATGGACTGAGGTATAAGATAGAGGCCAGAGAAGAACGTGTGTGTATGCCTGAGGTGATTGGAAGGGGTGGACAACCGGAGATAGTGGACAACCGGAGACACCAGAGGTGATATACACAAACATGTTTGGACTCTTGGTGGGATGTGTGGCTGGAGAGGTTGGGAAGGGACTATTGCCCTTTGCAGAGAGGACTGAGCGAAGGTACATTGGCACAGAGGGCCTGATTCAGAGCCGCTCGTAAGCGGCCGCTCGTCGCTCCAAGCGATGTTCACACAACTGCGCATGCGTTGTAATACGCATGCGCGAACCATTCATTGCGGTCGGAAATTGTGTGCTCGCAAAATAGCGATTGCCTGCTAATTTGAGTGACAGGATGAGGCGTTTGTGGGTGGTAACAGGGGAAGGTGCTTGAAAACGGGGAGTGGTGATCCGAACGCAGGCATGCCAAATGGTCAAAACGGGCGTTTTAAGGGTGTGCATAATTAACAAAGCAGCGTCATCGACCACGTCACTTGGTTGTTTCTTAGCCTGAGCTGTTCGCATGATTGCGGTAGGAAAATCCAACCACAAGCACTGCGAGCAGTTCAGATGCCTTTCGATGTACTCGATTAATCAAATAAATAGCGGAGATGACGTATGATGCGAGCGGCCAGGGGGCGTCTTTACAAAATAGCGAGTGCATATTTCGTTCGCTCAGACATAGAGGCGTCAACAGACCGCAAAGAGCGAGCGCTCAATTTAAATAGCCGGCCCCTTTTTCTGAACGAGCGAGCGCAAATAGCATCCGGCTCTGAATCAGGCCCAGAGTGCCTTTGTGACCACACAGAGAATTAAATTGTCCACCTATGACTACTCATTGTTTCTATCTCATTACCTCTGTCCATTCCCAGTTCTAAATTCTGCATGGTAAACTCTTGTAATATTTCCTAATTTAATTAATACACCATTTTAATAGTCCTTTTCTAGATTGCATCACAAGATGAGGCCTGTAAAACTGTACAAAACACTTGAGGTGACGTTTCGCCAGTGACATAGTAAATGCCAATATATCCGTCCTCCTCCAGCAACCCTAAATCGTTACAGCTCAATGACCCCCAGAGAACAGTCACACCGACCTGGTGACCTGAACGTTCTGATCAATGCGGGCCCTCATGTCTTCATTCTGCTGCTGGAGAACCTGGATCCTTTCCTCCAGGATAACATTTACTTCAGCCTACAAAGACAAGTGGATTTTTTAGGAAGTCCTACAACAGCCGAAGTGCCTAAAGGACATAAAAAACTAAAATAAAGAGTATTTAAACAACAATTGTTATTGGTACTGTCAATATCATAGCAGATAAATAGATATTGAGTATGATGTAAATGCCATGTCACTAGAACAGCAGCATAAATAAGTTTCTAAGTATGGTCAGTTTGGTATTATTGTGGCATACCGTAACCGATGCCTTGCTAAAATCTAAAGGCGCTATATCCACTGATCTACTACTGTACATTTGTTTGACATGATCTCCTGAACCCTTTGCTGCCATGGTTCTGGTCATTTGTTTGACTAAATAGTCAACATTTCATTTTTCATGTGACACTCACAGGTACATAGTTGTCACATTCTGCCCTATTGCCTAAACTATAATTGTCAGTGTCACCCTCCAATCACTTGTAGCTACATCTGTCACAAACTGTATAAAGTTTTATAAATGGTGCTTAATGTCTAAGTGTATCAGTGGTTCCCAAACTCGGTTCTCAAAGCACCCTAACAGTCCAAGTTTTCAGGATATCCATCCTTGTAATCATAAGGATTGCTCCTCATGTCAATAATAATGATGTTTGGCCCTCATTCAGAGCCGCTCGTTAGCGGCAGTACGCTCGTTCCGAGCGATGTTTGCACATCTGCGCATGCGTACGGTTTTTAGTACGCATGCACGAACTAGTCAGTGCGGCCGAAAATCGTTTGTACGCTATATTGCGAGTGCCTGCTATTTTGAGTGACAGAATGAGGCGTATGTGGGTGGTAACAGGGGAAGGTGCTTGAAAATGGGGAGTGGAGATCCGAACGCAGGCGTGCTTAAAGGTCAAAACGGGCGTTTTATGGGTGTGTATATTTAAAACAGCAGCGTCATTGTCCACGTCACTGGGTTATTTTATAGCCAGAACTGCTCGCAAATTTGTGGTAGCAAACACCAACCACAAGAATAGCGAGCAGTTCATACGCTGGTCGATGTACTCGATTAATCTAATAAATAGCGGACATGACGTATGGTGCGAGCGGCCAGGGGGCGTTTTTAACAAATAAACGAGCGTATGTTTTGCTCGTTCGTTCAGACTTAGAGGTGTGAACAGACTGCAATGTGCGTACGGATCATTTGAATAGCCACCCCTTGTTTTTAAACGAACGACCGCAAATAGCGAACGGCTCTGAATGAGGGCCTTTGTTCCTTCTTAATAATTATAAAGACTGCTCTTATCAATAATAATGACTCAGATTGCCCAAGTAATAATAAAATGATAATAAAATGATTCCGTGTATATATATATATATATATATATATATACACATACACACACACATACACACACACACACACACACACACACACTTTACCTACATAAAAAATTTATTAACTGGTGCCCCTATAATAATAATTACCTATAAATCTTGTTTCTTTCTTGGTCCATTATCATTCAATGGCAATTTTATAACAAAAAGTAGAAAAAAAAAACCCTATGGGTGGACCACTCCTGAGAATATGCATTTCACACATACTGAATATCCAGGGAGCCCAACTAGTTACTGGCCTGGCAGCCAATCAGACGTTGTGTCTTGCACTACTTAGCCAATTACAGAGAGCCCTGGCTGATTTAGTAATTGGCAGACTCCAGTCTGCACCAGGAATATTGGGGTCTCCTATAACACAGGTTCTCAAACTCGGTCATCAGGATCCCAAACAGTGCATGTTTTCCAGGTCTCCTCACAGAATCATAAGTGAAATAATTAGCTCCATCTGTAGATCTTTTAAAATGTGTCAGTGAGTAATGACTACACCTGTGCTCCTGCTGGGTGACCTGGAAAAGGTGAACTGTGTGGGGTCCTGAAGACAGAGGCCCTGATTCAGAGCCGGACGCTCTGACAGAGCGCTCGCTCTGAATTAGGGCCGTCCTTCCTGATTTTAGAGCGGCCTCCTGGGTGACCACCCACAGCTATAGCGAGCAGCCAAAAAGATGGTCGTGATGGTCAAGACCATCGCGACCATCGGGCTTGCGACGAGACCCTTGTGGGAGGGTCTCGTCTGCCGCAAGCCCTGGAGTGCTTTTGGCTCTATCAGAGCCGAAAGCACTCCCACTGACATCACTTGTGATGTCAGTGGGGCCGGCCCCAGACGGTAGGCATTCCCATGGGAACGCCTCCGTCTGGCCAGCCACGCCCCCGGCACGCCCACCAAAGGGGGCGTGCTGTCACTCATCATCGACAGCACGCCCCCTTTGTAGCGAGACCCATAGCGACGGCTTGCCCGTCGCTATCCGGGTCTCGCGCATGCGCACGAAGGAGCCGGGTCCGTCGTGCGCACGTGCACTGGCCCAACATCGACCCGCTTGCGAATGCTCAGCGCTCGCGAGCGGGTCTGAATTAGGCCCAGAGTGTGAGAACCACTGATCTATAATTACCATCTCAGTGAAATAATCTATTCATGATATATAGAATTCCTCATCCTGTCCTGGAGGGCTATACATTTTCTCCTATTTGAAAAAATAATTAGAATTAGTTTTACCCAAATACTCCCAATCCAATCTGCACATTCTTCCATTTAAGTTGCATTTATCTTTCTCTGTACATAAAAAGCAACTATTCCCTTTTCCCTGCTTCATTATTTCCATTTACGCCTTGTTAACACAATGTCCCAGTCAAAGTGATCAGTTTACCATGACTCAGTTATAGCTACAGGAGCAAAACGATCTCTTACATCACTTGTCATTATTAACCTTTACTTATATAACACCAGCACTGTACAAAGAATCTTTTATTTTAATCATTCACATCAGTCCCTGCCTCAGTGCACTAGAAGTAGAAATAACCTTTATGCTACTGCGATTTATGGTGTTTATTATATACACTACTGCCTGGTGCAAACTCTACTACTATGGGGCATATTCAATTAGTCGCAGGATTTCACCAGCGGCTAATTGACAGGCTAAAATCCTGCGACGCGGGGTTTAGCTATTCAATTAAATAGCTATTTCCCGGCGTCATTATATTGGGACTCCCGCACGAGCACTGCGGAATCAGTGTGTAATAACCTCTCGCGCAAAGCCGAATAGGGCGGCCTCACGTTGATTTTACCTCGCACCTGCATGAGGTGCGAGGTAAAGTCAAACAGCGGGGACTCGCACGCGGGGTCTCAGGGACACCCGCGCATGGAATCCCCGCTAACTGAATCCTGTCCAGCGCGACAATTAGCTGCGGGGTTTATTATTAATTGAATATGCCCCTATGTAGGATGTTTATTACACAGACACTTGTAACAATTGACATCTAAAATATCTTAACACTATGCAATAATATGACCAAAGTGGGTGCTATTATCATGTAGGGACCACCAGAACAGAGAAGCCTTGACGTGTTCTGGTGGCATAAACATATATTTGCAAATATATGCAAACTGAGGGGGTGATTATGCTGCGGCCGCAAATTCTATCGCAGCTGCAATAGCACCATTATGGTAATGCAGCAGAAGGCGTCACTGGGAGCAGCATTGCATACATCGGCCAGCTGAGTGACCAATGGGGTCACGCAAGCAGGCAGCTGCAGATACAACACAGAGGCCGACGGAGAACCTGGCCTCTTCCCCCCCCCCCCCCCCCCCCACTAACGGCGGCAACAAACCTCCTTTTTGGGAAACGGTGGCTGTTTGCGCCCCCTCCCCGCCCAGAAACGGCAGCAGATTGTCAATCACTGACAGTCTGCTGCCGCTCTGCGTGCAATAACGCAAGATCCGTACTGCACATGGCTCCGACGCCATCGGGAATCTGCGTTCAGCAGTGCACATACGTATCAGGCCCTGAGATCTCTGTATTTCTATTATCATGTATTATTCAAGTCTCTTTGCTGGTCTTTTGCATTGTGCTGGCGGAACGTTTTTCCTTTTTCTTGTCTAGATTAACCCCTCCCCTTTCATCAGAGGCGTCACTGGGTATGGCAACATCCGGTGTGCACTCTAAATCCCTACCACGATGTAGGTGTGGCCTACCATAAAGGGGGCATGGCCGCGCGGGAACTTCCGACGGATGTCCCCGGAGATTGTGCCTGCACCACCAGCTCCTCCTCTGTGACAGGAGCAGAGAATGTCACACTGCAGCACCCTGCTGCTATCACTGGGTAGGAGCCAACATTGTGTGCGGCCCACACCCCCACAGTGACGTTACTGCCTTTCATGCACCTGTGAAGGACCATTAGGTTGATTTGAGCAACCACTATTTTATTACTGTTCTGAGAGGCATGGGTGTGCTGGTTCCTGTAGTGCCATTTGGAGGATTTTGGGGTTCTTCCAGGTGATTTGGCTCTCAACTTAGATTTATTAATGTATGTGCTATTATCATGTAGCCTAACAGTGTGCAATCATATGACCCAAAGTGGGTGCTATTATGAAGTAGCGTTAGGGACCACCAGAAAAGAGACGCCCTGACACGGCCTGCTGGCTTAAACATATCTTTGCAAATATATGCAACAAAGATCTCTGTATTTCTATTATCATGTAGTATCCAAGTCTCATTGCAGAGTGCTGGGGGAACAGTTTTTCTTTAACAATTTATGTCTGGCTTTTTAGCTGGATGCATCTATACACATAAATATGTTTTTTCTGTATGTACATTAAATCAGCCCCAGAGCATTTACAATTGTATGGTTTTTCTTAAGCGTGCCTGTTACTAACATACTTTTCATCATCTTTAAGAGAGCAGAGAGATCTACAATATTTTCGGCACCACCCCTTAACTAGTTTAAATTACCGCTAATGGGACATAACAATGTCTTTCTTTAGCTCGGTGTTAAGGTGTCTGATGCGAAGCCTCCAATCTTCCTCCATCTTATAACCAGGCAAAAATAACTAGAAGGATACATAGGACGTGACTTGCCCAAGCTGCCCTCTACCAGACAGAAAACTTTTGATTCAATATAAATGATAGATGAATCCTTGGTTCTAACATCTACTTCTCCTCCTGAACACACCAAGTGAACAATCTTATCACGTACCTACTCTGTCATAGGTTTTGGCAAGCTCCTATGAAGCCAAACATGGAACTACCAGAACGAGTCTCTAGAAACAGACTAATTGTGATCTTTACTTACAGCAGACAACATTCCTCTACTTGGTACCTGGCTATGGTATATGAGGTCAACATTCAGGATGTTGACACCAGAATGTTGACATGGTATGAATGTCAACATTTAGAATAATATCATTGTCTCAGTCAACATCTGACATGTCAACATTCACAAAATCGACACTGACATAATGGGGACATGTTTAACATGTCAGCATTATGCATGTCAACAGTACTATTTCACCCTAACATTAATACAGCGGGGTCCAGGTCCCTGTTACCGGGTCCGGGGGTGTCATCTTACTGATATCTGTGCCCCCGCTGACCACCTGCGGCTTTCCTGAGACCTGTGGTCACCTACTCCAGTATTGCTTCACAGCACTTCACTGCAGCTTGCTCCATTAGTGCTCCAGCACTCAGCTCCAGGGGTAGATGTACTAAGCCTTGGCGAGAGAGGCGCTGAAGAGAGATAAAGCACCATTTTTCAAGCACAGCCTGTAAAGTGACAGTTAGGCACAGATTAGTTGGTACTTTATCTTTCTTCAAGGCATAGTACATCTGCCCCCTAATGTTTCCTGCAGCCTGCTTCAGTTGTGCTCCCCGCACCCAGTTTCAGAATAATTGCAGTCTGCTTCAAGATATTCTACTTATTGCTACAGCCACGGGCTATCCCGCTAGCCTGCGCCTGTTCTTTTTTTTTTTATTCTGTTTTTTATAGGAAAAAACAAGGTAATACAACTTCCATACAGATGATGAAAAATAACATTTTCCATAACATATCAGGTCTCGACGCAGCGAGAAGAATTATCAACATTACTAAACATAGCAATGTACAAATAAAGAAACCATCAAAATATGTTTCCATTTCAAATTTCTATACGAAAAGATAAGGAAACAAAAACTGAAAATAATAAAGAAAGAAAAAAACAAAAAAACTTGACCATGGAGGGGAACAAAATCGTCGAATTAAATCAATACATTTTATTCATAATTAATCAGTTTGTGTCTGCACCACTAGAAATATGATTGTTATATGTATTCAATGATTTGTAAACAAGCCAAGGATACCAGGTGGACGTGAATTCGGACTGTTTACCTACTGAAGATAAAAGAAGGTCCTCCATAGACATATAATAATCTATTTTAGAAAACCATATTTTACGGTTAGGGAGAGATGATGATCTCCAGAGAGGGGGTATTGAGGCTCGAGCAGCATTACTCAAATGTCGTAGCAGTGATTTTTTATATTGTGACAGTGGGGTGGAGGAATGATTTAATAGCCAGAAGGCTGGGTCTGTAGGGACAGGGGTTGTAAGTATATCACGAGAATTTGCAATAACATCATTCCAGAAAGATTCTATGAGAGGACAGGACCACCAAATATGTAATAGAGATCCTGCTGAATCTAGACATCTCCAACATTTAGTTGATATTGAAGGATACATCGTATGTAGTAATGAGGGATGTCTGTACCAACACATTAAAATGTTATATTGTGTCTCCCTAGTTTGAATACATACAGAGCTACTATGGGCTTTGAGGAATATGTTTTCCCATTCCTTTTCTAAGAGAGTTAAATTTAGATCTCTTTCCCATGCTGAAATAAAATAAGGAGGGGTCTGAGAGCCCTGATGTTGTAATAATTTATATATGGTGGAAATCGTATGTGTTGGATTTAATGGGGCTATACAGATTTTCTCAAACTCTGTCAACTCCCTAGATGCCAGAGTGAGTCTGGAACCGGATTGAAGATAATGTCTGACCTGCAGAAATTTCCAGAAATCTCTTTGTGGAATATCCCATTTAGTCCTAATATCAGAGAACTGCTTCACACCCCTGGAAGTCACCAGCTGACCGACCCTGAAGAGCCCCTCAATTGCCCATCCCGAGAAGTGTGAGAGGGTCATACCTGGAGAAAAATCAGCGTTAGCTAGGAATGAGGTTAAGGGACCAAAAACTGAGGATATATCAGGCAGGTGAAGTAAAGTCCTCCAGACTGAAAGGGTTGGGGTGATGGTCGGGTGGGCTATGAAAGAGTGAGCATGGCGGGGAGCCAAGGGAATATCTCAGGATATTGCTTGGCACAGATACCCTCCAATTCCACCCATTGCTTAACCTCTCGACTCCTGGTCCAGTCCAACACTCTATTCAGGTGGGTTGCATAATAGTAATTTTTAATGTCCGGAAGTTGGAATCCCCCTCTTCGAGTGAATCGCGTCAAAGTTGAACGTTTAAGCCTGGGTCTCTTACGGGACCAAATAAACTGTTGCGTCAAAAGTTGTATGGAGCTGAACCAGGCGTCAGGAACGCTTATCGGCAATGTCTGGAGGACATATAGTAACTTGGGGAGGGTGTTCATTTTGACAACACTAATCCTACCTAACCACGAGAGCTGTTTAAAGTGCCATCTGCTATAGTCAGCTCGTAAAACCTTAAGGAGTGGAAGGTAGTTTAAAGAGACTAATAAGGATAGGTCTCGAGGTAGTTTGACACCTAAATATGTAATATGTGAATTCTGCCATTGAAAAGGAAAGGAGCGTTTCAACCCAGCTATGCATAATGGCGGAGTTGAAATATTGAGGGCGCATGATTTGGACACGTTGATTTTAAAATCAGAAAGTGTACTATATAAATCTAATTCACTCCCTCCTGCGGGAGGGAGGCTTCGGGATATGAAATCAAAGTTAAAATATCATCAGCAAACATGGCTAATTTGTACTCCACATCTCCTATCCAGATGCCGGATAGATGTTTGTTAGCCCTAATTGATCTAGCTAGTGCTTCTATGCAGATGACAAAAATCAATGGGGCAGGCGACAACCCTGCCTCGTCCCATTACTTATCGAGAATGGATCAGAAAGAGACCAATTAATACGGACCCTAGCAGTGGGTTTACTATACAGGGCCAAGATCCTATGCAATGCTTGAGGACCCAACCCGATATGCTCCAAGACAGACCTCATAAAATGCCAATTGACCCCATCAAATGCCTTTTCTGGAAAGGTAGAAAGCATGATAGTGGGAAGCTGACCTCTAGAAGCAAGTGGATTAGGTTCAATACTTTAGTTGTGTTATCCTTTGCCTCTCGGCCCAGGACAAATCCCACTTGGTCGCTATGTATTAGGGATGGGAGTAAACTGTTCATTCTATTTGCCATTAGTTTTGCGAATAATTTTATATCCACATATAAAAGACAAATAGGTCTGTAGTTAGAGCATACCGAGGGGTCCTTACCTTGTTTAGGGATCACAGTTATGTGAGCTTCCAATGACTATGGTGAGAAATGGGTATCTGCTGAAATGCAATTAAAGGCCTGCAGAAGTCTGGGGGCTAGGACATCTTTAAACGTTTTATAGTACACTATAGTGTAGCCATCTGGACCTGGGCTTTTGCCCGATGGCACAGTCGAGATGACATGTTCCAACTCTTGGATAGTAAAGGGTCTTTCTAACGCCTCGCAATCAGAAAGTGGGAGCGTGGGGTAAGTTACTGCCTTCAGATATTCTTTAGCTTGCAATAGACAGGAAGCAGGGTTGCTATTTTAGAGGTTTTATTTAAGTTATATAAAGTTGTATAATATTTTTTAAAACAGCAGGCAATTTCTGGGGTTTTAAAGTGAAGACAACCAGTTTCATCTTTCACAGAGCTAATAAACGAATTTGCTCTTTGGGACCGAAGTGCCTGTGCAAGCAAGCGTCCCGGTTTGTTTCCCCATTGGTAGTATTACATTTACATCTACGAAGAGAAAGCTGGGCATTAACAGAGAGCAGTTTTTTCAGCTGCGCTCTGGCCTCTGTCAGTTCAACATACTCCGATTCAGACATTGTGGACTTATGTGAGGATTCCAAGGAATGAATCAACTGCAACAGACTCGCTATGCGTTGCATTCTTTGTTTTTTCATAAGGAAGCCTAATTGGATAATCTTGCCTCGCAAGACGCACTTATGAGCTTCCCATATGGTAATTTTGGAGACATCGTTGGTATCATTCATGGAGAAATAGTCAATCAGGGTTTTGTTGTCATCTCTGCAAACAGTGTCTTGAAATAAAGATTCATTCAGGTGCCATGTCCACTGACTAGGAGATTGATGCAGAACTGAGAGAGTTATTGATACGTGGGCATGGTCCGACCAGGTAATTGAGACGATCGAGGCGTCTAAAAGGAGAGGAAGATGTCTGTGGTTTAAAAATAGATAATCCAGTCATGTGTATGTTTGGTGGGGGTGGGAATAGAATGAATAATCCCAGTCTGTCGGGTGAGAGACCCTCCAGGAGTCAGCCAGCTGGAGATTGTGAAATATCTTCCTGACCCTACTATATTTCTGTGTAGAATATCTGGGGGTGTTGGTCGAGACATCGAGGGTTGGGTCAAGAGTCCAGTTGAGGTCCCCCTCCCCCGTACTACTATCCCCGAACATAGAGGCTCAAGCTTTAAAAGATGAAGCTGAAAAAAGAAAGCTTGATCTTGATTGGGGGCATATACTACAATAAAAGTATAAAGTTGATTATATATCTTACAATTTAATAGGAGTATCCTGCCCGGGGACAGGTTTGTGGACAGAGATTACATTCACTTGTAGGTTTTTTGAGAATAGAATTGCTACCCCCTTAGAGTTACTGTCCGGGGTGTTGCAGTAATAAGCAAGTGGGAAACGATGGTTGGTAAGGGAAGGGCTACGGGGAGAAATTCTAAAATGGGTTTCCTGTATTAGTGCAACATCTACTCTGTCAGCCCATAAGGATCTTAATAAAGTAGACCTGTTCTCGAGTATATTAAGGCCCCGAGCATTAATCGAGTATATTTTAATTGTACCTGGGGAAGTCATGGAGGCCGTAGAGGGACAAAAAATACTCTAGCCCTCAAAATGGTAAATTGAAAAAAAAACAAAACACACAAAACCAATTAATAAGAAAAGAATGCACAAAATGAGATGGGAAGGAGAAAACGGGAATTGTGAGAACAAGGTAAAACTCGTTGTGGAAAAACTGACACCTTGGGGAGCCAGAATTCCAATAGGCATATATGCCAAGGGCATATACAACATAATCGCAACATGTAGACACTTAACATTGCATATCGCAATATAGAAATAACCACACCTAATATTGCAAAGATATAAACAGTAATCTGATGGTTTAGTGAGAAAATATTAACTGTCCAGTAATCAAAAAATAAACTAGACTGGGAGATATGGTAAATACTTAGCAAGCAATAAAATTAGTAATTAGATGGATCTCACCAGCTATTGGCAAAAGAGGAACCCAGTCCAAAAGCAGATAAGATCAATCAGGTAACATCTTCAGTCAATGAAGGCGGTGAAGCTTGAAATCTTCTCTTGGAGCTGTGAACTTCCTTCCAAGGAGGGTTATTCTCAGGTCTTTGAGGAAGTTGTAACGCAGGAAGGTCGAATTCCCAGTTGGGGATATCAAGCTTTGGCAGACCGAGACCGGAACAAAATGAAGTCAGATCAGAAAACGAGGATAGGGAGTGTATTTTCCTGGCTGAAGATACTTGGAGGTTGAAGGGGAAGCCCTATCGATATTTCAGTTGGCGATCGTGAAGCTCGTCAGTAATAGGTTTTAGGGATTTGCGCTGTAGAAGTGTGTGCCAGGACAGATCTTGGAATATTTGGATTACTGCGTCCAACTGTCTTGCCTTGCGTATAATTTCATCTTTCTGTGCATAGTAGTGTAGACGACAAATTACATCGTGAGGACGCTCAGCTGGGAGACCTCTTGGTTTCAAAGCTCGGTGTGCCCTATCAAAGGTTATGAGTTCATTTGGGTCATTTCCCAGAATTTCATTAAATATTTTTGTGAGTGCATCTTTTAGGCCAGATTGGGGGACGTCTTCTGGTAGACCTCTAATGCGTACATTATTCCTCCGTCTCCTGTTGTCAAGATCTGTCATCCTTAGGTTTATAGCGTGAATTTCTTTTGTTTGGGCTGAAATCATATCTTTCAAGGAGGCTAAACAAACATCTGTAGAGTCTTGATGGTCCTCCAGGAAAGTAACTGGCTCAGAAATCTGCGATATGTCTTGCCAGACAACAGCAAGTTCCTGTCGGATGGTGTCTTGGAGATCCTGTTTCGTGGGTAGGGTCTTCATGAAGGACAGAATATCCTGAAGATCTCTATCCTTTTTCGAGGAAGTTTGAGGTTGGTCGTCCTGAGATAGGGACATCATGGGGATTGGTGGGGAGGAAGGGGGGCTGGATGTTGTAAGATCTGCTGACTTTGGCCGGAGTGGTATGTAGAAATGGTCTCAAGTCTGCCTGAGAACGAGGCCCCTTTGGTTGAGGTGTGTTGCCTTTTTGAGGTGGTTTTTTATTTTTGACCATAATGTAGCATCAGAGAAAAGTGCCGTAAATAGTAGCTTAGGTCAAAGTTAGCGACATCAGGTTGTATATATGTTACAAAGGTAAGGATCCCGCACACAGTGACTCTCTGCGGCCTGGCGTCATACAGACATCAAGTCACATCGAGTAGCAAGTCAGAGAACAACCCTGTGTTTTCCCATTTGACCTACATATGGGTGGAGTTGGCGTAAGAATTTAAATAGTTAGTTAATTCTTCCTTTGCAGAATTATGGTGTGAAGAGTGAATTGCATTCAGTAGAAATAAATTTAGGATCTTTGTAGCAACAAAGGGTGCAAGGTTGATGATTCATTCATATACTGCTATATTGCACAAAGAAGGAGTGGCAGAATGTCAGTCAGACTCTGTCTGCCGTGTTTGGATGGGATGCACAGTCTAGGCACTCAGTGTGAGACTTACCCAAGCAAAAAACCTAGATAAGGAAGCAGCCAGGTACCCACTAGGTGCTAGTCTCTGTCAGGGATTCTCTAGAGGGTCAGTGATTCCACTTATCACTG
This sequence comes from Taudactylus pleione, assembly GCA_031769625.1. Lineage (NCBI taxonomy): Eukaryota > Metazoa > Chordata > Amphibia > Anura > Myobatrachidae > Taudactylus > Taudactylus pleione. Next base: position 13,530,083 of record JAUIMM010000042.1, read on the forward strand.
GAGGGAGTGCTGTAGAAAATGGCCGCCTGAAAAGTCTCCAGGGTCCAGCCGTCTGTAGCCCACAACCGTATCAGGAGCAGGGGGAGGGGAGTCAGGTGAAAGGAGTCTACCTGGAGATAGGATGCTCCGGTGCCCCTGAGGACAGTAGCGGCGCCGCGCGTGAAGACTGGGCAGACTGAGCAATAATGGCGTTTTCCAGAACCACTACCTTCCTGGTGGGCTGTAAAGCCTGTCTCCCACTGGAAACTCATCTTCACATTTATGCATGGTCAGAACAGATATGAATGCTATAAACTGGGATAGCTGGTGGGACGTCTACAGCCCATAGCCCTCACTCTTCTGTGTTCTTCTCCTATGTGGTCTTTAGGGAAGCGTTGACAGTTTAGGAGTTAGCTTTGGTATATTGGGGGCAATTCAATTAGAAGCAATTTACGGGAAATGGCGCCATTGTGCCATTGTAACAGCGTTTGAATGCCGATAATGGCAACCTTTATCTCCCTTATATTGTGCACCTCACAATTTTACATTGCTCTTAAATGACTTGACCGCATTAATGGCTACATCTTCTGATTGTAAATTGATTAATTTTATTTTGTAAATTTAAGGAATGAACGCTGATTGGACAATTCTTATATCTCCAAAATAGTTACAAGCTATATAAATGCCAAATAACCACTGCACTAATCCAGACAGGACTACCATTACTATGATAACACAGACAATAAAAACTCTTTGTTTCTAAACTACTGTTTTAAAAAATACTTTTAGCTATCGCTGCATTTCCGCATCAGATGCGTCCTAATAGAACAGATGTTTTCCTTATATATTGTTCACATACTAATCACAACAGCGGGAGGACTTTTTTTGAAGCATGGTCATTTGTAGCCTGGAGCAGGGCTACAAATGACCATGAGCTAGAGCCATGAGTAGGGCAAGAGCTAGAGCCATGAGTAGGAGCGAAGAGCTAGAGCCATGAGTAGGAGCGAAGAGCTAGAGCCATGAGTAGGAGCGAAGGCTTGGTTAGTGACAGGGGTGGCATGGGACAGAAACGAATAATCCAATTAGTTAATTCAATACTTACAGGAAGTGGGGAGAAAAACGACCTAATTGTATGACTTCCATGACTTTTTATTTTTATCATTTTAATGTGGGATAGGATTCAGACTGGGAATCAGTTGAAGGCATTTGGCTGGATCCTAAAATAGTGTATTTAGCTCTAGACATCCATGCCCAAAGAGTATTTAGTTGTGAAGTGCCGCTGTGGTGTCATTGGCTGTATTCCCAACACACTAGCTCAGACCCTATATATCATCGATGGCTGGTGCACTTGTAGAGCCAGCAGGTGTCATTAGTGCTGTCAACAAGGATGAAAGTTTAGTGGATGCAACCGCTTCACATCAACTCCATATAATAGCAGGGTATAATTATTGTTTCAATCACTGTACACTTAGAGGCTGATTCAGAGGTGGACACTCTTTCGATTTGGTCGCAAATGACCAATGTTTACTTTTCTGAGCTTTCGCCAGAGCCACAGTGCACATGTGCTGCGATGGTGTTGCAGCTCCAGTCGCAGCGTGATTGACTGCAGCCATTTGGGGGCGAGGAAGGGGAGAGTTTAAGAAAAAGGCGGGTGTGTTGGTGCCATTGTTGGGGCATGCCGAAGCCAGCGACTGCATCTTCCGAAGCAGATTCACTGGCCTCTGCAGCTTAGTTTCTGTGTACACTCTGCACAACCTTAGGATTGCCAGATGTCCGATGGTCCGTGCAATGTTCTCGATGTTGATCCGATGCTGTTTCTCGGCAGTCAAAAGATAACACCTGCAGCATTTATATAACTCCGATCATTGCTACCGAAGACGCAGCACTCGCACACACTTGTGTCCGACATCTCATATTCAGGCCCTTCGTTAATACCCTGGGACATCATTCTCACATTCCCTAATTAAGAAGTCATGATGTATTTCTTATGGAAGATCTGGCTTTAAATTCATTGTGCATTCCAAATAGATACATGGAATGAAATATATAATAGAACTCACCAGTTTCTCCAGTTCCATTATCCTCTTTTCCTGCTGATGGATTAACTGGTTTTTCATCTCTAAGACTTGTTTAACGCTGATCAGGTCGTCATCTAGGTGCCGGTACGGAGCCAGAGCAATCTGCAATGTAAGAAACCCATGTGTATTCACATTGTGCTGGAAGAACGTATGCAGGCTGCATCCTAGCATCATGTAACTGTATTTTGTGGGATCATTTCTAGGTTTGATAACATATTTACCGTACTCTTATAAATCTGCAGCCCGATGTCTGGTCTTCCTTGTGCATGTATATAATGATACAGAGACTCCTATGTAATGAGAATGCAGCTCCGGACACCAGCTGCGAATGGATTGCCGATGTGACTATACTCACTGCCCCATTTACCAATATGTGTAAGTAGCTGTCGTCATTGCCATCGGCACTAACATCCACCCCATGCTCTGTGCAGGAGACTCGTCTGGCCCTAGTGACCCCTCTGTATACACAAATAACTATGGCTACACGCACACAAAGCAGCTTTCTTACGTGTGTCCGCATTGTGGCCGCCCAGATACCTTTCAGAAACATCCCATTTACAGGCCACGGAGAAACGGCGGAAATGCGTATGACTCTGAGCCATGAATACATTAATAAAGATTCATATGTGACAAATGCGCAGTATGGTAAGTATTGGTACATGGGACACATGGGCAGTATGGTAAGTATTGCTACATGCGACACATGGGCAGTATGGTAAGTATTGGTACATGGGACACATGGGCAGTATGGTAAGTATTGGTACATGGGACACATGAGCAGTATGGTAATTATTGGTACATGGGACACATGGGCAGTATGGTAAGTATTGGTACATGAGACACATGGGCAGTATGGTAAGTATTGGTACATGCGACACATACGCCACATGGGTAGTATCCAACTCTATAAACCAGCACTTTAGTAAATATACCCCTAAATGTTTAGAAAAAACTCAAATCCATTTGTGGAGTGGAAGTGGCTGTGAGACACTCTGCACAACACATGAGTCCCCTAAAAATGAGACCCCCTCTATGTCAATTCCATAATATTGCTCTGTGAATCGAAACTTTTTTGTTGCAATTCTCCACAAAACTAGACGCAACAGCGATCCTCCGTATTCCACGAGGAACAGTCAGCACTGAGCGCCTAGAAACCCCCCTGGCAGACGAATCCTCCCTACACTGGCCACAGTGGGTGGCAGAGCCAATAAGGCAAGCTCTGCCCTATATCCCCACGAATCGGGACATTACTTCCTGAGGTGGCAGGGCCTAATGATATGAGCAACCTGCACATATACATATATATATATATATATATATATATATACACACACATACACACACACACATATATATTATATATATATAATGCACCAAAAACATAGGCGGCACTCGGAGACTGCTAAACAATGTCACCCCCTCGGCAGAGGGACTTTATTAAGTCAACGTTTCTGTTGTCCTGAGGAAGGGGCGGAAGACCCCGAAACGTCGACTTAATAAAGTCCCTCTGCCGAGGGGGTGACATTGTTTAAGCAGTCTCGGAGTGTCGCCTACGTTTTTGGTGCATTGTGCGTTGGGGGTGCTGTCCTCCTAAGGATTGACTACGTGTCCAGAGACACAGTGTGGAGGAGTGCCGGAGGATTGATATAGATATATATATATATATATATATAGATAGATAGATAGAGAGAGAGAGAGCCCCCATCCCCCCTAGGAAATCCCGCATGTGCCCCTGGTCTGCTGCTGCAATTTTCAGCACCTCTGCAAACACAGGGCCTCATTCAGAAGCCCGCACGCATGCGCTGAGCGCTCGTATGCGGGTCGATGTTGAGGCCGCACTGCGCGTACACAAGCCCCGGAGTGAGAAATTCTCTCACTCTGGGGCTCACTACAAAAGGGACGGCTGTCGATGGTCATCGACAGCTCGCACCGTTTTGTAGGCGGGGTGGGGGGATGGCTGGCCAAACGGAACGCCTGCCGTTTGGGGGCGGCCCCACTGACATCATTCGTGATGTCAGTGGTGAGCTTTCGGCTCTATTAGAGCCGAAAGCTCACAAGGGCTTGCGGGAGACGAGACCCTACCACAAGGGTCTCGTCGCAAGCCCCGATGGTCGCGATGGTCTTGACCATGGCGACCCTCAACCTGCCCACTCGCTAAAGCTGTGGGTTGTCACCAGGAGGCCGGCGCTTTATAGAGAAGCGGCAGCCCTCATTCAGAGCGAGCGCTCGCATTTTGCGAGCGGCTCTGAATGAGGTCCACAGTCTGCGGTTTATCTTTCCAATTTGTGAGGTTAGTCAGCAAATTAAAAATATATAGAATTCTGATGTCATAGCTCTATTAGTATTTACTTTCCCCAAACAGCGTATGCCACTGTCAATAACATTAAACTACATATTGTTCTGCGTTCATATGATCCATTGTTCTGCTGCCTCGCACAATAATAACCAGATCTTTTTGATGGTCCTTTGTTTTTTTACAGCTCCCATCTGGAGCTCAGTAACTTTCAGAGAGATGAACGATAGAGGTCTGAATTATTCATGCTATTACATTATTGTAACAAAACTGCATTATAAAAAGGTCTATGACAGTCCTGACAACTCTTAGTGTGAAAATGGGTTCTGTGAAATGATGCTATCAATCATCTCTGGGAAGCGTACTTCTGTATAAGGCACTACGGTGAAACCAGAGGATTATTCACTACAGTCATTTCTTTCCCAAGTGGATTCCTGGGGTCCTGACACGATGAGAGCAGCGGTGGAAAGTAGGACGCTCCTTTGTAGTTATTTGGGGATTTTGGAATGTTCCCCCAGCTGTGTAAGGACTTTGATGATTTGGGTTCACTCTTAAGGTGCCCATCCACTAGACGATTAAGTTGAGTGACTGAATGATAACGATCATTCAATCATTTGCAAATCGTTTGCAAAGATGTCTAAAACGACCAGCAATGCGCGTGCCCGCTGGTAGTTTAGACATCTATCATCGTGCAAACATGCTGGACAACCTGACGATAACATCAGGTTGAGCATGTTTGCAGATGATTGATGAGCCTGCACTGAATGACTGCTCGTTCAGTGCAGGCTCATCACAGACTGACAAACAACTGCACGATTACAATGTTGTAATCATGCAGCAGTCGTTTTCATGTCTGCTAGTGGATGGGCACCTTTACAGGAATGTCAGTCTTAAAAGATCACATACAGATGTGTCCACATACATCTAGCCTCCTTGCGCATGAAATAGCCCTTCTAGTCGCACCATGCTGTGATTTGGTAGCGCCGAGCGTCTTTTCATGCAACTTTTTACCTTCAAATGCGTCTTATTCGCACAGCAAATAGATAGAGTAAGCAGCTTCTGCTGATTAAAATGATATGCGGCATGCCTTTGTTACGTGTGCGACTGCGGCTGTATCAGCCACTGATACTAACGTAGTGTTTAGTATGCAGATACACCCGCAGTTACACACAGAACATAGGCATGCCGCACATCATTTTAATCAGCAGAAGCTGCTTGTGTGTTTATTTGCACTGATATGTGAATAAGATGCATTTGAAGGTAAAAAGTCGCATGAAAAGACGCTCGGTGCTCACTCGGCACTCACGCGTTATGTATAACGCGACTTGTAGCACGCGGAGGATAAATGTATATGGACACACCTGTATGCAAGGTTTCCTGTGCAACGAAGGCAATTAATCTAATACTTACCCAGTTTGGTTTATATTGAGGGACTGCCATGTACATTTCTCTCCTCCCCCCTTCTGTCCCCAGGAAGGTTGGGGGTCTCCTGCGGCTCACCAATATAACTTTGTAGTTGAGCACCTCCAGGCATTTAGCCTAGAGGATTATGGGAGTCAAGGGCTGCCTGGGTCTTAACCACGGTTTCCCAAGACACGGATCCCCCATGGTGATACACCACTTACAGTTCTGCCTAATGAGGTTTCTGATAGTTGCAGGAAAAGAGGTTTGTGCCATTTATTTTCATTATTTACTAACGATCATGTTTTGCCTAACACTGGACACGAAGATTAATGGAATTACCTCTAATTGTTCATTAGTGCTCTTCATTAAAGCCTCTTCAAACATCTTTGCCCGCTCCCTTAGTGTATGGTTCTGGAACGTCAAGGTATCAACCTGGTCCTGTCAGGGGCAGGGTAAAGGGGGAGATAAATGGTAAATATCACGGTATCAGCCATCATTATACACACATAGGTACATATGTCCAATACATCACCACACCTTCGTAACATCCAGGAGGGTTACAGTTCACTGTCTGCAGAATACTATAGCTTTATATTATATAGCATAATGTACCACATACTGTAATCTATAAGGGTATTACAAGTTCATGGGGTGTTCCGCTACCATATAAAGGCACAAGGCTGCAGGTTCTTTTATAGAGGTCACCAATCTCTGAGGTGACTTATAATAACATCCATAATAGTTCATACTCATAGTAAGTTTATTATTACATATAATAGACTTATTCTCACTAGATGAGATCAGAACTCAACATTTATACAGATATTATTATAGGAGCTTACACATACATTAGTATATCTTATGTATTAGAAATATATCTGCGCACTGGGATGTAGTCAGGATTAGGCCCCCCCCCGGGTGGGTTAGGGTGCGGGGAGGGGGGGATTAGGTTTAGGCACCCCTGGAGGGAGGTTAGGCACCACTAAGGGAGGGTTAGGGGGGGAGGGGTATGGATAGGGTTAATACTTACCCTGTCGGGATCTCCATCTGCCGGCCTTTCGGCGTCGGCGGTATAACATACTGATTCCATCAGCACCAGCATGGGCAGATATGTGGGTATGGATTATAACACAGACTTGCTTTTATGAGGTAAATTGGGAGATGTGATTGGTTGATATGGGGTTTGTCATTGGATGCTGCATTGTCACTAATGTAATATGTCTATGACTGTATAATGGGCAGGTATTAACATCAGTCATTAATTCAAAGTTTTGCTTCTGCTAAAACAAAATTTGAAAAGTGTAACCTGTTCCAGGACTTTGGGGTTTTTTACGTTCTGTCGGGTGTTTTTGTGCATGTAACCGTTATGATCATTAATGCAAGATATGCAACTCAAATGGCATCTAATTAATCAGTTCTATTTCACTATTTCTAAGACCCTCCAACACAAAGGTTTCCTGGCAGCTGGCACTAAGATGATTGGACCTAAGATCATAAAGCACATTATTGATATGTTATAGCAATTCTTAATGTGGCTCTTCAAATGAATTTAAATATTAGTAAACTGTTACATGCCACAATGGGGCATATTCAATTGGGTGTGAGTAATGCAAAAAACTCGCACCTGCGAGGTTTTTCCTGCAGGTACAGTACAGCTTTTTTGCTATTCAATTAGGTGCGTTTGTTTTTCTATATTGCGCACCGGGAGGTTTTTATAGTCGCACCTTCAGAGCAAGTGCGATTTTTTTTCTAAGATCTGTAATTTTAGGAAAAATCAGTGGGACTTGCTCTGGGACCCCGGCGGTACCCTTCCTAATGACTAATTAAGCTTTTGGAAATATCCAATTAGCTTAATTAGTCAGTAATTACTCACCTTCCGAAGTGCTGTCTTCTGCATCCAGCCAGCATCAGGACCTGGACTCCAGCAGCAGTGGTGAGTATGTCAGTGTGTGTGTGTGAGTGTGTGCGCGCATGAGTGTGTTCCCTCCCCAGTGTCAGTGTGGCCCCCCGGAATGAGCGTTGGGAGAACTACATCTCCCAGCAGCCCTTGCTCCTCCCACCTACCCCTGGTGCCTTCCACCAGCCCCCAGGACTCCCAGCAGGCCCCTCTCTAATGAGAAGATAGAGGGGAGGCCACCGGGAGCCGCAGAGACCACCAGAGACCCCTGGGCAGGTAACTGCAGAATTTTTTTCTTCATGTGGCGCAGGGTTTTCATTACCGCATAACCGCGGTAATCCAAAATTGGGTGTAAGGCTTATTCCTCGCTAAACCTCGCGCCCAATTGAATATGCCCCTATATGTTCATGCAGAAATGTTATCTGGATGTGTTTTTCCGGTCTCACTTATTGCACTGTAAATCAGAATAAAAACTGCCACCCAAATGTTGTATATTAGGGCAGGTATGCTGCCGCCTCCTGGTGCAATTCAAACCAAACCATAAACCACGCAGGGGAGATGTATCAAGCCTTGGAGAGAAATTCAGTGGAGAAGTTGCCCAAAGCAACCAGTCAGCCTCTGATGCTCAGTACACAACTGCAGATAAATTGTGCAGATCCAATACAAGCTCTGAACCGACAGAGTGATCAGATCAGTGTACACAGCAATTTCTAGCTCAGTGTGTGATGTCTTCAATGGGATCGGGAAGTTTGTGTATGAGATAGTGTGTGCAGCACATCAGATTAGGGATTGTCATTGACCAGTGGCAGATTTTACCTAGAGGTGCAGGGCTGCAGCCCCCACAGTAAAATCTGCCACTTCAGTGAACCAGTTGCAGTCCGTGATTGCACTGGCTACACTGACTGGCAGTGGCTTCCCATTGGAAGCGCCACCTGCCAGTCACACACAGGACAGGCTGCCTTTTGAGCAGCCCTAAACGGCTTCTTGGGGCTGCAATCAATGCAGAAGCCGGTGTTATGCGCATACCTGCTGCCACCGGCGCTCATGCGCATGTGCCTGTCCCGGCGCCTGCTAGATCTTTTGGCCGGCCAGTCAGACCAGCAAGCAGCAGAAGCCCCCCTCGGGTAAGAGCCGCTGCTGTTAACAACCATTGATGGTTAATGGTTTTGCCATCGATGGCGGAGATCCAATGATTCTCCACCATCCCACAATGTTTTTATTTTCCTACTACTTAGCGCCAGTACACAGAGCCTCTCCACTCTCGATGCAACCCACAAAGCCCCGCCCCCAGTGAGTAAACGGCAGGGATGACCATCGGTGGGTGAAACCATCGATGGTTCCCCCATCAATGGTTTCACACCAAAAGTACCCCCGTCAATGGTTTCACACCAAAAGTACCATCGATGGTTAACACACGGATAGCCATCCCTAATCGAATCCTGACCTCCCAATCTGACTGTTGCATGAGTGATTGAAGACGTTTATCGGCTAATGCTTCCGCCTACACATTTTACGGGCCAATCCTACAATTATCAACTGATCAGCCCAATAATTGTATAGGGCTAGATGTACTAAGCCTTGGAGATAGATAAAGTGGAACGTGATAAAGCACCAACCAATCAGCTCCTAACTGTCATTTCTCAAACACAGCCTGTAAACAGGCCCGTCAAAAGCCGTGCTGGGCCCCGGTAAAAAGAGGTCATGGCATAATCGCAGGAGGCATGGCCACGCCCCCTTAGGTAAAAAAATAAAAATAAAATGTTTTGCCGTGCTGGCAAGGGTGGCGCAATGATACCCCTCAGCCCGGCGCATAACCAGTGGGGAGTGCGATCAGCTTTATCGCTCCCCCCACAGGCATAGGAGACTGCTGTGGCGGCTTCATAGCAGCCGCGAGCAGTCTCCTAGAGCAGCCCAGCACACAGCAGCGTGTGCTGGGCTGCTGTGTGATGTAGGAGGGGGGGTAGCGGTGCCGGACCCATGCCCCCGCCGGGCCCCTCCAGCAAGCCCAGGCCTGGATAATTTGTACCCGCTCACCCATCTTCTCGGCGCCCCTGCCTGCAAAGTGACAGGAGCTGATTGGTTGGTACTTTATCTCTCTCCTAGGCTTAATACATCTCCACCAGTACTGTTCTAGAGCAAACTAGACTAGGGGGTCAATCCAATTAGGTGCGAATTAAGAGTTTGTTTCATAAAACTCGACGACTTCGCCCGAATGCGCGCACCCGAGAATTCTCCTGTCCAATAAAAATGCCTATTCGCACTACTTGCAAGGGAGGTTTGCGAAATGACTGCCAAATGTGATGTGAGAGATGTGCATGAAAAAGTGGGGAGACCCTCCTGGATCCCCCAAAAATTAGCAGGACCATATAGAAGGCTGTTTGTGGGCAATAGGAAAGTACTGAAGGTTTTTATATGGTGTCAAATAGCTGATTTGTGCTTTTTAAAAAATAAAATGCTAAAAAGCACACTTTTTTTGTTATTTTAATCTCAAACAAATTGAACAAAAAAAATGCAAAATAAAGTAGTAAAAAAGGTGATTTTGGGGTACTTTGAGAAATTGTAAAAAATGATGTAAAAAAACTATTTTTCAATAAAAAAAATACTGTATTTACATTTGGGGTGCCTAAACTAACAGTAAAGTTGATTTTGGGGTAATTTGAGGCCATTTTTTTAACCCCAAAAAATTACATGTAATTATTGGACTAGTTAAGCTTATTGGAAACTTGCAATTGGCTAATTAGTCATTAGGGGGGTGTCCAAGGGGTTCAGCACGGTGTCCCGACATTTTAACCTTAAAATAAAGATTTTCCTTTCCATCTCTCACCCTCAGGGAGGTGAGAATGGAAAGATGTGAATTCAGTCTTATTGATTCAGTGCGAGTTGCTAATTGGATTGCAAAATAAATTCGTTATGTGAATTTGAAGAGAAAATAGCGACTCGCACCTAAGTGGATTGATCCAAAGGACTGTGGCTCTGATTTAGTGCACATACTGCATCCAGACGTATGAGACCTCAGCGCACAGGATAGTTACCTGTAATGACAACCGCAGCTTCTCAAAACCATCCTCTAACATGTTCTTCTCCAATACATGACTCTCCTTCAGCTCTGACAGGGAAGAGAAGGAATTAAATGCTTAATGGCAATTTCCAAAGCAATATGGTACAAAAGCCTTTTTCGTAATTTACAGTTAATCCAACATTAAAATAATATAAATGTAGGCTTTTAAACTAGACACCTGTATATAAAACCAGTCTTAATTATACATTATACACAATGTTTGTGGTTTGTGTCTGGAAATGTCCCTAATTTTCAGTATTGACCAACTGCATTCTACAGTTCCTCTTTGTCTGATTATTAAATGTATTCCTCCTACTATTCATCTTCTCTACACTTTAGGAGTAAAAGGAGTATTTATAATTCAAGAAAACATACTATTGTCACATTCAGTTTTATGGCATGACGACATCTGTAGTACTCCGATGTTCACTAATACCCCTTTTCCACCTAAATTCCGGGTCTGACCCGGAGTTGGAACAAAGTTCCTATCCGGATCAGATCCGGAATTTTGCCGGCGCCGACTCGGGATATTCCCGAGTCAGCACCGCTCACACCGCAGTCGGGTCTGCATAGACCCGGCTTTTGTGGAGTGAAAGTGGTCGCTTGGAGATGACGTCATCTCCAAGCGCCACTGAAGCCGGACCAATCGGCCGGCTAGCAGCGCACTCAAGGTCATCGTGACCCAGAGTGCGCTGTTCTCACAGCAGGGTTTCACGGGCTACGCCCATGTCAAACCCTGCTAGTTACCTGGGTTGGATTGCCGGGTCACTCGACCCGGCGATCCAACTCTCTCCCCTTTTACACCAAGGAGCTGCCCAGGTTAACCCTTCAAAAACCCGGGTTTTAGCTTCGGTGTAAAAGGGGTATTAGCCAGTATTGTAGGTTTGTTGTGTGGAGGCTCAGCAATGTGTCTAAAACTTTACTTTAACTGGAATAACCCATTGCACCACTAGAGGGCACTGTTGCATAGAGTTTTGTGATAAAAGTACACAACAGACTAACCTGCAGGAGCAGATATGGGTAGTTTTTTTGCGTTGATGACTACTATTACTAATTGGGGCAATAAGAAATTAACATTTTTCAGGGCAAATGACTAAGGGTCTCTTGCTTTGACACAGGCTCCGATAAGACCCTGTCAAGGTGAACAGTGCATGCGTGCCCATGGTATTAGCTACTGGATGTCAAGCAATTTTTGAAGTCTCCATAGAAAGCTAAGGGGGTTGCCTTTGTGACTGCCACAGTCAGATATCTTTAATATCTGCCATGGGGCCCTCATAATAAATTAAACCTTCGATAATGCTCATTTTCAGAGTATTGATCACAAAAGTCTTTTAATAAATTGCCATGTTGAGATTGTGTACCCCTTGCGTGTATGAAGTGTTGCGCCCATGTTGTGTATTTTCAGCTAATGCAAAATAAAACAAAGGAACATTGCAAAAATAACTGCATACACAATGTATTTCAGCAGTTATCGGGTTGCTGTGAGTAGTCACAACGCTTCCGTGCTGTAGCCGGATCTACGGAGCGAACACTGGAGGAGTTATACCCCATCCCGCCTCCTGTACTCGGCTTTCACTTTCTGCATCTGTGACAGCTCCCTGGTTGGGCGGTTAAGGTGAGTGAGCCTGCCAGCTCTTGCTGGATGGAGCATGGGGCACTGCTGGGTGTGGGGTTGGGGGTCCGCATATCTGTGTGAGGCTGGCTTTTCTGCCATGAGCACAACGAGGAGCAGGAACAGGCCGCGGCTTCCACCATTGGAGGAGGATTTGAGGGTATGCTTGTCAGCCATCCAACCTCACACAGGAGACCTCATGAGACGTCACCAAGACCAGGTTATTGATATTTTAATATAAGTGAAGACATTTTATTTCTACTCACTTTTTTAATTACATTTTTCAATGATATCTGTTTTGATTAGGGGTGTGCACCGGCCACTTTTCGTGTTTTGTGTTTTGGTTTTGGATCTGGATCTTTCTTCGTGTTTTGGATCTGGATTGGTTTTGCCAAAACCACCCTTCCGTGTTTTGGGTTCTGGGTTTTGTGTTTTGGATCTGTATTTTTTTTTAAAAAAGCATAAAAACAGCTAAAATCACAGAATTTGTAGGTTTTTCTGCTCCTATGCTATTATTAACCTCAATAACCTTAATTTCCACTCATTTCCAGTCTATTCTGAACACCTCACACCTCACAATAGTGTTTTTATGTCCAAAACGTTGCACCGAGGTAGCTGGATGACTATGCTAAGCGACACGAGTGGGCGGCACAAACACGTGACCCATCTAGGCGTGAAACTGCAGTGGCAGACAGGATGGCAGTTTGAAAAACTAGGCCCCAAACTGTACATAATGCAAAGAAAAAAAAGAGGTGCAAGATGGAATTGTCCTTGGGCCCTCCCACCCACCCTTATGTTGTATAAACAGGACATGCACACTTTAACAAACCAATCATTTCAGCGCCAGGGTCTGCCACACAACTGTGGCTGAAATGATTGGTTCGTTTGGGCCCCCACAAAACAAGCTGGCAATTAATGTGTCCCTGCACAAACTGGCTCTATGGAGGCAAGATGTCATCCTCATCCTCCTCATCCACCGATTCCTCACCCTCTTCAGTGTGTACATCCTCATCCTCACAAAGTATTAACTCGTCCCCACTTGAATCCACCACCACAGGTCCCTCTGTACCTTCTGGAGGCTGGTCTCCCTGGAAGAGCTGATAATTCATTTTGATGAACATCATCTTCTCCACATTCTGTGGAAGCAACCTCCTACGCCTTTCGCTGACAAGGTTCCCGGCTGCACTAAACACTCTTTCGGAGTACACACTGGAGGGGGGGCAACTCAGGTAAAATAGAGCCAGTTTGTACAGGGGCCTCCAAATTGCCTCTTTTTCCTGCCAGTACAGGTATGGACTGTCTGCCATGCCTACTTGGATGCTGTCACCGATGTAATCCTCCACCATTCTGTCAATGGTGACAGTATCATATGCAGTGACAGTAGACATGTCAGAAATTGTTGCCAGGTCCTTCAGTCCGGACCAGATGTCCAAACTTGGTCCTGCCTGTCCTGCATCACCGCCAGCGGGTTGCTTAGGATACCTAAGTTTTTTCCTGGCAGCCCCAGTTGCAGGAGAAAATGAAGAAGGAGCTGTTGACGTGTCACGTTCCGCTTCAGCTGACAGTGTGTTCACCAGCAGGTCTTTGCACCTCTGCAGGCTTGTGTCGGCCGGAAAGAGAGACACCACATAGGCTTTAAACCTAGGATCGAGCACGGTGGCCAAAATGTAGTGGTCTGATTTCAACAGATTGACCACCCTGGAATCCTGGCAAAGCGAATGAAGGGCTTCATCCACAAGTCCCACATGCCGAGCGGAATCGCTCCGTCTTAGCTCCTCCTTCACTTTCTCCAGCTGCTTCTGCAAAAGCCTGATGAGGGGAATGACCTGACTCAAGCTGGCAGTGTCTGAACTGACTTCACGTGTGGCAAGTTCGAAGGGCTGGAGAACCTTGCACAACACGGAAATCATTCTCCACTGCGCTTGAGTCAGGTGCATACCCCCTCCTTTGCCTATGTCATAGGTGGATGTATAGGCTTGTATGGCCTTTTGCTGCTCCTCCATCCTCTGAAGCATATAGAGGGTTGAGTTCCACCGTGTCACAACCTCTTGCTTCAGGTGATGGCGGGGCAGGTTCAAGAGTGTTTGCTGGCGCTCCAGTCTTCGGCACGCAGTCGCTGAATGGCGAAAGTGGCCAGAAATTTTTCGGGCCACCCAAAGCGTCTCCTGCACGCCCCTGTCGCTTTTCAGAAAATTCTGCACCACCAAGTTTATTGTGTGAGCAAAACATGGGACGTGCTGGAATTTGCCCAGATGTAATGCCCGCACAATATTGGTGGCGTTGTCAGATATCACAAATCCCCAGGAGAGTCTAAGTGGGGTAAGCCACTGGGCGATGATTTCCCTCAGTTTCTCTAAGAGGTTGTCGGCGGTGTGCCTCTTACTGAAACCGGTGATACACAGCGTAGCCTGCCTTGTAACGAGCTGGCGTTTCTGAGATGCTGCTACTGGTGACGCTGCTGCTGTTGCTGCGTAAGGTGATACATCTACCCAGTGGGCTGTCACAGTCATATAGTCCTTAGTCTGCCCTGTTCCACTTGTCCACATGTCCGTGGTTAAGTGGACATTGTGTACAACGGCATTTTTCAGGACACTGAGGACACTTTTTCTGACGTTTCTGTACAGTCTCGGTATCGCCTGCCTAGTGAAGTGGAATCTAGACGGTATTTGGAACCGGGGACACACTACCTCCATCAATTGTCTAAATCCCACTGCACTAATGGCGGATACCGGACGCACGTCTAACACCAACATAGCAGTCAAGGCCTCAGTTATACGTTTTGCTTCAGGATGACTGCTGTCGTACTTCATCCTCCTCGCTAAGGACTGTTGGAGGGTCAATTGTTTAGTAAAAGTAGTGGTGTTCCTACTTCCTCTCTGGGATGATGAACGACTCCCAGCAGCAGCAACAGCAGCAGCGGCAGCAGTAGGCGTAGCAATGCAGGATCCTCCAGAGGAATCCCGGATAGGAGAGTCAGTCATGCCAGTGACATGGCCTGCAGGACTACTTCCGATCCTGACTAAGGAGGAAATTGACGAGGAGGGAGTTGACGGTGTGGTTTGCAGGCGCTTGGATACAACAGGACAACGGGATTTAGGTGTCCCTGGACTGCTTACGGTCTTAGCCAAAGTTTCTGAACTTGACAGTAACTTTTTATGAACGCGCTGCAGGTGCCGTATAAGGGAGGATGTTCCTAGGTGGTTGACGTCCCTACCCCTACTTATTTCACCTTTACATATGGTACATATGGCAAGACAGTTGTTGTCCGGATTTGGATAGAAATATTGCCAGACCAAAGAGGTGGAATGTTTGGTCTTCTGCCCAGGCATGACCGTGATGGGCTTTTTCATCCCACGGACAACAACTGTCTCCCCCGGAGCCTGATTTAAACAAACCACATCACCATCAGAATCCTCCTCGCCAACTTCCTCCTCAGCGCCAGCTACACCAGTATCCTCATCCTGTTGTACTTCAACAGTGACATCTTCAATTTGCATATCAGCAAGTGGACTGTGGGTGCTCCTTTCAGCACTTGCAGGGGGCATGCAAATGGTGGAAAGAGCCACCTCTTCCCGTCCAGTGCTGGGAAGGTCAGGCATCGCAACCACCACCACACTTGGACTCTCCTTGGGGATTTGTGATATCTTCTTAGAAAGCACAGTTCTTCGCTGTGCTTTTGCCAGCTTAACTCTTTTGATTTTTTTAGTGGGAGGAGGGCTTCCATCGTCATGTGAAGCTGAACCACTAGTCATGAACATACTAGGGATCGACCTTAGCCGTTCCTTGCCACTCCGTGTCGTAAATGGCATATTGGCAAGTTTACGTTTCTCTTCAGCTGATTTAAATGTCTTTTTCAAGGTCATTTTCCTGAACTTTGCCATTTGGGATTGTATGTGCCCTCTACTATGACATTGGGCATCGGCCTTGGCAGACGACGTTGATGGCATGTTATCGTCTATGTCATGACTAGTGGCAGCAGCTTCAGCACTAGGAGGAAGTGGTTCTTGATCTTTCTCTATTTTATTTTTATCGGAGAAAGTTTGGTCCTCCATTTATGTTATATCGATTTGATATATACGTGCGGCTAAACACAGAAAATAATTTTTTTTTTGGTTTGGACTGGAGTGTACTTTGTGGGTTACAGCACCCTTTAACGGTCAAGCCAGCCGGCCCTTTACTTATGACACAGGCGCACTCTTGGCACTACTTTGTTGATGCACGTGCGGCTACTGCGCACACAATTCACAAACACAGAAAATAATTTTTTTTTGGTTAGGACTGGAGTGTACTTTCGGGGGTTACAGCACCCTTTAACGGTCAAGCCAGCCGGCCCTTTACTTATGACACAGGCGCACGCTTGGCACTACTTTGTTGATGCACGTGCGGCTACTGCGCACACAATTCACAAACACAGAAAATAATTTTTTTTTTGGTTTGGACTGGAGTGTACTTTCGGGGGTTACAGCACCCTTAACGGTCAAGCCAGCCGGCCCTTTACTTATGACACAGGCGCACGCTTGGCACTACTTTGTTGATGCACGTGCGGCTACTGCGCACACAATTCACAAACACAGAAAATAATTTTTTTTTTGGTTTGGACTGGAGTGTACTTGGGGGTTACAGCACCCTTTAACGGTCAAGCCAGCCGGCCCTTTACTTATGACACAGGCGCACGCTTGGCACTACTTTGTTGATGCACGTGCGACTACTGCGCACACAATTCACAAACACAGAAAATAATATTTTTTTTGGTTTGGACTGGAGTGTACTTTCGGGGGTTACAGCACCCTTAACGGTCAAGCCAGCCGGCCCTTTACTTATGACACAGGCGCACGCTTGGCACTACTTTGTTGATGCACGTGCGGCTACTGCGCACACAATTCACAAACACAGAAAATAATTTTTTTTTGGTTTGGACTGGAGTGTACTTTCGGGGGTTACAGCACCCTTAACGGTCAAGCCAGCCGGCCCTTTACTTATGACACAGGCGCACGCTTGGCACTACTTTGTTGATGCACGTGCGGCTACTGCGCACACAATTCACAAACACAGAAAATAATTTTTTTTTTGGTTTGGACTGGAGTGTACTTTCGGGGGTTACAGCACCCTTAACGGTCAAGCCAGCCGGCCCTTTACTTATGACACAGGCGCACTCTTGGCACTACTTTGTTGATGCACGTGCGGCTACTGCGCACACAATTCACAAACACAGAAAATAATTTTTTTTTGGTTAGGACTGGAGTGTACTTTCGGGGGTTACAGCACCCTTTAACGGTCAAGCCAGCCGGCCCTTTACTTATGACACAGGCGCACGCTTGGCACTACTTTGTTGATGCACGTGCGGCTACTGCGCACACAATTCACAAACACAGAAAATAATTTTTTTTTTGGTTTGGACTGGAGTGTACTTTCGGGGGTTACAGCACCCTTAACGGTCAAGCCAGCCGGCCCTTTACTTATGACACAGGCGCACGCTTGGCACTACTTTGTTGATGCACGTGCGGCTACTGCGCACACAATTCACAAACACAGAAAATAATTTTTTTTTTGGTTTGGACTGGAGTGTACTTGGGGGTTACAGCACCCTTTAACGGTCAAGCCAGCCGGCCCTTTACTTATGACACAGGCGCACGCTTGGCACTACTTTGTTGATGCACGTGCGACTACTGCGCACACAATTCACAAACACAGAAAATAATATTTTTTTTGGTTTGGACTGGAGTGTACTTTCGGGGGTTACAGCACCCTTAACGGTCAAGCCAGCCGGCCCTTTACTTATGACACAGGCGCACGCTTGGCACTACTTTGTTGATGCACGTGCGGCTACTGCGCACACAATTCACAAACACAGAAAATAATTTTTTTTTTGGTTTGGACTGGAGTGTACTTTCGGGGGTTACAGCACCCTTAACGGTCAAGCCAGCCGGCCCTTTACTTATGACACAGGCGCACGCTTGGCACTACTTTGTTGATGCACGTGCGACTACTGCGCACACAATTCACAAACACAGAAAATAATATTTTTTTTGGTTTGGACTGGAGTGTACTTTCGGGGGTTACAGCACCCTTAACGGTCAAGCCAGCCGGCCCTTTACTTATGACACAGGCGCACGCTTGGCACTACTTTGTTGATGCACGTGCGGCTACTGCGCACACAATTCACAAACACAGAAAATAATTTTTTTTTTGGTTTGGACTGGAGTGTACTTTCGGGGGTTACAGCACCCTTAACGGTCAAGCCAGCCGGCCCTTTACTTATGACACAGGCGCACGCTTGGCACTACTTTGTTGATGCACGTGCGGCTACTGCGCACACAATTCACAAACACAGAAAATAATTTTTTTTTTGGTTTGGACTGGAGTGTACTTTCGGGGGTTACAGCACCCTTAACGGTCAAGCCAGCCGGCCCTTTACTTATGACACAGGCGCACGCTTGGCACTACTTTGTTGATGCACGTGCGGCTACTGCGCACACAATTCACAAACACAGAAAATATATTATTTTTTTAGCACTTGGGGGGAGCACCCCTGATGGACAGAGCACCCCCTGGACAACACTACAGCACTCCTTTAGGACTGGGACACTGCACAGGACTTTGGAGTGGACACAGCCCCTATGGAGAACTGACTGCACAACACAGTCCAGCCAGCCCCTATGGACTTTGAAGTAGTGGACACAGCCCCTATTAACAACAGCAGCACAGCACAACACAGCCAGCCCCTATGGACTTTGAAGTAGTGGACAACAGCAGCACTACACTACACTACACTACACTACACAGCCCTAACTCCCACCCTCCCTCTTCACTGTCCACAGCCGAGTGAGAAAATGGCGCCGACGTGTGTACCTTATATAGGATCCAAAACCCGCGAGACTCGGAAGGCGGGAAGATGACGTTTTGCCTCGATTTCAGATCCGAGTCAGGCGGGAAAAGTCGAGCCTGACTCGGATCGGACTCGGATCGGGGGGGCTCGGGGGGGTTCGGATTTCAGAAATCCGAACCCGCTCACCCCTAGTTTTGATATAATCAAAATAATACCAAATAGCAACATACAATGACCTGTATTTTGTTTTTAAATAACACAATGAATAGAATTGTATCTATTGCTTTTTTAAAAACAATCTTAATACTTTTAATGATAAAACCTCTCCACTGATGGTGTGCCTTGGCAGTTTTAGCACTTTGCTCAGTGTGCCGTGCGTGAGAACAGGTTGAAAATCACTAATGTAATTACTCAACATAAGAACCGTAGAAATGCAATAAAAATAATACAACTAGGAATCCTCTCCTTTTGAGTCTCTAATCCTATCAATATCTGGATTAATGTGTCCTAAAGCAATGCTTTGTAGCATTTGAGAGCATTATCTACCAGGGAGATGATAGGGATAATGAGGAGCAGTATCTACCAGGGAGATGACAGGGATAATGAGAGCAGTATCTACCAGGGTGATGACAGGGATAATGAGGAGCAGTATCTACCAGGGAGATGACAGGGATAATGAGAGCAGTATCTACCAGGGAGATGATAGGGATAATGAGGAGCAGTATCTACCAGGGAGATGACAGGGATAATGAGGAGCAGTATCTACCAGGGAGATGATAGGGATAATGAGGAGCAGTATCTACCAGGGAGATGATAGGGATAATGAGAGCAGTATCTACCAGGGTGATGACAGGGATAATGAGGAGCAGTATCTACCAGGGAGATGACAGGGATAATGAGGAGCATTATCTACCAGGGTGATGACAGGGATAATGAGGAGCAGTATCTACCAGGGAGATGACAGGGATAATGAGGAGCAGTATCTACCAGGGAGATGATAGGGATAATGAGAGCAGTATCTACCAGGGAGATGACAGGGATAATGAGAGCAGTATCTACCAGGGAGATGATAGGGATAATGAGAGCAGTATCTACCAGGGAGATGACAGGGATAATGAGGAGCAGTATCTACCAGGGAGATGACAGGGATAATGAGGAGCAGTATCTACCAGGGAGATGACAGGGATAAGGAGAGCAGTATCTACCAGGGACATGACAGGGATAATGAGAGCAGTATCTACCAGTGAGATGATAGGGATAATGAGGAGCAGTATCTACCAGGGAGATGATAGGGATAATGAGGAGCAGTATCTACCAGGGAGATGACAGGGATAATGAGGAGCAGTATCTACCAGGGAGATGATAGGGATAATGAGAGCAGTATCTACCAGGGAGATGATAGGGATAATGAGAGCAGTATCTACCAGGGAGATGACAGGGATAATGAGGAGCAGTATCTACCAGGGAGATGACAGGGATAAGGAGAGCAGTATCTACCAGGGAGATGACAGGGATAATGAGAGCAGTATCTACCAGTGAGATGATAGGGATAATGAGGAGCAGTATCTACCAGGGAGATGATAGGGATAATGAGGAGCAGTATCTACCAGGGAGATGATAGGGATAATGAGAGCAGTATCTACCAGGGAGATGATAGGGATAATGAGAGCAGTATCTACCAGGGAGATGACAGGGATAATGAGAGCATTATCTACCAGGGAGATGACAGGGATAATGAGAGCAGTATCTACCAGGGAGATGACAGGATATGAGCTTGTTACATTGCATTATACATATAGCAGCATGATCTATCCTGGGGGGGGGGGGGGGGACAGAAAGTGGTCCAGTGAGATCTGTACATAATACTGTACATACTACACATCTATCCTTAGAGCTGTATATGCCTTATTGCTGTATTTGATTATAACTTCATTTACAGTAGAGACATCTACAGTGAAGTGATGGGTGATAATTATTCATTGGGGGTGTTAGGTGAGAAAATCTGAGCCCCCTTTCAGGTGCCCTTTTTGGCAATCAGATGTATACTTCCTAGGTGTGAGTGAGGAATGAATGATAACAAAAGTTGTTTAGAAGTAGGTTCTAGACCAGAGGGGGGCAATAAGCAGGCCTCCAGCTGTTGTTTAACTACAAATCCCAGCATGCAACATTTTTAGCATGGCCAAATAGCAAAATTGTGGCAGGGCATGCTGGGATGTGCAGTTCTACAGCACTGGGGGGCCGCTTATTGCCCATCCCTATTGTAGACCATGGCTCCTTTAGTGAAGCACAGTGGAGGTAACCCATCTGATTGGGTCAGTGATGATCAGATCTGCTCCATCAGTTTAAAAATATGGGTTACTGTAGACACCTGAGGAGTTTGGGGAACACCAGTACAGAGTGTAATAGTACTAGTCTCTTAAAAAACAATCTAAATAACTTCATAGAGATGAGAAAGAATCTGACGGAGGAAGATTTATCAAAGCTTAGAGAGATAAGGTACTAACCAATGAGCTTCTGTCACTTTACAGGCTCTATTTGAAAAAATGTCAGGAGCAGATTGGTTGGTGCTTTGGGGGAGATGTTTTAAACCTTATAGAAAGAGAAAGTGGAGAAAGATAAGGTATCAACCAATCAGCTTCTAACTGTCATTTAGAGGCTGTGTTAAAAAAAATGGCAGAGGATGATTGGTTGGTACTTCATCTTTCCCCACTTTGTGTTCTCCAAGGTTTGATACATCTCACCCTGTATCTCTCTCACTTTCTCTCTCTCTCCCCCTAGTTATGTATGCACTGGTTTGGAACACAATTCAGGGATCTGTCTTTTCAATGAAGGCTACTTGTGTTTAGCAATGCTCTTCCTTATAGACATTACCACATGTGAAACAAGTGATCCTACAGTGAGGCTATAACCCATCAATGAGAGGGTCACAGCATCGCCATATGTTACATTCCCAGTGTTACCAGGGGATAAGCATCGCTGTATAGTCATTGGAATATGACAGGACTAATGATACCGGAATCCATCCAGCAGTTGCTGTTAACGCTTTCATTAACAGCGCCAGCTAACAGGGTGATACAGCCTGGTCTGTGATATAATACTTCAGCATTATGCAGCTAATGATACGCAAATCAGGTCTACTCTTACATGTGTGTTGCCCTAGTCTTTACATAAATGTGTTTAGCAGAATTGTACACATAGACCTAAATAATGACCGACCAAACAAACATTCTAATTTAAAAATAAAGCTCCTTTTCTACAGGATGACAATCGCCATCTAGGGTGACAAGATCCAGCCAGGGTGACAGCAGCCAGCCAGGGTGATAATGCCAGTCTGGGTGACAAGTGCCAGCTAGGGTGACAGCAACCAGCCAGGGTGACAGCAACCAGCCAGGGTGATAATGCCAGTCTGGGTGACAAGTGCCAGCTAGGGTGACAGCAACCAGCCAGGGTGACAGCAGCCAGCCAGGGTGACAAGAGCTCATCTTTATACAGTAATGAAAATATAATTCAATGTTTTACTGCAAAGGCTTTTCCCGTGGTCCTGGTGGATTGCAGTAATGACGGAGGAATGGCTATTCTTTATCTCCGTCACAGCAGCTTCGTGAGTTGCAGCCATATCTTCAATCTGTGTATGAAATGTGACCAAAGTTTAGATGACTGGTTTAGATGTTACAACAGGTGTTACAGTGCATGCTCCAGAGAAATGACCACTTACCCTAACTCCGCTGCAGTGAGGAGGTTAATCATATCATTATACCATTACACTGCATTATACCATTATACCATTACACTGCATTATACCATTACACTGCATTATACCATTATACCATTACACTGCATTATACCATTACACTGCATTATACCATTATACCATTGCACTGCATTATACCATTATACCATTACACTGCATTATACCATTACACTGCATTATACCATTACACTGCATTATACCATTATACTGCATTATACCATTACACTGCATTATACCATTATACTGCATTATACCATTACACTGCATTACACTGCATTATACCATTACACTGCATTATACCATTACACTGCATTATACCATTACACTGCATTATACCATTATACCATTACACTGCATTATACCATTACACTGCATTATACCATTACACTGCATTATACCATTACACTGCACTATACCATTATACCATTACACTGCATTATACCATTACACTGCATTATACCATTACACTGCATTATACCATTACACTGCATTATACCATTACACTGCATTACGCTACTTCACAGAAACAATATTTATCACACTGCAATTTCCCCTGGAAGCTGTTTATATGCAAATCTCATAAAATTCTCACTCAGACGGATTACAAAATGCTGTTATATATAGTACAAATATAACAATCACAGACAATAACGCAGTAAATGAGTGATTTTGCATAGATTTTTCAAACCTATTTAATAATGTAAATATATATGATAGATAGAGAAATAATTCTATTAATATATGCTTAGATTCCCAAAGATAAAAACAGTTCTCTGAAGAGAATTAATATTGGAAATATACTGTACATGCAAACAACATACATGCGTAGGTATATATAGCACACTAAAGGCCTGATTCTGAGCCTCACGCAGCGCTGAAGTCGGACGCCGTGGACCGATGTGCTCTGAGCTGCACAAAGCGATGCAGAACACATTAGATGTGCAGTGGCAGAAATGTAAGGGGCGTGACTGGGAGACAACAGAGGGTGTGGCTAATATGACGCACAGAACTGTTGCGGGCATGTTGCGGTTGTGTCGCTGAAAGCGGTTGCGTAAAGAGACACACAACTGCTATAGACACTAGGGTTTAGATTTACTAAAGATCGATTTTAATTGATTTAAAATTGATGAAAATCGATCAACATTGATGTTGTCTGTTCTGGGGCTAAATTACACATTTACTAATACAAGTTTTGATTCGTTTTTTTGTTAGTAAAAGTGTGATTTAGCCCCAGAAACGCAGCATCGATTTTCATTGGTTTTAGGGCCCGATACAGACCTGCTCACTAGATGCGTACGCTCGTTAGATGCGTATGCAAATACGGCTAACTAACTGCAAGGCAGGCGATCGCACGGCAAGGCATTAGCACACCCACTATGTCTTGGCATGCGATCGCCCTGTGTATGCAGACGCCCACCAGCCTGTCTTAAGACGCCCACTTATGCACGTCATCTCCAGGAAGTGTATGCAACCATCGGTAACATCGAGGACCATCGGAAGCGAATGCAGCACTTGTGGTTGACCATACCCTACCGCAAGCACTGCGAGCACTTCAGTGTAATAACCAGCCCAGTGACGTGTACTATGACACTGCATCTTAATTTTGCACGCCTCTTAAACGGCGTTAAGGTGCTTGGGCACGCCTGCGTTCACACCTCCACTCCCCCGTTTTCATTGGCCTACCCCTGTCAGCACCCACAAACGGCTTGTCCTGTCACTCACTCAGCTGAGCAGTCTATGCACAGCGAGCGAACGCTTCCCGTTAGCTCGTACTGGTTCGCGCTCCGTGATGCGTAAGCATGCGCACAATGTGAAACATCGGTAGCCAGGAGCGAACGCATCGTAGCGAGCGGATCTGAATCAGGCCCCAATTGATTTTCACTGACAATCGCCATCCAACCTGATAGAACCCTAGCAATAAAGTCTCATGGAATAGCAAAGCTGAAGGAGCTGCTGTCCTCCAGCACTAAAACAAGTTAGGGAATTCTTAGGTAATGAATTACTGTATGTCCCACTTCTGTTGTTAATGTGCTTTTCAGCCACTAAGGGCTGAAACAAGTCAATGGATTTAGCAGCACGTTTAAAATTTGGACACAAAGCACCAAACCCCCCCCCTGCTGCATTAGAGTGAGGGGCACGGTGGCAACGGCAGGGGAGTTCTTTAAGGTTGGCGATGAATAGATGTGATCTGGCTAAAGGAGTAAATTATATATTACTTATCAAGGTCCCTACGACGGAGACCAGCAAACGTTTCCTTTGGACTGTTTACAAGCTGTGTGATTCAGTCAGATGTAATCATATGGCCTCGTTAAATCAAACATGACAAGTATCATTTTTTTGGCTGCACTGTGAGAAAATCCCATATGTTCATCTGGCCAGCGAGAGTAATACAATGGGCAGGGGGTCCTGGGGATAAATAGCTCTGGGCAAATACATCTAATTTGAATCGTCAATGGAAATAAATGATGGTTGATGGTAAATAATGAAATAGATGTCTGTTTAGATCATCCCTCCAAGCAAAGGTGGGGTGTAATCCCAGCCAGCCATTAATTAGGCAAAAATGTAATTTACATATATGAAACTGCACATTTAAAAGTGCTCATGTACAATATACTGTGCAGCGTGCCGCCTTCTGCTATTCTCTCCCGCCTTACACAAAGAGCTGCAAATCTTCTCTGTAGTCTTGTTCAGTGAGTGGGAATGTACCTGCAGCACCCAGGAAAGTGTACTCAAGGCTGCCTGTGACTGGCTGCTGATTTTCCTCCCAGCAAATACAGGTAAAGTTGGAACAAAATGCCCAGAAACTCCATCCTAACCCTGGAGATTCTGATTTGCTGAGATATTACTTATTGGCACGTGCAATTCTGTCCTGAGGGAACTCAAACTCCTTCACCCAAGTGTCAGAAGGTGGTGAATAGTACAGGAAGTTGGGGAGTTGTATACAGTTTATTGTATTTTTATTGTTTCTTCAGGTCTATGTGACTCAGGGCCTGATTCAGCAAGAAGCGCACGGATGCAGACGCACTCAATTGGTCGATGGTTTTCCTCTGCGCATGCATCGCAGCGCGCATGAGCGAACCGGCCAGTGCGAAGGAGTATGCATAGGCAGGGAGTCCGCAGCCCCAGGGACAAGTGATTGACAGGCAGTGCCGTTTGTGGGTGGTGACGGGGGAGTGGTCGGGCATGCCTGTGCGTATGGACGGCATTTCAGGGGCATGTATAATTAAGCCCTTGCGGCGGCGGACTCAGCCTGAGGTCTAGTTGCACACAGGAAGTATGGCTATGTCTGCGGGAGGGGAGGGTCAACCACTATTGTGCGTATGGGTCCGATGGTTCTCAATGTTACCGATGTTTCCGCTGTCTTGCCAGGTATAGAGGACGCTAGTAAAGGGAAGTGGGTGGTTTTATATAGTGCTGGGCGTCTGCTTATTCTGCTGCGATTGCCGTGTGTATGCATTCATTAGCATATTCTCGCAGAGGCCGGGTGCGTGCATCCGCATCCGTGCGTTCCTTGCTGAATCAGGCCCTCAGCCTGTAAGCAGTTCTCTGATGCTCTTTTCACTTGTAGATACTGTAAAAGCTTCCTATAAATCTAGGCACATGTGTGCAAAAAAAGTGCATTATGTCACAAAGCGGCGTCCGTGCGGAGGGGAATCGCCTCTGCAGAGGTGACAACAATTTTTTTTTATAGCCAGCAGATAATTTCGGCAGCTTCAGGTGCCACCACCATACCCAGTAATGCCCCTATTTACTGTATGTGACGTATCTAATTTGTTGTACATGGAAATACGTTTATTTGTCCTTGTATCAAACACTGTAAATGGTTATACTCCATTGCATGTCATGCTAGCTTAATTGGCTACCATCTAAAATGTACCCTAGTGTGTGCTTGTGCGATAGTGAATGGGGAGCGGACTGATGTGCATGACAAATATTCCCTACACATTCTCTGGAGGTGATATAAAATTATAATAATATTAATAACTGTAGATGTTAGTATTTGTAGCTCTTTTATATAATGCACCGTTTAGGCATCGTTAGTGGTGCAGCAACAAGGGTGGCAGCAATAAACATTGCACAGGGGTTCTGGGGGTTCTGCATAGTGACCCCAATATGCTATGCAGGCTCAGTGCTGCTCGGTTCTAAGCTCATTTTACAACCATGGCCTGTGCCACATGACCCAATCAGATTCTACGTAACATTTCTCTAGCACCAGCTAGAATCTCCACTTCTAAAAACCCGCACTTTAGTAAATATACCCCTTTTGAGTCTGTGGACCTCATTCAGAGCCAGTCGCACAGAGCGTGCGGTCGGTCTGAATGAGGGGAGGACCTCTTGGATTTTCAAGACGTCCTCCTTTGCGGTGGTAAGGCTGTGGGTTAACACCCACAGCCTTACGACCGCCTAAGGTGATGGTCGCGATGGTCAAGACCATCGCGACCATCGGGGCTTACGCCAAGACCCTAGGGTAGGGTCTCCCTTGTCGTAAGCCCCGGAGAGCTTTCGGCTCTGTCTGAGCCGGAAGCTCTCCACTGACATCACTAGTGATGTCAGTGGGGCCGCCCACAAATGTTAGGCGTTCCAATGGGAACACCCCCGTTTGGGCTGCCACCCCCCCGGCCCGCCTTCCAAACGGGGCGAGCTGTCAATCAACATCGACAGCTCGCCCCCTTTGGATCGAGACCCGCTACGATCGGCGCTGTCGGTCGTAGCGGGTCTCACGCATGCGCACGACGGCGCCGTCGTGCGCATGCTCTGTGGGGGGCCATCGACCCGGTCCGAGCGCATCAGCGCTAACGATCGGGTCTGAATGACCCCCTGTATGTGGAGAAAATCTAGAAATTCTGATACTCTAGATGTAAACAGAATCCTGATTACATGTTGCAGACACAGTGCTGATATATTGCTGCTGTTATTACTGAACTCATACCGTACAGATCTGCCCATTGTCAGGTTGTCAGATGTTTCCAATTACTGGGCTCAGGCATTTCTGCGTCCGTTCTGGCTCTCTAATACATATATGGTTAGCTGCTGTGTGCTGTGTACTTTGTTTTTAGACTCTAGTAGGAATGATGGATTGAGTCTCTGGTGCGCTGGTATTAACAACTCGCTATTGGGTGCTCTGTGAGGGTACGTACATCTGTCTTCCTGCAGTGTCCAAATTCTTTCACCCTCTATATAATAATTACTAATCAGACAGTGAATGCTGCTGACAGCAGAAGCAACAACACGCTTCACATTAGATCCACTGGGGGCATGAAAAAAAAAAACAAATACTGATGCCGTTTGGAGGTTAGGGAGTTAGGGAGGTTTTAGTGAATTTCTGTTGCTCCTATTGCAAAGCTGCCCAGGTACTAACTACCCTATAAAGCTGGGACACAGAGACACGTTCCTGTTAGAGTAAACCAACCCATCCTGGATGTAATACATTCCTGGGTTCTTCTATCCTGAAACCTGGCATCCAGATAGTCCGTAGTGTGTAACAGTGGTCGCAGAGCTCGCAACAGTGACCTGACCCAGTGGCAGTGACGGGGCCCGGGCTGCAACTGAAATGTATCATGAAGGCTGCAGAATTGTAATGCTTCTCCCTCCCACAGCTCCATCCTTTGTTCTCCCCCAATGTATGTGATTGTATTATTCTGCTGACTGGACATAAAACTGAATAAGGAAATGTAACCTGCACTGTTATTGGTTCTTCCTTAGTTAGCTCCCACAGCCAATCAGAAAATAATGGCAGGAAATGTGCAGCCTCAGCTCCAGACCCACTGCATGGTAACAAACTGCGCCTATGAGTGAAGGATGTGAGCATGTGAGTAAGGGGCCCGTGTATGAAGGTTTGGGGGTTTTTTTTCATAAAATTATGTAACATTGCAGTTTCTGCATCATTTTATGAACTGTCGCTATGTACTAAGAGCAAAAAGCAGGAGATTTTACAGAAATCTCTGGCAATGTGCGAATTAGCGCTGCAGATCGCAGTCCCAATTATTATCAATGGGGACTCCGATCTCAACCCTATGTACCAAACTCCAAAAAGCACATGTTTTTGGAGTTAGGGCCCGGTAATTTACACCATCTTCTGATGGTATAAACTGCTGTAAGCCTATGGAGGTGTACGCGTAGGAGGGAGAGCTATCGATCTCTCTCCAACAGCCTACAGCTGGCGGCAGATACTGGCACTGTGTGCATGCGCAGTGTCAGCTTCCCCCGGAGAAGTCATTTACAGACGTGAAAGACTAATACAATTTGCCGGGGATATAACTTGCAGGGACAGCCGCCATAATCACTAGCTCATAACTTGCACCAGGGTCCCGTGAGTCAGGTACTTCTCTGACTTTTACCGGCCATCTTGGCCACAATTCACGTCAACACGTCCACAGAAACACCTTTACTGTACTTTGGGCATGTCTACACCGCCCCCCTCTAACCCCCAACCTAGTTCCCTTGTCGTAGGGAGCCTCAAATGGAAGTTGCCTGGAGAAAAGAAAAGGAAAAAAAAAAGTTGAATCCAAAAAAGGCGCAACTGCAGTTTACGTCCAACTTAGAATGAGGCCCGTTGTGTGAAAGATTATTTTTGGGTCATATGTGCTGCTATATTTGTATTTAACATCTTCGGTTCATCTGCATAATTTATTATAACATTTCAAAATGTCATAATTAACACAAATGTGTGCCCCTGGATAAGGGTCAGTAAGGTAACAGTTTGTAAATTAGGGCTGTGATCATGTCACACACAGAGACTGCCACTGACCTGCCCCTGGTGTTGAGATCGGATCCCCAGAAGATGGACACATTGTTCCTGTCGCAAACGCTCAATTTCCCCATCGTACTGTAGCTGTAACCGCTCCTTTAAAGCCTGAAGTTCTTCTTGCTGATGTTGTTCAAGTTTCTTCACTTCATTATCAAATTTAATTTCCAACTCCTCCTTCTCTTTTTGTAATTTCTCGCACCTCGCTGTGTTAAAGGCTGTAACACACGTACAAGACATGAAGATACATTAATGGTGGAGAATGAATTAAGTTCATGCACAAAAGTGACTTTGCATAAACTATGCAGCTACAATAATTGGTGCAATGGGTGGAAGCTGTATAATAAAGCAACCAGAGATCATGGGCTAAATGTACTAAGTGGTGGGTTTAGAAACTGATGGGACCTGCCGCGGATTGATGTTCCAAGCCAAAAGCACAGTATTGACTAATTTTGACCTTCTGAACAGAACCTGCAGTGCTTTCCAGCTACACACCTGTCATAGGTAAATCTGGGGTGTCTATGCTACACTGTGACAGTTATTAGTTTGGTGTATCGGGGATGCAATTCCACCTTGAAAACATTGCAATACAGATGGGATCACAAGCCCACCATTTATATTTCTCACCCTAAAGGACTGCATTTTTCATTAATATAGATTTATGGCCTGCATTATAGAGTCACCAGAAATGTATGGCCTGTATTTCATCATTAACAGATCAGACAGGTTCTGAATAATGATTTTCAAATCTCAGGATTGTTTGTTTTTGTCTATTAGTTTGTATATTATTATTTTACAAACTTACCAACAACAAATACACAAGGCACTTTGTAAAGTAGAAATTATGAGGTTATAGATGATATAATATTAAGTAATAAAGGAAAGTATAATCAGAACCTGCAAGGAAAAAAAAATGTTTGCATGCTACCTGTCTGCAATGTAACTTGCATTACTTAATTTTTATCACGACTAAGCTGAGGCGGTTTTAAAGTTTCATAAGGTAGTAGTTCCAAGAAGTGTCTTGACGCGTTTTGCTATAGTATAACAAATTCATCTGATTATGTTGTGGGATATTTCACAACAAAACGTGCCAGATATGCTACTTTGTGGTTACCACTGGACCCATCTTCACAACATGCTCAGCTTAATCATGACATACAAAATAAACTGGTACGTCATTGGTATCACTGAGGAGCAGTTAATTAACGCATATTAGACAATCTATTCAAATATTTAGAGCAAATAAGAAATGTCTTATAAATGACCCTTAGGCTTCTGATATGGAGTGCTTCGGGTAAGACACACTCTACAAAAGCTCTGCTAACACCCCTCACAATATACAGTAGGAAATGTATTTCACAAGAGCTGGACCTTCAGCACCACCATAAAGTTTCAGTGGCAGGTACATGGAAAAATATGGTAATATGTCACAGCAAGAGCACCGGCATAAACAGAAAATAATGCCCCAATGATGAACCAACCACTGTCTAACTATTGGACCCTTATGCAGTCCATGCATGCACGGAGACTGTGGGCATGCTTTCAGAGAACCAAGCCAACAAAATTGGGGGATACTACACACACAATAAAAGAAATCTGTATAAATGCCTACTGTACATTATACACAATAAATCAACAGTCAGTGCTGTATACAGTATATGATAGTAAGTCTTTGTTCCTATTTCAAGACTTCTTAGCAGAGGTGATGAGAAATAACAGTGGATTTATGTCCTTATGCCCCAAATTATATCTTTCCAAGGCCACAGCATTGATCTTTGTTGCTCAACTACTGTACGTATATTTAACTCATCCAGTGTGGAGGATTTCCAGAAGTCACCAGAGGATGTAATATAATTCATGTCAGCCTCCACGTCAGGAGACACTGATCTGGATTGGAAGTGGCGGCTGGCAGAGAAAAGAGAAAATGGAACTCAGATTCAGACTCTCCTATCTGATTATTCTTGCGCAGATCAGCTAAGGATATGGTGGTCATTACACTGCAACCTACACCATAGTCAGCATATATAAGCGTTTGTTCCTCTGTTTGGAAGCTACAACTTATCTGTTCTGTGAATAGTTATTTTATAGAAGCTCAGTTTTTCCTGTAGAACTAAGATTAATTCATGTAGGTATATAAGTAATCATATCAAATATTTCAGTGGTCTCCAACCTTAATTGGGGTGGGAGCTACTTGAGAAAAATGAGACGTCTTGAAGAGCCACATTTTATTTTTGAAAACTAAAATCTGGCTAATAACCAAAACAATGCATTTATTAATACAGTGATTATACAGTGATCAATATCACTATTAATAAATGCATTGTTATTTTTCTATGAAAAATTAAATTATTAGCCAGATTTTAATTTTGAAAATAAAATGTGGAGAGCTGTCAGCGTGGAGCAGGGGGCTGCTGGATGGTTTGTGCAGGCGGTACAGTGGATGGATAGGCCCCAAACCCCCTTTCAAAGTGCCAGACTCTACCTCTGATGCCTGATAGATGTTAGTGGGGAGCAGGCAGGACAGTGGATGACCAGGTCCCACACTCCCTCTAAACAAGTGCCCGGTGTCTCTTAATGCGGACAGCGGCGAGGCTGCTAGCAGTGTCCGTCGTGCACTGCCGCCGCCGCACCGCCTATCAGTGATTGCGCTGAGCAAAACAAATTGTGGGTCCCAGGGACCCTTCACTTTAAGGTAAGGGTAAGTGCAGACAGCAGTTAGGAGAATGCTGGCGGGCAAGGAATGGGGTAGTTGCAGGCAGTACTGGGGTTAGGGAGGGGGTAAAGGTACATAGTAGCTGGGGCAGTACTGGGGGTAAGGAGTGGGTTAGCGGTAGGCAATGCTGGGGGTAGGAAGGTGGTAAGGATACATAGCAGCTATGGAAGTACTGGGGGGCAAGGAGGGGGTTAGGGGCAGGCAATACTGGTGGCAGTGCTGGGGGTAGGGAGGGGGTCAGGACAGCAGCTGGGGCAGTACTGGGGATAGGGAGGGGGTCAAGGGTAGATATCAATTGGATGTAGACCTCCAACTGCCTCCTGTACCGGGCAGTGTCCACCTCCCTGGCCACCTGCGTGGACAGCAATAGGTGGACTTCAAGTTACAGACTGCATCCCTTGTATATCCCAGTTACCCTGCTTACTTCTGAGTGATGTCCCATGGACTATGTGGAGAGGCCATCATGGAAGAAAGTCTGTGGCCTGGGAATCAGCACATGATGGGAAGAGAGGCACAAATGCCATCAGCCAGACAGTGGAACTTCAAGCTGCGGGGCAGACTGGAGGAAGAGTGGGCTGTTCACCTGCGCCAGTCCCCGATGCTTTTGCCAGGGACTGGGGTCAGCGCAAGTCTAGTACCCAGTGGAACTACAACAAGACACTGAAGGTCATGTTACATGCAGCCGCAAGTCACATATAGGCTCACAGAGCTGGCTCACTGGAGAGAGGTAGCTGGCCCCTAACACCTGCGGCAGCCCAGGGTAATATACTAGCGGCTGCCGGGATGCAGGAGGCAGTGCCAGTGAGGGGGTGGACGGCGTTGCTTGGGTGGCGATTGGACGAGGTGAAGCTGCAGGCTGTGCTTTGTTGGGGAGACACTGAGGACTGCTATAGACCCGCCGTGCTACTGCCGTGAGGCAAGCTACCATGCTTCTGGCCGCGAGCTACTAGTGGCTGGCGAGCGATGGGTTGGCGTCTGCGGATATATTGTGTAGGATGTATTGTAAATACTATGGAGTATATTAGTAAAAATTGCATTCTAGTTAGGGGGGCATTCTTCCACTTATGGCAGTAGGTTTAACCCCCTGTAATGCTATAGGGGTTGAAATGGGAGGGGGGGATAGTGACTACCTAAAAGTACCCCATTACAGTTGATATCTAAACGTCCAGGAGGGGTGGAGCTTAATCAGAATGGTGATGACATCATTAAGTCCCATCCCTTCCAGGATAAATGATGTAGAACACTTCAAATCTATAGAAAAGGGCACTTAAAATGCTCTCTACCCCCCTATCCTGGCCCCCACAGACTCAGACTTCTTTGAAAGAGGGGATTCTTCTATTCCAAATAATGTGAATCCTGAGATATGAGTCTCTGGTGATCATTAGAGACCCCCTGCACTGCAAAAATCATTATAGAGCCAAGGAAGGGGGGAATATATCGCCCATCCTGGTTTCAATAAACTCAGGGGCACCCTTATATGAAAGATGACAGCTGTGTTGCCTTAGTGGTTGCTGTCTGACCAGCAGACAATACCAACCTGCACTGCAAACATTCTAGTAGACCTGGCAGATGGGAGAGGGCACTTAGGGCCTTATTCTGAGTCGGACGGAGACGAGCTGTGTCTTTTGCCCGTAGTCGCGTCTGCGACTTATGCACTTCTGAGTCTGTGCGTTACGCACCATTGGATGCACCATCGAAACTTGCACCAGCCCTGTGGAAGGTGAAGTTTCTCCATTTGACTATGGTCTACTATGAGAGCGGCTATGTGCCTTTAGACGCAACCGCTTTCATCGACAAGTTACCTATGTGGGAACTTCTCCCACGTACAGTAGATAAAAGGTCACAACATCCAATCTGTGAAAAACTCATCAATAAAACTTTGGGATTTATTTACAAGCGTCGGGAAGTAAAACCAGGCACTTCTGATTGTGTTTATGGTTGATATTTAAAAGGGCAATGCTTTTACTAGCCGTGTTAAAAGCATTGCCCTTTTAAATATTAGGCATGAACACGATCAGAAGGCTTCGTAAATAAACCCCTTTATCTTCTCATTTGAATCCTCTCAGCAGATGAAAATTCAAATCTAATGTGAATACAGGGGAATAAAATTTTTCTAACAATGTGCCCTCTTAGTAGTTAATTTAAGGTTGTCACCAGATAATAACACCCTATACTATAGAAAGCATTAAGAAGTCCAGAGAAGGGGGATCTAATGCCCAGATCTCCCACATCCTGTCATCAATAAACACAGGTATCCCCTCATTTGATGCTGTAAGTTGTCCATGTTACAAAATGGTTTGCCCCGTTGAGCTACCGCATTATTCCTACACATTTTGGGCCTTATTCAGACCCGGTCGCAAGCGCTGAGCGCTCGCAACCTGGTCGAGGTTTGCTCACTGGGCATGCGCACATCGGAGCCGGCTCCGACGTGCGCATGCGCGAGACCCGGCTAGCGATGGGTGCTCCGTTGCTACGGGTCTCGCACCAAAGGGGGCGAGCTGTCGATGGTGTTTGGGAGGTGGGCAGGGGGGGTGACCGGCCAAACGGAGGCGTTCCCGACGGAACGCTTGTCGTTTCGGGGCGGCCTCACTGACATCAGCAGTGATGTCAGTGGGGAGCTTCCTGCTCGATCAGAGCAGGAAGCTCCCTGGGGCTTGCGCTTGCCGAGACCCAACCTTAGGGACTCGTCGCAAGCCCTGATGGTCGCGATGGTCCTGACCATCGCAACCACCAACCTGGTCGCTCATTAGAGCTGTGGGTGGTAACCCACAGCTTAGCTAGCGACCAGGAGGCCGCACTTCACACTACAAGCAGCCGTCCTCATTCAGAGCGACCGCTTGTATCTAGCGAACGACTCTGAATGAGGGCCTTTATGTGTTTCATTTAAACACATTGGGGTCTATTCAGCAAGAGTGACGATGTTGCCCCGAATATTATCGGGGCAACATTGTTATGAGATTTTATCAATTATGATAAAATATGGAAGCTGTTCAGCAATATTTTCTGCAGGACAGAGTTGCGGTAACACGCTGTCCCTGCGATATCACAGAAGGGATTGTTATAGGGATTGCGAAAACAGGGTCTGATTCAGAGCCGCTCGTAAGCGGCCGCTCGTTCGCTCCGAGCGATGTTCGCACATCTGCGCATGCGTATGGGTCGAAATGCGCATGCGCCAACCAGTAATTGCGGTCGGAAATCGTGTATTCGCAAAATAGCGAGTGCCTGCTAATTTGAGTGACAGGATGAGGCGTTTGTGGGTGGTAACAGGGGAAGGTGCTTGAAAACGGGGAGTGGAGATCCAAACGCAGGCGTGCCAAACGGTCAAAACGGGCGTTTTAAGGGTGTGCATAATTAACAAAGCAGCGTCATCGGCCATGTCACTTGGTTGTCTCTTAGCCTGAACTGTTCACATGATTGCGGTAGGAAAATCCAACCACAAGCACTGCGAGCAGTTCAGAAGCCTTTTGATGTACTCGATTAATCTAATAAATAGCGGAGATGACGTATGATGCGAGCGGCCAGGGGGCGTCTTTACAAAATAGCGAGGGCATATTTCGGTTGCTCACTCAGACATAGAGGCGTCAACAGACCGCAAAGAGCGAGCGCTCTATTTAAATATCCGGACCCTTTTTCTGAACGAGCGAGCGCAAAGCGAGCCTGCGTTCGGATCTCCACTCCCCGTTTTCAAGCACCTTCCCCTGTTACCACCCACAAAGGCCTCATCCTGTCACTCAAATTAGCAGGCACTCGCAATTTTGCGAACACACGTTTTCCGACCGCACTGACTGGTTGGCGCATGCGCTTTACGACCCATACGCATGCGCAGATGTGCGAACATCGCTCGGAGCAAACGAGCGGCCGCTTACGAGCGGCTCTGAATCAGGCCCTTAGTTCATTGTCTTGCATTATCAATAAACAAGCAATTTTTTTGCCCATTTTGGGTAGATTGTCTTTGCCTTGCGAGAAGAAATAGGAACACAAATGCTATTTTCAGGAAATTCAAAGTCTTCTGAAAAAAACAGAACAATGTATAATTTGTGTGGGTACTGTATAAATCATTACTTATATTCATGCTGGAATGTGAGCAGCCCAAAAAGAGCCAAAATGGGTTCAGCAGCGAAAGGGTTAATATACAGTAGGTTTTATGCATCATTTTATACGTTTGGGGTTCATGAAAATGTTGTAGTTATCCTGCAGCAGGGCTGGATTACAGGTGTCGCCCTTGGCCCCCTCCCTCTCTCTCACACATTGGGGGGCCCCAAACTATCGCAAACATTTCTCAGAAGCCGGCCACCATGGACCCACCCTGACCAGCTCCCGGCAGCATCATCACAGCACACTCACTTATGGACCATGGCTGAGGATGGAAGCCCCGCCCTCTCGCTGCCATAATGCCGCAATTTGTGGGTGTATGGGTATGGGGGGTGGGGCCTAATGCTGCGCAGTTCCCGCCCCCATCAGAAATCTGATGCTGCAACAGGTAGTGTGCATGCGTTCTCAGGGCCTGATTCAGACCCGCTGGCGAGCCCCTTTGGTGCGAGACCCAAGCTGTCGCTATGGGTCTCGCACCAAAGGGGGCGTGCTGTCGATGGTGAGTGACAGCACGCCCCCTTTGGTGGGCGTGCCGGGGGCGTTGCTGCCCAGACGGAGGCGTTCCCATGGGGTTGGTGGTCCAGCACCAAACAAAAACCAGGGCTAATGGCTGCCAATCACAAAATATGTGGACAAAAAGAAGCGCAGCCCTGTAAAACACCACATAGCTGAACCCAAGGGTGACATATAAGCACAATTTACTTCATTTCATTTTTATCTGAATTTCTCAATAAGAAACTTTAGGTGCAGGGGCGCCGTGTAAAAAATACTCTTCATTTGAAAATGTTTGGGAACCACTGTGTTAAACGGTTACTAAGTAGATTAGCTTTTGTTGGATTTTATATTTGGTTACTGTTAGCCTATAGAATTATATTCTGTGGGAAGATGGGGCCATGATGATATTGAGACTGAAGAGCCATAATGATGTGGGGGAGCATAGGGACATGATTACAGTATATAAGGCCATGATGATATAAAACATTGATGATAGAGGGGATGATGGAGACATGATGATATGGAGGATGATGAGGACATAATTATATAGGGGATGATAAAACCATGATGATATTTGGGGTGATGGAACCACAATGTTATGGGGGATGATGGGACCATGATGATATGAAGGATGATGAGGACATAATGATATGGAGAATGATGGAACCATAATGTTATGGGGGATGGTGTGACTATGATGATATAGGGGGATGATGGGACCATGATGATATTGGAGATGATGGAACAATGATGATATGGGGGATAATAGGGCAAATCATGATATGGTGGATGATGGAACCATGATGATATGGGGATGATGGGTCTATAAATATACATAGAGAATGAAGGTACCATAATGATATTGGGAACGATAGTACTATGATGATATGGAGGCTGATGGGACCATGGGCCTGATTCAGTACCGATCGCAATTGTGATTGCAGCTGTGAAGTCACACAGAAAGCAGCAGCAAAAATATGCTAATGCTTGCCAAAGCTCTGCCAGCATAAAGATGCCCACTACTGCTTTTTCATATCCGTCCAATATCACTCTTCTGCATAAATATCGGTACCATCGATGCACATCAGCCTATCATGCAGCATTTACAACAGGTCTGACCAGCTGCAGACACTGCCAGTCTAAACACACTCTGTGAGCTCTCATGCTGCGTATGCACTTGCAGTGGCTAATTTATGCACATCCATTAAACGGCGTTTAAACGGACAGACACACCTGCGTTCTTCCGACCCCCCCCATCACCACACCAAACGCTGACAGCCTGTCACTCACTTTGTTATGGATTCCTCTGTGCGTCTGTAGTCGCTGTGGGATTGAAGCGCACACGCGGTGCGGCTTATATGAATGTGCGATAATAAACAATCAGTTAATGTGCACATGCGTACTCTACTGAATCAGGCCCCATGATGATATAGGGAGATGATGGAACCATGATGATATAGGGAGATGATGGGACTATGATGATATGGGAGATGATGGGACCATGATGATATAGGGAGATGATGTTACCATGATTATAAAGGAGGATGATGGAACCATGATGATATAGGGGGATGATGGAACCATGATGATATAGGGAGATGATGGAACCATGATGA
The DNA here is from genome assembly GCA_031769625.1 of Taudactylus pleione. NCBI lineage: Eukaryota > Metazoa > Chordata > Amphibia > Anura > Myobatrachidae > Taudactylus > Taudactylus pleione. Next base: position 13,568,642 of record JAUIMM010000042.1, read on the forward strand.
TATAGGGAGATGATGGGACCATGTTGATATTGGGGAATGATGGTACCATGACGATAAAGGCAGAATAATGGTTCCATGACGATAAAGGGGGGTGATGGGACCATGATTATATAGGAGGATGATGGAACCATGATGATATAGGGGGATGATGGAACCATGATGATATAGGGGGATGATGCAACCATGATGATATAGAGAGATGATGGAACCATGATGATATGGGAGATGATGGGACCATGATGATATGGGAGATGATGGGACCATGAAGATATGATAGATGATGGGACCATGAAGATATGGGGAATAAGGGACCTGACAATAGGGAGGATGATGGGAACCAGATGATATGGGGATTGAGATGAGGCATGATGATTGGGGATTGCATAGGTTATAGAGGGATTTATGACATGAAAATGATGAAGGAGCACAAGACAAGCCCCACCTGATAAACTTTTTAAGGTCCTTTCAAAATTTTGCTATGAGCCCAACAAATTTGAACCTTGAGAATACGCATCGAATGATCTGCTAAAAGAAAGCACAAAGATTTAATCTACGCTTTTAAAGAGTTTTCTTTAAAATCCCATGTGTGTACAAGCCAAAAATGTATTAAAAATGCTACAGCAAAAACATGAGGATTTGTTATATATTTCTACATTTTGCTACTCAAACAACTGTTACAGCTGTCTAGATTATTAGAAGCATAATCCTGCTGCAAATAAATGTACGTGAATATAATGTAACAAAGGCAGGATTGCCAAAATAATCTGGGTTACAATAGTTCAGTGTGCAGAAAGTATCCAGGATCTCTGGAGGAATGTAAATAACAAGATGTTCTACGGCTTTCATGCCCCATGATGGAATTACCACACAGGCATTTGTAAAGTAACTGTTACTCATGTGTATAAAATGTTATCTGATTTACTTCATAGTTGTTACCCAAATGAAGGTATGAAAACTGAAACATGACAAGTGTCTTATTTGATTTGAATCTGTCCAATTTTCACTTCCATTTCTGAATAAAATATAAACCACGACTAATTGGCCTCCATATACAGACAGATGCATGCAGCCAATGTAACACAGAGCCATTACACTGTTCTTTAGTCATACAAGAAAAAATATACTGTCAGAGGTAATATTCCCAGCATATGTTTAACTTTAATGGTCTTTTAGAGCTGTACATTAATAAGTCACTGAGAAGCAGGTAGACTTTGTCTGTTCATTTCAAGTTCAACATATAATAGAACTATTTGGTCACCAAAATCCACTGTCACACAGCTCTTCACAAGTTTCCTTATAAACTGCTGATAAATGAAGCAAATCTGTCGTATCAAAAGAAAAAGAGACTACTGGAAAAGTTATTATCAAACATTCTCAGGTGTATTTGTCTAAAGCACCAAACCAGCTGTATGACCTCAAGAATGAGAGGATGACTGAGACAAACCATTAGTCTCTTTCCGGAAACTTACCCACTAAACCTTACATCTCCTTCCGTCTCGTTCAGTGTCCTGAACACCTTTTTGACTCCCTGCCAATACATTATGACAGAACAGTACAAGGGCAGCGAAGGTTCCCCAAAGCCAAATTCTCTCTCTAATGACTGCCAGGTTCCATTGTGTTCTCTTTGATTGCAAAATTTGTTGTGACTATAGTATGTATGTGTTCAGCTCGTATTTATTTACTGTATGCAGGTTACACTTTAACTTTGAAAAACCAAATAAAAATGCATTTGCAGGCTACAACAATCCTTGGCTATTGTTCATAGATTGAATACTGTAATTGGAAAGAAAGAATGTCTGACTGCATGTTATTATGTACTAGAAATATTACCTAATAATTAAACAGCAAATCAGTACAAGTCGCATGATTAAATATTCAAAGGCAAACGGCTGAAGGATATTTACAAGGTCACAATGAGGATCGTGTAAAATGAATATAGGTTATCAGCTATGCTGTAAAGGAAAAGCACATAAAAACATTCACAAAATATTTGAGAAGATGAAAATCTTTTATATTGATGATGAGAGGCTATTTCTATAATGTCACTTATCTAGACATAGACTGCTGTATAATATTTGATTGTGTTGTGGTTAAGTAGGGATACTAGGGAACGTAATAAAATGCAAGCCCACCTGGCATCCTCATCTGAAGTTTATGTGTACACTTGTGTAGTACTATGGGGGAATGACAGGCAAGTCCCCACAAGTTCTGATTATCCACCACAAAGAACTATATTTATTTTATTCTGCCACATTCCTGCCAGGCTATTGAATAATCTCATCATATAAACTCATTCAGTCCAATTAGGATATTTTTTCCAAGGATGAATGGAGATACTTTAGGGGTTAGAGACAGATGAGGGGCTTTTTTGTAATCCAAATAGCAGCTGATAGCTATTCCTGTCCAGAAAGACAACCCAAGAGATTCTACACACACAGTGGTGGCAGCCATTTTGCGGGCTAAACAACACTCCTGAGAAAGCAGCCTATCAAGTTCACCAAGAACTAGTGACATCACTGAGATACAGGCTATTAAGTTGACTAGGAACCAGTGACATCACTGAGAATGCAGCCATCAAGTTATCTAGGAACCAGTGACATCACTGAGAATGCAGCCTATCAAGTTGATTAAGAACCAGTGACATCTCTTAGCTGCAGTGTCAGTGAAGTCACTGTAAGCTTGATAGGCTGCATTCTAAGAGATGTCACTGGTTCCTAGTCAACTTGATAGGCTGCATTATCAGTGATGTCACTTGTTCCTAGTCAACTTGATAGCTGCAGTGTCAGTGAAGTCACTGTAAGCTTGATAGGCTGCATTCTATCAAGTTGACTAGGAACAAGTGACATCACTGAGAATGCAGCCTATCAAGTTTACTAGGAACCAATTACATCACTGAGAATGCAGGCTATCAAGTTGACTAGGAACCAGTGACATCACTGAGAATGCAGCCTATTAAGTTCACAATGATATCACTGAGAATGTAGCTTACTAATTTCAATCGAAACCAAAATGTCTGAAATATGTGAGTCATAAAGTGTATAGATAGGTTGCATTCTCACAAGTGTTGGTTCAGCCGATAAATTACTGCTTCCTTTGTACATAAGAGCTAAGAGACATTTGCAAATGCATGTCACTAGAAGTGGAAACTACTTTCACATTAATATGGTAACAGGTGGTCTAAACGTAACTACACTGCTGTTATTAATTAGAAATGTAACTACCCTGTTATGGCCACATTTTCATCACCCTGTGATATGTATCCTGGTCACCAATAATATTGTCTTCCATACAAAGGAAATGTCAGTAGTCTCTTCTCACAAATCGCAGGAATCTCTCTCTTTCTAACTGAACTGGACCCATTAGCACATGCACATTATCATGGTCAATATACTGTACAGGTTGAGTCTCCCATATCCAAATATTCCGAAATAATTTTGGCATGATTGAGATAGTGAAACCATTATTAAAAATAATGTATACAATGACCTGCAGGCTGTGTATATAAGGTGTATATGAAACATAAATTTATTTAATTTCTGTACACAAACTTTGTTTGAGCCACAAAATTATTGAAATTGTATAAAATGACCTGCAAGCTGTGTGTATAAGGTGCATCTAACACATAAATGCATTCTGTGTTTATATTTGGGTCCTATTCCCAAGATATTTAATTATTAAATGCAAATATTCCAAAATACGGAATATTCCGTTGTCCAAAATACCCCTGGTCCCAAGCATTTTGGATATGGGAGACTCAACCTGTACTAAGAGCCACGAAAACTGAAATGGATACAAATTGAATACATATTTTACAGTTATTTTCTACCGTAGAATATACACATTTAGATTAAATATTTACATTATGTCTTGAATAAAGCTTTCACACCTTTTGCATACGTGTAAATATGCATTTAAAGGAAAAAAGCAAAAGAAAAAACCTATGAGGATATAAAAATTATTAAATGATTTCAGGGCAGTACTTTAAGAACAGGAATGGAAGCAAGGCTGACCGGGCATAAACAGGGTCCCTGCAAAAAATATCTGCATTAATCGGACCCTCTAAATCAAATCGTTGAAGAAATGAGGAGTCCTAATAAATCCAGTTTTCTGCAAAATATATGACTATCGGCTAAGGATTAGATGGAACAGGACAGTATTCTGCATGACCTTAGAATTATACTCCACAATATAAGTGTATGCAATTCCCTAGTGAGAAACAAATAAAAAAAAAATGTATTTGCCCGAGTCATGAAACTCAATATAAATGCAATTATAAGCGCCAAAAATATAAAAACAACAATCTAGCTTGGGGCATTTGCTTGTATTGAAATGTAAAACAGGAATTTATTATTTTCTACTTGCTCTCTTTACCATTTGGTTCTGAGCAGCAATATGTCCCATCTAGTAATAGATTAGTGAACAGTATATCGTGATGTGTCTAAAATCTGTGGACATTTAGAAATGGTAAGAAAAAGGCAAATGAACGAAATTTGAAATTATTACAATTGTTCCATCTGTAGAAAAGAAATACTGTTCTACAAGGTGATCCCATGGCTCCAGAAGAAGTATGAATACAGTACATATAAAATAAACCAAAATTGAATAAACCACTGGTGGGAACGTAAGAGACAGTCTGCCACCGTATACAAGAGCCATTAGCTAAACTACCTCCGCTGTGAGTGAGAAGAGACAACCAAAGGGGCTGATTCTAGTTGGGGGGGATCTCTTTGCACAGACACAAATAGCAAGTGTTAGCGTACAGCTCCTGCAAAAATGCATTTTTGGGTATCTCCATCCTATTCTGAGTCGGATGGATCTTTGCAGGATCTCGCTTTTCGTGAGGTGGGCTTTCTGTGGTGGGAACTGAGTGGCGGACAAAGTGATCGTACTGAGATGTTCTGTGTTGTGGGAGTGTCATAGAAGCGTGGGAGTGTGTTCTGAGTTCTGTGCTATTCTGAGTTGTGCGTACGGAGACAGGAATCCTGTTTCAGATGGACCTCTTGCACCTATCATGGGGCTGGTGCAAGTGCCAATACTTATAATAGCAGTTGCAGTCTTGGACGTAAAAAAAAAAAAAACTTTGGATGAAGTTTGTACACATCAGCCAGGTTAAACAGCAGAACATGTTCTCTAATAGCGCCTTACAGCAAGAATTTCTCATCTTGAATATGAATTCCTAGGGCTACTCCAAACAGGATGAAATGCAACAGGCAGGGGCGGTATTAAGAGAGGACCGTGTGCAGTCTCTGTCCAGGCCCCCTCCTCTCTAGCCGGCAGCGCAGTAGACTCTGAGAACTAAGAGCACAGAATCTATTGCGCATGCGCACGTCTCCGGGGAAATAACACGGCGGCCATTCTCTTGGCAATTTCCCTACTGCGCATGCGCAAAACACTGGGAAAATGGCAGCTTCCCCATTTTCCCGGTGATTTGTGGAGTGTTGCTGCCGCCGATGGGGGACTCCGGAGAGGTAAGTATTAAAAAATGGATGCAGCCAACTCAGGAGCCCGTGTGCACCGCAAAACCTGCACACATTATAGGTAAATGCGCATAAGCACCGGTTACCGCTACACCTCCCTGCTTACATCCAACACCCCCTCCTTTGACCTTCAAGTCAACTGGTCGCTGGGGCTCCTCTGGTCTGTGACCCCAGTATTTTTTCACAATATATTTTTAGTTAATCTGAGTAGATCACATTTCCAATTACAAACATGGGTAATATGATCTGCTTACTAAAAATATGTGAATTGAAGGGATTGGAGTCGTTTTTCTGAAAAAATACATTCATGAGATACTAACATAGGATGAAAATGGTGTGAAAACACCCGTTTTCACATTATTTTAGTAAATATAATATTAATATATATGCCCCTTAGTATTAATGTATATACATTAGGGAGGGATATGGTTACAAAAAGTTGAGTAACTCTGCATTACAATATTTGAAAATAAAAAATCACATTATTATTAATTTTTTCAAATCTATAGGTAAATTAGGTAAATAAATATATATAATCAGTGTTTACTTACCCACTTCATCTCTGATTGTTGCAAGTTCAAGTGATAACTCTCTTTCTTTCACAAGCCCAGCTTCATTCTGTGGAGAGAATGTGCACAGGATTGTTACAAGAACAAGCTGACAAGTACATAAACATTATACAAATCCACAAACAAATATTTATTTTTGTAAAAGCTTTTAACACATACAGTATACTTTGTCAGCTAATTCTAAAATAATCATATAATAACCCATCACACATTTACATGGTAAATCTTTTTTTGTAGTACATACATATCAATACTGTGAACCAAGTGAACCTACAGGAGGAGACACAACAATCTACCGTTTCCCTTTTAGTACCCCTGGTCCCCATTAAATCTACTTTGCTTGTTTGTCTGGTTATGCATTCGGACACCTCTGCACCGACTGAGATGAAACCAACGTGAGGTGGTCCAGTTGGATTCTGGTCAGGTTTTAGGGGAGGTTAGGGTCTCGTCGGACCTTCCACTGGTGTATGCTGGGCAGAAGTTTGACCTGGGATGCTGAGTAGAACTTTGACCTGGGAAGCCTGTTCTGAGCCTTCCACTGGATGGATTTGGATGAAAACTTCACAAAGGGGTGGCAATTGGTCTGGGATGCCTTATGGAGTTGTTGAGGTCCCGGTTGGACTTCACAGCGGACGAAAACTTCACAAAGTGGTAACATTGGATCCCAGAAAACATACTAGGGGGTTGAGGTCTGGTCGGACCTCCCAGTGGTGTACGCTGGGAAGAGCTTTAACCCAGGGAGCCTGTTCTGAGCCTTCCACTGGATGATTTGGATGAAAACTTCACAGAGTGGTAAGATTGGATCCAAGAAGACATACTAGGGGGTTGAGGTTCCAGTCGGACCTCCCAATTAGTGTACGTTGGGCATAACTTTGATGTGGGGAGCCTGTTCTGGGCCTTCCACTTGATGGATTTGAATGAAAACTTCACAGAGGGGTGGCAATTGGTCTGGGATGTCTAATTGAGTGGTTAGGATCCCGGTTGGACCTCACGGCGGAGTGCGCCGGGAAGACCCAGGGAACCTGTACTGGGCCTTCCACTGGATGGATTTGGCTGACATCACATAATAAAACTTAATATCTTGAAGGTTTAAACCCGGACAACGCCGGATACTTCAGCTAGTAGTCAATAAAGATAAATTGCAAACTGTAAAATGTCAAAATCACAGAGCAATTGTAAAATGCTCTTTACAATGTAACATGCCTACTTCTATTATGTATGCGGAGACCAGAGGAGTGAGTGTGATGGGGAGTACTGCGGGTGTATAAGTGTCATTGGTACAGATGGAAGTAGGGTAATACATAATGAAAAGGTGGGTTTTGGGAAACCGTTTAAACATTGGAAGGCTGGGGGAGAGACTGATAGGCAATTTTTATAAGTGGGTAATGATGCGGGAGAAGTCTCCCAGGCAGGAGCGTAAGGTGGTTGTCAGAGGCGAGGCGCAGGTCAGAGGCAGATCTACACGTGATTCTACAGGGAAAATAAGATGGGAGTATTTATACAGATAGGAAACGTATAGTGGATTGGAGGCTTTTCTTATGGTGAATGGATTAGGAGCACGCAAGGAATTCCAACATGCATTTTACACCTTCTGCAGGAAAGCTCATTTCTTGCCACAATAAAATGTATAAATAAAACAAATCAGACATTTAATAAATGTAGACCCAATGTCTTCTCACTGTCATTATTCATTTAAGATATACCGAGAAGTGTTTTAGGAGCAAAATGTAAATTAGACGAGAAGTAGTGATTCTAATGTGTTCTTAGGTTGGACTTTATATAATGACATTTCACTCTTTCCACCATGTACATTTATAAGTTTGTCTGCAACCTCCTTCCGGGTGCATGTCCCAGGACCAGGAATGGATGTGCACCTTCATATGCACTAGGTGACAAGTTGGCACATCTGTGTACATAGAAAACCAAAAAGTCTGCATTTCCTGCAGTTTGTAAATGACCTTTAATACCTGTACTTATCTACTACATCATTGGTGGGAACATGTGGCATGGCTGTGTGCTATTCAGGATACCTTATGTCCACAACTGATTTTTTTTTAATATAACTTTTGCTTTGAAGTAGTCCATCATTAATGACCACCACAGGGGCAGAGACTACATTTCCCAGCAGTACCCACAGCAGAAGGAAGGAGGAGAGGAAGAGCACAAAAGGGACAAGGAGGATGGAGTAGCCGCAGTGTGTGAAGATGTACTGAGCCACTTACGGCACAGCAGGGATTACTGAGAGAGCCCTCCTTAGAGAGAGAGACAAACAGGAGACATCGATGAGAGAGCAGCTATAGACAAAAGACTACCTGAGAGAGATTGAGAGAGAAATCTTGATAGAAGCAGTAGCCACAGACTAAGAGACATCCTGAGAGAGACAAGTCCTGTATACTGAATGCTATTATGGGAAAGGTTTTATTAGTAATCAGGATCAGCTCAAGGAAAGTATACTGGAGATCTCTGCGCTAACATTGGTACTAAACATGTTAGGGTTTTCAGTGCTAGGGACTGCTTGGATGATCTCTATACTGTATGGCAGTCACTAGTATGCTCTCAGTACTCTATAGCGGTATATAGGTGCTCTCTGCATTGTATGCAGTCACCAGTATGCTCTCTGTATTACATGGTGGTCAATAGAATGCTCTATGTATTGCATGGTGGTCACCAGTATGCTCTCTGCATTGCATGATTGTCACTAATATGCTCTCTGCATTGCATGGCGATCATTAGAATGCGCTCTGTATTAGGGATGCAATCGGGAAGGCGGCTGACATTATACCGACAGCCGGCTTCCCGACTGTCATATCCCGGCGAGGGTGAAATGCCCGGTGTCTAGATGTAGACGCTGCTCATTTCACCGACGCCGGGAGACCAGCGCCCAGCATCCAGATCAAAGGGATGCCGGGTGCCGCGAGCGGACAGCCGCGGGGGGGAGGGTTAGGTTTAGCGCACCTGGGGGGGACTTAGTGTTAGGCACCCCCCCGGGAGGGTTAGGCTAGGGGGAGGGAGGGCTAGGCACCCCCCCGGGGGGACTTAGTGTTAGGCACCCCCCCGGAGGACTTAGGTTTAGGCAGCGGGGAAGGGGGGGTTAGGGTTAAGCAACTACAGGAGGGATTAGGGTTAGGCACTTGGGGGGGAGGTTACGGTTAGGCACCCCTAAGGACGGTTAGGGTTAGGGGGGTTAGGTTAGGTTAGTCATTACTTACTTTACGATGATCGGAATTTCCAGCGCTGTCGGGCTGCCGCTGCCGGGAATCGAACCGCCGGCCACGCGGCCGGCAGTATTTCATACCGATTCCCTGTATTACATGTAGTCACTAGTATGCTCTCTGTACTTTACAGTGGTCTTTGAAATTATGGGCCGCATTCAATTTGAGGTGAAAAGTCAGTTTTCATGATACTTTTTTGCCGATGACGTCATTTTCGCCTGTTTTGCTTTTACCCCATATTCAATTGGAAAGACTTTTCACCTACGCGGAAAGTCAATGCAATGTAATAGGTGGAAAAGTTTCGCCTATGAATGGGAAGACGGAAAAAAGTGCATAAACGGGGTTTTGGGGTGCAACGTTGCGGGAACCCCTGTTCAGCCTTCAGACAGTCCCCCAAAGGTAAACTGTGTCAAAAATTGTTTAGAAAACACTTAACACCCCACAAAAAAATCACTTTAATTTTGGGGGCGAAAAAAAAAATGTTGGGGGACAAAGTTAAAATCTAGCGAACTTGACTCTGGGGGGTCCCCAAGTATGCCCCAAGTGTTTTTTTATTGCAGGTGTTTGCGGCAGGTGGATTTTTCACGATTTTTTCAACATCACTTTAGCAACTTTTAAATATGCTCACCCCCATTTTCAAGTACCCCAAATTTGATGGGATAACTTATTTCCTGGAAAAAATACTCCTGAATACTATTCTGCATCAAGTATCAAAAAACGCTATTTAGCAGCTATTGAGCCCATTTAAAAACACCAAATACCTTCAGCAAACCAGATCGGGGGGTACCATAGGGAACCCCCATGTCAGAGCATCTTTTGGGGGTTGTCAGGCCGATTTCCCCAAAACTGACAGTACTTTCCGCTTGTTCAAATTTCGGCTGTTCCCGTTTTTGCGTACTTTCAAATTGAATATGGGGTAAAGCGGGCACGCGCGCAATACTTTTCCGCCTACAAAACAGGCGAAGTAGGCGGAAAGTCCGGGCCACGAAAAAGTATCACGGCTCGGCTCAAATTGAATACGGCTCTTAATCTGTTAAAAGTGTATTTTTACCTAATTAATTTGACAGTAGTGTTGTACATTTTGTGTACAGTCCTTAACAGTTTACTAAAACATGTTAAGTTTCCCCCAAGCTGAAATAATTGCCCACCCTGCACTACATTATGGGCTTCATTCAGAGGCGGCCGTACGGTCTATGACCGCATGGCCGCCTCAATGTTTGTCCAGTGCGCATGCGCACGAGGGAGCCGGCTCCTTCGTGCGCATGCGTGTGACCCGCTACAACCGACAGCGCCAGTCGTAGCGGGTCTCTTTCCAAAGGGGGCGAGCTGTCGATGTTGATTGACAGCTCGCCCCGTTTGGAAGGCGGGCCGGGGGGGTGGCAGCCCAAACGGAACGCCTGCCGTTTGGGGGAGGCCTCACTGACATCACTAGTGATGTCAGTGGAGAGCTTCCGGCTCTGACAGAGCCAGAAGCTCTCCGGGGCTTACGACAAGTGAGACCCTACCCTAGGGTCTCGTCGTAAGCCCCTAGCAGTCATTAGAGCTGTGGGTGTAAACCCACAGCCTAACGACCGAAACAGAGGCGGCCGGTCAGGATGCAAGCGGCCACCCAGTTTCTGAGCGACTGCTTGCATCCTCCGACCACCTCTGAATGAGGGCCTATATCTCCTCATCAACTAAAAACTTAGTATTGAAGGAAAGTAAAGTTTACTGTGGAATATGTATAGGTATAAGAAAAGCAATCTAATGGACTCATGTGAATAGATTACATGCACATCGTAATATGTCATAGAGATCATTAATTTCCATTAACTACATTGTTCTATCTTTAATCCATCTTTTACAAACAGAAAGTCAGCATTGCATCTTACATTACGATTGCTTGCCCCAAAAAAGCTAATTCTTACTTCTTTTATGGTACTAAATGTAGTAATTTGTTTAGAAGATCATTTTAACACCAGTTTTTCTATTCAATTAATTAGATTGTATATTAGATTGTATGAGCCTGAAATGCAAATGACAGATTCTCTGTGCAAACACTGTGATAGATTGTTACAAACTGAGACACGCAACAGTAATATCATGGAGAATGAGAAGTGTGCATGGTTCTCTAGCGGGCAGACACATCAAACGGAGGAGGGACAGTTTGTTCTGGTTACATTTTAACTAACCCTTCCATAGGCAAACGCGGGGGGGGGGGGGTTCCATCTGCCTGGAAACCCCCCTCCCCAGCCCACACCATGACCACAATAGAAATAGTAATATAATAGATTGTTACTAGTGCTGCATGTTCTTCTCAGTATCACAAATGAAATAATTGGCACCACCTATGGATCTTTTAACATACATCAGTCAGTAATAAATAGCCTGTGCACCAACAAAAGATATGGAAAACATGCACTGTTTGAGATGCACTGCCCAATAGGTACATATATGTCCAGGGCAGTGCTAGGTTCTTCTGCTGCTCCCTTAGACTCTCGGACTTGCTCTAATACTCTGGAATGGTGCCCACATCTAAAATAAATATGTTCGGCTCAGACAGGATGGCCCTATGGCCGCATATAATGGGTTACGGTGATCATTGGTCCTGTATATGCTGGAATTATTACACACAATACACTTTGTATGACGCTTAATAAAGCTGGTTAAGTACTAATTCTACCCTCTTCATGGACTGGCCACACTCACTCTAAAATTAAGCATTTGGACACCCCCCTCTGGAAATCCTGCATTTGCCACTGCCTTCCTTCAGTATAGTGTTTATCTATAGCCACTTGTCTTGAGTTGTACTTAGCTCAGACAGTCCTTATACACCAGAGACAGACTTTTCTCCATCATGCTGAAAACATGTTTCATGCTCTAGTCAGATCAGTTACTAGTACACAAGGCCTTTGCCAATATAAAAGAGGTGCAGGGCAACCCATTTTACCCAGTTACTGGGCAACACAGGCTACCAAGAGGGCACAAGTGGTGATAAGTCAAAATGAGAATAATCTGCAACAAATTGTATTGTCAGTAGATGATGGATTGTATGTCAGATGACGAGCACAACCAGCTCTTCACTCAGATCCTTCTTCTCACTATTAGTCGAAACAGCACATTTCCACAATCTGTAGTTGGAAAGGCTGGAGACGCAGCATCATAAGCATGGCCTCAGGTGATGTACAGCCTGAGGTGCCTCTGGGAGAGGTGGGGACAAAATAGCTGAAAGTTTATGCTTCATTCTGCAAATTGTTCCCTTTCCTGCATTATTAAAGGGGAAACACATTTTTATTTCAACAAAAGTAATAATAGCTTCAAATAATACACAGTACTGTATTTTATTATTATCATAGTATTACCATCCTTTATGAATATAGCACCAATATATTACACAACACTGTACAGTCCTTCACCTCCAGCTCTGCCTCACTAGACTAGAACCTACAATGGATATTGCCTACCACATGCATACAAATATACACCTACTATTATGTATAATCTGAGAGATGTCATTACCACAAGTGATAGCAAAGACTCTAGAATTGCGCAATGCCTATTAAAGCATATGTCAAATGGGAGATGGAGACATAGGTTGGGGGGAGGGGGGTGTTGCATGGATATGGGCACAGGAACCCACTGCATGGAGGAGGGGGGAAGCCGGCTGCAAAGTGGAAGAGGGAACACCTCTGGTACAAGCCATTGTTCATGGTTACTGGCATTTTTGGCAAAAGTTGGCTTTAAGAAGCTTCCAGCAGTGTCCACTATTGAAGTCTGCAAATTGCATTGCCAACTCATTCCCATACTTGTCTACACTCCCGGAATGGTTGGGAAGCTCCCAAAAATTGACTAGCGTTCCTGGCCGCCTGGAAAAGTGGGCGTCTCCCATCCAGCCTCCACCAGCACGCATGCCCTCAGTCCAGACGACCTCCCTACACACCCCTGCTGCGGGTGGGAGGGGGATACAATGTGTTTCAGCACTGAGTCATGTCATCGTGGCCCCGCCCCCTGCTTCACAATGCTGGTAATCATGGCATTGTGTAGCTGAGCCACGATCGTGCACCCACTCCACCCCCAATTTCACATCATGTCCCCACCATGCTCCCTCAATGTGCTGTGTCACAGAAGGGGTAGCCAAAATATCGACAAGTATGCCCTTTCCCCCCACACATGCCCCTTGGACTCTCTCCAAGAGATCCTACAGATGAGGTCCATAATTAGGCCAGTGTGATTTGTAGTTTTAATGTTCATTTAAGAATAAGGTCCCACCATATAGCAATACTAAATCATACCTCCCAACTGTCCCGCTTTTGGTAAGCCAGAATTTATATGAAGGATCTGTCCAGTCGTCCAATCGCAACTGTATCGCCCTGGTCAGCCCAGAAGTTGGGCTTTATGACCCATTCATTGCTGCGCTGAATGTAGCAGAGCAGCTGTGAAAGAGGGAGGGCTGAACGCTCCTGCCACTTGTGTGTGCGGCCTTGAAATGGTGATCGAGGGGGAGAGAGTGCAGCCAAGTCTCCAAGGATCTGGTCAAACTTTTTGTGTTATTAGTATTCAGCACCCCCAACATAGAAACACAACCCCCCTTCCCCCTGTCCTTACCCAGGTTCACAAAATGTTGGTAGATGTGCTAAATGTACAGTACTGAACAAGAATCCTAGGCCTATAGAGTATGATGCACCTAAAGTTTCTTACATTTGACATGATTGGAACAAAATAATATCAATCACTTTTATGGCATCCACAGACAAACAGGTAAGGGCTTCAGCATCGTTACACTACGACACTAGTAGTTACAGCATAATTACATTTTTAAAAGACTACAGCTAAAAAAAAAAAAAAAAAAAAGAATACAAGCGTAGTTCATTTATAGCAATGCAGCTTGCAGAGATAATGGAAGCTCATCGGATAAAAGTCACAGGAGGCGTAAGATAACACTAATAGATAATCAACAGTGCAACAGAACACTCAAAAGCTAATAATGTCCCAAATGTGCTATTAGCAACAAACAGGCAAAGGACCACACTTTAAGCAAAACGAAATGTTACAGGCCATTAATTTTGCATTACACAGATTATAGGATGTCATCAGATTTAGGCTATTATTTCTTTATTATATCATTTGTTCATTTATTTTCAGAAAAAGGAAACTTTAAGAAATCCCACAACAGAAATTTTCGGCAAATGCACAATTTACACTTAGGGTTCTGGGTCTAGGGGTGTTGTAAAGATCAGCCAGCAACTGACATTGCTTTTAAATAAATTAATTTAAATTTTTTTCAATAGTGATTTGGCTAACAAGATTTGGGTCGGTAATGTGTGTACGTAGCCCACATAAGTATTTTTTTAAACATGCATAAATGTATTGCTATAATATGCTTTCATTTACTTATCATAAGAAGACAAGTTACCCACCCTGGAAAACTTAATTTACAGAGTTGAGGCTATGGGCCATATTCAATTAGGAACGAAAAGCCGTTTTTTGGCGAAAATTTTGCCTGAAAATTTATATACGTATTCAATTACAGCCCATTTTCGACTATGCGAAAAGTAAAATGCACTGATATAGTGGATACTTTTTCTCCACAGAATAGCAGAAGAAAAAAAGTGCAAAATCTATATTTTGGGGTGCAGATGTTGGGAAACCACTCAGAACCCTTGGTACACCCCCAAAGAACAATTCACCCAAAAAAGGTAAAAAAAATCCCAGGAACACCCCAAAAAACGCCTTAGAAATTTTGGGCGAAAATGAAAAAAGTGGGGGGACAACTTCAAAAACTAGCGAAATAAGCTTCTAGGGGTGCTCTAAGAAGGGGGTCAAGTGTTTTTGGGATTGCAGGTTCTTGTATGACGGAGGAATTTCACTTTTTCTAAAATTTCACTTTAGAGACATTCAAATATGCTAGTACCCATTTTCAAGCATCCCAAATTTGATGGAACTACTTATTTTCTCCAAAAAAAACACTGCTTTATGCCATTCTTCACCACATTTACCATGATGCTAATAGCAAGCAATTACCACCACTTAATTACCCTAACTAGTTAAATTAGGGCTAATACTAACGCCGTAATGATTTTCGAAGTCAGCCCATCTTTTTCTGGGGTACAGAGTGATTCCCCCAATTCATCCACACGGTCCTGTTTTTGCCTGTTTAGCAGTAGTAAACAGGCAAAATCAGTAAATCGGGAGTGCGCACGAAAAGTTTTCACATCTAAAACAGGCGAAGGCGGCGAAAAGGCAGGCAGGCGGAAAGTTCTTGCTGATGTGAATACGGCCCTATATTTGAAAGGAGACAGTCTGTTTTTGTTTTTCAATGTCTTATGCAGTATATAGTAATTGTCATCACCGAACAGACTAGTCACGTACTAATTAATGTGAATTGTCAGAGAGACACACTACAGCTATCTCCAAAGCATGCTACTAATCCCAGGCTGACCAATCCCGGGACAGGTACAAGAAGTAAAGCCTAAACTCAAGTTCATTCATTAAGATCAAATATGCAGAGTTGATCCCAATTGCCCATATGCACAGGGCCAGCGCTACCACTAGGCGAACTAAGAGCGCTGGCCACTGAAGTGCGCCTCTGGAATAATTTGTAGTGCGCACCGTACATAAGTGCAGCCCGTACTACACTACTAGTAATAAACACACAGCCACCGGCGCCGGCCGCTGTGTGTTTGTTTTGGCAGCCGAAGAGAGTCAGACTGACTCATCGGCTGCTGCGCCCACTGCCGTCGCCGGGCTGGAGCTCACTCATGAGCTCCATTTTCCGTCTCCCGCAGTGGGTGATGGGAGAGACGTTATGACGTCTCTCCCATCATGCAGAGCGGGCCGGCTTGGGGGGAAAAGGAGCGGACGCCGGAGCGGGGATTCAGGTAAATGGAGGGGTTTTTTTTTGCTTTTTGTTAACGTGCGTGTCTGTCTGGCCCTGGGATCACTGCTGGGGAGGGAAAGACTACTACTGGGGGCACTGCTGGGGGAGGACTACTACTGGGGGAACTGCACCAGGGGGTTAGTACTGGGGCACTATATATGGGGGACTACTACAGGGGCACTATATAAGAGGCACTGCATAGGGGGACCACTACTGGGGGCACTACTGGGGGTACTGCATAAGGGTTTCTGCAGCTACCCGAGGGGGGGGGGGGGAGGGCGCAAGGTTGAAGAAATGCCTAGGCTGCCAAGAAACCTTGCACCGGCCCTGCATATGCAGAGTTGTATAAATCTATTTGGCACACTTACACTAGCCATATATTGTTCCAGTTGGGATGCCGACGCGCTCAGAATACTGGTGCCAGAATCCAGACAGCAGTCACAATCCTGGCTCCAGAATCCTGACCGCCGGCATCCCGACAGTATCAGGGTTAGGTTTAGGATTAGGCACTAGGGGTAAGGTTAGGCTGCGGGAGGGGGGGGGAGATTTAGGCTGTGGGTGGGGGTGTTAGGGTTAGGCTGCGGGAAAGGTGGAAGTTGCTGGAGGCTCCCGATTTTTAGTAACCCCCCCGCACCCCCAGAAGGTTAGGCACTTCTTCCACATTCTGCCCACTTCCTAGTGAAGTAGCAGAATAAGGAGAATTTTCTTGCGGAGCAGAGGATCCGCGAGTGGGGGCTTCTCCGAGAGGAGGAAATCTCCAATGTCGGCAAGTATGGTGTTAGGTTATGCTACTTACGTTCAGGCATCTGGAATCTGACTGTCAGGATGCTACTGTCAGTATTCTGACTGCGGCAATCCTGACCGCCTGGATCCTGTACCCAACCCTTTTTAACTATGCAATGACCCCACACAGTTTTACAACTATGGGATCAATGTATCAAATTGTCCCTTTTCTCAGCGCTAACAGACAGCCTGCATCATCACTTATTGCAATAAAACACAAGATTACTTAGAGCTGAAATTCATTACAAAAGGAGTCGACGGGGAGGTGTTATGGTAACTCACCACTCCTGCGACCTCTGTCCTGCCTGTAATCACATCAGCCTAGTGCTGATGGACTCCCAGTGGTGACATTGCACATGCGCGTGATCTCGCAAAACTGCAATATTTCATACAGAATGAACGGTGCATGTGCAAAGAAATCTAGTGGTAGTAGGACTAGTAGGTAACCATAGTGCCATCCATAGTGCCATCCTCAGATGGCACTGTGTTAGTGGGTAAGCAACGCTTGGGTTTTCATCACTTACTAAATATCAGGGCTTTTTAAGAAGAAACTCTTGCCGGGACAACAGCTTCATAAATAATTAGCACTTTAAATTTACAGCCAAGATCGCCGAAATTGCGCCTATTCACAGAATTCCTAGGGGTCAATTCAATTAAGTGCAAGTTAGCTTGTGCGAGCTGTTTTCACGGCAAACTCACACTGCGATTTGCCATTGACATCTAATTACAAACTTGCATTGGTTTTCCAAAGGAAATTTGCATTTTTTTGTGCCATACTTGCCTACACTCCAAGAATGGCCTGGAGGCTCATGAAAATCGGGTGGCACTCCCGGTCACCTGGAAGAGTGGGAAAGCCTCCCAGAGCCAGCGGCCTGTTGCGCCCGGGAAACACTGCAGAACCCGTGGACACCCCTCCCCCCTGATGACTAATTAGGCATTTGGAAGTTTTAAATTAGCTTAATTGGTCCAATAATTGTATGTAATTTTTGATGTTAAAAAAATGGCCTAAATTACCCCCAAATCAATTTTTTCATTAGTTTATACACCCCAATTTTAATTAAAGTATCTTTTAAAATATAAAATCATTGCTTTTTATATTTTAACAATTTATTTTTAAAAATGTAGGTGCCTCAAATTACCACAAAAATCACTTTTTTTCTACTAATTTTTGTTACTATTTTACGTTTAATTCGTATATAAATGAAAAAAAAGGGTTCTTTATATTTTTTTATTAAAAAAAATGCACAAATCAGCCATTTGACACTGTTTAAAAACCTCCAGTGTTTTCCTTATGCTCACTAACAGCCTTCTTGTCACATTTTTGGGGTCCACGATGGTTTCCCCACTTTTTCATGTATTTCTCCCAAGTCGCATGTAATAGAAAATTCGCACACCCTTGCCGCGAGTAGTGCAAATAGGAATTTCTCGGGAGTGCGCATTCACGCGATGTTTGTGAGCATCATAAAACAAACTTGCATTTGCAAACTCGCACCTAATTGGATTCTTGCAAAATGATGGCACAGATGACGTGTACTGTTCAACCAGTGTTATATATACACAATGGGCGCAGGGTGTGCGGTGCACCATAAACACTGCACTCATATAGTTTACTTACCTCTCCTGAGCTGCAGAAATCCCATGGCTGACAATATCCAGGCGATTTCCACATGCGCAGTACAGAAATCACCGGGAACATGGCATGGATGCCACGTTCCCAGAGACATGAGCATGCAGGTACAGAGATTACCAGGAACACGTTCCCAGAGACCTGAGTATGCGCAGTATAGAGAACAATAGGGACATGTTCCCAGAGACCTGACCATGCGCAGTAGAGATCACCAGGAACACATTCCCAGAGACCTGAGTATGCACAGTACAGAGATCACTAGGAACATGTTCCCAGAGACCTGAGCATGCGCAGTACAGAGATCACCAGGAAAATGTTCCCAGAGACCTAAGCATGCGCAGTGATCACCAGGAACATGTTCCCAGAGGCCTGAGCATGCGCAGTACAGAGATCACTAGGAACATGTTCCCGTAGACATGAGCATGCGCAGTACAGAGATCACTAGGAACATGTTCCCAGAGACCTGAGCATGTGCAGTACAGAGATCACTAGGAACATGTTCCCAGAGACCTAAGCATGTACAGTGATCACCAGGAACATGTTCCCAGAGACCTGAGCATGCACAGTACAGAGATCACTAGGAACATGTTCCCATAGACCTGAGCATGCAAAGTGATCACCAGGAACATGTTCCCTGAGACCTGACAATGCGCCGTAGACCCTGGCACAGTGCCAAAGTCTACTTACAACTGGAGAACTAAATGCTAACTAATGCTGGGCATACACAGCCAGATAAAATGTCTGTCAGACCGACAGACATTTTATCTGGCCGGCTGCCAGCCGCAGATGTCGCCGGCATACACTGTGAGAGAAATTTCACAGTGTATAGCCCGACATCTGCGCTCCGCCCCCGATGGAGGAGACATTTCCCTGTTCCTTCCGTAGGAAGGAACACAGGAAATGTCTGTCTGTCGGCCGTGCTGGGCATACACTGCCCGATGCGGCCGACAGTTACCGGGTAAATATTGCATCGGACAGGCATGCTGGACAATCCTGCATGCCCGACCGAGCAATATTTAACCCTCGGTCGCCCGCACACACGCTACAATTATCGGGGCAATCCGCCGATATCAGGCGGATCGCCCCGATAATTGTAGCGTGTATGGCCAGCATAAGTCATCTTGTAGTTTCTTGCACAGTTAATGGAATTATCTATTTCAAGAGTGCCCTATATTTACATGTACCAACTTTGGCATTTCCTACTAGAAAAAATAAAGTTCTTTAGCTAGTGTAATTTAAGCACCAAACAACATGGATTATGAATGAAAATGTCTACAGTAAGACACGAAAGAATGCAACAATCCCCTGCAATCATAAAGAGAGCATTGTTCCACTAAGTGGCCTTAGGGTGCAGAGGCCCTGATTCAGAGCCGGACGCTCTGACAGAGCGCTCGCTCTGAATCAGGGCCGTCCCTGCTCCTTTTTGGAGCGGCCTCCTGGCCGCTCGCATAGCTGTGGGTGACCACCCACAGCTATAGCGAGCGGCCACAATGATGGTCACGATGGTCAAGACCATCACAACCATCGGGCTTGCGACGAGACCCTGCGGTAGGGTCTCGCTGCCGCAAGCCCAGGAGTGCTTTTGGCTCTATCAGAGCCAAAAGCACTCCCACTGACATCACTAGTGATGTCAGTGGGGCCGGCTCCACACGGTAGGCGTTCCCATGGGAACGCCTCCGTCTGGGCAACCATGCCCCCGGCACGCCCACCAAAGGGGGCGTGCTATCAATCACCATCGACAGCACAGCCCCTTTGGTGCGAGACCCTTAACGACGGCTTGGCCGTCGTTACTCGGGTCTCGCGCATGCGCACAACGGAGGCGCCTCCGTCATGCGCATGTGCATTTGGGCACCAGCGACCCGCTTGCGAGCGCTCACGAGCGAGTCAGAATCAGGCCCAAAAGTAAACTGACTGAGAGGTTTGCCGGGGACCCTGGTAGGAACCCAGTGTTGGCTCCTTGTGACCATGTACCAGTCAGTTAGTCTCCCTGTGTTCTAGGCACACAGAATTAGATTAGTTGTCTGAGGTAGAGACTGAATTCTATATATTGCACAGAATAAACAGTTAGTGCTATAAAAAATATTACAATTATATTAACTGTTCATTGGAATATAATTGTAATTATTTATTCTGCACTGCACATTTTTAAAGGGCTAGAAAGAGGATATGTAACCTTTCTGGATATGTGTACATGCAATTATACCCATAAAAGCACTCTCCTCTTATCCTGAGAGGCACATTGCATGTATTCACTGTATTATAGATAGAGTAAGAGTAACATCATATAGACTTAGCAAGTAACTTTGCAAATGGAACAAACCATGTTGCAATGAACGGGGTGCAAATACATGTAATTATTACTTTATAATTATTAATTTTATTATTATTACATTTAATTATTATTTTTGTTTGCATGCAGGGTAATACTTATTGGGTTATTGCATGTAGAACAAATACTGGATACATTCAGGGGGTTAGAGGTGCTTGTGATAACGTGGAGGGGAGCCAGGTCATGTGACCACCCAGGGTAGGGGATTGTATTCCCTGCAAGGACTGTAGCAGGGTATAAAATAAATATATCAAGCATGGAGGGGAAAGAAAGATAATGAAAATCACAATGGTAGAGATTCATTGGTATTAGATTTACTTTTAAATCTATTTTTCCAGATGTTCTTTTGTTACAAGGTTGATTAAATTGGTTATAAATACATTATCTAGACCCATGAAGCCATCTTCTCTGGAGTTATTCATATTTATTAATATAAACAAACCACATAATCGCAGGAGCTTGAGAAACATCCTGTGACATCACCAAGCTGCCAGCTTTCAATACATTGGCTCTTAGTTATCACATGGCCTCAGTGTTGCAGGAACTTCAGATCACACAAAGAGATAATGTAAAACATTTGGAGGGAAGCAGCGCAGGAGGGCCATTGAGAAGGCTATCGCTGGCTACAGTCATTACCAGACTGGAGACTTTGATGAATTGGCAGGAGCCTTAAATCCTGCAAAAACTTTAAGTAGAACCATTTACACTTTTACTCAGGCTTTACTACTAATGACTGATTTTTCTAAACTGCATGACGGGTACGCTTTATAAAAAAAAAGGAAGTTATTATTTTCTTAGTCACTATGGGGAGATATTCTCATTCTTGTTAGGATACTGTTACAAACTACAAAGAACTTTAAACCATTTAGCTCTTTTAATCATTGTAAAATATTGTCAGACCTGCAGTTCCTGCTATCATAGGGCCTGATTCAGCAAGGATCGCAACTGCGATTGCAACAGCGATTACACACGCAGTCTCACTGCAATCATATGCTAATCCACTGCGATCGCTATGCGGTCGCAGCACAACATAAGGACGCCCACCTTACCTAACACAC
This sequence comes from Taudactylus pleione, assembly GCA_031769625.1. Lineage (NCBI taxonomy): Eukaryota > Metazoa > Chordata > Amphibia > Anura > Myobatrachidae > Taudactylus > Taudactylus pleione. The sequence continues at coordinate 13,590,553 of JAUIMM010000042.1, forward strand.
ATCTTACTCAGGAATTGCTAACCTCAGAGCACGAGTGAAAGCCCAATCTGCGTATGGCATATCAGTGGATAACTTATGCACGCCCCTGTAACGTCGGTCAAACGCACTGGCATGTCTGCGTTTCGCTGACCACCCCGCCGCCACCTCCCCCAAACGGTACTTCCTGTCAATCACTCTGCGATGGGTCTGCGTAGTCACTGCGATAGCAGTCCCGATTGCAGTGGCTGGTTCACACACTGCGATGCATGGGCAGAACGCAACAATCGGACAATTACGTGTGTAATCGCAGTTACAATCCTTGCTGAATCAGGCCCATAGGTGTACAGTATAAAGAAACTGAGATATTTATAAATTGATATTTCTAGTTTGCCATGCAATGGAATATATTGTACAATCTGAATCATAATGTGAGAAATCCCTTCCAATATTAGAAACAAAAATGAAGGGAAAAATAAAAACTCTGAAATCAATATTTTGATGTCCGTCCCATATTTCCTACATTCTTCAATAGGTCACAGCTCACAACTCTAATTGATCAGCACTAAATTCCCAGGTGTCTGCTATAATGTGATAACATAGATGCCATGCACTAAAGCAGGGCAGGGCTATAGAAGTCCTTTCAAGCAGGATCTAAACTGGCAGCACTTACAGTACATGTATACTATAACAGAATGGTAAATCAAATGGAAACCATATGCATCTACTCAATGATCACATGGAGTCACATACCACAGAACAATGCAAATAACTGCAATTACACACTACTTTACAATGATCCGTTTATTAGTCTCTTCATTAATTTAATGGTATGAGAGACCTCTGGTTTCCATGGTAATGTTCCCTCTGCAAAACATTGTGCAATTCTGCCTCAGGTGGGACTGGGGGCTAAGAAGAGCTTTGCAGGTTCACATTGAGAAATTAGGGCTACCATCACCTAATACACTGCACAGATGCTGCAATACTGTACCAAGGACACATACTGGCAGTCATTCTCTATTCATATCATAATATAGGAGTAATCAGCATAAAGTTACTGTTTATCATTAAAGTAACTTTTGTGCAAGTGATATGCAGCTGGTTGTCATATGCCCCAAGGACCCATAAGGGTAAATGAAACAGACAATTATGAAATATTAAATAACAATAATAGTCCGGCTTTCACCGATACCCCAGATAAAACAGCAGCTTTGTTACCAGACAAAGCACCCAGCTCTCTTTATTAGGTCTGCTGTCAGTTTGTCGACGTTGCCGACATTCAGAATTTCGACTTATTAATATTGTACATGCATTTTGTGTGCAACCACCGGTTGTGTTGCAGCTCCTCCTCTTTACACACAGGCTCCAGTGCTAGACAATAAAGGAGACATTAACCTCATCTTATCCCTGATATGGAGAAATAGGAAGGAAGTACCGTCTTGTCCACACAACAGCAGCAGCAGTGGGGCTTGCAGCAGCACTGGCCCATCCTGGCAGGATCCCCGGGGAGAGAGGTAGCTTCATTCAGAGGATCGGGCTGGTTCCAGGTCCAAAAGAAAAGCTGCTGCCTCCAGTCTCTGTGTGTGTGTCTGACTCTGCCTGTGTTACCTCCAGGCTCCAGCCAGCTATTATAGTCAGCGAGCAGCACATTGGCAGATGGGAGGGACTCTGCTCTCCGGAGCCAGACTCACAGACAAGCAGAGCAGCTGATCGATGGCTGCATAATGAGGTAGCATTTACCAGTCCCTTCGGGCTGGCTGCAGACGAGCAGCTTAGCCTTATGTGACTAGTAAGGTTGGTCGCTGCTGTCTCAGCCTCTGATATGATATCACCATTTACAGTAACAGTATGTGCAGCACTAATAATCTACAGCATAGATTGTGCCAAACGTTCTACAGGGTCCACTCTCTGTTCTAAAGCTGGTAGGGTAGGGTACACACATTTCAGACTTCACTTAAAATGCAAACTATTTAGAGCTGGATTAGGTATTTGGGGGACCCAGAGCACTTAAAATAGGGGGGCCCCTATTGTCTAAAATTAAGAGCATAGTCATAATTCATAAGATATAGGGGCCTATTTATTATTAAATATTTGTGAATAATGCAAATATTTAGTATCACCAAGATGTAGTATTATATATGATATCGGAGATATCTCTGCTGTCCCCCCATTTCCGACAGCAGCCGCAAACCCCAATAGGTTTCTCTGGGGCATGCAATGCTGTCAGATTTACCAAGCTCCACAGTGCAAAGCATTCCGGAGTTTGGTCCCCGCAGCTTACGCCATCTGAAGCTGGCGCTGTGATGCTGTAGCCTATGGGCTACACTTCATTAAATTTACCGGGAGAGAGTTCTGGAGGAAAAAAGATTCCTCATCGCCGCACATGATCTATAACATATTAACTAGTTTGTGGTTTGTGGGGCTATAGAGGTAATTCCAGTTTTCAACTGCTGTATAAAGGTGGCAATTTTTCTCCCCCTACTAGCAGATGTATTATGCAGTTGCCAGGAGGCTTAAGGTGCAAATCACATGTAGTTTAAGGAAAACTACCGCTGTTATAGGTAGGGGGCCTAAACCTGAATTTGGGGCCCTGCACCTAGGGATGTCTGGGCCAATGAGGGATGTCTGGGCCAATGCTCCCATAAAGCTATGTTCTCACTATACCATATAATGGCTAATCTTCGATCTGAGATGGATGGCAATGACCATCGTGTAGTGTGTACACCCAATTCATTGTTTAACAAATGATCTGGTTGCATCTTCCAATCTGATGTTCTGCACATTAGATGAGATAATACGATGTACAATGCAGTTCGCTAACATTAATACAATTACAATACATTGTGTAGTTATATGGTGGATCATGCAGTGTGCAAGCGGACACGATATATTGTTACATCGTATCCGCCCAACGCAAGATCGTTAGATCGTTCAGGTGTGTACCCAACTTAAGCAGGTTTGACACCATCCCAGAACCACCTTATTAAATAATTTATTTCCCCCCCTAATATATATATGAGTTAAAAACTGTTAAGAAACAGCCCTCAATACTACCTTTTGTCACTGAAAGATGATGAACTGGGGATGTAGTTCATCGCTGACTGGTGTCGGAATTCTGACAGTCAGAATCCCGGCGCCAGCATCCCAACGGTAAGTATTGGAGTTAGGGTTGATATTAGGGGTTAGGGATAGGCTGTGGGGAGGGGGGGGTTAAGGCTGCGGGGGGGGGGAGAGTTTGGTTTAGGCTGCGGGGGGAGGATTAAGTTTAGTGCAGGGTTAGTGTTAGTATACATACCTGCAGTTGTCGGCAATGTAATCCAGTCGGGGTGTCGGTGTAGGAATTCTGACCGCCGGGATTCTGTGCACGGCATCCCGTACCCAACCCCTGTGATGATAGGGTTTTTAGAACCCAAAGTGAAGCCACACCTCCAGTCATATCTCATCCGCATCTGATCCAGCCACATGCAGGGGAGAGAGCCACAGTTACAAACTGGCTTTATGCTTCCAGCTCTGAATAGGTCACATTTTGAAGTTCTGTTTGCGCCCAACACTGAATTAGGCCCATAGCGACTACACGAGATGCATGATATCACACAGAGCGGATGAGTTGGGTGGACCGCCGATGTCGGACGCAGTTGAGCAATTTTATTATTCTGCGCAAAGAGTCGCAATTGCAATTGAGACGACGGTCTCAGAAATGTCTTGAAACTGTATTGTCCATTTCCGGGCGGTGACAGGGAGATGGCTTAGCGGACGCACAGAGATGGTCCGTCTCATGGGCGCGTTATGGGAATAACGTGGGCATGTCGCTGTGGTGGTTGCAATTTCAGATGCTTAATCGCTCACATTGCAGGCCATACTCGGACGGAGAATCTTCACCTAGAATGGGGCTGGTGCAAGTTTCCAAGCACCAAGCGGCATCTAAAAAAGTGGGCAAGTGGGTGTTTCAGTCCTTGCACATTCAGTTGCAAGCGTGTGCTCCAGGGAAGGGCTTGTAGCGGCATTTGCATAAAGTCATGATGTACGACCGGCAAAAGACGCAGACACCAACGCCACTGTGTCTGACTTAAAATCAGGCCCAGACTAATCATTCAATCACTATGGGGGAGATGTATCAAATCTTGGATAGTTAAAATGGAGAGAAAGTACCAACCAATCAGCTCCTGTCACTTTACAGGCTGTGTTTGAAAAATGACAGTTAAGAGCCGATTGCTTGGTACTGTATCTCTCTCCAAGGTTTGATACATCTCCCCCTATATGAGAAGTTTGCTGGTGACTGGCAGCTGGAATGCATGGACTGCGGAGAAAGAATTAGTATGCTCCTCACTTGTATCTCTTATACGGTAAGGGCTTTGCCACTCACCACCAGGGTTGTCAGGACCCTCTGAAGTTCTGTGTTCTAGTTACATCCTAGGACTTTTAAAAATATTCTATGTCTCTATATGTCATTATGTTTTAAGACCTCGACCCCTAATTTTTAATTGTGATGCAAGTAATGAAGATAATAATGAAAGACATGTAAATAAAAAAACTTTAATATATGGGAGAGAGAAATGATATCATGTGACATTAATAGGAATACAAATGAGTTTATGGATTTTTTTTGTCTGTTTGATAAATCCAGCAATGTAATAAGTTTTTCCTGCACATGCCCAGAAGACCAGAATGGGTGGGTGCTGCAGTAGGACAGGCCATATCCCTGGTACCCAGCGATTCAGTACTCCGCCCCTGCTGGCTATGGCAAGCCTCGTTTATATCAGATAAAAGTAAAAAAAAACTGAATTTGTTTTATAATATTTGTGTAGAAGGTAAATTTCTGGAGGGGAATTACTGTAGCACTGTTCCTGCACAGAATGGCGTCTTGCTTTATAAATGTTTCCCTGTATGCTGACAACACTGAAATTCCTGTGCGCACCTGCTTGCTAATGTACAGTAATTCCCTCCAGCGTAGATGAAGAGATATGTCAGACATGAATGAATAAATATGCATTTGCACATGGCCAGTACGTGGAAAACACATTTAATTTCAATGATCTTTTATTTGACAGCTGTGTTTACTACAATACATTTACAGAGGATAATTTTAGAAATTTAGAAGAAAAAGATTACATGTAACTTTAGCTATCTGCACCATGATCCTGATATCTGAGCTGTATCATTCAGTCAAGGTGCTGCGACTAGAGAGCGATAACTACCTACAATTTTGTCTTGCAGTATGATAGACTATGTACGCAACCACCAATTTGCAGGTAACGTCATCTGTCTCATGAGATATGCTGGGTACACGCTGTGCAACTTTTACTTAAGACGCGATGAACTCACGATTTGTCCATGTGAGGAAAAACTGTGATATTCACGTGTACACACTTTTTAATTGTTCTTCCATTCCTATTTATCTGTCCTAATGAATAGATGGAAAGATCATTTCCCTGCACAAGCTGCAAAGGTATTGGTCGTCATAGCATACACACTGTACTATGGGGGAGATATAATAAAGCTTGGAGAGAGATAAAATTGGAGATAAATAGCACCAACCAATCAGCTCTTAGCTGTCATTTTTCAAACACAGTCTGTAAAGTGACAGTTAGGAGCTGATTCCCTGGTGCTATTTACCTCCAATTTTATCTCTCTCCAAGCTTTATTATATCTCCCCCTATGTGTACAATGTATGGACTAAAATGTATCTTATCTAATGACATACGATTCCTTCTGAAGAAACCGCTAATACCCAACAGCGGAGAAACGCGTTAAGTGAACGGGGACTAACCAGCCATGCCTGCATACATCCTAAATTACTGAGCAGACTACACCGCAGACGCCTTGTCGGCAATTGGTGCACTCCCTCCCCCGCTGCAAGGAGAACTGCTTTTGAACCTTATGAGGTGCTCAATCGTCATATGGAACGGTAAGAACTTGGGACGTTCGGTCCCCACAATAGACTGAGGAAAATCCTGCTTACATAAAAGGGCTTTCAACACTCACTGAAACGGCTGAAAGGAAGGGGAGATGGTAGTGCCTATGATTACATCTGCATTTTTTGATCATATTTATCTAGGACTTGCAATTAATTCCCTTTGGTAAAGGCTGGACTGAATACAATATACCGTCTGGATAAAAGGAACTCTTTAAAGCATTACAACAAAGGAGCAATTATATCAAATACCTTCTTTTTTTAAAAAAAATTGTCTATCTTTATATCCATTTGCAAGAGTTATATAATATAAAATAATTACTCTTGATTGGGATAACTAATAGGATGTGGGATTCTCATTGATGCTAATTATGTGATTATGTGTTACAGTCAGGTGCATAAATATTGGGACAGTGACAGAATTTTCATATTTTGGCCTCTATTCACCACCACAATTGCTTTGAAATGAAACAAACAAGATGTGCTTTGACTGCAGACTTTCAGATTTAATTTGAGGGTAATTACATCCAAATCAGGTGAACGGTGTAGGAATTACAACGGTTTCTATATGTGCCTCCCACTTTTTAAGGGGCCAAAAGTAATGGGACAAACTAAACAATCCTAAATCTAACTTTCACTTTTTAATACTTTGTTGCAAATCCTTTGCAGGCAATTACAGCCTGAAGTCTGGAACGCATAGACATCACCAGACGCTGGGTTTCATCCCTGGTGATGCTCTGCCAGGCCTCTACTGCAAATGTCTTCAGTTCCTGCTTGTTCTTGGGGCATTTTCCCTTCAGTTTTGTCTTCATCAAGTGAAATGCATGCTCAATCGGATTCAGGTCAGGGGATTGACTTGGCCATTGCAGAACATTCCACTTTTTAGCCTTAAAAAACTCTTTGGTTGCTTTTGCAGTATGCTTCGGGTCATTGTCCATCTGCACTGTGAAGCGCAGTCCAATGAGTTCTGAAGCATTTGACTGAATATGAGCATATAATATTGCCCGAAACACTTCAGAATTCATTCTGCTGCTTTTGTCAGCAGTCACATCATCAATAAATACAAGGAAACCAGTTCCATTGGCAGCCATACATGCCCACGCCATGACACTACCACCACCATGCTTCACTGATGAGGTGGTATGTTTTGGATCATGAGCAGTTCCTTTCCTTCTCCATACTCTTCTCTTCCCATCACTCTGGTACAAGTTGATCTTTGTCTTATCTGTCCATAGGATGTTGTTCCAGAACTGTAATGGCTTTTTTAGATGTTGTTTGGCAAACTCTAATCTGGTCTTCCTGTTTTTGTGGCTCACCAGTGGTTTACATCTTGTGGTGAACCCTCTATATTCACTCTTGTGAAGTCTTCTCTTGATTGTTGACTTTGACACATATACACCTACCTCCTGGAGAGTGTTCTTGATTTGGCCAACTGTTGTGAAGGGGTTTTTCTTCACCAGGGAAATAATTCTTCTGTCATCCACCACAGTTGTTTTCCGTGGTCTTCCGGGTCTTTTGGTGTTGCTGAGCTCTCCGATGCGTTCTTTCTTTTTAAGAATGTTCCAAACAGTTGATTTGGCCACACCTAATGTTTTTGCTATCTCTCTGATGGGTTTGTTTTGATTTTTCAGCCTAATGATGGCTTGCTTCACTGATAGTGACAGCTCTTTGGATCTCATATTGAGAGTCGACAGCAACTGATTCCAAATGCAAATGTCACACCTAGAATTAACTCCAGATCTTTTACCTGCTTAATTGATAATGAAATAACGAGGGAATAGCCCACACCTGTCCATGAAGTAGCTTTTGAGTTGATAGTCCCATTACTTTTGGCCCCTTAAAAAGTGGGAGGCGCATATAGAAACCGTTGTAATTCCTACACCGTTCACCTGATTTGCATGTAATTACCCTCAAATTAAATCTGAAAGTCTGCAGTTAAATCACATCTTGTTTGTTTCATTTCAAAGCCATTGTGGTGGTGAATAGAGGCCAAAATATGAAAATTCTGTCAATGTCCCAATATTTATTCACCTGACTGTATATGTTTCATATGTATCTAATGTTTTTATGATACTGAATGTTATAATTTAGTAAAGATTTTAAAGATTGTTGCGTTCCTTATTATTTGTATTATTTATGCAAATGTATTTTCTTATCTAATGTGCTTGCGTGAAGATCCAATCATGCAATCAGACCAATTTATCTGCGATAAATGGAGATTCTACATGCTTACACATTATACAATTCTCTGTCTGATCATAAGATATGTAATCGGCATCCTGGCGCACAAAATGTCAGCGATCAGAATCCCGGGGCTGGAATCTCGACAGCAGTCAGAATCCCGATGGCTGTGATCCCTACAGTGTGTATTAGGGTTAGAGGGAGGCTTAGGTATATGGTTAGGGAGAGAGTTAAAGTTAGGCACTAGGGGAGGTTATGGTTAGACTGCGGGCAGGGAGGCTTAGGCTGTGGAGGAGAGGGGGGCGGGATGGTTAGGTTTAGGCTGCGGGCGGGGAGGGTTAGGCTGTGGTGGTTGGGGGGGTGGGATGGTTAGGGTTAGGCTGTGGACGGGGGCGGGATGGTTAGGGTTAGGGAAGGTAAGGGATAGCGGGAGGGGTGGGTTAGGAGTGGGTTAGGGTTAGAATACTTACCTGCATGCGTCAGGATTTCCACCAATGGGATTCTGCTGCCAGGATTCTGACTGCTGGGATTATCAGTGCCGGGATCGCTTACCTAACCCGATCATAGAATTCCCTGCTGATTGCACAGACAATTGTACAGTGTGTATACCCAGCTTTATAGTTCTGCTGACTGAATCATTTGGTCTTTTATATAGACAATGCTGTTACCAGGCAACATAAACGCAAGCAGCTACTGCCTGTCCCACAGTGCCTTGTCTGTAAAATCACTCATGCAGACATCACCAGGTCGACAAATATTAAATTATTGATTGGGCTTTTTTATGGATTTATCATCACAAAGTGAATAACAAATATATCTCCAAATTAAGGGAAAAAAATAATAAATATATAGAAATTGGTAGTCAATAATTTATTACAGTTCTGGGTTTATGAGTAAAATGATTTTATTGCAGAATATAATGCCTGATGTGAACTGCTTACAATTAGGATTCTTAGGTTTCCTTCACAGGTGTTTGCCATGAGGAAACCACTTCTCATCTCCCCTATAAATGAGGCTGACAGAGATATCATTGGGCAGAGTCAGCTGTTATGGGGCAGGGTGAATGCTACATTCTGACAGCAGTTTGCAAGCTCTTTGTCAATGGCAAACGCTAAGCAGGCAAGCGTTTGTAGAGAAATATGACATGATACCACCATAGTATTATTTTAATTACTGTAGAGCAGTGTTTCCCAAACTTGGTTTGGGAACCACTGCTGTAGAGTATTATTGTATAAAATTTTTATTTGTCTTTCTTCAATTTCATTTATTTGACAGTAACTGTTTTCTTTTTAGACATTATAATATCTTATTGTGCTGTATTATACTTTTATGTGGATAGTTTGTTGGTGAAAGTGTGTACATTTTGGTTTTAATGTTCGACATAACATTCTCGTTCTTTTCTAGTTCAACAGTCACTTGGAATATTATCGCTGCATACACTGTACTGAGACCTGTCCATCCAGGGTTCTTATCACAGTCCTTAACTATCTAGCTAGGACACATGCTCTACTGTATATGATAAATGGGTGTGCTGTCATAAACAATTTATGTTGTAAAATAGTCAACTGTATACCAATAAAACCACACATGTAATTAGAATGTTCAGTCTGTTATAATGAAAGCCCTAATAATATAGGAGACTGCTCAGGCCAGGAAGGGTATATTGTAGACAGCACAATAAAGCTCCCTCCCACCTAGTACTTTCATCTTTCAGTAAGCAGCAGCAAATTTACTTCCACACAGGGATATATACACACGCATACAGGGTTTATAAACCATATCATTACTGATCCATTTCTACATAACAAGCATCATATATTACAAAAACTTGCATACAAATCTCCCACTCATCAGCACAAAGAAATCTCTAACAAGCGTAACTTTACAAGTGGTGTATAGAATAAACATTAAGCATAAAACATCTCATATATACATATAAGATTAGCCCTAATTATAAAACCACTTTTCATTGGGCAATGACTGGGCTATGGGCCTGATTCAGAGATGGACAAAATGACGATGTTTTATCAACTGCATGTGTCAGAGTCGTACTGCGCATGTGCTGCGATGGTATTGTGACGGCGGTCGCAGAGAGGATTTATTCACAAAGTGATTCACAGTAAGGGGCCGTTTGTGAGAGGTAAAAGGGGGAATCGGTATGATTTACCGCCGGACCCATGCCTGGCGGTTGGAATCCCGACAGTGGCATCCCGGCAGAGGGGGAAATACTTATCATCCTAAGGTAAGTATTCTCTAACCAAATTCTACCCCCTAACCCTCCCTTAGGGGTGCCTAACTTTAACCTTTGCCCCAGTGCCTAACCCTAATCCCCCCTTCCCCGCTGCCTATACCTAAGTCCCCCCCCGGGGGTGCCTAACCATAATCCCCCCTTCCCCTAGCCTAAACCTAACCTCCTGGTGGGGTGCCTAACCTTAAGTCCTCCCCGGGAGCCCTAAACCTAACCCTCCCCCCCACGGCTATCTGCTCTCGGCGCCCAGCGTCCCTTCGATCGAGATGCCGGGTGCTGGTCTCCCGGCGTCAGTAAAATGACAGGCGTCTAGATTTAGACGCCAGTCATTTAACCCCCGCCGGGATTAAGCAGTCGGGAAGCCGGCTGTCGGGATTAGGTCCGCCGGCTTCCCGACTGCATACCTAAAGGGGGGGGGAGCCTGTTCGTTCCGATGGCTTAGTTCCGTCGGCCATTCTGCTTTTCCTTCCCTTACTTATACTACATCTACTCCATACTCCTTACCATGGCATCTCTTGGTTTCTGCCGCCCTGCAGCATATTTGAGTATTATGACCACTAATGTAGCAATGTTTATATAGCACGTCCTTGTACTGCAATGTTTTTGTACTGTAAGTCACTGTTTTCCTGTTTTTCTCATTCTGTTTCTGTACTTAGGCACTGCGGAACCCTCGTTGTGCAATATAAATAAAGAACAATATTATTAATAATAATAAAAAGTACAATGATTGACAGATGTGCGTCCAATGGTTGTGGTGTCTCAATACAAATCCCAGTGGCTGCGACACTTGCATATTTTCACACAGCAGAGGAGCTTTAAGAGAGGAGAGGACCAGGGGGGTTTCTAGAGAGGAGGGGGCCGAGTGCAGTCTCCGTCATGGGCCCCTTCCTCCCAGTCCGTCGGCCAGCAGCGCACTGAGGGCCTGATTCAGACACGTTCGCTAGGCTGCGTTCGCTCGTAGCCAGCCGATTGTTGCAAACTGCGCATGCGTAAAACACGCAGTGCGTGTGCGTGAACCAATCAACGCGATCGGGAGACGATCGCTCTCAGCATACAGCAAGCCCGCTAGTGACAGAACGGGCCATTTGTGGGTGGTGACAGGGGAAGGACAAAGGAAACGGGGGGTGTGGATGTGCGAACGCAGGCGTGTCAGTGCGTTTTTACACCATTATAAGGGCGTGCATAATTAAGACGCAGCGTCAGCATACGCGTCATTCGAGTGAAATAAAGACAGCAGCACTCGCAGTGCTTGCGGTAGGCTAGGGTCTACCTCTAGCACTGCGTGCTGGTTCGATGTCACCCGATTTTATCAATGTTCTCATACACTTCCTGGATATGACGTCTGAAAGTGGGCGTCTTTTGTCCAGGCTAGTGGGCGTCTAACTTAACCCGGCGATTGCACGTTAAGACATAAGGGGCGTCCTAATGTCTTAGTGTGCAATCACGGCATTTGCATACTGGCCGTCCTTACGGCTGCGAGTGAGCGCAGCCTAGCGTCTCGGTCTGAATCGGGCCCTGAGCGCAGCGCTGCCAGCGCCGCACTGATAGACTCTGGACACAAGAGTGTGCCCAGAGTCTATAGCGCACTCGCAGGTCACCAGGAAAATGGCCACGGCAGCCATTTTCCCTGTACTACGCATGCGCATAATGACGGGAAAATGTCCGCCGCGGCTATTTTCCAGACACCGGTGCCGACGTGGGACTCCGGAGAGGTAAGTATAATATGGGTGCAAGGGGCTATTGTGCACCCGTTATAAATATGCCCGTGGAGAGGACCCATGTGCAGGCTCTGTGCGTGGCCCTCCTCCCTGGCTTTGTGCCAGTGTCTACTGCGCATATCTCTGAAACATGTCGCCCGTGCCACGTTCTCTGAGACATCTTTTCACGCATGTGCAAAACACCAGGAAAATGGACATTGCACCATTTTTCTAGTGATTTCTAGTGATTTCTGCTGTACTGCAGTGAAGACCGACGTGTGACTCCACGTACGGTGTGGGCCTCCCTTGACTCATAAATGGCCACGACAGTATTTGCATCCAACTCTGAATCAGGCCCTATGTTGGATAGTTATGACTAAGGGCCTAATTCAGAGATGGTCGCTATTCCGATGGTCCCGCATGAGAGTAACTAGAGTAGAACCTAAGCTGCTGCAAGTTGTCATAGTGCGATTGAGGTTTTGTTGATGTTGGGGTGTTTACAAACTCCATCGCAAATGCACAGCCCACACAGCCTGAAAGTGAAAAAGAAGACATTGTGCAGCATCGACATAGCGCTCACCACTGAATGAGGCCGCGCAGAGTGCGCAGGGTGGAGCTTTGAGTATTGAGAGAGGACAAGACTGCAGTCAGAAGCATTTAGCATTTGACTAAACTAAAGAGTTGTATGACTCCTCCACACCTGGCTATAGTGGCTGCTATAAGAAGGAGGAATGTTGTCAGTAGGGTCACATAATCCAGTTTCTTTCCCTATATTTCCCTGACCTTGACAAAAAGTGCACATACAATTTTTGGTGTTCTTGCCCCAAAACAAATATTCGCTGACGACTGGCTCAGACACAGTAGGGATGGCCATCGACTATAGATGGTTAAAAACCATCAATGTTTTTTTCACCTATGGTCGATGGTTTTGCAATTGATGGCAAAGATTAAAAAAAAAAGAAATTGGCAATGGATGGCTGTCGGCAATGTTTTTTTTTTCCTGAGGCAGTGTACACAGAGCTTAGCCCTGTCCCCACGTTGCTGAGCCCAGCCCTGTGTGACTAAGCCCCATTTCCACATTGCTAAGCCCTGTACCTAATCGGTCAGCAGCACACTGTGCTCCCCAGCAGGAATGGCAATCGATGGGTGCAAACAATCGATAATTCACCAATGAAAGATTCATGCCATTGATGTTAATCACTGATGATAAACTCAACCTAAACACTGAATAATTAAGTCTGTATTGCACATTACATCAATGTTTACAAATGGGGGCTGTTGTGAAACTATAAAAACCAGGCCAGCTGCAAGTACAATACAATTTCATGAAGTTGGTGGCTAGCAGAACATGCAGGAACTTGTAGTTCCATAGGTTGCCCAAAACTGAAAAACGAGTTAACTTACAATCCTGTTATTCTATTACTAGTGTTAGACAAATATGCAATACGTTCTCCTAGGAAGCACAATACAGAGCACTTGGGAATTATTTATTAGCATGCTGTATTGTGTTAAGCCTTCTGGTTTATAGTCTATTTCCACTGTACATAAAGCATTCAAAGTGCTATCATTTATGTCAATCATGTGCTCAGCGAACAGCTACAAGCAGAAACCAGCAGTGATGTTTGTATTTAAAAAAGGCTTTCCACACTGATGACTTCTCATGTATCCATTTAAAAATCTTGCATGGAATACAGTATTTATTCAAAGGGCTCTAACAAAGCGAAAAGGAAGATTATACTGGAGTAAATTAGCTGTCACCATGCAAGAACATTCCCAGATTCATCTGTAAATCAACTCTACATCACACACTGTCAATGGGAAAAGGAATAGCTCTGAGGTTAAGGCTACCATGTTAGGTTATATAGGAGAAATAATCCTAGTCTACGTAGAGTATGGGCTGTAGCCCTGATTCAGAGCCGGACGCTCTGACAGAGCGCTCGCTCTGAATCAGGGCCGTATTTCTTCATTTTTAGAGCGGCCTCATGGCCGCTCGTATAGCTGTGGGTGACCACCCACAGCTATAGTGAGCGGTCAGGAAGATGGTCGCGATGGTCTTGACGAGACCCTTGTGGTAGGGTCTCGTTGCCGCAAGCCCTGGAGTGCTTTCGGCTCAAACAGAGCTAAAAGCACTCCCACTGACATCACTTCAGTGGGGCCGGCCCCAGACGGTAGGCGTTCCCATGGGAACGCCTCCGACGGGGCAGCCACGCCCCCGGCACGCCCACCAAAGGGGGCGTGCTGTCACTCAACATCGACAGCACGCCCCCTTTGGTATGAGACCCGGAGCGTCGGTGTGCCCGTCGCTATCTGGGTCTCGCGCATGCGCCCTGGGCCACCATCGACCTGCTTGCGAGCGCACATCGCTCGCGAGCGGGTCTGAATCAGGCCCAGTGTTCAGCATATTTCTGAGCGCTGACCAAAGCTAGCATGTCACTGATGGAATACAAATTCTTGCGTTGTTAGGTACAGATTCCCTGCACTTGGCACAATTCTGTGCATTGCTCTGGGTAAAACAGTATATGCCATGCAAATTCCTTTATACCTATATTGTGCAGCGCTGCTTCAAAGAGAATACTTTATTCACATCAGTCCATGTCCCAGTGAAGTTTACGAGTCACATAAATGAGAAAAACTTGCCTGAAGATTTGCAACACAGTGCGTCACATGGCGCTGCACCACTGAAAGCCGAGCTGTGAAGAGTAGCGGCCAAAAGACCCAGAAGAAGGTAAGTATCTTTGGGCTGGAGCTGGAGGGATGCGGGGGCTGGAGCTGGAGAGACAGAAGGGGGCTAGCTAGATTTGGAGCGACTGGGGGCCTGGAGCAACAGAAGGGGGCTGGCTGGAGCTGGAGAGACTCTTGGAGCTGGGGAGACACTGGAGGGCTGGAAAGAAAGAAGGGGGCTGGCTGGAGATACACTTGGGGCTGGAGAAACAGAAGAGGGCTGGCTGGAGTTACACTGTGGTGCTGACTGGGACTGGAGACAGAAGGGGGCTGGCTAGAGTTGGAGAGAGACTGGGGGTCTAGAGTGACTGTAGGGGGCTGGCCGAAGCTGAAGAGACACTGGGGGGCTGGAGAGACATTGGGAGGGCTGGCTAAAGCTGGAGATACACTGCGGGCTGGCTGGAGCTGAAAAGAAAGACGGGGATGGCTAGAGTTGGAGAAAGACTGGCGGTCTGGAGCAACAGAAGGGGGCTGGCTGGAGCTGGAGAGACAATGCCGCTGGCTGGAGAGACACTGGAGGGTTATAGAAACAGAAGGGGACTGGCTGGAGTGACACTGGGGGGATGGAGAGACACTGGGGGCTGGCTGGAGGCTGAGAGATGCAGAGGGGGAGGCTGAGAGATACAGAGGGGGAGGCTGAGAGATGCAGAAGGGGAGGCTGAGAGATGCAGAAGGGGAGGCTGAGAGATGCAGAGGGGGAGGCTGAGAGATGCAGAGGGGGAGGCTGAGAAACATGGGGAAGCTGAAAGATGCAAAGATGGAGACTCAGCGACAAAGGGGGCAGGAGGCTGGATTGACAGGGCAGCAAGCTGGAAAGACAAGAGGCAGGACATTGTAAAGACAGGAGGCTGAAGAGACACAAGGGGCAGGAGGCTGGAGGGGATACATAGGGCATGAGACTGGTTGAACCTGTGTTGTATGATGATGACATTGGTTATATTCCTACACAAAAAGGCATCTTCTGGACCATGTGACCTCCTGCATGTATAGTGAATACCAATTGAAGACTCCATCTGCCCTGGGAGGATCGGCTTCTTCAGAAGTTCCCCATTGCAGAGAAACCACCATATAGGTAAGGTATTTTTGGAATGGAATGGAATGGAGAGGAATGCTCCCAGAGTGACGAGAAATGGATGGCATGTTATTCTGACACCTCCCCATTTTGAGTGGCCCCTTGGGACATGTGGCCACACTTTTTTTTTTTTGCATACAGTACCACTAAGAAATTTGTTTTACTTGCATCACTGGTGTCAACATTCACACCGTCAGCATTCAACATGCATAATGGAGACATGTCAGTGTCGACATAGTGAATGTCAACATGACAATTGTCAAGTTTCAAACCCTGTCAACATTTTCAACATCGGCATTCAAACCATCTCAACATTCTCATGTTGACATGGTGAATATTGACATCATGTCTGTTGATCTCTATCAACCACACCCTATACCCTAAGTCATGACATCATTATAAACAATTAGACACCCATGTAACACATAAAACAGCCCAATGCTTCTTTCTAATGCCAGAAACTAAAAAAAATAACTCTAGGCTTATCTGCATGCATCAAGAGAGTGAAGGGATGCAGATGGTATGCCGACGGTCTAAATACCGATCGTCAGCATCCCGACTATTTAATCCCGGCAAGTGTCTAATGACCGGCGTCAAAATCCCAATGCCTGTCATTAGACCAACGCCAGGAGCCCGACACCCAGCTTACTGATCGAAGATAATCCAGGTGCGGACAGCTGCGGGGGGGAGGGTTAGGTCAGGGGCTTCCGGGGGATGACTTAGGGTTAGGCCCCTCCAGGGAGGTTAGGGTTAGGCTAGGGGAAGGGGGGGTTAGGGTTAGGCACACCCTCCCGGGAGACTTAGCGTTAGGCTGCGGGGAAGGGGGTTAGGTTTAGGCACTTGGGGGGGAGGTTAGGGTTAGGCACCCCTAAGGGAGGGTTAGGGGGGGAGGTTAGCAAATAGAAAAAAATATTTACCTGTCGGGATCTCACTGCCGGGCTTCCGCTGTTGGGATTTGAACCGCCGGCCGGTAAATCACACTGATCCCAGAGTGAATTCTATATATAATATCATATACTGTAGCCCCAAGCAACCGATTTTCAATCCACCTCCATATGTCCAGCTTACAGTACACAGTGCCCCTTTGACCAGCATATGCTATGACTAAACATCTCTCCATACCCCATTACCCAACAGTCTATTTGACCAATTTAGTATCTCTCAGTCTGCTGATAAATTAAAAAAAAACAGCAGAAAGTTATCTTAATTAATTAATGCTATACCTCATTTTCACTAAATGGGGGTGATTCAATTGTTTTTGTCAGCGGCTGGTAGTGTCGGCGCTCAACGGAGCAATTAAAATTTTTGCTCCATTAGAATGTGAACAGCCGTCGACACAGGCATTTCTGCTCGCCCCCTCCTGAGGAGGCGAGCAGAAATGTGTGATAAATCCTGGTTTTGAGAGCCCAAACAAGACTAAACCTGGTCTAATTGGGCGCGAAGAGCGTGATATTTAATGGGCGCCCAAAACAATTGAATTGCAATATTCGGCGCCGATTAATTACCGCCCCCAATGTATTATTACAGCCAATTGGAGCTCCTGAAAAGCATTTAATTCCTGTTATTGAGTAAATAGCTGTGTGACCGGTGTTGAGAGGGGTGTGTGCTCTGCGCTGCCTCTCCCTCTGTGGTCTCTGTTCCTTAAAGATGAAGATGCGCATGTTTCAGGCGTTACAGGCGTATGGTTTTTGTGGTAGTTTCCTGCAGGCAGTCCGAGCATTGTATTTCAATCCGACTGCAATAGTATCCACTAATGGGCTCTCGTCCCCGACATTCAAAATAAATAATGGAACCAGACAGGGCTGTCCCCTCTCTCCTTTACTCTATGCCTTAAGTATCGACCCCTGGTGCCAAGATACGGGAAAACCCTGATATCAAAGGTATCTCTATTTTAAATAAGGAATAGAAATGATCACTATTTGCGGACAACGTATTGCTGACCCTTTCCTCTGCCCTGACCTCAGTTCGCAACCTGGAGGCTGAAGTAGCCTTGTACGGTACATATTCGGGGTATAAAATAAATGGATTAAAGTCGAAGGCATTGGCATTCCACCTTTCCCCTTCCGCTTCCAAATTATTGGAACTTAATTTTGGTTATCTCTGGCGACCGAAGTCTCTTACTTATCTTGGTATCCAGATAACAAAACTGTATGACCAGTTGTATGCCGCTAACTATATCCCTCCTTTTGCAATCCATTAAAGCGGACTTGGCCAGATGGGCTCCCCTCTATGTTTCCTGGATTGGACGTATCAATTATATTAAAATTAATATTTTACCCAGAATGCTTTATTTGTTTCAAACAAGCCCAAACGCTATCCCGACTACGTTTCTACGCACCATTCAGTCGCTATATGGTACTTTCATATGACAGAGTAAAATACCTCGTACTCGCAGAAATTGTCTGGCTAAATCCTCTATTAACGGTGGTTTAGGCCTCCCTATCTTTGAACGTTATTATTTTGCTGCACAGCTTAGCCACATTATGTCTTGGCATCTAAACCCTGGACATAAAAAATGGGTGGATATTGAAAGCGATTTGATTGGGGACCAGAGGGTGGGTTTTCTCCCATGGCTCCCTACACATCTGAGACCAGCCTTGGTGCATGCTGTTCCATGTGTTAAGGCCACTTTGAGTATTTGGGACAGAGTGAATAAATGGTTAGACTTAGCCTTGTACCCATCCCCCTTGAGACCCCTTTGGAGACACCCTCAGTTCCCTTTGGGTTGTGTGGGCCCCTCTTCACGCCCCTGGTTAGCTGTGGGTGTCACTAGAGTCTTACATGTTGTTGGGGACTTTGCCCCTCGAACTTTTGAGGAACTGTGCGAAAAATATGGCCTACAACCGAAATACCACTTTGCATATTTACAGATCACTAGTTTCATCAATTCCCTCAGTAAATCACGTTCCTTCAGGGTACTCTGCTCTTTTGAGCGCCTCTGCACTTACGACCCTGGTCGTAAAAGTGCTATTTCCATTCTCTATTAGCTGGGTCCCCCCCTGAATTTAAAGAACCATTTGAACTAGCATGGGAGACTGACCTAGTTAGGAATCTAGATGATGAAGAGTGGTCAGATATTCGTCAGATGGTCTCTAAGACTTTCATTAACACCAACCTTAAAGAAACTGCTTACAAACTTTATACCAGAAGATATATGGTCCCTGAAAAACTTCATCTACCCATTGACATAAGACCTTTGCTGGCATCAGTGTGGACATAAAGGTTCCTACGTCCACATATGGTGGGACTGTCCACTTATTTCAACGTACTGGGATGAAGTCTTGTCACTGTTAGGCAGTATCGTTAGCTCTGCACCTATTAAGGATACATTACATGTCTTGCTATGTAAACCATTTCCCGATACTTCTAAACCCTATAACAGACTATGTGGTCATGTATTTAACGCTGCTAAAATCTTGATTGCTATTAACTGTAAAAAAACGTATTGACCCCCCATTTCTGTATTACTCAATAGAATCTGGTACACTGCTTCCATGGAATATATCACTGCCCTCCTCCATGACAAAATGCCAAAAATTTCATGACGTGTGGACCCCCTGGTACTCTTACTTTAATAGGACCTTCCAGGTCTGGTTTGACCCTCATTTTGAACTATTAGAACTGTTTTATTTATTTAGTTTTATTATTTTATCGACTCTGCTGCATGGTGTCCCCCCTCCCCCTTCTCATCCATTTTCTCTTATTTTATATTCACTACTGTATTTACTAGATGTTATTGGTTTTTATACCAAATTTAAAAAAAAACAAAATCAAGAAAACAAGGTAGTTTGATGTCTCTAATTGTTTTCCTTTTTATGGCTGTATATAATTTTTCTTTTTTTATTTGCCTTTAAAAAATAAAGAGAATAAAAAAAAAAAATGATGAAGGTGCGCTAATGACAGACAGATGACCCTTGTCGTTTCCCGTGTGTCTTCTTTCCTCCATCCTCCATTGGAAGAGGACGTGCTCCTGAGCATCCTCCATTGTAAGAGAAATTGCCTATGAGCGTCCTCCATTGTAAGAGGACATGCCCCTGCAAGAAGACTGTATATATAGGACAAAGAACCTGCTATATCCATTATATCACCACCACTGTTAATAGCCAAAAGCTACTTCCGCCACTGGCTATATATAGCGAGTTTGGGGAATCCCTCCACAGTGGCTGTGTGCTAAGTATTTGACAGTCAGTGGTGGCTCCAGAGGTGGGGCTGCAGCACAGTCCAAAATTCAAATAGGGGAAACACACCAACTGCCACCCCACACACTGCCAAACGCGGCCATAACCACTGGCAGTTGGTGTGGCTCCTCTATTCGAATCCTGGACTGTCACACACTTAGCACACAGTCACTGCAGAGGGACTTTCCAAACTGTGTGTGTGTGTGTGTGTGTGTGTATATATATATATATAAATAAATAGATCAGTATGTTTGATCGCCAACAGTCCGATGGAGGAGATCCCGACAGCGGAGGTAAGTTTACTATTCCTAACCCTCTCCCCCACCAAACCCTATCCCACCTTTAGAGGTGCCTAACCCTAACCTCCCCCTGTTAGTGGCTAAACCTAACCCCCCTCCCCGCACCCTAAACCTAACCCTCCCGGGGGGTGCCTAAACCTAACCCCCCCCTTCCCCTAGCCCTCCCGGGGGGGGTACCTAACCGTAAGTCCCCCCGGGGGGTCCCTAAACCTAACCCTCCCATCCCCAGCTACGTGGATACTTACCCCCGGCGTTGGATGATCGGTCCGGCGTCCTGTCTGAGTTTCGGTGTCGGGATTAACATAGGCGCCGGTATTTCGATGCCTATGTTAGATCCTTGCCGGGATTACACTGTCGGTATTGAGACCGGTGGCCATGTGTCCGCCGGTCTCATAACTAAACACCATAATAAATATATATATATATATATATATATATATATATATACACACACAAACACAATATTTAGACAGCGTTAACAAATGGAATACCATAACAAACTCCCTGTATGTATGTATACAAATATATATATATATATATATATATATATATATACACACAAACGCAATACTCAATACTTAGAGGGCATTAACAAATGGAATACCAATACAAACTTCACAAAGGAGATACCACTGAAAACTTTCAGCTGACAGATATTTGCATTGAAGAATTCTGATTTGGCCACCAAGGTTCTTATTCAATGTGTGAGATGTCCATTTGGTTCTGTGAACATACCCTCTCACCAAAGAAATCACCCAACAATATGACCAATGGCCAAATATTAGTACATGAGAATAATTTTATTCTTGATTAAATGTTAAAAATTAGCATAAAAAGCAATTGCTTACATAAAATGTATAAAAAGAGGTGGCGTTGATAACGCCAATATGAAGGTATAGAGAAAGCCTGGTGATTATCCCTTTGACTTTTGGATTCCAAGGCTGAACATAAACATGAACGTTATAAGCGGCACCCCGACCATATGCGTTTCGTCCTTCTCACAGACTTTATTAGAGGTACAAATCCAGGAAAAATGTATTGATTGTCGCAACAAATAGGACCTCAATCCATTTATATATAAATAATACACCTGAAGCCTGGTTAAGTTACAGTATCCATAAGTGCTACCAGCAGCTAGTGTATCCAGTACTACTGTACTCAACACATGAAAATGTTTATACTGGCTATAGCTGGCTGATTCAAAGTACAAAACATGAACTTGTGTAATTTGTATCATTCTGGATATATTCTAGCATGCAATCTGTAACAAGAAGGATCCTCTAACCCACAGGTTCTCAACTCAGTCCTCAGGACCCCAAACAGTGCATGTTTTCCAGGTCTCCTCACAGAATCACAAGTGAAATAAAAGCACCTGTGGATGTTTTAAAATGTGTCAGTGAGTAATGCCTACACCTTTGCTCCTGCTGGGTGACCTGGAAAATGTCACCTGTGTGGGGTGCTGAGGACAGAGTTTGTGAACTTCTGCTCTAACCGTCTGTTGTTGTATTGCCTGATTCAATATTTTTTTTGTGATATAGGGCTCTATTTATTAACATTATTTTTACTAAAATAAAGTGAAAAAGGGTGTTTTCACACCCTTTTCACATTATTTTAGTACCACCTATAGTTATTACAGGGCAATTGGAGTAGAATTCATAAAATTCTACTCCAACCCCTAAGTATCACTTATTTTTAGTAAGCATATTGCATTTCCCATAATTGTAATGGGAAATGTGATCCAACCAGAGTTACTAAAAATAAAATGTGAAAAAATACCGGGGAAAGCCCTGTGATAATAATGCCACCTGGAGGTGGCATTATCCAGGGTCTCCCCCGGTTACCGAGCTCCTACTCTGCTCTAAAAGGCAGAGCAGAGCCCGGAGCCGGTCTCAGTGATCAGCTGTGTGGTCTAAACAGACCGCAAGCTGATCTCTGCTAAAAAAAAAAAAAATGACTTACCTGACTCCATGGACCGGTGGTCGGGGCTCCGGTGAGCTGGTCTCCGATGATGCACTGCGGCCCGGTCATCAGGTGATTGGGTCCCAGTGCAGTATGGGATATCAGCTGAGGCATGGAAGACACCGATGACTGCAGGTGAGTGTAATTAAGGGAGGGGGGGGACCCACAGTCACGGGGGCAGGGCTTAACGATGGGGGCGGGGCATAGCACCAGTGGGGGGTAGCAGCGGCGGTCAGTCTGCGCATGTGCGGGCACTTTGTAATGGTATTTGTTGCGAAAATACCGTGACTAGTTTGCAGAGGGGATTCGCAGGGACAGAGCTTTCTCGCAAGCTCTGTCCCTGCAAGGGATTTGTAGTAAATCCCTGTGATATTGCCTGCATTCGCAATGCGAATTCAGTCGATAATATCACATTACAATCTGCATTCAATATGCGGATTGTAGTAAATAGAGCCCATATTCACAATGTCTACTGAAAATGTTGGTGCTATAAAAATAAAATTTAATAATATTATTCTGAATATATCAATATTAATAATGGCAGGAGATACATTTAAATAATAATATTAATATAACAATATGTCAATGTCAAGAAAGCTTTTAATACAACAATAATCATAATGGGCTGGATACAGAACTGCACATGTTCATAAATAAATGCGGATTTCCGCCTGTATTCAGGATTAGCCCATCTATGCTGCTGCCCTGTCCCATCTGTCTGCTGGTGCAAAGCAGTCATCATCTTCATCATCAGCATGCGTAACTACGTGTGAATGCCACATTGCTGCTCAGTTACACCCACTCAGGTGCAAGTGATATTACTGAGTGCCCTACTACTCCGTATTGTATGCAATTGCTCTAAGTTCCATGTGCAGTTTGCTTAAATTCACAAGATCCATATATAGGGCCTGATTCAGAAATGGAAACAGATCACACAGCCGATGCCTATTTGTACATAGCGGTTGTGTGATAAAATGCTGATGCCGCAGGAGGCATCTTGCGTAAATAGATGCCCTCTGCTGGCATCTCTGATCTGCTGCTGCATCCGAGGACGCAGCATCAGATCATCTGCGTGAACATTGACGGTGAAATCATGCTGCTGAAGTCAGTGAAGCTGTGTCCATTTACACAGCCAATGGCTTCAGCATGCCCAGAAAACGAGGCAGACACACGCCTGGTTTCTGTAAGGCTGCCTATCGCTGCCCCATCACCATCCTCAAATGGCAGCCGCATGTCAATCATGCTGCTGCATTAGGGGCACTGCAAGCGACATCGCATCCCCGGATCTGCACATGTGCAGTGCGGCTTCTGCACATGCACAGATCTAAAATCATCAGAGATGTCCGAAAACATCGGGTTTATGTACACCTCTAAATTAGGCCCTTAGATTGAATTACATGTAACTCTAAATCAGGCCCATTGTCAAAAACGATAAACGGCCCGGTAACCATGCGGAAACGCTAATTACTTTTCAGAGCAGCTGTCCCCGCACCGGAGCAATGATGAATTGCTCCACAGCTACGAGTTTTACTTATTTATTAACAATTTCTTATATAGCGCAGCATATTCCGTTGCGCTTTACAATTGGAAACATTTATAGAACAAAACAGGGTAATAACAGACAGACATAGAGGTCAGAGGGCCCTGCTTGCAAGCTTACAATCTATAGAGTTGGATGCTTAAGTATCCCTCGCAGCGAGATAATTACTTAATCATCGGGGGCCATACGGCCAGCGATGATGAATAGGCCCTTTAATCATAAATGCAATTGAGAAATATGAATGTGTCCAAAGTTAATTTAATAGACAATGATCTGTACAAATGTGTTTATAACACAAGCAAAAAGTACACTGATATACAGTACTCCTATGTAAGTCAGTATGCTGGGTTTTGTAATCCTAGTTAAACCAGAAATTACATAAAAGCGCCTAGGGGATCTCACGCTTCATATAAATTAAATGCTTAACATGTATACTATCCTGTTTAAAGGAACGGAAAACAACAAACTGGACAGGTTCTAAAAGTAAGAAACATGTATAATAGATTTAAGCCAGCTGGGCACTGTCATAAAAATAAAGGTATTATCAATATGTCTTAGAAATTCCTGCTTGTTTTTGTTTAAGGTTTGTTAGTTTTGTATAGTAAAGTATACAAAGTATCGTCATCAAGCCTGACAATGTGACATATGGGAATTTGTCACACTCCAACCAGTGAGAGGAGCACATCATGGAGGGCTGCTCACTGGCAATAACAAAACAATTACATTGATGGTTCCTGACATCAAATAGGAATCAGCCTCAACTTTGTCACTGGTTAAAGGTAAAGTTGGACTAGTTTTAGTGAACTGAAGTCAATAAGAGCCGACTCTGGGCCTGATTCAGATGTGCTCGCGAGCGATATGCTCTCGCAAGCGGGTCTATGGTGGCCCAGTGCGCATGCGCACGACAGAGCCGGCTCTGTCGTGCGCATGCGCGAGACCCGGATAGCGACGGGCAAACCGTCGCTCTGGGTCTCGTACCAAAGAGGGCGTGCTGTCGATGTTGAGAGACAGCACGCCCCCTTTGGTGGGCGGGCGGGGGGAGTGGCTGCCCAAACGGAGGCGTTCCCATGTGAACGCCTCCGTTTGGGGGCGGCCCCACTGACATCATGAGTGATGTCAGTGGGAGAGATTTCGGCTCTGTGAGAGCCAAAATCTCTCTGGGGCTTGCGGCAACGAGACCCTACCACAAGGGTACCACATCTTCCTGGCCGCTCGCTATAGCTGTGGGTGGTCACCCACAGCTATGCGAGCGGCCAGGAGGCCACTCTAATAAACAAGAAGGCCGACCCTGATTCAGAGCGAGCGCTCTGGATCAGGGCCTCTGTGCTATAGTGTTGGAGGGGATGCAGTCAAGCTTCCCGACTGTCAAATCCCGGCAAGGTACCAATGACAGGCATCGAACTCCTGATGCCTGTCATCAGATCGAAGGTAGCCGGACGTCGGGAGCGGACAGCCGCGGGGGGGGGGGGGGGGGGGGGGGGTGAGGGTTAGGTTAGGGGCTCCCGGGGGGACTTAGGGTTAGGCTAGGGGAAGGGGAGGTGTTAGGGATAGGCGCCCCCCTGGGAGACTTAGGTTTAGGCTGCCGGGAAGGGGGGGTTAGGTGTAGGCACTTAGAGGGGGGTTAGGGTAAGGCACCCCTAAAGGAGGGTTAGGGTTAGGGGGGTAGAATAGGGTTAGTTGTGCTTACCTTTTTTAGCTTCGGGATCTTCACACATGCGGCCAGCAGTATATCATACTGATTCCTGTTGGAGTTATAACTGTACGCTGTAACCAAGCATAGCACCCAGAGTGCTTATTATTCACAGTCAGTATGAGTCAGTTATGAAGGGCACAATGTGCACACCACAAGGAGAGTCAGGAGCCATCAGTCCTTTACTACATGGGTCTCTTGTATGCTTGAAGCCAGGGTTGGACTGGCCCACAGGGGAAATTCCCAGAGGGACCCACTGCCTGTGGGCCCACCCCCGTCTTCTAGGTTTCAAGTTCCAGACTTGAAATTAATGACTGTTACTCTATTTGACATCAGTTACCTGGTGGATCAGGGCCACTGATCAACATGGGGGCTTAGTTTCCTTCTATAGAAACTACACCAAGGTTGGTTAGCCAAGTGTCGGTGGTGGCTGGCCACACCTCCTCTGGTGGATGAGCATGCCAGATGTGTGGGAGGTCGGGGAGATATTAAACCCTCTACAGGAAGGAAAATCCTGTGTGCCCTCCTGCAATGGAGAGAACAGCTGTGTCCAAGCTCCCTCCCAAGACCATTATCTCATGAGACAACTTCAGTGCAAAGCTAGGCATGCTAGTAGCCAAGATGCACACTTATATCCCTTTCACACTGAGCTCCTGACCCAGGACAACCCGGGTCCTGGCTTGGTGAAAAAGGGTCAACCTGGTTTTGTCTGTCCCAACTCGACCCTGGTCATGACCAGGGTTATTCCCGGTACCGACCCACATACACTGCAGAATGAAAGGGGTGACCCAGGTTATTCTACCCGGGTTAGGTTTACAAGCTGTTCATTGGTGGATTGAAAGTGCCCACTTTTCATGACTCATCTTGGTGAGCATGTAACGTCCACTTTTAATGACTATCAGTTTTGTAGGGCAGACAATGTTGTAGTATGAAAGGGGAAGACCCGGGAATAATCTGGCTAAAATGTGCGGTGTCAAAGGGGTTTGAACAGCTGTCATACGGCTACCAAAAATGTTCATTAACCTGGATCAGACCCAGGATTTAGGTGTGAAAGTGGCAGAAAATCAGTCCTGTGATGTCACAACAGAGCATTACTTCTTTATACAATATACACTTTTGTGATTTGTAAATGACCCTCAGTGCTCTACATTGCTTCGAAGTGAATCTGGCCATGGGACTGTGGTGGCATTCTGAGACTGTACAATTCTATATCAGTGGTTAAGTGGCAACATTATGAGGTTATATATTGGCATCCTGAAGAGATTTGATTATGTGCTACAGACCTCTATCTATTTATTATGCTGGATACACACTTGGCGATATATCGTTTGACAAACGATACATCGCGAGTGCATTGGTGGGTGTGTACACCCAATATGTCAGATCATGTCAGCCTTGCAGCACATCCGATGCCGTTATATATCTGAAAGATATATCAAGGCATCTGCATGTGTGTATGGGTGACCAACTTACCGCTGACATTGACAGCTCAATTGGGCAAGCCAAGCATATTTAAATGCCCAACAGTTGTGATGTCAGGCCAGACTTATCGAATGGCCTGTGTATAGCTTACCATAAGGTTCTATATTATATTGTAGACATGAACTATTATGCTGGCTATGTAATTGTGTATGGTGGGCAATAAAACTTTATATGAAGGCCAATTAAACTGTATTTCCCTTTGCCATTTAATGTGTATATTATTGTTCCCATGCCACACACACACACACACATTTATATATATATATCACTGTCACACAGCAGAGAAGGGAGCACAGTAATCTACTCACTGCTTTCTGACCTCCAGGATGAGTCTCTGCAGCATAAATATATTTAGTGGCCCCAGGAGAAGGTCTGTATGGTGTGTATAGCATTGATAACGTACTGTAGACAATATTGGAAAACTTTACATCAGATTTACTGTATTGTTCCTTATGAAAGCTAGGGCTAGAAGCACCTCATTACTGTATGCCATGCTGTGACTCATGCCATCTTTATCCTGTATAGTCATTGAAAGAGGTCTCTTGGGAGAATGAGCCTACTCACTTACAGTCAGTCACAGAGGTTCCCGGAAAACATCCAGTGACATTACTTATCCCTAGTATTAGTCAGCCCCTTGTATATATGAGAGTTCTAGACTGCGATGACTGACTCATCCAGTAACATCATCACACCCTATAGTAAGATTATAGCGAGACGCCACATGAGTCATCTCGTACCATGGTCATGGTTCACCATTTATCCTACTTATGTGGTGCACTTTGCAAGACCGTCAGACATTTTTGCTCAAAAGATCTATAAAAACCCTCTAGAGTGTGTATAATGAAATTCTAGTCATGAGCATTTGTTTCTCATGGTCTGTGTGATTTATTATATTCCAGGATTTAGATTTTTTGGAATAGTCCTGCTTTTTGGATGAAAAAGAGGTGTTGGACCAATTTGGATAGGGCTCTTATTTAAAAGCAGTGACAGGATTGGCTACATATTGCTGCTATTGCCATCTAGAGACGGTGGTAGCGTAAGGTAGACAGGTAAGTTGGCTTCCTGGGGAAGCTTTCAGCAGAGAGACCCAGCATAAGCTATCTCCAATGGTATGTAGTGTACAATTCAACAGTTAAAATGTTGACACTATGCAGTTCAACCTGGCACGCCGACAGCCGGATTCAGCATAGTCTTTACAACTGCTAGCATAAAGATTTACCATCACGCTGTAAATTCGACACAGTTAAAATGCTGTAAATTGCATTATTAACATGTCGGCATTCCAGATTCAATCTCACAGTGCTTTGTGTGCTGGCCGGGTGATGGGTGATGGGTGTTGCTGGCTCAGCTGCTGCTGTGATCATGCTGTCCTGGGAAACTGGTACCTGATATGGGGTGCTGACATGTTGTGCTAGGAGAGGGGTGCTGACATGCTGTGCTGGGGGAGGGGTGCTAGGTGAGGGGTGCTGACATGCTGTGCTGGGAAATTGATACTAGGTATGGGGTGCTGACATGCTGTGCTGGGAGGGGGGTGCTTGGTGAGGTGTGCTGTGTTGGGGGAGGAGCTGTGTGAGGTGTGCCGACATGCTGTGCTGGATGAGGGGTGGTAACATGCTGTGCTGGATGAGAGGTGCTGTGCTCAGGGCCGCAGAGAGCCTGGTCGGGCCCAGGTAAAGGAGTAGGTGTGGCCTAATCGTGGGAGGTGTGGCCACGCCCCCTTGACAAAAAAAATAATAAATCACTTTTGCAGCGGCGCAGTAAGCCCCCCAGCAGCCGCGAGCAGTTTTGCACTGCAGCCCAGCACAAGCTGTGTGCTGAGCTGCTGTGAGGGAGAGGGGGGATGACACTGGACCCGGGCCCCGCCGGGCCTCTCTAGCAAGCCCAAGCACGGGTAAACTGTACCCGCTCCCCCCCCTCTCGGTGCCCATGGGTGTGCTGGGAGAGGAGTGCTGACATGCTGTGCTGGATGAGGGGTGCTGACATGCTGTGCTGGGAGATGGGTACTAGGTGAGAAGTTCTGTGCTGAGAGAGGGGTGCTGTGTTGGGTGAGGGGTGCTGTGCAGTGAGGGTTGAGCCTAGAGTGCTGTCCTGTGAGAAGAGAATGTTCCCTATAGAATGTCAGACGCACTGCCCTAATGAGAGAAGATAGCAGGAGGCTCTGTGATGGCAGACGGCTGAAGAGGAGCCTGACACAGAGAGAGGAACATCAGGTACCTGATGCCCTGGAGAAGACAGAAGGAGCAAAGAGTTGAAAACAAAGGTAAGTGTTTTATTAGAAATGTTTTTACACAAGATGCTGGGCTGGGGCTGGAGAGGCATAAGGTGAGAATGAGGCTGCATGGGATGGGAGCACAGCACCATGGGGGAAGGGAGCACAGCACAGCAATACCATGACGCCTTCTGTGATGCCACACTCATTTTCAGGAACCCACATGGTGGGGCCACCAGCCAAAATCCTGCCTAGGGCACTAATTTGGCTAGGGTCGACTCTGTGTATATATAAATACAAAGGATTCTTAGTATTTGCATACATACAAACAGGGGATCCTTAGTATTTGCATACATATAGGGGATCGTTAGTATTTGCATACATACAGGGGATCGTTAGTATTTGCATACATATAGGGGCTCCATAGTATTTGCATACATACATACAGGGGATCCTTAGTATTTGCATACATACATACATACAGGGGATCCTTAGTATTTGCATACATACATACATATAGGGGATCCATAGTATTTGCATACATACATACAGGGGATCCTTAGTATTTGCATACATACATACATACATACATACAGGGGATCCTTAGCATTTGCATACATACATATAGGGGATCCTTAATATTTGCATACATACATACATACATACATACAGGGGATCCTTAGTATTTGCATACATACATACATATAGGGGATCCTTAATATTTGCATACATACATACATACATACATACATACATACAGGGGATCCTTAGTATTTGCATACATACATATAGGGGATCCATAGTATTTGCATACATACATACATACATACAGGGGATCCTTAGTATTTGCATACATACATATAGGGGATCCATAGTATTTGCATACATACATACATACATACATACAGTGGATCCTTAGTATTTGCATATATACATACAGGGGATCCTTAGTAGCGTTCCCGCTAGGCTGTTTTAGCGGGGCGCGGCGCCCTGCCCTCCTTCTGGAGGGCAAAAAGCAGAAGGATTTGCATACATACAGAGGATCCTTAGTATTTGCATACATACATACATACATACAGGGGATCCTAAGTATTTGCATACATACATACATACATACATACATACAGGGGACCCTTAGTATTTGCACACATACATACATATAGGAGATCCATAGTATTTGCATACATACATACAGGGGATCCTTAGTATTTGCATACATACATATAGGGGATCCATAGTATTTGCATACATACAGGGGATCGTTTGTATTTGCATACATACAGGGGATCCTTAGTATTTGCATACATACATATAGGGGATCCATAGTATTTGCATACATACATACAGGGGATCCTTAGTATTTGCATACATACAGGTGATCGTTAGTATTTGCATACATACATACATACATATAGGTGATCCTTAGTATTTGCATACATACATACAGGGGATCCTTAGTATTTGCATACATACATACATACATACATACATACAGGGTATCCTTAGTATTTGCATACATACATATAGGGGATCCATAGTATTTGCATACATACATACAGGGGATCGTTAGTATTTGCATACATACAGGGGATCGTTAGTATTTGCATACATACAGGGGATCCTTAGTATTTACATGCATACATACAGGGGATCCTTAGTATTTGCATACATACATATAGGGGATCCATAGTATTTGCATACATACATACATACATACAGTGGATCCTTAGTATTTGCATACATACAGTGGATCCTTAGTATTTGCATACATACTTATAGGGGATCCTTAGTATTTGCATACATACATACATACATACATACAGTGGATCCTTAGTATTTGCATATATACATACAGGGGATCCTTAGTAGTGTTCCCGCTAGGCTGTTTTAGCGGGTCGCGGCGCCCTGCCCTCCTTCTGGAGGGCAAAAAGCACCCTGCCCTCAAGAAGGAGGGCAAAAAGCGCCCTGCCCTCACAGCCTGCGGGTGTCGTCTTCACCCGCGGGTCGCAGTGTCACGCAGGTGGAGAAATGTGAGGTGACCCGGTCACCGCCAGAGAATAGACGCCGGGCATCTATTCTCCCTGTCTGCAGCGCTTGGGGGCTGCCCGGCATGTCCGTAAGTGCCGGGCACGCCCCAAGAGTGACAAAAAGGGGGATGAGTCTTATAGACACGCCCCCTTTTCAATGACCTTCGTCGCGTGCACAAAGGTGCCCTCTCTGGCTCCGGCGCCCTGCCTGTCGCCGGAGCTAGAGTGAACACTACCTTAGTATTTGCATACATACATACATACATACATACATACAGGGGATCCTTATTAATTGCATACATACATATAGGGGATCCATAGTATTTGCATACATACATACAGGGGATCCTTAGTATTTGCATACATACATACACACATACAGGGGATCCTTAGTATTTGCATACATACATATAGGGGATCCATAGTATTTGCATACATACATACAGGGGATCCTTAGTATTTGCATACATACAGGGGATCGCTAGTATTTGCATACATACATACAGGGGATCCTTAGTATTTGCATACATACATACATACTGGGGATCCTTAGTATTTGCATACATACATACACACATACAGGGGATCCTTAGTATTTGCATACATACATATAGGGGATCCATAGTATTTGCATACATACAGGGGATCGTTTGTATTTGCATACATACAGGGGATCCTTAGTATTTGCATACATACATACAGGGGATCCTTAGTATTTACATACATACATACATACATACAGGGGATCCTTAGTATTTGCATACATACATACATACATACATACAGGGGATCCTTAGTATTTGCATACATACAGTGGATCCTTAGTATTTGCATACATACATACAGGGGATCCTTAGTATTTGCATACATACATACATACACACATACAGTGGATCCTTAGTATTTGCATACATACATACACACATACAGGGGATCCTTAGTATTTGCATACATACATATAGGGGATCCATAGTATTTGCATACATACAGGGGATCCTTAGTATTTGCATACATACAGGGGATCCTTAGTATTTGCATACATACATACAAGGGGATCCTTAGTATTTGCATACATACATACATACATACATACATGGGATCCTTAGTATTTGCATACATACATACATGGGATCCTTAGTATTTGCATACATACATACATACATACATACACACATACAGTGGATCCTTAGTATTTGCATACATACATACACACATACAGGGGATCCTTAGTATTTGCATACATACATATAGGGGATCCATAGTATTTGCATACATACAGGGGATCCTTAGTATTTGCATACATACAGGGGATCCTTAGTATTTGCATACATACATACAAGGGGATCCTTAGTATTTGCATACATACATACATACATACATGGGATCCTTAGTATTTGCATACATACATACATACATACATACATGGGATCCTTAGTATTTGCATACATACATACAGTGGATCCTTAGTATTTGCAGGTTTCAAGGGATAGCCTGCAAATATTTGCTGATAAATATGCCCCTATAAAACAGACTCATAGTTGAGTCAGGCAATCAGTAGTAGGAAAGAGGATCACTGCGCTGGACCGGTAGAGCATCCAAGGGGAAATGTAAATTCTTTAAATCAATAATACTGTATACAGGATGTCATGCTAGTCATTTGTTCCAGATATGCTTCCAATTATAGATGTCTGTCTTAACCAGTCTCCCTCTGTCTTATCCGTCAGTTATGGTACAGACTGTACTGTATGCACATGATAGAGAGAAGAGAGTGTCACATGGAGAGATGATCACTTCCACTTTATCTTTGGAGAACAAAGAAAATGTAATTACATTAAAAAAAAAAATCCCAAAGATAATAAGAGTATGTGCAATTTGTTAATCATTCTGCCTCCTTCTGGTAGAAAAATAAGCATATACTGTATTGTTTTTAACCCTGGAGATTTCAGTTTACAGTATGTGTTTTATGTATTCAGTTTGAATAACAGTATGGAGAACTGTAACCTCTCCCTGCAGTATGGTGTAACCCTGATGTTTTCTGAACCCTTCGCTCTCCCCCTCCTATTGTAATCCATAAGAGTTACAGTTAGGCACACACATGAAATTGTAGAATCTAAAAGCCTTCATTGTTTCTGTACCACGCAGTCCAAGGGGTCTATGTACTAATAATCCCGGAACTGCCGTGATTATTATCTATCCATATCGCAGGGGATATTTTCATTTTTAATGAAAATATCCCTCCTATGTACAAAGGGGAACTCGCAGCGACAGTGCTTACGGTAACCACTCTCCCTGCAAGTTATATCCTCAGCAAATTGTAGAAGTCTTTCACGTTTGTGATAGACTTCTCCTGTGGAATCTGACACTGCGCATGCCCACAGTGTCAGCTTCTGCCGCCGGCCGGAGGCTTTGAGAGAGATATCGAAAGATTACCCCCCTGCTCCTAAGCCACTGGGGCCATACTCCGAAAAGCTTTACTGTTTGGAGTTTGGTACAGTCTGTAGGGGTCAGATCGTAGTCTCCATTGATAATAATGGGGACTGCAATCTGCAGTGCTAACTAGAACTTTGCCAGAGATTTTTGTGAAATCTGCATTGTGCCATTAGTACTGTACATACAACACAAAGTTATGCAGGAACTGCAGTTTCTGCAAAATGTTATGTAACAAAGAGCTTGATACACAGGCCACATGTGCTTTGGGCTAAAGATTATAAAATACCTATTGTGAGGAGGCGTGACCTGTGCCCAGGAGGCATGACCTGTGCAGTTGGGTGTGACCGGTGCTGTGTACACCCCCTACACTATCAGCCCCAATGTCACCCTACATAGGTAAAACTAAAATAATTGCATCATTTTGTGAGAAAAATATAAATACAATTTAAATTCATATCAATAAGGCCGACAATGTTTCCAGCCGGACAGCTGGTCATCATCCTGCTGTCATCAAGGCAAATGCCAGAAGGGCTGATGGCCTCAGGGCAGGCTCGAGTAGGGCGGAAGTTTCCCCGCCCTTCACCCCCTGCGGCCGGATTCACTATGTGAGCTCAGGCGGAAGAGGTGGCGGCAGTGATGGGCTGGTGCGCTCTTCTTGGCCAGGAAGAGATGGGGCGTGCCGCACCGAGCGGACTGCCAGGGCAGATCTACAGCCCCAGTCCATCCCTCGCTGTCATGATGATTGGCCTATTTTTATGTGGATGCCTGGAGCTGAAGCCCCATCCATCCTATTGTTAATCTGGTCCTGTAGCAGACAGAATTCACTTTGAATGCTCCCTGTATAAGCTTCATAGGCAGAATCGAATCGTCTGTTCCTTTTCTTATTACTGGGCTCCAAGACAGCTGGAGGTCAGGCTGAGGTTTGTGGTATGTACTTTGGTGTGTGGCAGCCATCTTTCCAGCATGTGGATCCCTGGATAAATAGCTATGCCATGCTTCTCTTTTGCCCATTCACTATAAAAGAAGTTGTCAGACAACAAAAACCAATGCAAGACAGTTAATTCTGCAAAGAAGCTAATAAGAGATATTTGCAAATCATCTTATCAAAAGGGTCATATAGTCACAGCCACAGCAATGTGGTAAGTAATG
This sequence comes from Taudactylus pleione, assembly GCA_031769625.1. Classification (NCBI taxonomy): domain Eukaryota; kingdom Metazoa; phylum Chordata; class Amphibia; order Anura; family Myobatrachidae; genus Taudactylus; species Taudactylus pleione. The sequence goes on from JAUIMM010000042.1 coordinate 13,625,322, forward strand.
TCATATAATTTCCAAGCAAAAAAAAAAGAAGAGGACAGTTCACAGCAAAGGGGAAATGAGGGATCAAGTATTAGGGGCAAATGTAAGGTAATGTCTAATCTAATATTGGGCAGTATCTAATATTCTCTGTACAGCACTGCATACTTTGTGGCACCTAATAAATAAATAATATTTTTTGTACTATTATAATAAGCTCCAGGCTGCTCTCATCTATATATTCTGCATAATGCTGTTATACCTGTGATGTCCCTGTGGAACTGGTTAAGCTGTACCAGGTGTGCACTAGCCACCATCAGCACCAACAACTGCATCACATATTCAGCATCTAATATAATTCTGGACAGATTTAGTGTACCCTGGGCCTAATTCAGACCCATTCGCGAGCGCTGAGCGCTTGCAAGCGGGTTGATGTTGCCCAAGTGCGCATGCGCACGAGGGAGCCGGCACCATCGTGCGCATACGCGAGACCCGAATAATGAGGTGATTGACAGCACGCCCCCTTTGGTGGGCGTACCGGAGGCGTGGCTGCCCAGACAGAGGTGTTCCCATTGGAACGCCTACAGTCTGGGGCCGGCCCCACTGACATCACTAGTCTGATAGAGCCAAAACACTCCAGGGCTTGCGGCAGCGAGACCCTACCGCAGCGTCTCGTCGCAAGCCCGATGGTCGCGATGGTCTTGACCACTGCGACCATCATTGTGGCCGCTCGCTATAGCTGTGGGTGGTCACCCACAGCTATGCGAGCGGCCAGGAGGCCGCTCCAAAAAGGAGAAGGGACGGCCCTGATTCAGAGTGAGCGCTCTGTCAGAGCGTCCGGCTCTGAATCAGGACCCCTGTTATATCAACCTGCCTGGAGGACTACTGCTCCCAGCACATCAGTTGTACATTACTGTGACAGTTCACTCTGCTTACTAGATTACACCATACTTGCCTAAATTTTTTATCTCCTTGCCGGGAGAACCCGGGGGAGGAGAAAGACTGGGTCGCGGCGGGGGGCAGGGCCTGATGTATCGCGCCATTAAAGCCCTGCCCCGTTCGCTGAAAATTGCCGCGATCGGTGCAAATTTACATAAGGGCGGGGCTAAATGATACTATTCATGCAGAATTGCGTCATTAAGCCCCACCCCCTGCACGGGGACCCGCGATCGCCGCAGAAGTTCTCCCCATTCTGCCCAGGCTGGAGAAGTGCCTACTATTTTGGTGGTGCGGGGGGGGGGGGGGGGTTACCCAAAAAGTCGTGAGCCTCCTGCGAAAACAGGAAGGGTAGTATTTGGTGGCCTGCTGCCACCAAATACTCTGCTAATAGCTCCTGGGCGGTGACCGGGAGGTCACGTAACTGGTTGTGATCTCAGACGCTTAATCTCTCACGTTGGAGGCTACACGCTGACGGAGAATCTGCGCCAGATATCGGTGCGACCGATGCTTGCGTCTAAAGATGCACAAAGTGGGTGTCCCAGTCCTTGCACATTCAAAGGCAACAATGTACACCAGGATAGAGCTTATAATTAGAGATGAGCGGGTTCGGATCTCAGAGATCCGAAACTACCCGCAGCTCAGATCTTCCTGCCTGACCCGGATCCCTGACCCGAGGCAAAACCTTTTTGTTTTGAGCGGGCTTAATGCTGATTGGCTGAGAGAGAGCCGTCTGTCATGGCTCTCAGCCAATCAGCGTTAAGCCCATTGAAAACAGCACAAATTATAAAAAGAAGATAGCACCCGCAATCCACCTCCGCCTGACACCGCCGGCACCCCCCGCTGCCGACACCACAGGCACCCCCACTGGCAGCATCCCCCGCTGCCAACACCACCGCTGCCGACACTCCTGCACTGCTGCCCAACATACTGAAGACACCGTCAGCAACCTCCACACTGCCGACACTCCCACACTGAAGACACCACCAGCACCCCTGCACTTCTGACACAGTCAGCAAACCTGCACTGAGGACACCGCTGGCACCCCCGCTCTGCCGACACCGCCGGCACCCTCCATTTAGAACACCCCCGCACTGCTGACACAGTCAGCAAACCTGCAATGAGGACACCGCTGACACCCCTGCACTGCCGACACAGCCAGCAAACCTGCACTAAGACACCGCTAGCACCCCCGCACTGCCGACACAGCCAGAAAACCTGCACTAAAGACACCGCTGGCACCCCCGCACTGCCGACATCACCGGTACCCTTCACTGAGGACACTGCCAGCACCGCAGCACTGCATTCCATGAACTGAGGACACCGTCAGCAACCCTGCACTACTGTCACAGTAAGTGGACTATTGGTGTATCCAACCAACACTGTATAACACACTGTATCTGTGTTGGAAATTAGAAGCTGAACTGCCACATGTTAGTGCCGCCCACTGTGTCACTTAGCTTAGTCAGCCAGCTAGCTGGATGCAACCTTTTGGCCTTAACTAGATGAAGCAAATAATATTGTGAGGTGGTCAAAATTGATTGGAAATTACTGGAAATGTTATTGAGGTTAATTATACTGTAGGAACATAAACAGGCCCATCTTATGTGATTTTAGCTGTTTTTATGGTTTAAGAAAAAAATCCAGATCCAAAACCAAAACACGAAAACAAAACACCAAGGAAAAAAATCCAAAACCAGATTCAGATCCAAAACCAGGGGAGATCCAGATCCAAAACCAAAACACGAGGGTCGGCGCACATCTCTACTTATAATAGTATTAGTATGAAGTCGCAGATGTGACTGGGGAAACAGAAGCAGACACAGAAGTCACTGCGTTCGACTCATAATCAGGCCCTATGTCTACACAATACGCAGGTAATGAAAAGTGTAGCTCACTCAATTAAGCTTGCTGGCCAATATACAGTTATATAGATAAAGGCCCATTGAGCTGTAGACAGGACATTATTATATAGTGCTACTAGTTTATAAAACCTGTTATGTGCTGGTGCCTCTATAGTTACCAAGTCAATGAAAGGACTAAGGCCCTCATTCAGAGCCGCACGCTATTTGCGGTCGTTCGTTTAAAATCAAGGGGTGGCTATTTAAATGATCCGTACGCACATTGCAGTGTGTTCACACCTCTAAGTCTGAACGAACGATCAAAACATACGCTCGTTTATTTGTTAAAAACGCCCCCTGGCCGCACGCATCCTACGTCATGTCCGCTATTTATTAGATTAATCGAGTACATCGACCAGCGTATGAACTGCTCGCTATTCTTGTGGTTGGTGTTTGCTACCACAAATTTGCGTGCAGTTCTGGCTATAAAATAACCCAGTGACGTGGTCAATGACGCTGCTGTTTTAAATATACACACCCATAAAACGCCCGTTTTGACCTTTAAGCACGCCTGCGTTCGGATCTCCACTCCCCATTTTCAAGCACCTTCCCCTGTTACCACCCACATACGCCTCATTCTGTCACTCAAAATAGCAGGCACTCGCTATATAGCGTACAAAGGATTTTCGGCCGCACTGACTGGTTCGCGCATGCGTACTAAAAAGCGTACGCATGCGCAGATGTGCAAACATCGCTCGGAACGAGCGTACTGCCGCTAACGAGCGGCTCTGAATGAGGGCCTAAGATGCTGTGAGCCTATGTATCGTATTGGGGTTATAGAGGGGCCCTCAGTCCCATTGCAGCACCCTGTTATTGTAACTAAACTGCCAACTGCAACTATCTGTAACCTGTCTGGCAGTGCTTGTATTGCCTTCCTGACACTTGTCCTCCCCATGACACCAGTGAGAATGGGACCCTGGGGGACCCGGGAGGCTGGAATGCCTGTCTGCATTGTCCCATATCATTTAGTTTAAGTGGAGAGATGATAAGTGTATACAGTGTGGGCCTGAGGTGAGAGGTCATCTGGCGCATCAGTCAGCTTTTATGTGCTGAAACGAGACATGTACTGACCACAAATGCTAATGACACAATTCATCACTAACAAGATATTACTGGCTACCACGCAACATGGAGCGATTGCCAGAGATAAACAAATCATCACAGAATCAACAATGATAAATCAGCAATTACATGTACAAATGGCTGGGACATTCAATTCATTTAGATTTCGTCATTTTAACCATATATTGACGATGACGATAATCATGGTAAAAATATTAATAATTTATTCAGCATATACATTTACAATTGGGTACAAATATAGTAATAAATCAAGGCTGGGTAGGGTATTAACAGACAAAGATATAATAGTATTGAATACAAATGACAACCAGAAGGCATTCCTCAAGTGAATTATAATCATTTTAGTACCAGTGTTTGGACACATAAAGAATAAAAGACAATGTCATTAGAAGAGAGAAGTGAATAATATTTAAAGGGAAAATATGCTCTATGTATAATGTGCGATTATTTAACTAGAAACAGTGACTGACATCAGAGGCATAATAATAGCATAATATTACTGAGGATGCAAATGATCAATTGAGAGGAGGCCAGTGATAATCCAGTACCATGGTGCGTCTAATGCTGGGCATACACTATACCAGGGCTCGACACAGTTTTCTAAAATCTAGGAGCCAGGATGAAAGTGTAGGAGCCAGAACCCCCTTCCCCCAGGACAGCATTACTGAACACCTACCCCCCAGGCAACCAAACCCCACGGCCACACCACTAATGGGGTAAACCACCCCTCTCCAGCCACATTGCTATGCAGCTTCCCCCCTGAGCAAACAACCCCCCCACAGCCACATTACTAAGCAGCTCACCCATCCCACCCAGGCAAGCAACCCTCATAGCCACACAACTAAGTGGGTACCCCCAGGCAAACTACCCTTTCGCAGCCAAATAACCCCAGGCAAACAAAGACCCGCCGGCCATGCATAGACCCTCTTACCGGAGCTCTATGCAGCCGGGAGACAGCCGGGACACCCTGGAGTGGTCAGTGCAGAACGGGACAGACAACAGGAGGCACCGCAGGCTGGGATTAACAGGAGGCACCGCAGGCTGGGACTAACAGGAGTCACCGCAGGTGAAGAGTCAGTGCAGGGGACACTCAGCACATGCACTCCTGTACATGAAATGGCTGTCACAGTACAACGGGCTGGCACGCCCACGATCGCTGCTGGGGCTGACAACTGCTACCTCTCCCCCTGCAAAATCTGGTCGCCAGGCAGCAAAATCTGGTTGCCATGGCCCCCAGGATTTGTCGAACCCTTCACTATACAATTATCGGTCAGACATCTGTCCAATCTGGCTGGTTGCAATGAAAACCTGGTAATGTATGGGAGCAAATGACAATCGTCCATTTCATCATAAACATGGAAAACAGGCAAACATGTTCATTGGTTAAATCAAACTAATTTAACCAATTTGAACAATTGTTTTTGTCCATTTTCCAGTGTTTGGGACCATATGTTTGAATGTCATTTGCTCCCATATATTACCAGGTTTTTATTGCAACCAGCCAGATTGGACAGATATCTCACAGATAATTCAGCACAGGTGACTTAATTAGTACCTCGGTCAATTGGATTTAACCATGGATAACTCTACATCCTGAACTGTTGGGGGGCCTTGAGGACCGCATTTAGGAATGTCTGGTATAGTGTATTCCCAGCATAAATGATGAGAGGTTTCCCCAATTTATTACCAATTATTTATATAGCACCCACGTATTCTACAGCGCTTTGTCCATTCATATCAGTCTGTCCCAGTAGAGATTACAATCTATGGCGCTGATTCAGAGCCGGACGCTCTGACCAGAGCGCTCGCTCTGAATCAGGGCCCACCTCCATTAAAATGGAGCATCCTCCTGGACGCTCGTATAGCTGTGGGTCACCACCCACAGCATATACGAGCGTGCAGGATGATGGTCGCGATGGTCTTGACCATCGCGACCATCACCACTGCGAGCAGAAGCCTGCGGTTGAGTTTCTCAACCGCAAGACCAGGAGTGATTTTGGCTCTATCAGTGATGTCAGTGGGGCCGGCTTCTAACGGTAGGCGTTCCCTTGGGAACGCCTCCGTCTGGCAGGCATGCCCCCGGCACGCCCACCAAAGGGGGCGTGCTGTCAATCAACATCGACAGCACGCCCCCTTTGATCAGACACTACGAGCGAAGGAAAGTCCTTCGCTCGTCGCGTCTCGCGCATGCACACGACGGAGCTCCCTCCGTCGTGCGCATGCGCAGTGCAGACCATCGACCCACTTGCGAGCGGACAGCCGCTCGCGAGTGGGTCTGAATGAGGGCCTATATTCCTTACCATATGTACACTGCACATTACACAGGGAAGAATAACATCTAAACATTTCAGTTCAGGGATATAACACATACTACATTAAACATGTGTATAACTGAAATCAGTAAAAAGTCAAAAGTCCTTTATGAACTACAGGGGGTAAAATTTACAAAAGTGAGAGTTTTTAGAAGTGAGTTTTAAAAGTGATGTTGCCCATAGCAACCAATCAGATTCTACTTAACATTTAACTAGCACCTTCTAGAAGATAATAGCTAGAATCTGATTGGTTGCTATGGGCAACATCTCTTCTAAAACTCACTTCTAAAAACTCTCACTTTTGTAAATTTACCCCCTGGTATGAGTTGCAGTAACAATTTTGTTACACAGTACTGCACATTGACCTGTAGATGTCACCAGAGCTCTTTTCAAGCCCCATAAATCTGCAGCATCAAAACACATGGAGAATCTCAGGATTATGTGGGATCATCAGTTTTACAGATATGATCCAACATTGGTGCAATAACCGGAGTAGTTTTAATGTACAATAGAAAATATTAGCACGCTCACATAATACTTAATGTCAGTTGGCTTCTCTAAATTTTTAGTTGCATCAAAATGTATTAATAATAGTAACATAAATCCAGAGAGATTATTGAGAGATTTTCCCAGCAGAGGGCAGTGCAGGGAGAGAGACCAGGGGAGGCCTATCTAAATAAGGGAAGCAGTCGGGAAGCCGACGGTCGTAATCCTGACCACCGGCTTCCCGACTGTATAATCCTGGCAAGTGTCTAATGACAGGCGTCGAAATCCCGACGCCTGTCATTAGACCTACACCTGGAGCCCGACACCCGGCTTACCGATCAAAGGTAAACTGGGCGCCGGGCGCGGACAGACTCTTTTAGGTTATGTGCTCCCGGGGGGGATTTAGGGTTAGGCACCCCCCGGAAGGTTAGTGTTAGGCTAGGGGAAGGGGGGGTTAATGTTAGGCACCCCCGTGGGAGACTTAGGGCTGGGCTGCGGGGAAGGGGTGGTTAGGTTTAGGCACTTAGAGGGGCGTTAGGGTTTGGCACTTGGGGGGGGTTAGGGTTAGGCACCCCTAAAGGAGGGTTAGGGGGTAGAATTAGGTTAGTTTATATTTATACTTACCTTTTGGACATTCGGGATCTTCACCCTTGCCGGGCTTCCGCTGTCGGGATTTGAGCCATGCGGCCGGCGGTAAATCAAACTGATTCCCTAAATAATAAGAGCTGCCCTATTATTATTTCAGACCTAGGGACATATTTATCAATTATCGGGCTTTAGACCTGACAATTGCAGTTTCTTATTGATGCAAATTGCGGCAATTGGAAATTAACATTTGTCCGGATTTATTAATATACACATGCAGGAAAAGGGGGTCCGAAAGGCGTACTTCCCAACATTCTCTGAATAGAGGTAGGGATTTTTGTGTGCGCCAAAGAGGGGCATAAACCTAGTTGCTATGGGCGTGACCTCACTGGAAATGTCATCCCCGCAAGTCGCACATCTCCCCCATTTTTGTCACACTGGGGGCATGGCTAGCACTCCGAGAGCTTAGGCAGTAAGACTAACCACTATGCCAACCTCCACCACATGGCCATGCCCCTTCATACCGGGGCCCATCCTTTCTAATGGCGGCCCTGACTAACACTGTGACTGGTTACTACTATTACTACCAGCACTCGGATTACACAACATTCTACACTTACACACCTCCACTGAGAATTACAATCCAGCAAATCGGCTGCTGTCTGCAGCTTCATTGTATTTGTAAATATTTACTATGCACTCCAAAAATCTTCATAGAAAGCAAAACTACTAACTGCTTTTAAAGTGGTATCTGCTACGTGGTGGAGGGGCAAGATGGAAAAGGGGGATCGTCCAAAATTGCACAACTCTTTAAAGATTTCAAATGCTTCCGCGAAGCCCACCTCTCTTTGCGTGCCTACCGGTCAGCTCCTGAACCTTTCTCTTCTTCATTATTATATAGATTCATATTTTACTTACTATACTCCGTGCGTAATCTGTGGAGCCATATGAATAAATGATGGTAATGATTTACGTATATTTTAATAGAATAATGTCAAATACTGTATGTGAAGTGAGAATGTGAGAAAGGATTTGAGGTCCCTAATTAATTACTAATCCTACAGTGTATCTGACCTTTTATACAAGTTACACTGTAGCCACCACAGATCTTCAGTCATTAGCTAAAAAAAAAAAAATCATTAATCTTTATTGGATTATACTTGACAATAAGTGCCATTGACTTCTGGCTCCCAGTGTATGCTTAGGTCATTATGGAGAACTGTGCTTTAATAAAGAGGGAGCTGACATCGACATTCTGAAAGAATGAAACCTGTTTGCATCACATCTGTGGTTTTTAAACCTGCGATGGCTCAAAGGATCTTCATAGAGGAAGAAAAAATAGAAGTTTGTTTAATTTCCTGAAAAAGTTTTGTGCACATCAGATTCTGTGCAACAGTGATAATATTCAGACCGAGCTGTCACTGGAGTACATGGGCATAGCAGAGAAAACTATTGTTGGGGTCAAAGGTCAACACTATCCAGTACACATGCAATAACTATACCGTGTCATTTATGCTGATTTTCGTAAATACCCACAGGATTTTTTTTCCCTGATAGATGTGCAAAGAAGCTTTGTGCAAGAAAATAGCAACACTGAGTTAAAAGTAATGACTTTAAAGGCTGTATTTCTTCCCTTGATTAGTAGCCCAGTGGGAATGTCTCCCGAGACTCCAAACAGGATAATAGGCTCTCATATATACACACAGCTGCTTTCCATGTTTCTACCATACGTTTGGTCTGAGATGCACTCACTACTTGGCGCACGTAACGATATTGGCGCTGCAGATAGGGTAAACTAAACCAGAGCCGTAACTAGACTTTTTGGTGCCCTGGGTCAGAAAGAGCATTAGTGCCCCCCCCCCTTCAAATAGCTACATGAGACACACGCGTGAAAAAGGGCTGTGGCCTAATGGGTAAGGGTCATGACAAATCTGATTTATCCCATATGATGATGAAGGGGTACCAATCCCGTTGTACCACTGTTTCCAGGTGTCACTGTCAAATACAGTGGGAATCTAATGGCTGCAGTGCAGGCCAATCTGAAGATATCGCATACAGTGCAGTGCATATTAATGAAGGACGGAACAACACATCGTTCCGTCATTCAATAAATCTTCTAGTGTATACAGGCAATCTTGCATGGCCCGAGTGAAGGTAAGTTTCTCCACCATCGGCAAAATTTGCAGGTCGTCTAGTGTGTTCCCAACTTTAGACAAAGCAGTAACAGCAATGGAGTGAGCTTCTGCGCAGACTCCATGTTGGCTCCTGAGGGTAAACTTCATTCCCTTACCAAGATGGCCACTGACCTAACTAGTATGCGCGGTGCCATCTTGCCACTGTGTAACAGTGACATGTTGGGAGACGGACATCTACAATTTAGCTCCAAAGAGACCCAGTGTATTACACGCGACATTGATGTTCCAGCATCCTGCAATGTTACCGCATAGCTATATAGGGCCGTATTCAATTTGAATGCAATGCCGATGACGTCATTTTCGCATGTTTCAATTATGCCCATATTCAATTACAAAGACTTTTCGCCGGTGCGAAAAGTCTATGTAAAAAAACGGGGATAACTTTTCACCATGTTTTACATGGCGAAAAAAAAGTGCAGAATTGGGGTTTAGGAGAGCAGGCTTAAAAAAAATAGCCTGTACCCCTGGGAATGACCAATAAAAAAAATGGGGACACCCCCAAAAATAATGTTTAATTTTGGGGAGTAAACAAATAAATAAATAGGGAACACAGTTCAAAAATAGCAAAATTGATTCCAGAGGGGTTCCCTTAATTGCAGCAGGTGTTTTCTTCATTGTAGGAGTAGCGGCAGGTGCATTTTTGCAAGGGATTTTTTACATAGGCGTCTAAATACCGATGCCTATGTTAACCCCGACGCCAGAAAGCCAAGGACGCCGGACCGATCGTCCTCTCTGCCAGGTAAATATACACTTAGCCTGGGGATGGGGGGGTTAGGTTTAGGGACCCCCGAGGGGAATTAGGATTAGGCACCCCCAGGGAAGGTTAAGGTTAGGCTAGGGGAAGGGGGGGTTAGGGTTAGGCACTAGGGGGAAGTAAGGGTTAGGCACTCCCCGGGAGGGTTAAGTTTAGGGTGCGGGAGGGGGGGGTCAGGTTTAGGCACTCATGGGGGGGAGGTTAGGGTTAGGCACTAGGGGGGAGGTTAGGGTTAGGCACCCCTAAGGGAGGGTTAGGGTTAGGGGCCGGAGTGGGGAGGGTTAGGGTACTCACATCGCGGTGTCTGGATTTCGACCCACCGGGCTGCCGCTGTCGGTATTTGATTTAGCCTCCGGCATTATATACCGATTCCCCTGTACACACATATTTCCAACACACACAAGGAATCAAAATGAACAACACAAGTGAATGGGATATGCTGTGTCCATTTCTGTCTAGGCAGAGCGTGGGGGGCCATCAGTACCCAGAGCCGGATCATCTGTTAGATCAACCTCCATCTGAAGTGGAACTACACATCCCAGCAAACACTGCTATTAGGGAATGCTAAAACTGTGGCAGGAATGCTGGGATATGTAGTCCCACAGCAGCTGAATGGCCACAAGTTAGACACCCCTGTGTTAGATGAACAAGGCCTTTGGGCTGCCTATAAATGCAATAGGGGTGGGGCACCAGCAGAGGGAGTGGTCAGGGGCATATCCATAATGGGTGCAGGGTGTGTGGTGCACACGGGCCCCGCACCCTGCACCCATATTTTCCAATACTTACCTCTCCGATATGTCCCCCGTTGGGTATCTCAGCCCTGCACAAAATGCCTGAAAGTGGCCGCGGCTGTAATTTTCCTGGCATTTAGTGCATGTGATGAGACATGCGCGTGACGGGTCAGTGATTGATCTGCAATTACTTCATTGTGGCTGGTCTCTCCCCTGGGACTCTTTGGTGCATGATGCTCTGAATATTAGACCATAGTGAATCGACCTGTTTTAAGTGCCCTTGGCCCCCCAAAGTCGTAATCCATCTCTTCATCCTGGGCTTATCATTCATTTGTAATATTTGTCTGAAGGGATGGACTTACTATACCACCCAGCTCCACCACACTTTTTGGGATTTCGCTGGTTATCAGCAACTAGACATCACTGGCAACGACTATGCAGGTGACTGAAGCTCAGACTGAACATACCACACATGCAGGGAAATTACCACAGTCTACAACCCCCTCATCCAACCTCATCCAAGATAGGAGCCGCTGCTGGTTAAAAGCATAAAGCAAACTTACAAAGATGCAAACATGAGTAGAAAGCAACCTGGCAAAAAGGATCCATTAGTATAAAGTAATACAGAAAAGCATGGAATACAGCTGGGAAGAAATAAAAGAAGGGGTTACTCGCAGTCTACTGTACCCAAAGTAAGTAAACCATGTACAAACTCTAGTACAGATGGCATTGTAATACTAATTATCTAAGACAGTGGTTCCCCTACTCGTTCCTCAGGACCCACACAACGCACATTTCCCAGGTCACCCAGCAGATGCACAGGTGTAGTTATTACTCATTGACACATTTAAAAAAAATCACAGGTGGAGCTAATTATTTCACTTGTAATTTTGTGAGGAAACCTGGAAAACATGTACTATTCGGGGTCCTGAGGGCCGAGTTTGAGAAACTGTTATCTAAGATGTTTGCTGCTGCCCACACTATTTATATAACTTATAGGGGAAGTCTGTACCACCATATATGGTCATCCTGTCCACACATTCTGGGTAAAACTACATATTGTCATTAATTCAGTGGTGGAACCATTCATTCCTAAGGTCTGAGGCCGCCCACCTCCTGGGTGAAGTGGGAAGTTTGATGACACTATCCACGCTGAATAACATTATGTTGGCCCCACTCACTGCTTTACAATGCCTGTAATAGTGACATGGTATAGCAGGGGGTGGGGCTGAGATGACGCAAAGCCAGCCTGGGGGAAATCCAGAAAATTGACAAGTTTAATGCAGTAGATTAGTTAGGATGAGTTTTAGTAGCATCATGGTAAGTACAGCTCCCAGGGTAGCATACAGATCAAATGTAAAAGGAAAGCAAAGTCAGCAGCTACTCTGGGCATAATCTACAAAAATAATCACTGAGCAACATACCCATTCCCCTTTTAAAAAGGGAAATCATCTTCACGTGAACCCTGGAACAATCTCCTTGCTCAGCTCACATAGGGCAGAATCTTGGAAGTAATATACCTGCCCTACCAGCCTGTACCACTCTGTCATCCTAAATAATATATATATATATATATATATATATTAGGGATGAGCGGGTTCGGTTCCCTGAGAACCGAACCCACCCGAACTTCGGGGATCCGGGGCGATCCGAGCCCAAGCTCGGATCTCCCTGTCTGCCCCGGATCCCTCTCCCGAGGCAAAACCTCGAGATCTGCTGTCGGATCTCGAGGTTTTGCCTCGAGCGGCCATTTTAAAAAAAATGCCTTTGCCTTTAATGGGCAAAGTGCTGATTGGCTGACAGAGCCGTCTGTCACGGCTCTCAGCCAATCAGCATTATGGTGCTCATTTGCATGTAGCACGGACTCGTGAGATCCGTGCTACATGCATCTGTGTGATTGACAGTGACACAGAGCACAGATGGGTCAGTGAGACCCGTCTGTGCTGCTGTGTATTTCAATGACACAGATGCACGCACGGACCAGGAGATCCGTGCTACTTGCATCTGTGTCATTGACACAGAGCACTAACGGGTCCGTGAGACCCGTCTGTGCTGCTGTGGTAAAAAAAAAAAAAAAACCTGTGTAAAAAGAGAAAAAAATGGCGTGCCCCCCCCCAAAAAAAGAGCAACCAGCCCCGGGCATTAGTGACCCAGTGCTGGGTGTGCTTAAATACAGGGGACAAACGACATAGGGGTCCCCTGTACTTAAACACAACCGGCACTGGGCTAGTCAGAACCAGAGCTGGTTGCCAAAATACGGGGGACAAACGACGTAGGGGTCCCCCGTATTCTGCGCAACCAGCTCTGGGCTCTGATCCGGTCCTGGTTCTGGAAATACAGGGGAAAAAAATGAGTAGGGTTCCCCTGTATGTTCCAGAACCAGCACTGGACTTTTTCTAGCGGGGGGCTGATGCCACAGCCAGGGGAGCCCTTTCACCGGGCCCCCCAGCCGCAGCATCAGCCCTGACCGCTAGTCAGCCCAGGCCGGGGATCCCTGGAGAGCTGGGGACCCCCCCAATAAAGGGGTCACCCTCTCCAGGGCTCCCCAGGCCCATGCTGATAGCCCGGGGCTATCCCCGCCACCCCTGATGGCGGTGGGTGGCGGGTTGATTGTGTGGTGTGGTGTAAATAAAGAATATCAAACATTGTCTTTACAAGTAGAACTGCAAGTCCCAGCAAGCCTGCCCCGCATGCTGGTACTTGGAGAACCACAAGTACCAGCATGCAGGGCATTAAGGGCCCACTAGTACCTGTAGTTCACCTGTAAAAAAATGTTTAAAAAAAACACAGGACACACACACCGTGACAGTATAAGTTTATTAAACATACATACACACACACACACACACACACATGTACACATACTCACCTATGTAACCCTGTAGCATCGGTCCACTTGTCCGGTAAAGTATCCATAGGGGACCTGTGAAAAAAAACATACTCACCATCTCCTATGCGAGGTTCTGTCCTCTTCGTTCCAAAGTAGGCATCCCCGGACTTGGCAAAAAAAAAAAAACGAAAACGCGATCCACGAACTTAGTACCGTTCTATAGAACGGTACTTCCCGAATGAGAGCTTAGCGGCGGGGTATCACCATGGAAACCCCGCTGCTAAGCGTTCATTGGCTGAGAGAGGCCATCTCCCGTCTCTCTCAGCCAATGAACGGCTCCCTCCATTGTAGTCAATGCTGGGAGCCGCAAGGTTATTAAAGTTTACCCTGCGGTTCCCACCATTGACTACAATGGAGGGAGCCGTTCATTGGCTGAGAGACGGGAGATGACCTCTCTCAGCCAATGAACGCTTAGCAGCGGGGTTTCCATGGTGATACCCCGCCGCTAAGCTCTCATTCGGGAAGTACCGTTCTATAGAACGGTACTAAGTTCGTGGATCGCGTTTTCGTTTTTTTTTTTGCCAAGTCCGGGGATGCCTACTTTGGAACGAAGAGGACAGAACCTCGCATAGGAGATGGTGAGTATGTTTTTTTTCACAGGTCCCCTAGGGATACTTTACCGGACAAGTGGACCGATGCTACAGGTTACATAGGTGAGTATGTGTACATGTGTGTGTGTGTATGTATGTTTAATAAACTTATACTGTCACGGTGTGTGTGTCCTGTGTTTTTTTAAACATTTTTTTTACAGGTGAACTACAGGTACTAGTGGGCCCTTAATGCCCTGCATGCTGGTACTTGTGGTTCTCCAAGTACCAGCATGCGGGGCAGGCTAGCTGGGACTTGCAGTTCTACTTGTAAAGACAATGTTTGATATTCTTTATTTACACCACACCACACAATCAACCCACCACCCACCACCACCAGGGGTGGCGGGGATAGCCCCGGGCTATCAGCCTGGGCCTGGGGTGCCCTGGAGAGGGTGACCCCTTTATTGGGGGGGTCCCCAGCTCTCCAGGGATCCCCGGCCTGGGCTGACTAGCGGTCAGGGTTGATGCTGCGGCTGGGGGGCCCGGTGAAAGGGCTCCCCTGGCTGTGGCATCAGCCCCCCGCTAGAAAAAGTCCAGTGCTGGTTCTGGAACATACAGGGGAACCCTACTCATTTTTTGTCCCCTATATTTCCAGAACCAGGACCGGATCAGAGCCCAGAGCTGGTTGCGCAGAATACAGGGGACCCCTACGTCGTTTGTCCCCGTATTTTGGCAACCAGCGCTGGTTCTGACTAGCCCGGTGCTGGTTGTGCTTAAGTACAGGGGACCCCTACGTCGTTTGTCCCCTGTATTTAAGCACACCCAGCACTGGGTTACTAATGCCCGGGGCTGGTTGCTCTTTTTTGGGGGGGTGCACGCCATTTTTTTCTTTTTTTACACAGGTTTTTTTTTTTTTTTTTACCACAGCAGCACAGACGGGTCTCACGGACCTGTCATTGCTCTGTGCCAATCACACAGATGCATGTAGCACGGATCTCCCGGGTTCGTGCTACATGCAAATGGGCACCATAACGCTGATTGGCTTCCTGTCTGCCACTGCAGTGCCACTCCTAGATGGGCCACGTGTTTGTGCCGCCCCCTTGTGTCGCTTAGCATAGTCATCCAGCTTCCTCGGTACAACCTTTTGGCCTAAAAACAATATTGTGAGGTGTGAGGTGTTCAGAATAGAGTGGAAATGAGTGGAAATTAATGTTATTGGGGTTATTAATAGCGTAGGAACAAAAAAAGGCCCATTTATGTGATTTTAGCGTTTTTTTTTATTTTTTAAGAAAAAATCCAGATCCAAAACACAAAACCCAGAACCCAAAACACGGAAGGGTGGTTTTGGCAAAACCAATCCAGATCCAAAACACGAAGAAAGATCCAGATCCAAAACCAAAACACGAAAAGTGTCCGGTGCACACCCCTAATATATATATATATATATATATTTATATATATATATACACATATATACTGTAAATATATATACATACTGTAAATATATATATATGTATATATAACCACACCCCGGTTCAAAAGTTTGGGGTCACCCAGACAATTTCGTGTTTTACATGAAAACTTACTTTTATTTATCATTTGAGTTGCAAAATGAATAGAACATATAGTCAATACATTGGCATGGTTAGAAATAATGATTTTGATTTGAAATAATAATTTTGTCCTTCAATCTTTGCTTTCGTCAAAGAATGCTCCTTTTGCAGCAATTACAGCATTGCAGACCTTTGGCATTCTAGCTGTTAATTTGTTGAGGTAATCCAAAGAAGTTTCACCCCACGCTTCCTGAAGCACCTCCCACAAGTTGGATTGGCTTGATGGGCACTTCTTGCATACCATACGGTCAAGCTGCTTCCACAACAGCTCAATGGGGTTGAGATCTGGTGACTGTGCTGGCCACTCCATTACAGACAGAATACCAACTGCCTGCTTCTTCCCTAAATAGTTCTTGCATAATTTGGAGGTCTGCTTTGGGTCATTGTCCTGTTGGAGGAGGAAATTGGCTCCAATCAAGCGCTGTCCACAGGGTATGGCATGGCGTTGCAAAATGGAGTGATAGCCTTCCTTATTCAAAATCCCTTTTACCTTGTACAAATTTCCCACTTTACCAGCACCAAAGCAGCCCCAGACCATCACATTACCTCCACCATGCTTGACAGATGGCATCAGGCACCCTTCCAGCATCTTTTCACTTGTTCTGCATCTCACAAATGTTCTTCTGTGTGATCCAAACACCTCAAGCTTAAAGTGTGTGTCCATAACACTTTTTTCCAATCTTCCTCTGTCCAATGTCTGTGTTCTTTTTCCCATATTAATGTTTTCCTTTTATTGGTCAGTCTCAGATATGGCTTGTTCTTTGCCACTCTGCCTAGAAGGCCAGCATCCCGGAGTCGCCTCTTTACTGTAGACGTTGACACTGGCGTTTTGTGGGTACCATTTAATGAAGCTGTCAGTTGAGGACTTGTGAGGCGTCTATTTCTCAAACTAGAGACTCTAATGTACTTGTCTTCTTGCACAGTTGTGCATCGGGGCCTCCCACTTCTCTTTCTACTCTGATTAGAGCCTGTTTGTGCTGTTCTCTGAAGGGAGTAGTACACACCGTTGTAGGAAATGGTCAGTTTCTTGGCAATTTCTCGCATGGAATAGCCTTCATTTCTAAGAACAAGAATAGACTGTCGAGTTTCAAATGAAAGTTCTCTTTTTCTGGCCATTTGGAGAGTATAATCGAACCCACAAATGTGATGCTCCAGATACTCAACTAGCTCAAAGGAAGGCCAGTCTTATAGCTTCTCTAACGAGCAAACCTGTTTTCAGCTGTGCTAACATAATTGCACAAGGGTTTTGAAGGGTTTCCTAATCATCCATTAGTCTTCTAACGCGCTTAGCAAACACAATGTATCATTAGAACACTGGAGTGATGGTTGCTGGAAATGGGCCTCTATACACCTATGTAGATATTCCTTTAAAAACCAGACATTTGCAGCTAATATAGTTATTTACCACATTAACAATGTATAGAGTGTATTTCTGATTAATTTAATGTTATCTTCATTGAAAAAAACAGTGCTTTTCTTTCAAAAATAAGGACATTTCTAAGTGACACCAAACTTTTGAACGGTAGTATATATATATATATATATATATATATATATATATATAGGTGTTTGAAGAAACAGAAAGAACTCATACACACCAGTACATGTCAGCATGTGCACACAGGTCTGTCTTCTGTTGTGTCTGCTTCAATTTCCCTTCCACTCCACATATAAATTATCCTCTGGCGTTCTGTTCTATCTCTTGTTAGAGACACAGCAAGTGGCATGCCTGTCAGTATTGATATAATACACTCCCACTTGCTAATAATGTCTTCCTAAAGATCTCAGCGTGTATTTAAAGGAGAATCCCAGTGTGTGGGGGATGACAGTCACAACAATATTGCATTAATGGCAGAGGCACTATGACCTGTGATTTCCAACCCTCCATTTACTATTAGACGCTATGAGGCCTAGATTTGTGGAAAAGCCACAAGAAGCAAGCGGCACACTGGTGTTATAAATATAACAAATACATAAAGATGTAAATACGTTTTCCTTTCTTACCTTATTAAAGAAATACTGTGTTGTGACGGCAAAAACTACAAATCCACAACTCGCTTTCTTAAGTTCCTCTCGGACACATACAAGTTCCTTAGTCTGTTCCTCGTATTTCTCCTTCAATCTCTGTACAATCTGCCGATCGGCGTCCCGGCTATGCACCTCTGGCTTGGCTGCATAGCCGTTCTTTGCAATGGTCGGTTTCAGCTTGGGGTGTCCTTGAAGGCAAATATATAATAATGGGTTGTAGGTCAGTAAATATGTTGCAAACCTGTGACATCCAACCCCCATTTACTAATAAGCATTACGAGGTTTGAGTAATTTAAAATGGGCTGTGTCCCTTAAAAAAAACACTTTTGAGGTATTTTAATTTACCAACATAATGTAACAATATTATTATTGTCATTGGTGACTTCTACCTCCTAAGCACTCAACTGCGCAGTACCAGTCATTGGAGGGGAGGAACAGCCTGCTACATGTGGGTCGTGCTAATACATCAAAAATTTACTTACTTTTTTCTTTTCTTTGCAGTAAAATAACCCACCTTCAAACAGAACCTTTAAAAATATGTGTGACATTATGCAGAAAAAGATAAAGGAACATTTATACAAAGTATATTTACTTATCTGCACCATCTTTTTTATTATTACTAGTTTAGGCATGTTAATTCTTATATTTGACTTTAATGACCAATACAGGGTTTTTTTTAGGTATTTTGCATTTAGACCTCATGTGTAATAGGTTTTCTTTTGTCTATGTGTTTGTACTATTTTCACATTTAATTAATATTCAAAACGTATTTGCTACTAAACATAAGGGTTCGATTGCCCTATCTTTGATTGTGGTTAAAGTCATCCCCTGGGCTTGCACCTTTTTTTTTTTTTTTACGTACCATTTGGAGGTTGCAAAGCTGTGTTTTCTGCCCATGCATTTGCTGTTGGTTTTTAGAATCTGCACAATCTTACTTTGTTGGTTTTTGTTTTTAGTGGGTTAAGTGCTTTGATAGGGACCAGGATTCATTCTCTATAAGGCCAATAAGATTGGTAAGGCTCATTTTGCCTTAATGAAATTACATACAGATTAGAGTGAGATTAGCCAGGGAGCAGGACAACTGTGGAGAAGTTTGTTAGCAGTAACACTGCCAACAGGCGTCTTAACCACTGTAGACTGATATATCCAGACGGGAGTTTATGCAGAGCTGTCCAAGCATATGGTGCTGAAATCAGAGATAGGAATTTGGTGGAATCCATCTCTTTTTATCACTTTCACTGCAGACCTACCGACTGGTAAACCACTGTCACAGCGTGACTGCAAAACAGTGCAGTGCACACAGCAGCACCACAATAACGCAATGCATGGCACAAAGGAGACACAAATGCAATGCAAATGAAAACACATTGGCATGGAAAGTACACGCTAGTATGTAATCAGTGGGGATGGTGACATATACTATAATGAAGAATTAACTACTCAAAGCACTGTCATTTGTGAGGAGGTTACTGTAAAATTGACTCCCTAACAACTGTGGTGCTGAGAGATCTCACACCTAGGCAGCTCCGCTGTGTCCGAGTATTACTGAAAAAGTGAAATTGTAAAGTGAATAACAGCCAGTTCCAGGAGCTATTCTTACCGCTCACATGGGACTCACCTGTCACTTCTCTTCGGTGGTATAAACAAACATGGTATATTAAAATCTGATGCTTTCAGCTTCAATTTCCTTTTGCAATGTGGAATTCTGAGTAGTGTAAGGCTTTATTCGGCCAAATCAGTGTATAATGCTCCTTCAACTAAAAGTTACAAGTTCCTAAGTGTAGAGTACAGTATATGGCTTTCCAGTCAGCTTGTGTGATGAAGACCATGGACGAGATTTATCAGACCTCATAAAGAGGGAAAGCAGAGATGTTGCCCATAACAGTCAATTAGATTATAGCTATCATTTGTCTTGTACATTTTGCACTTAAGTGGAAAAATTAGATTTGTATTTGTGGGATGGGATCATTTTGCAGCAATGGATAGGGAACATTTTATGGGAAGAAGCACAGCCATTTGCTCCCAACAAACAGGTACAAATTCTCTTATGGGTCAGAGAAACCCAAACTTATTTTAACTGCTAACAAGCAACAATTCTATAATAATAACAACACATTCCAAATGTACAAATGTAGCAGTTTTCCATGCACCAACGTTTACACTCCGGTATTTGGAGACTACCATCTGGGCTCCATCTTACTTGTGTTCCAGTTTATTTGGCCTCAATTTGCTCTGGCTTCAAGTAATTTAGGCTCTAGTCTTATACATGTTATTTGCTATTCTATTCATTTGGGCTTTAATAAACAAGAACAGTATTTAGGGACTGAGTATGGAGATCGAGAATGAGATAAGATGTCAAGGACAGGGTACCGGTGAAAGGTATAAAGGGGACTTGGGTAAGGGATTGGAGTCTGGGGTTACACAGTAAAGACTGAAATTAAAAATGGATTTAGTGACTGAAATGAATGGTTCCCAAATGACAAAAGCTCAAATGTCTAGAACAGTTGGTCCTCAAATCTCACTAGTGTGGTATCGATCATGGCTACTAGTTAGGTTCCCCATTAAGGCAGAAAGAGTCTGTGGCCAAGAGGTCTGCTTTAGTTATTTGCTAAACAGCCCTACAAAGGGGTATCAGAGCTAATATACCCTACCTTTAAAAAGCCTGCCTTGCACAGCCCAAATTGGCAATTTATAGTAATCTCAGTGGTAATCTCTGATCAAACTATATTAAAGTCTTAAATTGCTGAGTCCCTGTTATATTATTTTATAACATGTGACTTACTAATGCCATTTCCACCCTGAGAGCATCAGCTATTGCCAGCCCTCCCTATAACCTCAGAGATTCATGTGGCATGTGAAGCCACCCCTAGGCTGGTACCAAAGGGATTCCAATAAACAGCTCCATTTCCTGGTGATTTTGGCTAAGCCAGAATAATTTATTGTGGTGTGAAACACATTGTAAAGTATGAAGTTATGTTTAGGTTTTAAATAAAGAATAATAATACAATAAAAGGCAGTACAGATTGAGGCTCATTGTATTAGGTAAGACATGTTGATGAGGTCCAAGCATAAATTCAAATCTCTCAGCAATAAAAAGCTAAAGGAACATGCATATTCATAATCTATTTCAGAATCTTTATAATCATTTTGAATATTTAACACCCACTTGAGAGAGTGAGAAGAAGGGAGAATGTTTCTGTCTCACTGTGTGATGTATCTGCAGTTGCCAGGTAGATTAGAACATCTGCCACATTGAATAGCCTGACAGTGGCACATATGCTCCCGAGTTTGTTTGTTTGGGGTCGCATACGTTATGCTAAGTGTCATACTTAAATTGTCTTTTTTAATTTGTAATAGGAAAACTTCAGTGCAGATAAAACTCATGTCCCTTTGATTTTGTTCTAGTTTTTTCTCAGCTGTTGCTGCGACGGTTTGGCTAGTAAAGGCTCAGTGAATCCTTTCCGGGAAATCTATATATACAGTATCGAAACATCATTTTGAAATGTGGTGGAAATTATTTTATTAAGTAAAAAAAAAAACAATAATAATTACTGTATACAAATGCTTTTAAAAAATGCTTAATATACATTTTTGAAACACAAACACTTCTTTGCTTTTGTGAATTTAAAATTTATAATACTGTCCGGTTATATCCATGTCTTATCTTTTTCCATACATTTTAAGAATCAATTTTCCTGGTCGACAATTCATCAACTTTGAATTTTTTGGCTGTGGGTCGGTGAGTTATTTGTTGGTTTTAGCTACATTGTTGATCATACTTAATTTGTATAGCAATGTCTCTGTTTTTGTAAATATTATCTGAACATCTCCTGTGGTTCTGATCCCTGAAGGATTTGCTATAATGGACTGACAGTTCTATTTTGAACAACATTAAACATCAATCTTCTATTATTGGTCCAAGCAATAACAGTAATTAAAAAATTTGCTCAGTTATTTTTTTTTTAATTTGTTGCGCTAAAAGAATCAATAAAAATCTGGTTTTATTCAGATTATACTTTAGCCCCAATTTGACATAGTGATTGACCAATGTTGAAGTGCTCAGCTTCATAGAATCAAAAACTTTGCAGAATAGTTTTGCTCATACCTATAAATTATCTAGATAGAGTTAAGTAAACCAGGAAAAAGTTTTCCCTGTTTTAATAGGGCATTCAAAGCTCCTCCAAGAAAATGTGTCTCAATATTTGTCTTAGATCAGCACTGTATTATGCACATAGCATTAGCACTTCTAAATGTTGGGGGCATTTTTTAAATTGTCGCACAGTGAAGAGTGTGTTTGTCAAACTGTGTGTGCGTGTAAGTCTATTTGCTTACATTACTGTATCAGCATCTAAGCGCATAGATTTGACTTTAAAGCATTAAATTAGTGCCGATGTGTATGAGGTTTTTGAATAAACATAAACAAACCATATATAATAATATAAAGCTCAACATTTTACATTAAGATAATAATAAGCCATTATTATAGATTCTCTACCTGGCGAGTGTAGCCTGGTGACTTGTTTTTTTGGTGATGAAACAGCAGGTTTAATTACTTCTTGATCTTTTTGGATTTCTTTCTTTAGCCCTGAAACAAAAAAACAAATAAAGTTAAATTGTGGTGAAACAATAATATAATACAGATGCATTATAATAAATGGTGGCTGTCTCCTTGATGTAGTACGTTGAATATTAATGGATACAGATATCAGAAATTCATGGCATTAGACGGGTTGGAGACCAGGGGGAATAAAGCGATGCCTGAGGGGAAGTTTTGCAAGTGGCCATTATCACAGCTAAGCCATCAAGATAATATATTTTTTTCTTGCTACCAGAATAATAGAAGAAACCTTTTGACTGAGCCAAGACTCGTCTGGAAGGAATCTCCCTCCCTCCTGCCAACCCAACTGTCAGAGAGAAGTAGATTCCTCAGTAGACCTTATACATTACCATGATTGCTGTAGAGACCCTTACCAGCACCATTAGAATCCCTGCAAATAGTGTTGGCTTGGGGAAGTGGTTTCTCTGGCACGTTAGGGGGGGGGAATATAAATAAAACATTGGATTTTAGGCCTCATTACTTAAGACGTAGAGAAAAGTTCACATAGTAGATATTCTTATAGCCCTGAGAAGCAGTGGATTACATTTTGGGGTTACCCTAATTGTGTAATAGTAACTTTGGGTAGAATTATGTAAACAGGTATTTCCCCATATGCAGAAAAATGCTTTATGGTGTAAACATTTAGTTATTTACTAACCAGTGGGTTGTCAAAGCTTCTGATCATCAGATTTAGAATGGTAATAAAAATGAATGATAAAAAAAATGATTTAGCATTTATTTTTATTGACCCAATATGATAAATGCCATTGTGTGAATCATTTGCATGTGTGCGCATATAACTTTGTATGTAATATACCTTTCCCCTTAATTATGACTTGGCCACATGCAGCCACCGTAGCAATTGGTCTTACAATGCCCAGGTGGTGAGTAAAAAAAAATCAACAAAAAAGAATCTGATCATGTTAAAAATAAATGTGTATATCAGCTGAAGACTGAATAGAGATAGTCAGGGTTCATCCCTCAGTAATACAGTTAATGGATAAAGGGTTTCTTGATCTCTGATCCTGGCTTTAACCAGCTAGACACTTTTCTGAGAAGACTGACACTTACAGGATGCCTTTATTTGTCTTCAGAGATTTTCTTTGTGAATCCTCAGCTGTCCAGCTGACATCTCAAACAGAAGGCGTGCGGCGGTTGGGAAGAGGATTATGTGTTACAAGCAAAGTTTTTTTTTAAACTGCAGGGACTTTTTCCTAGTAAAAAAACAATTTGGTAAGGTTATACTCTAAAATCCCAAAGGCATATTTAGGCTAAAAATACATTTTTTAAACATGTCAAAGCCTCCATCACCCTGAGCCATCAGTAGAACGTGGAGACTAAGGATATCTGCCCCAAAGCTGAACAAGCAGCAAGTGCTAGGGAAACCTCTCTTGAAGTGCCGGCTATTAGCAGAGGTGGAAACAGCTCTTGGTCAGGAAACAGCTCTGAATACCAGCAGCTGTCCTGCGCTGTGGAGCATACGTGAAGTGGGGATATCCCTACTAATATATAAAAATGAAATGCATGTTTGTTGCTCAATCAAGTCCAAACCTTTCAATCGATTGACTTGAAAATTGGTATAAGAATAGTTTAGATGCTGGATTAGAACATAAGCTATATGTTTTCCCATAACCCACTGAAAAGCACTAGAAAAAAAGAAGAATATAGCATTACAAGAAAATAGCATTACTATCTTTCCCAAGCAGAGGGTGCTGTGCACTTTCCAGTATAGTTTGCTTCCAGTGGTGCTTAAATAATTTCGCACACACACACACACTGGGACCCAAGAGCAGCCTATTACGCATCAACAGGCTGCTGATGACTATCAAATCTTATTTCGAGCACTCCAATTGGACAAACAGCACGATGCAAGGCTTCAACAGCAAAGGGTTACACGTGCTAATTTGAAGAGGACTAATTGGGCTTCTATGCTAAAGGCAGAATTTCACTATGATCCTCTCATCCTTTAATAACAATCAGGAAGATGGAGGAAGAGTGCAAACTATGTAACGGTACAAGATTTCGTATTGCAAGTCTCTAAAAAAATATTCGAGGAGCTACCATTTTGGCAGGATCAGCAAAGGGAGAAAACGTACTCATACCCAGGCAGAGCCATAACTAGACTTTTTCGTGCCCTGTGCCAGAAAGAGCATTGGCGCCCCCCCTATTTTTTAAATACGGAGATAACACACCCGAAAAAGGGCCATGGCCTCATGGGAAAGGCCAGAGTAAAAAGATAGGGGAGGCCTAGTTACGGCACTGTACGCATGATACCCATAATACCTACGGATCTACCATTTTAATTTAAGCGTCTCCAATTCCCCCTGAAGCTAGAGTTTGCCATGTCCATCAACAAATCACAGGGCCAAACTCTGAAAGGGGCAGGCATACACTTGGAGACGTCTTCTTTTTCTCATGGACAGCTTTATGTTGCTTGTTCATGAGTTTCAAGTGGTGGCAATCTGTATATATTAGTGCCAGAAAGAAAAACATTACATGTTGTCTACAAAATTGGGCTGCGTTGAACTTCACTACTATACTTTATGCTCTTCATAATATTACTTGAAACTAGGCATGAGCGGGTTTGGATTTTAGAAATCCAAACCCCCCCCTGAGCCGAGCCGGGAACCGTCAGGCTCGGGCTTTCCAGCCTGGCTCGGAACTGAAATTGAGGCAAAACGTCATCATCCCACTGTCGAATTCTCGTGGGTTTTGGATTCTATAAAAGGTCCCCTCGTCTGCGCCATTTTTCACTTCGGCTGTGGACAGTGAAGAGGGAGGGTGGGGGTTGCTGTGTTGGTGCTGCTGTTGTCCAAAGAGGCTGGCTGGGCTGTGTTGTGCAGTGCTGTTGTCCCATAAAGGCTGTGTTGTCCATAGGAGCTGGCTGGGTTATGTTGTGCAGTGCTGTTGTCCCATAAAGGCTGTGTTGTCCATAGGGGCTGGCTGGGCTGTGTTGTGCAGTGCTGTTGTCCCATAACGGCTGTGTTGTCCATAGGAGCTGTGTGCAGAAGAGGGGGGCTTCAGTGGCTCCTGTGTCACTGTAGTCCTAAAGGGGTGCTGTAGTGTTGTCCAGGGAGTGCTCTGTCCATCAGGGGTGCTCCCACCAAGTGCAAAAAAAAAATTGTTTTTTCTGTGTCAAGGGCCAACTGGTCTGTTGAAGGGCGGTGTAACCCCCAAAGTGCCCCAGTAAATTAAAACATTTAAAAAGTTTATTTTTCTGTGTTTGTTTGTGCGTTAGCCGCACGTGCATCAACAAAGTAGCAGCGCCAAGCGTGCGCCTGTCTCATAAGTCAAGGGCCAGGTGTCTGTTGAAGGGCGGTGTAACCCTCAAAGTGCCCCCAAAAAATTAAAACATTTTAAAAGTGTTTATTGTGTGTGCGTTAGCCGCACGTGCATCAACAAAGTAGCAGTGCCAAGTATGTACTCTTTGGGGACTATTTTATCAAACTGCCATCCTGTCTGCCACTGCAGTGCCACTCCTAGATGGGCCACGTGTTTGTGCCGCCCACTTGTGTCGCTTAGCATAGTCATCCAGCTACCACGGTGCAACCTTTTGGCCTCAAACAATATTGAGGTGTTCAGAATAGACTGGAAATGAGTGGAAATGAATGTTATTGAGGTTAATAATAGCGTAGGAACAACAACAACAAAAAATTCTGTGATTTTAGCTGTTTTTATGCTTTTTTCCAAAAAAATATAGATCCAAAACACAAAACCCAGAACCCAAAACACGGAAGGGTGGTTTTGGCAAAACCAATCCACAGGGCCGGATTAAGGCTTGTGGGGGCCCCAGGGCAACTAAGTTGTGGGGGCCCCCTTCAAGACACACAGAGCCGAGCAGCATAGAGCCTTCCTCCCCCCCCCCCCGAAAGCCCCACACGGAGGTCCCCCCCCATGGCCACATGAAGACAGGGGCAAACACTCACACATACACATAAACAGCATACCCACACTAACACATATACACACATTGACACATACATACACAGTATACACATATACACAACAACACATTAATATATACACACACTAAAGCAGTACATACATTCTTACTATTGAAGCAGCAGTTGCTGCTGGTACAGATGGCAAACGGACCCAGGCTTCTCCTCCTACATTAGGCATGACCCCGATATACTTATTTCCCACTGACCGCATTGGGGGCGGAGCCAAATAGGCAAGCCCCACCCCAATATTCCCATAAATCGCGGCATACGCCACAGGGGTGGGGCTTGATGTATTGGCTCGACCCCCAATGCGGGCAGTAAGGGAGGGAATGTGTGTCGGTGGTCATGCGCTATTGTGAAGCCAGTGGCCCCCTGTCCCCCTTAGAAAGCTGATGCAGCAGCACGCATGCAATAGAATAGCCGCAGCTGCAGAGCCTTCTCCCGGGAACAGGTGCTACTGGCACCTCTGACAGGTACTATAGATCTCCTCCTTGGAGATTACAGGAACTACCGGAACTACCAGAGTCATTATTTTTGTGCACAGCAGACGTCAAAAGCTTCTATACGAGCATTCCCCATCAAAGTGGCTTATTGGCAGTAAGACAACTTTTGACTAATAACCCTTGTTACAAGGGTCCCGATATTGACCTAGTGATTACATTACTTGAATTGACACTCAAACGAAATTATTTTTACTTCGATGGCAATTACTATCTTCATCTCAGGGGCTGTGCTATGGGGTCAGCAGTGGCACCGTCATACGCCAATAGTTACATGTTTATGGTGGAAAGAGATTTATTTTTTGCTAGTAAAGAGATCAGTCAGCATCTGCATCTATATTTGAGATATATAGATGACCTACTGATCTTTTGGGATGGTCCTTTGGATAAATTTTGTGAAATATTTACGTCCCAGAATGATAGTTTGCATCCAATTAAATTTACGTTTGAACATCATCTCCATTCGATACATTTTTTGGATGTAAACATCCAGAAAGATGGCAGACATGTTAAGACTAATTTATTTGTTAAAACAACTGACAGAAACAACTTGTTACTCTCAAAAAGTTTCCATCCTATTGGTCTTAAACAGGGTCTTCCATACTCTCAATTTCTACGTGTGTGTAGAATTACCAGCAATAGAGAGGAAGTAGAACCGCAACTTGATAAAATGTTAAACAAGTTTCTACAGAGAGGCTATAATTTAAGTGAATTACTTAATCAGAAGAACAAAGCATTAAAATGATCTCGGGAGCAATTGCTCACCCCTAAAGTAAATAAAACAATTGAAAACCGCATAGTCTGGGTTAACCACTATAGCCCTGAAAGTAACAACATTAAACGCTCTACATCACGGCTTTGGCCCATTGTCTCAAGTGATAAGAACTTATCTAATATTCGAGACAAAAGAATTATGTCTTGTTATACGAGAGGTAAAAATTTAAAAGATTTACTGGTCAAATCGGATGTCACCTCTAAACCACAAAGCTCGTCAAGTAATTTCTTGGTTATCAAAAACTTAGGATGCTTCAAGTGTGTTAATTGTATAACATGTAGGTATATGACCAGTGGTTCCCTGTTTTATCATCCTCTGACAGGTAAATCCTTCACGATTAGACATTTCCTGACATGTACCACCAAATATGTGGTCTATCTGATAACCTGTCCGTGTAGTAGAAATTATGTCGGGAAGACGGATAGGATGTTCAAGGAGCGGATGGCACTCCACAGAAGTGCAATTAGATTGGCACTTGAAAGGGGATCCAGTGACCAACCAGTGGCCAAACATTTTTTGGAGGCGAAA
Source organism: Taudactylus pleione (assembly GCA_031769625.1). Taxonomy (NCBI): domain Eukaryota; kingdom Metazoa; phylum Chordata; class Amphibia; order Anura; family Myobatrachidae; genus Taudactylus; species Taudactylus pleione. The sequence continues at coordinate 13,653,686 of JAUIMM010000042.1, forward strand.
CATAGTTTGGCCTCGATCAGGTATAAAATTATTGACCACGTCCCACCTAACTTTAGAGGGGGCGATCGGTCACGACAGCTACTAAAATTAGAATCCAAGTGGATTTTTTTATTAGATACACTGACCCCTAAGGGATTAAATGAACAACTAGGGCTACAATGCTTTCTGTGACCGTCTATATCAGGTTTCTTGATCTTTAATAATCAAGGACTTTGATACCTTGTTTCTGATATGTGTTTATCTGGTTCTATTATTAAGGTAACTCTTTGCCGTATTTTAATATAATCTATTGCATTTATAGGCTATCTAACCTATCTATATCAACTATGTTGAATAATTACAATGAAATTGAAAGTTTTCCAATGACTATAATGTAATTAATTACTAGGGCAGGCTTGTCTAGTAACATTTGTTCCAATATATCTATAATGTACCTAATTGGATTATTTTTGTTCCTCCTAGGCTTCCGTCTGTGTATGTGTTGTTTGTTTCCTTGGTGATGGGTGAGTCACAGTATGATGACGTCATGATGAAGCCGCGTCTGCGACGGGCTCCTGGCGTCTGTTCACTCGTGGGTGATGGTAATTAAGGTAGGATGTTCTCTTTGTCTTATGTCTTCTATATCCTGCCAAAAGGGATAATAAAGGTCCCTGAAACGTTGACAATATCAACGGGATTTTGTGCAGTTTGTTAGTCGCCGCGAGTGCCGCCATTTGCCAGTTATGAAGAATATATTGCTGTTTTGAAGACTTTGTGTAACATCTTGCCTGTGAAACTGCCGTATCCTGTATACCTGCCTATGGTGAGAAATAAAGATGCAAAGATGCTGAAGGATTTTACCCGGTCTATGTGATTCTTGTCTATATATATATATATATATATATATATATACACACACACACACTACTGTGCAAAAGTTTTAGGCAGGTGTGGAAAAAAATGCTGCAAAGTAAGAATGCTTTAAAAAATTACAAGTGTTAACAGTTTATTTTTACCAATTAACAAAATGCAAAGTGAATGAACAGAAGATAAATCTAAATCAAATCAATATTTGGTGTGACCACCATTCAAAACAGCATAAATTCTTCAATTCTTCTAGGTACACTTGCAAACAGTTTTTGAAGGAACTCGCCAGCGTGCCACTGCAAAAGGGTTAATACAATATTGTTCCTAAATTCGGCTAGCCCACTATACTGTGAAGTTGCTGTCCTACCAGTCTGTGAGCTACAATTGTACATACTCTGCTTAACATTTTGTTTATTGCTATCTGGAGATTGTGCTGTAATTTGTACAATTCTATTGATATTTATCACACCAACTATTCATCCTCAGACAGACCATTATTTGGATTATACAAGGACTATTAGCATGTTGATGGATGGATCTGGAATCTAAACCTTTTACTTTGTAAGATAATTGTTACATGTTGACAACTGAGTTGAGAATTTTGTCTTGACTACTCCCCAAATTTTTTTCTTAATTTTTTTCAGCAATTTAGAAAATATATATATATTCTTTTTTCTTTGTATGTTGGTCTTGTTGAGAATGCATGTTGTATACCAGTATTAGGCATTTTGGAATCACACACCAATTTTGTTCTTGACATGGAATGAATTTGACCCAAGATTAGATACTGTATTATTATTAATAAATATTCCATTAGTTTTATACACAACTAGTGTTGGATTTTTTTTTCATAAATATACCTTGTCAAGAAATAGACTAGCTATGCACTGTTTGATACTGTACACTGCTTGATACTGTACACTGTTTGAGACATTGGGATTTAAAATGAATGCTCATCACATCTGACAAGGTGAGTTAAATGAGACATTCTTACCCAGAAAGCTCACAATCAGTGTGCACTATTATTTTTGTTTTGTACCAAAATATATTTAAATATTTGAATATTTATCAAACGTTATAGGAAAGATTATTCTATAAGTATATGAAAGTGGCAGAATTATTATTATTATTATTATTATTATTATTATTATTATTATTATTATTATTAATTTTAATAATAATTATAATAATTGTTATTATAATAATAATAATAATAATAATTTATTATTATTATTATTATCTGTTATTCGTTAGGAGCCACTAGGTGTAATCAGCACCATACAAAAATTACATATAAAATAAAGCATAAATACAATGCACAGCAGTGAGTACAACGTGTAAATGCTATACATTACAAGGGGAAGGGTAGAGCAACCCACAGTAGCTAGAGTCAGTAGGCAGTGGTAGCTAGAGTCAACAGGCAGTGGTAGCTAGAGTCAGCAGGCAGTGGTAGCTAGAGTCAGTACGCCAGTGGTAACTAGAGTTAGTAGGGCAGTGGTAGCTAGAGTCAGCAGGCAGTGGTAGTTAGAGTCAGTAGGGCAGAGGTAGCTCTAGTCAGCAGACCTTGGCAGCTAGAATCAGTAGGGCAGAAATAGATAGTCAGCAGACAGTGGTAGCTACAGTCAGTAAGGCAGTGGTACAGTAGCTAGAGTCAGTAGGGTGGTGGTAACTAGATTCAGCAAGCAGTGGTAGCTAGAGTCAGTAGGGCAGTGGTACAGTAGCTAGAATCAGTAGGGCGGTGGTAACTAGAGTCAGCAAGCAGTGGTAGCTAGAGTCAGTAGGGTAGTGGTACAGTAGCTAGAATCAGTAGGGCGGTGGTAACTAGAGTCAGCAAGCAGTGGTAGCTAGAGTCAGTAGGACAGTGGTAGCTAGAGTCAGCAGGCAGTGGCAGCTATACTGAGTAGGGCAGTGGTAGCTAGAGTCAGTAGGCAGTGGTAGCTAGAGTCAGTAGGCAGTGGTAGCTAGAGTCAGTAGGGCAGTGGTAGCTAGAGTCAGTAGGGCAGTGGTAGCTAGAGTCAGCAGGCAGTGATAGCTGGAGTCAGCAGGCAGTGATAGCTAGAGTCAATAGGGCAATGGTAGCTAGAGTCAGTAGGCAGAGGTAGCTAGAGTCAGTAGGGCAGTGGTAGTTAGAGTCAGTTAGAGGCAGATAATCTCAACCCTATTCCTATGAACTGTCTACAGAAGGCCAGTTGGTGAACTTTGCCTGGCAGTAAATTCTGATCTTATACCATTCTTCCCTCTGGCGTAAGTCACCACAAGTAAAATGTTCCCAATTTAGATATACTAATGTTGGGAGGTATGATCATGACACTTCTCCTGTTACATGCAGCACTGTACTCATTAACACAATCACTTGAGTGGAGAGGTCATCATCTCTTACTAGATCAACACACTCAACAACGCAATAGCTTATTTGCTAAACATTGTTCAACCCCCACACACTTATATTGTCCCAGGTGAAGACTTAAATCATGGTCAAACCCTAGAGAATAGCACCTTAACAAAATATTTCTGACTAGGGTCAGCTGTTTTATTGTCTCCATAAAATAATTAGAGCAGCCCCCTCGCTGCACCCAGAGAAAACCGACTTGGTGCCGGCAAGCAGGCACCCCTTTTTCGCTGCACCATCTTCCCAGTGACTTCTTCAGAAAGATGGTGCCCCACAGTGACAGCAAAGACTGTGTGGCACTGTGCACATGTAGTGCATAACGAGACATACTTTGGGCCCAGGTGCTAGACGGAGGGGCTTTACTTGTTTCATATTGTAATAAAGGGATCTGTATGAAATAACGGTGGCTGTTTAGCCATTGGTTCAAATCCTGACAGGAGAAGCCTGACAGGAGGAGACCCCGACGCCAGCTGGTATGTACCCTAACCCTCCCCTCTCCCCCCCTAACCTTAAAACTTCAGGGGTGGTGCCTAACCCTAAGTCCCCCCAGGGGTGCCTGCAACCTAACCCCCCCTTCCCGCACCCTAAACCTAAACCTCCCGGGGAGGGTGCCTAGCCCTAATCTACCCCCAGGGGTGCAAACAAAAAGTATGGTGGTCGCTCACATCAGCTTAATGACATTGCACAGGTGCTTGTAAAGGGTGGGGTTTACACTGAGCTACAGAAAAAAAGGGATTTTCCCTCCAGCACACTGCAGCTATATCACCAAAAATACTTGAATCCTACATAATAATAGAAATTCAGAGGTATTAGATACATACAATTGCAAATATATGAATAAGCGCCGGGCAAACGTCAAGGCTCCTCTATACCGGCGTCCCTAACATTATGGGGTTCACGTCCGAGGTGCAGGGAACCCCAAAAGAATCTAGCCAAGGACCATCCCCAGGGCATCACACGAAAAAGGGAAAAAACCCTAAAACTCCCGGGGTGGTGCCTAACCCTAAGCCCCCTTCCTGCACCCTAAACTTAACCCTCCTGGGGGAGTGCCTAGGCATAACTTACCCCCAAGGGTGCCTAACCCTAACCCTCCTCCATAGAGCTGCCTAACCCTAATATCCCCCCCAAAAAACCTAACCCTAACCCCGCTACACTCCCTAAACCTAACCCTCCCCCTCCCGCAGCTAACGCTAAGGACAACCTGGACTTACCTCGTTCGGGTTGGCGTCCTTGGGTTTTCCGGCTTCGGTATAAGATAGGCGTCGGTATTTTGACACCTATCTTAAGTCCCCCGTCAGGCTGTCGTGATATAGACCGCCGGCATATAGAACGCCGGCATTTAGTCCGCCAATCTATAAACTGCATCCCGTAATAATACCATATCCATATTCAATTAGATGTTTATCCAGCTTATGCATGGCAATGTTTATATTTATATATGATGATTTCTGCAGGTTGTAACATTTTAAGAGAACTCCACTAACACTAGTCTCTATTAATTTATATATATAAAGCATGGGGCTATGTATTATTGCAGACCATTGTGGTTCTTCTCTATTCACTTTCACTTTCAAGTTAGAAGTTACAAGGGTCTTTGGAAAGAAAAGTAATTTATTTTAACTCTGAGTAAATATCAACTTTCCAATATCAGTTGATAGAACCACGCTCCTTTCATTGCTGCAGCACTCTCTAATCCCACTATATGATGAAGACCATCTTCTGAATCATTCAGTATCTTTTATAAAAATCAAAAGCATTTATAAATGCAACAAAATATGATCGCACTGCTCCATAATTATGACCAGCCTGCAGTGACTGCCGCTAATATATTCTTTCAGATCCAACCTTTTTCAAGTTGAAAATTTAAAGCAGCGGTCTCATAAAAAAATGGGGGTTGGGGAGGGGGTACAGTACTGTAGCTTAAGAGAAGATACCATTTCCAAAAGATTATATCTGACCACATATGAGCGGCACGGACTGCTCCAAGTCTTCAACTTAATTTAGAAAATGCTGAATAGATGTTAAGACCAAAGAAGAGTCAAATATTAGGGTTATGTATGCTTCTATATAGAGACATTAGGATTTTTGGTTTCTTACCATTGAAATCTTTTCTCTGAATCAGGCTGGGGGACACTGGACCATGGGGTTGTCGCTGGGTGAGCAGGAGCTGGCACTTAATTACTGTAACTGTAAGAACATTAGCTCCTCCCTCTGCAATCACCAGAAGGCCAGTACAATCTTATGAGTCTGTCAAGGAGAAGCAGTAACCCAGTGAAACTGTTGGAATCAACAACAAAACAGAATCGTAGGGAAAGGACAAAGAACAACAAACCACTGCACAACTGAACGTGAGGGAGGGAACGCAGTGTCCCCCAGCCTGATTCAGAGAATAGAATTCAACGGTATGTAACCAAACATCCTTTTTTCTCTATCATCAGGGCCGAGGGACACTGGGCCATGGGACGTTCAAACGCTGCCCCCAGGGGAGGGAACGCTCAGGCTGCCTGGCCGGAGAACTGTACTCCCATAGTGGGTACTGCTGGAGGCAAGAACCTGAACTGTAAAAACTTGTGAACATGTGGATAGAGGACCAGGCAGGGCCGCTATCAGGGGGGGACTGTCCCGGGCCCGGACACTCCGACAAAAAAGGGGGCCCGGCCTGCTCCTACCACTCGCCCACCGCCGCTGCTACTTTGGATGAATGGGGCCACTTACCCACCCCTGCTTCCTGGTCCCCAAGGGAGCCTGCCGCCCGCTGCGAACTAGGTGCCTGTCCGTCCCTTCTGCCGATGTAACTTTATTGTACATCGGCAGAAGAGGCAGACAGGCCTCCCGTTCATGGAAGGTGCTGGGCTCCTTATCCGGCGCGCTCTAATGAAGAAGAGAGGAGCCGCGCCATCACCAGCCTGGCCCTGGAGCAAAGGCCCGGGGTAAGATTTAGATGCTGCCTAGCTGGGGGCTGCAAGAACACTGCGCAGGGCTGGAGAGAATATATATATATATATATTGTATGTACTGTTATAATATGTGTGTGTGTGTACTAGGCACATATGCTGCATGCGCAGATGCAGTTGTATATACCGATATGCAGGGGTATGTGGCTGGTGCGGCCACACAGGGCGGGATCACCTGGGGGGGTGGTATTAAGTTTCCATACTTTCGAGGGAGGGGGGCCCTGCCCTGCCTATTTTGGCAGTCCCGGGCCCCACAATTTCTGATGGCAGCCCTGGGACCAGGTATCTGCACGGTAGAGCTGTGCTGCCGAGGCTCTGTGCCACGCTGCTCAGGAGGTCGACACTGCCTGTGTAGAATGTCGGTCCAGTGCTGGTCGCTCCACACTGGAATAAGCCTGAGTGATGACTGAGTGGATCCAACATGCTATGGTCTGCCAACCACATTTCTGGGTGTTGTACAGAACAAGCAGAGAATCTGTCTGAAGAAAGTCCCATCCACGTAGATCTGCCAGACATGGACTACGTCTAATAGAGCCAGATCATCCCCATTTTTGGAAATCGTCGATTGAGGAAATACCGGAAAGACAATTTCCTGGCTTAAGAGGAAAGCCGAAAACACCTTCGGTCAGGATATAGGAACCGTACGGAGGACTGCCCCATCGTCATGGAATATGAGAGAAAGGTGGCCTGCAAGACAAACACCCAACTCAGAAACACGCTGAGCTGAGGCAAAAGCTATAAGGTAGACTAACTGTCAAGTAACGAACTGAAGGTCCGCCGAATCCATAGGCTTAACAGGAGCCTGCTTGAGAGCCTAGAAGACCAGGTCAAGATCCCACAGAGTTAACGGCGGATGAAACGGTGGCTGAACCCGTAACACAATGTGTAAATAAGGTCCACCAAACCTTTGCAAGAAGGGTGAGTTACAGCCAGAAATAAGCAGCCAGCGCCGAAATCTGCACCTTCAAAGAAGGAAGCCATAAACCAGCCTCCAAACGCTTCTGAAGGAATGGCAAAAAAAATGAAAGGCAAAACCTTGAAACATGAATTCTGCTTGCTTTCCACACTACCTGATATAGATCTTCCAGACCCTGTAGTAAGTGTATGACAAAACCGGTTACCGACCCCGCAACATAGTATGGATCACTGAAAGAGGAAACCCCCAGCCTTGTAGAGCCCGGTCTCAAAAGCCAACCGAGGAAGATCCTCATGCAGAAACCGACCCTGCAGCAGGAGATATGGTTGCAGTGGAAGACACCATCTGGACCTACAGACAGGTTGAGAACATCAGCGTACCAGGACTTGGACGGCCAGTCTGGAACCACCCAGATCACAGTCACCCCTTGATCCGTGACCCGCTTGAGCACCTGAGGCAACATCGGATTTGGGGGAAAAAGATAGGCCAGACCGAAGTCCTATGGAACCGTCATGGCATGAACATTGCTGTGACCTCCGGAACGAAGGCCACCTCCTCACGCTCCTGGTGCCTAATTTACATACGCAACTGCTATTGCATTGACAAGAATTATAGAGTATAATGTTTGTCTTTAAAGTTCCCCACAATATCCAGTTTCCATAATCAAAACAGGATATTGGCCCTCATTCAGAGCCGCACGTTAACAACAGTACGCTCGTTGCGTTCCGATGTTGACTAACCGCGCATGCGTCGGTGTTACACTGCGCATGTGCGTACGGCAGATTGCGAGCTTTTTTTCTCTCGTTCCTAAAATAGCGTACAGGAAGTGACATGTCAAATGTGATTGACAGAACAGGGCGTTTTTGGGTGTTGACGGGGGTGGAGATGAAAAAACGCAGGCGTGGCGAGGCGTTTTTGGGGCGTACATACATTAGCAGATGCGAACGTCAAATGTGTTCGGACCGTCTCATACGTCACTGGAACATCCGCTTTCCCTTCAAAATGCTCGCACAGCTTAGGGTCAGGATTTCTCGACCACATTGGCGATGGCCTTCTCCTCCGTCCCGGGACTCAACGATGGTGCTGCGATTAATCGCGGCTGGTCAGTAAAGTAATTAGTGTTGGATTGAAAACCGGCTTGGTATGTGTTTGGAAAGCAGTTTATTGGGATAGCACAAAAGCGTACGCAGGTGGAAATCAGAGCTGCTAATGTCATGATTACACAATCAATTAGCGTACATTTTGGGTGTTTTATTTTGGACACAATTTGTTGGTTATGGCCTATTGTAACAATAATGTCATCATGTTTTAATTAGCTCCCCTTTTTTTTGGTTTACTGTGGAATTTGCATCGCTATGTGATTTTTTAAACGTTCCTTAAAGAGGCCTTTTTTTTTTTTTTTAAGAGGGTCAGTTTTTGCCTTTAGGGCCAGGATTAAATGTAACCCATTTGTACAATAATGTCACAATACAATGTCAGTTTTTTGTTTTAAATTTATTGTTTAAACACAAACTAATTGGCCTAATATTTTTTGGCCTTTTTTTTGTGGCAAAGATATTTGTTAAAATAAAAAAAAAAGCCATAACTGGTAACATAAACGTAAATACCAAATTTAAAAAAATTTCACAAGAAAGGAGAGGGAAGTTTTGACCAGAAAGGAATATGAGCCAAGCACAGAAGGAGTGTGGGCATTGCTGTCACCGTTTTCTCGCCCGTTTGGCTGGGTGAGGGTGGGCGCCAGACCGGGTCCGGGATGCCATCGGGCTGGCCTGTCCAGAGGCAGATGTTGTGGCCTCTGGACTAGGCACAGGGCTAGGCACATTTGGAAGATTGGCTGATGTTGTGCCAGAGGTGGAGGATCCGGATGTTCCGGCAGGAAGGGAGGTCGGCTCCACCATGTGCTGGCGAACGAGCTGCTCCAGGGCATCGGCGATGCGGATGTTGGCCCTGGTATTTTCCGCCAGGGCCTGAGCAATGGTCACGTTGGCCGCAGCATTTTGCTCCAGGGCCTCAGCCACCCGTATCAGACTGGCGTCCATCCTCTGCAGAATCTCCGTATGGAAATCCGATTTAAAATTGAGTTCTGTGAGGAGGCCCACTGCCTGCGAGGGGGCACGCCCTGGACTGGCTTCTGCAGGGTCCTCAGCCGGATGTACTGGTTCCTCCCCTGCAGAGCCAGCAGAAATTCTGCGGCCAAGGCTCCCCTCTGGAGCAGACTCATCCGCCTCTGTCTCTGTTAGGAAAATTGCGAAAAGACTCACATTACAATCTACATATTGGCACAATAGCATTTCAGAGTTGGTGACATCACAAGACTTACCTTGGCCAACATGAGGAGCCGCAAAGTCTGGCATGTCCGTAACCATGTTGGACACGCCAAACACCTCCACAGCCTGCACACACCCCTGTGCCAGCTCTTCTAAGTCTGTCAACTCCAATGACACAGGGGTGGGACCCCCACCTGTCCCCCTTGCATGCCTAGCCCTGTCGGCAAGTTTTTGCTTGAGACGATATTTGAAGTCTGCCCATCTGTGGAATGAAATTGGAACCATTATCCTTTGTTTTACAATGGGGTTTGTTTATAGGATGGGAAAGTGTTTACTTACCGCCGTTTGACATCCCGGGCTAGACGGACATAATCACCCACCCTATTGACAGCAACGGCGACCTCCTCCCACATTCTCCACTTCTGGCTTTGGCTCATATTCCTGGCTGCCTGGGGCAGGATGTCAACGCACTTCTGGATCAAAACCTCCATCTCCTTGCTTGTGAAATGTGGCTGCCTTTTTTTTTTGGCAGCTTTGGCGGGTTGACTGGGGCCAGCAGTCTCATCCATGTCATCCTCCTCACCTATTTGGGTAAATATGCAGATTTAGCCACTTCACAACTTGCACAATATTATGTTTTAAAAGAATCATTGAGACAAAATGCATGAAGGCCTTACCGCCGGATTTTTGGCCATTGTTTCCCTGGTATGAAGCCATGTCTCTGCTTCCAGAATGAAATCAACCAGAAATTAACTGTGATTTCGTGACGTATTTATACATGCGTCCTTAGTTTGCGGCCGCATCATTGATTGTGCGTCCCTATGATTCATCCTTAATTTGTGCGGGAAAATAAACACTATTTATGGCTTGGTGTGTGTGGAGTCGAGGTTGCGTTGTTGGATTGTTGGCGGTTAAGTTGGTTGGATTTGGTTGTTTGCGGTTGGAGGATTTGGCGGAGTTGGGTTTTTTTTTGTTTTGCTACAGTTGTTTTGGTTTTCCGTTCGCATTTTTTTGGTTTATTTTTTTCCATCGTTTCCTGATTTGGTAAGTTTTGTGCAGTCTAATTTGTGGCCAATTGGTGTCTACTTCTGGTTTTTGGTTTTATATATTTTTTTTTACACTAATTTCATCTTTTTTAGTTTGTTTTGGCTCTCGGACCCAAAGACCTTTTTGTTGGAAATCTTATATATTCGAGTTGGGTAAGTCCATTTTTTTTCTTGCATTTGCGAACTAATTAATGCATTTTTGCCTGTTGGTGTAGTGACTTGCATTTGCGAACTAATTAACGCATTTTTGCCTGTTGGTGTAGTGACTTGCATTTGCGAACTAATTAACGCATTTTTGCCTGTTGGTGTAGTGACTTGCATTTGCGAACTAATTAACGCATTTTTGCCTGTTGGTGTAGTGACTTGCATTTGCGAACTAATGAACGCATTTTTCGAGGCTTATTCATCATGTAAACCAGTTTTGCTTTTCCCTTTTTCATTTTTGGGGTCCATTTGACCCCTATTTGACGTACGGTGTGCAATGTCGTTTTCATCGATGGCCAAATGTGTGTTTCGGCTATTTTATGTGTTGGCTGGCACCAATTTGACAAACAAAAAATCACCCTCTAAATTTTTGATGTCTCATTTTTGGCTTTTTTACAGTTTATACGTATCATGACAATACCCCGGCATGTAAGCAGCTATGGATGGTATCATAAAGCTAAGTTGTTTTATGTTACTTTTGGGGTGGCTCAAAAGCCTTACATTGTAAACTTTGAATTTCAGGTAGATCTGGGGCGAATTGTTCTGGCCCTGCTCCCGGAAGACGACCAACCTCAAACTCGTCCCAGGCGTAGGCATCGTAGGCATGCAAGGCCCCAGATATTTCGAACACGTGTCACCCTTTTTGGAATGCCCGATGATGAGGTTTTAAGACGCTACCGTCTACCTCCCAAAATCATCATAGACACTCTCTCATTAATAGAAAGTGATCTTGAGCGGCAAATTGACAGTCCAACAGCAATACCACCACTGACGCAATTTATGGCGGTGTTACATTTCTGTGCCTCAGGATCGTTTCAAACAACGGTGGGAATAGTGGCGGGCATCTCACAATCCTCCTTTTCCCGGATCCTGAGGGCAGTGATGGAGGCACTTTTCAAGCACCTCCATCATTTTATTAAAATGCCTTTGGATATGGGTGCCCTTAGTGTGGCCAAGGCCAATTTTTACCAAATAGCTGGCTTCCCACACATCATAGGGGTTGTGGATGGTACTCACATACCACTTCAGCCTCCAGCACGGCTGGAGGCAATATTTAGAAACCGTAAACACTATCACTCCCTGAATGTAATGGAGGTATGTGATGCCTCCCTCCAGATCCTGTCCCTGAATGCTAAATTACCAGGAAGTGCTCATGACTCCTTCGTCATCCGGCAATCAGGGATATGGCAGAAATTAACCAACCTACAAGCTGGTGATGCGTGGCTTCTGGGTAAGTGGAGACCTTTAGTACATAACAATGTTAAGCTTGATACACAGTGTTCCTGATGTTGGCTATTTTTTTTCACAGGAGACAGTGGATACCCTTGCATGTCCTGGCTGCTCACTCCTTATTTGGCTCCCACACCAGGGCCACAAAGTGCGTATAATTCCGCACTTACAGCCACCAGGCAAGTGGTGGAGCGCTGTATCGGCCTTTTAAAAGGCCGATTCAGATGCCTCCACCGCTCTGGTGGCGAGCTCATGTATGTGCCGGATATGGTGTCTAAAATTGTGGTCCTGTGTGGGATATTTCACAACATTGCCATAAGGAGTGGTGTCCCAATGCAGCCAGAGGATGCCTTACCTGAGGATGGCCCCCCCGAGGTTGGTCGGAGGTCAGTATGTGGGGGGGCCATACGCGATGATGTGGTGGCCAGATTTTTTAGGTAAGTTGTAACAAAACTACAGTGTTTATACCTAATGTGTTTGTGTTTGTTTGCGAACATCTAATTTTGTGTTTTTTTTCTCACCATCTTCTGTTTGTTCACATAATCTTTGGCACTCCAACGCTCACTACTTCCTGCTACCCTTACCAAACCTGGATCTGGTCCTTTTGGGCATATATTCTGGAACCCATATTGCAACGCCATGTTTGTGGAATCATGTTGGCATGGTCCTTCGTCAACCAGTTCTTGATTTTTTGTTTTTATTTAAATATTTCTTGGTATGTGTTGTATTTGAATTTATCACTGTGTTCTTTTTTTGGGAGTGACCACTTTGTTTTCTCTGTTATGTTGTGAATAAATGTTTGGAGAGTGAAATGGTCTTCCTTTTTTGGGACGTTAACAGCAAGTGCAACCAGGTTAACACAAGTTACATTTGACTAAGGGGTAATCCAGTACTGACGCCAGTTGAGCTAAACTGAAATATGTTTTCAGCTTCCCAACCCACACCAAAAGGAAGCCTGGCCCAACCTTGGGATTTGTAAGATTGGCCTAAGCAGCTTGCGCACCAACTAGGAACCTGTAAAATGTAGAAATATGTAATTGACACTACACCCAAAAAGGGAAATGACATTGTTACTGTTATGTGTTTCTTGTGTCTGTTTGACATACAAAGACAAAACACAATCTAACTTTTAAAAAAGGGAATTCCTTGCAGGAACAGTCTACTTATGTCATGCTAAACTATCTTGGTTTTGGATTTCAAAAATGAGCCAGAACGTATATTTGTATGAATAAATTTATTTAGAAACGTTAACAAAAATAAAAAAACTACTGGCGAAGGAGGCCAGACAGCCGGTCGAGGCCCACCAGAATGCCGATTACATGTTGCCGCATCTGGCCAACACAATCCGCCACCTCTTGCCGACGCCTCTGTTCCTCTGTGGGTGAGAAAAGTGTGTGGGTTAATACAACAATAGGGAATCCACATTAAAAAAACAAAAACACAACCAAATCACTCCTAAACCTAAAAATAAAAAAAAAAAGGGGGTGCTGCCAAAAATACAAGGCCTATGTACAAATTCCCACAGGTGTGATATGTGTATGTTGAAATCACCAGGAAGAGGTAAAGGCAAACTGCAAAATCACCAAAAGTCAAGCCACAAAAATACGAAGAAAGGCACGACACATGATTACATACAAACAGTTTGTGCTTTAAAAAAAAACAAAATAAAAACATACCGGGAGCCAAAACGGGAGCTCCGGAAATGCCTCCATGATCCTCCTCGGAGGATCCGTCATTCCCCAAAGAATGGGGAGGAGTTATGATGGACTCCGGGGAGGGGGTAATTGGAAGAGGGGTGGGTGGAGGAGAGGGGGAAGTGGGACGGAGGGGAAGGAGGCCCGACATTTCCGGGAGAGGGTCTGGGAAGGATGGGGAGGAGTGGGGAATAGGGGAAAGATTTGGGGTGGAGTGTTGGCTGGGGGTTGGGGATAGTGGCCGGGAACGCCGTCTGGACGGACGGTGACGGCGGAGTCTTGGCTGTCCCCCTAAAATATGTCAAAGAAATTGCGGTTAGTTTATGGACAAATCCGGGCACCAAAACTAAAAAAAAAAAAAAAACCCAAAAAATAAGCCAAATAGGAGTAGAATGAATAAATCAGAAATAGAGGGAAAACATGCACACGCAGATATGAGTACAAATAATAAATAGGACAGACAGGAAAACATGCACACGCAGATATGAGTACAAATAATAAATAGGACAGACAGGAAAACATGCACACGCAGATATGAGTACAAATAATAAATAGGACAGACAGGAAAACATGCACACGCAGATATGAGTACAAATAATAAATAGGACAGACAGGAAAACATGCACACGCAGATATGAGTACAAATAATAAATAGGACAGACAGGAAAACATGCACACGCAGATATGAGTACAAATAATAAATAGGACAGACAGGAAAACATGCACACGCAGTTTGCCCCACAAACACAAACATTAAAACCACAATACATAACACTTACTTTCCAAGATCTGCATGCGAAAGCATGCCAGCAAGCGGGGCGTTCGCCGTTGCAGGTCAGACCACCTGCGCTCCAGCTGCCCGATGTTGCGGCGTGAGCCGAAGGACCGCAGGCGGGACCGTGCCTCCGCATACGCGGAGCGCTTCTGCCGGTTGGTCATGGGTTGAGGTTGGCTGGTGATCCGGCGATCCATGACCTCCGTAAGCACCAGCAGCTCGCGCCTGGTGAATGCGGAGGCTCTCATGATGGCAATGGTGTTTTTCTTAAAAATCATTTTTGATAAAGTGTGTAAAAATTTTCTGATTGGCTAATGTATTTTGGAAATTAACAGGAGCAATTTTATTGGTTAGTGTATGAGTCATGTGTTCGACAGGGCCAGAAATCTCTGGAGAGTTATGATAGGCTTGATGCAGTGACATGCGTAAGCAAATTTAAATAAAGAAATGAACCCCGGGAAATATGCGGGGATCCACAGCAATAGAACAATTCTTTAATTGTGGTTCACATGTTTTTTGAACAATAAAAGCGAATGTTTCATCCGTACGTATTCTGCGGGTAAACACAAACACGGACAAGAGTAAAGTTTCTTGCATTGTGTTGAAAAAAAACAAACAATTAAGCTAATTGATACATTGATTGGCATGATACGATTGAGGGAGGTAGGCAGAATAAAGGAGCAGGTAATCGACATCTGACAAGGCCACTTCCTGTTTATACTTGTGCGTGCGTTCCTTTCAAGCCATTTCGGGGATGTACGCTCGCTATTTCGTACGCTCGTTAGTTAGAGGAGGGGTCGTCAGAGTTTAGGGAGGAATTTTAGATGCGAACGAAAATACGAGCGAGCCATTGAATTTAAATATTTTTGTACGTACGCCTAACGTACGTGCGCCCGCTTGCGAGTGGGTCTGAATGAGGGCCATTGTTCATACTGTTCTGAATGAAACGCTCCATATGTTGTATGTTACCATTTACTCCTAACTAATGTGAACTGATATGTAAAAGCACCAATCACACCTCAATAAATATTCACTATTAGGATAACAATGTTTTAGGAGAACCACTTATCAATACTTTATTGACAACAGTGTGTACAGAAAATACACATACTCCTGGTATAATTAATGGTTGATTCTCATATATTGTGTATTGAATAAATGGATTCCTGTTATTTACTGTAAGGAACCATATAGAATTAAGTGTTTTACTACAAACTATCTTCGCTTAGCTGTCACTTTTGAATATAATACATTAGATACTGGCTGATCTATTAAATGGCGCTAATCCTCTAACTCATATAACCTGTCATTTTGATATATGGTTTCTGATCGAATGTAGAAAGTATAATTCATTTGAACTGTATAAAAAATAAATATAGACAGAGATTTAATAACGCCATACAATCGGTAATAAGAAATTTGGGAGAATAGCGAGGACACTGCATTAATTTTAATACACATATTCTATTCTTTGTCACTCTATATTTTTAACTAATTTTCGCTATCTATTTTTTATTTTTTTATATTATTGAACAATAATAAAAGTTATGTTTTAATTTAATATAAGGATTCTCTAGTGCACCACCTATTGGACATTTCAGTTATCTTCGTTGTCTGACTGAACCCAAACTGGCTGGCCAGCCAGGAGAGACTGGACATTCAAAAGAGCTAGACAGATGTCTTGGAGCTTGAGCACAAAGATCAGTAGGACAGCTACCAATGACCACCAAAGACCATGAAGACAGAATGTCATGGCACCCCAATCGAGGAGACTTGCGCCAATGGTTACAATGACCCAAGCCAGTGTGACCAAGGATCGACCAAAGAGCAGATGATCGAAAACCAGCCACTAACGGAGGTATAGACAAGTGCTGGCAGACAGATCAAGTAGAAAGAACAAGAGGGACTCCGTGAACCTGGACCCATTCCAGAGAATCTCCAACTGGAATTCCTGGGAGTAGAACCTGGTGTACTGAAAGGTCTCGAAGATAGAGACCCTAGTGCCCCACAGTTTCATGCACAACAAGATGGATAGTTGAGGCACCGACAGTACCACAGAGACCAAATCCTGGAAGGTCCGGGCTTCGGACACTAGTAGAAAGACTCGCTGGAGGGAGGTGAAGATCACCCCCCAGGTGCTGGCTGTATTAGGTGAAACTTCTCGAAATTCCAGATACAGCTGGGATTCTGAAGTTCCTGTACCTGCAACCGGGAAGCTGAATCAGCCTTCATGAGCAGATAGTCCAAATAAGGAATGACCGTTATACATTCCTTGTGCAGAAGGCTTGCCATTGTTGCCATGATCTTAGTGAACCGGGCGGAGCTGCAGCTAAACCAAATTACATGGCCTGGAACTAATAGTGAGCTGTGCCGACCGCAAACTGGAGGACAGAGCGATTAACTGCCCAAATAGAAAACTTGAAGGCACGTGTACCTGACATGGAGTGAGGCCAAAAATGTGTTGATCGGCTCACCGATCGGAGAGATTACATCTGAAAATGGTCCATCGAAAGCCTGCTGTTTAAAGCCCACAGATTCCAAATCAGCAGGAAGGAGCCGTTCGGTTTCCAAATGAGGAATAGAGTGGAGTAGAAACCCAATTTCCAACACAGCACTGGACCTGGAGTAATAACTCCTTTGGAAAGCAGAGTATATACAGCCTGGTCTAAGGCCACTGTTCTTCGCATCCCAGGGGAGACTGGTGGTGACAAAACGCTGTGGTGGAGGATCCTGAGGTTGAATATTGAACCCCTCAAAATGATGCTCAGGCATCTAAAGACGCTAGGTGTCTCAGGAGCCTTGGGTCCTGAGTGTCTATAGGTCCCAGAAAAACGTCCCTTTGGCACAGAACCCCTGCAGGGAAAAGACACAGCTCCAGTGAGTAGTCCTTTAGATGGCGCCCCCACTCCCTGAAAGGAAGAGCACAAAAACGTGGACACGCTGCTTGGGGCAGCCCCAGGAAGAAAAGTTCTCCTCCTAGCAGTGGCTTGGGAAAGAATAGCATCCAACTCTGGCACTAAAGCGCTTCCAAGGAGCGCTTGTATTCAGAATATGCTTCCCCAGCGCGGAGACATAGGGCCTGCCGAGCGGCAAGCCATAGTGGAGACCCATGGTGCTATCTGAACCTGTCTTGCACCACCTCACCAACATAGTCCGCAGCGGCAAGGAGTTGCTCCACGAAGTCCAGCAAGGAATCCCAGAACACGGCCCTATTTAGGCCTACAACAATTTTGTCGACCCGAGTCTCCATTGCTTGGCCAGATGCAGAGGCCAATGAGGGCCAGATAACCACCCTGGAACCCAAAAAGATAGACATAAGACATCCTCAAAATTTCTAGTCTAAAGGAACTGTAAAGGACGCCGTACTTTGCACCGGAAGCACCTTATGCTGAACTAGGCAAGCCACCGGGCCATCCACCTCGGGAGACAGTTCCAACTTAGTCATATGATCCGCTATTAGTGGATAAAGAGAGCAATTTACGAGGGACATAAAACCTTCTATTCTGCAATTTCTAGGCCTAGTCAACAAGATCCGAAAAGATCTGATGAAGCACAGAAAGTGACCACCTTGCGCCGACCTTTAAATTGCCCAACCGCCTCTGCCGGGGCAGCAATCTCTAAGTAGTCCAGGCTGCTGGAACGCCCATAATGAGGTCAGCAATGTCGTGCCCTGAGGAAGAGTCCAAGTCCTCAACCTCAGAGAGGACCACTTTCGCCCTCCTACTCTTTTGAATCCAAGATGTCCGCTGAATTCATGGCAGACAGAAGGCGTTTGTGCACCGTGTGCACTTGAGGATCGACAAAAAATTGCTCAAGATTATAAAACTCTAACTAAAACTGGGGCTGCCCAGCAGCCCCCACCAAACGTGCCCAACTCCTACGGGCACTTACACAACACTGGCTTTCTGGGGGTTGCAGGGGAGAAGCTATTGTTCTTAAAGTTACAGTAGTTAAGTGTCAGCTCCTGCTCACCCAGCGACAACCCCATGGTCCAGTATCCCCCAGCCTTGATGATAAAGAAATAGGGCCTGATTATGAATTGCATGCAAAAGCACACACAGCGCTGTCTATTGGCGATCATCCGTCTGCGACTTTATGCAAATGCCACTACAAACTCCTGCCTTTGCATACTTCCATGCGGCCGAATGTGCACGGTCTGAGATTACCTCTTTAAGCGTCCGTGCACGCTGTAATACTGCGTGGTGCGTCTTTCTACGCCACCATCAGACACAAAATTGAAACATGTACCTGTCCCATGGCAGGTGCAGTTTCTCTGCCTGAATACAGCCTCCTGTGTCTGAAGCTGTGCGTCTGTGAATCTAGCTGTTTGTATTGGCACGTCCCAGTCACTGCCCAGGAATTTCCATCACTTTTTCACCACATTTATGATACCGTTGATCCCAATTGCAACAACAACTTTATGCGCACACTCTTTGTAACATAAGCACCGTAGGAGTTTTCAAAAATTTTTGTGCATGTGCAGTTGCAAAATATTGCTCAACTATGTGAAAATTGTCATTGTGTGCGGATTGTGTGCTGCTCAAAATCAGGCCTACAGTGTTGGGCCCAGGTAGGCCCCAAATAACTGGCTTAGGATAAATACGTTAGATTCCCTTTCACTAGCTCATGCAGGGGGGGGGGTTTCTGAGTACCCAGAAACCCCCCCCAACCAACCAATTTTTTTTTCCGGAGGACCACCCATGATCGAAGCTGCACCGCCGCTGCCTACTCAGCTGTCAGCGCTTTTGCGTCAGGTGCTTTCATACCATATATATATTGTAAGCTTGCGAGCAGGGCCCTCTTACCTTTATTGTCTGTCTGTTGTTACTACCCAGTTTGTTTCTATTAACGTTATTTCCATTTGTAAAGGGCAACAGAATATGCTTCGCTATATAAGAAACTGTTAATAATAATAATAATAATAATAATAATAATAATATATATGAAATATGGAAACCCCCCCTAAAAATCCTGCGTTTGCCTCTGCCTTTCAAATATAGTTCAGATTTATCTAGATTGATTGTGAAAACAGAAACAGTCCAAAAGTTGATGAGTTTGGAGAGCAACAAAGTAATAATAATAAAGGAGCAAGTGCGCAGCCCTAGCGGGTACTGTATGTCAAGTCATTCCAATCCTCTGATCCAATAAGCCACAGATCAATAGGCGGTGAGAGAGTTATAGGAATACTAGCTGATGTGCCCGGTTTCACCCGGGTAGACCCTTGACATTTACTGTTACCATTTCCATCTCACCACACCAGTAACACATTACTTCCTTCACCTATGTAGTAATGAAGCCCCTCCCTCTCTGCTATAATTACCCTCACCTCAAATGTACTCTAACACATTTCACTCCCTCACCTCTGTAGTAACACGTTATCCTCGCTCACCTCTGTAGTAATACATTTCCCTACCTCATCTGTGTAGAAATACAATCCCTCCCTCACATCTGTAGTGACACATTACCCTCACTCACCCCTATAGCAACACATTCACCTCCCATGCCTCTAATGCAGCACATTCTTCTCCCATACCTGTGTAGTAACATATTCCCGTCCCTCTATAGTAACACATTCACCTCCCTCACCTCTATAGTAACACATTCCCTTCGCTCACCTCTATAACACATTACTCTCATTGCTGTTGTAACACATTTTCGTCTCTCATCTATGTAGTATCACATCCCTTCTTTCACACCTGTACCAACACATTACCCTCCCTCACCTGTGGCCTAAGAAAATCACATTTTACCCCTTTGCAGTGCTGTCTGCCTCATAAGCCATGTCAGGATCATGCGGCTAGTGGTGGCTCCAGAGGTGCGGCTGCAGCATAGTCCAATATTCAAATAGGGGAGACACACCAACTGCCAGTGATGTTTGGCAGTAGATGGAGTGACAGTTGGTGTGGGTTCCCTATTTGAATATTGAGCTGTGCTGCAGCCACGATAATTCAGTCAGTCAGTCCACTGCATAGGTGGAGGAAACATTTTAGCCCTATTCACCCCCTTAGGAGTCGAATTTCAAAAAATCCCTGCTTAGTGGGCACCTACATAATGGAAGGCATATAGTCCGTAATTTTCATATTTCTAGGTCCAGGGGTTCGGGCTCGACGTTGGTGCCTCCGGGGGTGTTACACACTCATACTTACCCACACTCACACATACTTACACACACTTACATATACTTACACACACTTACAAATACTTACACACACCGCTGCAGAAGACCGGATCCTGATGCTGGAGGAAGAAGACACGGCTTCAGAAGGTGAGTAATTACTGACTAATTAAGCTAATTGGAAGCTTCAAATTGCTTAATTAGGCATTGGGGAGGGGGGGGGGGGGGGAGTGTTCCCAGAGCAATTCCCGACCATGGTTCCTAAAAATATGGATTATAAGAAAAAACTGGTCATGCTCTGGGGCTGTGAGAGAGAAAATAATAAAAAAATTAAAAACTCTGCACCGGATTGAATAGCAAAAGTCCCGCACCTACAGGAAAAACCCCACAGATGGGGGATTTTTGCTATTCTCACACCTACTTGAATACACATCTGTGAATCAGTCAGTCAGAACATTAAAAAAAAAATATATATATATATATATATATATATATATATATAATTAAATTGATACAACTGGTACCAAAACATCTGTGGAAAAAGATTTCATAAAAATAAGTCCAAGAAATGGAGTCAAAGGTGTGTATGAACTCCTATATTTATTTTGTATTGGACAGTAACTTTACACTGTTATTCACTTGGTGCCTGCTTGACGATTTGGAGTCGTGCTCCTACCCTTGGTTTTGGCCCCTAAATATTCTTGTCTGGCTATAAAAAGTTAGTTCACTTCAAATATTGTAATTTCATATTGCCGATGATTAGCAACTTTGCCCGATGGATTTAAAACAATTTAAAATTTAAAAAAATTCAGGCTTGTTTAGCATAAATTACAGTTGTGGTTTTAAACCCATAGATGACAGCAGACGATCATTGTCGGCTCTGGTAAACCAAGGTTTTATACTGTAAATCTACCCCATTGTCTCTCCTAATTTGGCTTTTATGCTCCAAGCATGTTGTTATAAAAATATATAATATACGGCCCAGTTATTTGGAATACACAGTGAAGCCGTCAAACAAAGCTTAATTCATCTTTTGTGACGGCATTGCTGATTTTGTAAAAAGAAAGTCTGGACCATCTGAGCTGCAGGGTAATGTCCCAAACATCCCTATTATAACCTAATATAACCCGATATTAAATGGTGGTCTACTGTAAAAACATACATGATTTTTGGGCTTTTTAAATATGCCCCAAGGTATTTTCTTCTATAAATTATTCATTTTGTATTTTTTCTTTATTCTGTGAAGAATAATTATTAGTGATTATATAAAACAGTGCAACAACAAAACAAGCGAATATTTAGCAAAAAGAGCTCTTTACTTTGTTCCAAAAACACATCCTTAAGAAGAAAACTAGACAACAGTTATATGTTACAACTTCAGCAACCATAAAAATTTATCTTGAAAGGTTCCGGAGGATTGAACTTGAGTTGCAATTTTTAAAACCAACCAGGAAGAACAAATGTTACCTTTTTTTCATACAGATAAAATCACTCCAAGCTGGCAGTACTATACATATACAGAAAATAAATTTGCTACAGACTGCAAAGAGTTTGTTCAACAAAAATATAATCTCTGCTCACCCAGCTGAACGAAGCTGTTTCCTCTGCATTAAAAAATAACTACTCAGACTTCAATACCAAATGAGTTTTCAATTATAAAGAAGTTTTTGCTGGTGTTGGACAGTAGTTGCTAGAACGCTATAAAACTACAAATAGTTTCTAATCTAGGGAAAAAGAGAAAATCCAGTTACCTTGATGAACTAAAATGTAACATCACTTAAGAATGTCAGAGTTTTCCCGTAGAGCTCAAACATGTTAAATTATGAAATGTGTTAAAGTAGATCTGTCATTCTCAATCAGCCCTCATATATACGAGGGCTGATTGAAAAGTAATGAGTCTACCTCTGTTTTTCTGTCCCATAGGTAGATGTGGCAATGCTGGTTATTGTGAAGCTCATACAGACACGATGTGTCTGAACCTGCGGTTGGACTGCCGTAGTCTTCTTTGCTTGGTCACAGCGAGTGGAAGATCTTTGTACATTTCGTCATGGCGGATGAGAAACGCGTTTGTGAGATTGAATTTTGTGTTAAACTTGGAAAAAACGGAAATGACTCATGAAACGTTACGGCAAGCATATGATGGAGAAACAATTAGCCATGCACTTCAAAGAGAGTAATACGCGAGTGAATGACAAACCGTGTTCTGGGAGACCATACACTGTGGTTACAGATGTCAACATTGCCAAAGCTGCGGAGATGTTGCAAAATGACAGGTGGTTAACTTTATGCAAACTTTCGGCTTCACTTGGTATCTCATTCAAACGGGTTCAGTATATTGTGACAAAGGAACTGAGATTGCATCGCGTGTGTGCCAGGTGGGTACCCAGAAATCTCACAGAAGAGCAGATGCGACAACAAGTTGAATCATGTAAGAACACAGTTCGAATGTCGGTGAGGATACCCGATAACCTGACATTGATTGTATCGTGTGACAAATCGTGGATTCATCATTATGATCCGGAATCCAAACAACTGTGCAGTGTATGGAAACACGCAAAATCGCCTCTGCCCAAAAATTCTGTGTGATTCCTTCGGCGTGTAAAGTCATGCTTCTGCTGTTTTTTTATGCACACGGTATGATCCTACAGCACTGGGTTCCCCGTGGATAGACAATTAATGGTGACTACTATGCAAATGTCCTGAAAATCCATTTGTGTGGAGCCATGAGGTGTTTTGCTCCAAGACAATGCCCGACCACATGTTGCTGCTGTTGCATTGGCAGCACTGACTGAAATTAATGGGACAGCACTGGAGCACCCTCCATATAGCCCGGACTTAGCGCCCTGTGATTTCTGGGCATTCCCAACCCTGAAATAACTACGCGGAAAGAAGTTCTCAACAAATGATGAAGTGAAAAATGCCACAACTGCAACACTAAAGTGATGTCACAAAACAATCTACTGCACGTCTTTGAATCGTTGTTGAAACGCTGCAAAGATATATTGAATGTGAAAGACGCTACTTTGAAAAATAAAAACTTTCAGATGCTGTGGAGTCATCTGATTCTGGCGAAAAAAACTCATTACTTTTCAATCAGCCCTCGTATATAATAATTGGTAAGGTCTGTCTCATCTCCAACATGTATGCACAGTGGGAGTCTGGGCGAACACCGCAGTAATGGCTCCCAATGCAGCAAAATGGGACAGACCTTAGCCGGAGGAACTCACTGCTCTGTGCTAGGAAGGGGTAAGTACTGTATATACAGCAGGGAGGGGCAGGTCAGTGTTGGGGGTGAGACAAAGCAGTGAAAAGAGTGGAGGGCAGGCCGCCGCAGCAAGCGGACTGAGGGGACTCAGCATATGCTGGGTTCAGTGGCGTCCCTACCTTTCTTGCCACCCGGTGCGGGTAGTATGTACTGCGCGTGGCGTAGCCATGCGCCGACAAATAAGGGGAGTAGCCTCGTGTGAGTGGGCATGGCCTCCTGGGTGGGGCATGGCCTCGCAGCCCGAACCCCCCTTTTCTGTCACACCGGGGGTGCCGGCTGCCCCCGGGGACCAGCCTGTGTGCAGTGCCAGCTCCCTTAATGTTCTAGGAGCCAAGTAATGCAGCACCTGGCTCCTATCATTGAGGGGCAGCCAGTACTTTGGTGTCACCCCTCGACTGGTGACACCCGGGTGCGGCCCTCACCCCCCTTCTGATGCCAGTGGCTGGGTCCCTTAACTAGTAATACTATATTGTTTGTTCTTAAACATCATGGGGCAGACACTGATTTATACTCATATGCATGTAAAAGTAGAATATTTAGAAAATATTTATTTTGTAGGCATCACAAAGCAGGCACAATAGAATTTGTTTGTCAGTTTATGTCAGGGGTAATTACACCCAGATACACTGACAGCCGACCAGCCATAAGTAAAGTTTCTTAAAATTGTTTTAATAGCAAAAAATGCTCTCTATAATACAACATGTACAATCTTCCTTCTCACATGTGATTGAAAGTAACAAAAAACCTACATAAAATACACACAAAATTATATAGTACTAGCGACCCACTCCGGCTTCACACGGGAGCAATTTTGAATTTACGGCGAAAGTCTTTTTTAACTGAGATCTTTTATGATTGCCTTGTAGTTGTTTCTCCTCCTTACGTTAACATGAAAAGATTTAGGGCCAAATGTAATAGGGTGATAGTTTAGATAATGTGAGAGTTTAGCAGTAACCTCTCACATTGGTCAAGTTTTATCATCAAAATGGGAAAACATCTGGATGAGTTTAAATCGTGAGTTCTTTTAGCCTAAAAACATGCAAGTTTGCCTGTTCTCAGACTCTATTACATTGGCCGAGTTTAAAAGTCTGAGAGTTTACTGCTAAACTCTCACATTTTCTAAACTCTCACTGTTGCAATTGGACTAGTTTGAAATTAAAGAATTGTTTTCACATAGAGTAAAATGAAATAGGAAGGGTAAAAAATGGAAAAATGTTAATTTTGTATCAGTAAACAGGGCTTACATCAATTTTTCTGGAGAAACCAGATAATACATATAAATCTCTACATGGTATAAAATAAAGTCCATCGTGATATATCGTTAACGGTTTAAGTAGCGTGAGCCAAGTAAGTGCTTGGACATCCGATTTTTTTCATGCCCTTGCTTCACTAAAATAGTCACTGCTCGGCTCCCTTTTGTCATACATTAATGTTTCTTACACCTAAACCATCCTCGACAAATGCTCTATAGAATAGTGAAAACTGCATAAAAATCCCAAACAGACAGATGCATACCAGGGACTTTATTTCATACAATGTATAGATAGTCACCATCAATGGAGAAAGTACCCATCAGCCTTAGAGGTCAATCCGAACTCGAACAATCAGAAGCGGCAAGCTCGTGCTGGCGCCCATCATCATCAGCATGTATGCACCAGCTCCCAGGCACCCACAAGTGATATAGCTAGTGACGGGTGTATATGTGTCTCATTGCAGATCTACCTCAGTTCGCATTTACATAAACGTGCCCTTACTGTTCAGTCTAGGTTTGGACACCCCTTCCCTTCCCCATTACTCCTCGCTAAGTATTAGGTGACACAGGTACCAAATCTGCATATGGATGTAAGTGTTTGCTTTCTTTTAGTAAATACCCCTTTCACACTGCCATCAAATAACCTGGGTTACTGCGCAGTGTGAAAGGGTATCAACATAGAAACAGTAATCCAAATAGCATAGATGCAAAGTCGATTTCTAAAACTTAACCTTTAATAGATATTTTTAATAAACAGTATTGTAAAATCAGCAAAGTAAAATTATGGCCCGTATTCAATTAGAAGCGAAAAGCCGAGATCCGCGAAAACGTTTCGGCAATTGAGACTTTTTCGCCAGGCAAAAACTTATCTCCGTATTGAATTCCATCTACTTTTCGTGTACGCGGGAAGTCAATGCAATGCAATAGGTGAAAAAGATTCGCCTCTGAATAGCAGGAGAAAAGAAGTTCCTTTTTATTTTTTCGTTTTGGGGTGCAAATGTGGGGAAATCACTCAGAACCCTTGGAACAGCCCTCCAAAGGATAACTGCATCAAAAAATCCCCCCCAAAAAGTGAGGAACACTTTGAAATTGGGGGCAAAAAAGTACAAAGTGGGGGTACAAACATAAAAAGTAGCAAAATAGAATTTTGGGGGGTCTGCAAGTCTGGGTGAGGTGTTTTTTTGACTGCAGGTGTTTGCTTAAGGTGCGTTATTTAAAAACTTCACTTTAGCGACTTTTAAATATGCTAGCACCCATTTTCCAGTACCCCAAATTTGACAGGACTAATTATTTTCTCCAAAAATAACTGCTAAATGCCATTCTTCACCACTTGTGGAAAGGCGCAAATTAGAGGCAATTGTACCAACTTAAGTACCCCAAACAGTTTAATTAGGGCTAATCGGGCACTACTACATTGATACCCAATATTTCTGCATCTTTTTGGGGGGTTCAGGCTGATTTCTTCGATTCGGACACCACTTTTCGCCTGTTCTGACTTCGTGTTTCTCCATTTTCACGCCTTTTGGAATTGAATAGGGTGAATCGCGTGTACACGCACGATAAGTTTCCGCAGCTAAAATACGCAATGTGGGCGAAAAGTCTGGCAGGCAAAACTTTATTGCGTACGCAAAACTAATTGAATACGGGCCTATATAGAATAGTGGTGAAAATTAAAATAAAGGCCGTAAATGATCTCTGTATGCAGTGTAAACGGGGCCAGTTGAAATAACCCGGGCAGGCATTTCAACTCAGGTAACTCCTATACAGTGCCCTCAGTAGTAGTCACCCCTTATACAGTGCCCCCAGTAGTCGTCCCCCCTATGCTGCATTTCCCCCAGTAGTAGTCCCTCCTATACAGTGCCCCCAGTAGCGGCCACCACCCCTAAAGTGCCCCCAGTAGCAGCCCCCCTATATAGTGCCCCCAGTAGCAGGCACCCACCCATAAAGTGCCCGCAGTAGCGGCCACCCCTATACAGTGCCCCCAGTAGCGGGCACCCCCCCATAAAGTTCACCCAGTAGCGGCCACTCCCTATACAGTGCCCCCCCTACTGTGCCAGGCTTACACACACACACACAGGAGAACAAAAAAACACACCTTACCTGATCCTCGCTCCTGACGTGACCGCTGCTGTCCGCTCCGAGTCCTGGCTCTTCTCTTGCATTATCGGAGAGACGTCATGACCCGCAGTGGGGGGAGCCGGAAGTGAGCTCCAGCCGGCACCCTCCGAGTACGACGCAGCAGCCAATGAGAGTCTGTCTGACTCTCATTGGCTGGCTGCTATAACAAACACACAGCCGCCGCTGGCGGCTGTGTGTTTGTAAACTGTGTAGGGCAGACCACTACTGACTGCGGTCTGCCCTACACTTGTGGGGCCGGGGAGCTAGCGGGGGTAGTCCACCCCTTGGCTGCTGGTTGCACTGCCGGACGGCGCCCCTGGCACGTGCCATCCTGGCCAATGGGTAGATACGCCCCTGCTGGCAGAATAGATTATTTAACCTGCTATATGAATGGGTCCTAGACACGTGAATGCTTGTATTGATTACCAATATAATCTTTAAATTACTTTTATTTGCAAACATGCTATACAGCCATGGCCAAAAGTTTTAAGAATGACACAAGTATTGGTTTTCACAGTTTGCTGTCTCAGAGTTTTTAGACATTTTTGTCAGATGTTACTATGGTATACAGAAGTAAAATTACAAGCATTTCATAAGCGTCAAAGGTTTTTATTGACAATTACATTACGTTTATGCAAAGAGTCTATATTTGCAGTGTTGACCCTTCTTTTTCAAGACCTCTGCAATTCGCCCTGGCATGCTGTCAATCAAATTCTGGGCCACATACTGACTGATGGCCGCCCATTCTTGTTTAATCAATGCTTGGAGTTTGACAGAATTTGTGTATTTTCGTTTGTCCACCCGCGACTTGAGGATGGACCACAAGTTCTCAATGGGATTAAGGTCTGGGGAGTTTCCTGGCCATGGACTCAAAATGTCGATGTTTTGTTCCCTGAGCCACTTAGTTATCACTTTTGCCTTATGGCAAGGTGCTCCATCATGATGGAAAAGCCATTGTTCGTCACCAAACTGTTCTTGGATGGTTGGGAGAAGCTGCTCTTGGAGGATGTTTTGGTACCATTCTTTAATCATGGCTGTGTTCCTAATCAAAATTGGAAGTGATCCCACTTCCTTGGCTGAGAAGCAACCCCACACCTGAATGGTCTTAGGATGCTTTACTGTTGTACTTGTCAATAAAAGCCTTTGACACTTATGAAATGCTTGTAATTTAACTTCAGTTACATAGTAACCATAGTAACATCTGACAAAAAGGTCTAAAAACACTGCAGCAGCAAACTTTGTGAAAACCAATACTTGTGTCATTCTCAATACTTTGGCCATGGCTGTACTGTGTGAATGGGATGATGATGAAAATGATAATGCTCCAAAATATGTCATTTTAAGAAAACCATCATTGTAAATAAGCTTATTAATGATCGTCTGTGAGGAAATGTATTACTGTTCCTTTGTTTCAACATAAACGACACAGAGATTTTTGAATAGACCCCTCCCCTTAAATCCTATATCAGGGTATTGCAGAATCTCTACCAGTGAAATGGAAAACAAGGGACTTTGGTCAAATTGAGGTGCTGTCAAAATGAGTTTGGGTGCAGCTGGCTGGATAAGGGACATGATTGACTGAAGAAGTTACCGGTTTACACCAGTGTTTTTCCTCAGAAATGTCGGAAGATAGGTGTTTGCCATTAGAAATGTTTATTATTATTATTATTTTTATTATTATTATTCTATAGATTGTAAGCTTGCAAGCATGGCCCTCTTACCTTTATGTATGTCTTTTACGTGTGTCTTGTATGTATGTATGTCTGTCTGTCTGTATTTTACAATCCAGTAAAATGTTAATGTTGATTCAAATTGTAAAGCGCAACAGAATTTGATGCGCTATATAAGAAACTGTTAATAAATAACTTAATAAATAATATTATTATTATTGTTTATTAATCTGGTGCCAGCATTTTCCACAGCATTTGGCTAATTTTGTCCCCATACATGGAAGAACATACAAACCATACTTGCCGACGCCATGAAATAGCTGTGATCTTCCTGACTCCTTGAAGAGTCTAGCAATCTCCCTGTGGATTGGCTAGGTATGAACAACACAGTAACTACATCATCACTCTTTACCCACCATGGAGGAAAGAAATCAGGAGGATGTGAGGCTAAAAGATAATGACCACTGATGGATACTTGTGTGGCTGTGTACCCATGGGTGTGTGATGAATTGCATCAATCTGGTGGAAGGGAGAGAGGTAGAAGGGGGTCTTTTAGGATGCTATAAAAGTGCATCATATTTCAGACTGCACAATCACATACATCTATGGTAGTAAAACATCTTGCCCAATCATATATAATATGATACAAACATCACACAGATAGGGCCTTGGTCAGGGAACTGAACTCATGACCTCAGAGCTGTGATGCGTAATGCTGACCACTCTGCCATATCGTGTTCATTTTCCTAGAATTCAGCTTCCTGATGCAGTAAATTAACATGACTTTTTCTAACAGGATCTTCTGACTGTTTTACTTAACGTCATTCTCAAGTGAAAATAAGAGCTGGCCTTACTGTAATGGACGGAGAGAACCTTGGGTCACATGGAGTGTCACATTTTTCTCTTTCATAATTAAACTCATTGCAGGAATTTGCAGAACAATGTCAGATAGGTTGGTAGAAAACATGCTGTAGCCTGACATTGTGCCTGAATCGGAGTTGTACGCCGATGCCGTGTCGGTGTTCGCAGTGGATGTGCGAAAATATGCCAATGACGCAGATACCTAGGAACGCATTGAGCTGCCCACCTGCAGCTTCACAAATGCAAGCAATTGCATACAAAGACGTATAATTGGCTGCAGATCCTTCGATAATGAGCCTCCTGAGTAGCCCTATGGTTGTGCAGAATGGCCGCGTGTACTGGGATGTCGTAGTCATGTGTACTGCTTATGGGATCGCAGACGCAGGGTGAGACACGCCCCCGAAACTGTTCCAACACGTCTGCGTTTTTTGCCGACACTTCTTGTTACCTCCGCCAAACGCTCCCTGATTGTCAATCACACTGCGAGTAGATAGTTGCTGAGAGCGATTACAGTAATGTACCTTGACGCATGTGCAGTTTACCAATAATTGCTGAACTGGGAAAATTTGGGCACAGTGTATAATTCTGAGGACCCATAGTTTCAAATAAATCCTAAATGAAAGAATAGTACTTTCAGGGTTCTCACAGATAGGTGCCATTAGTACTATGGCAAGCCCCTTCACCCCATGTCTCTCGTTACATAGATAGGTGCCATTAGTACTATGGCAAGCCCCCTCACCCCATGTCTCTCGTTACATATATGTGTTGTACAGTATGTGTCACCATTTCATACCATACTTATGCTTTCTTCAGTCTTCTGCACAAGAAAAACACACAGTTGTGGTCTAATACAGGTGATTTATTCTTTGCACGAGGGGGTGAATTGGACTCTCTAAAATTATATTACAAAATGATCAATGATTTAATTCTCCATATCAAAAATACTGTGTCTCAAAGTCATAGGCAAACGCAGGGGGGGTTTCCGTCTGCCTGGAAACCCCTCTCACCAGCCCACACCATGACTACAATAGAAATAGTAATATAATAGAATTTTATAAGTGCTGCATGTTATTCTCACTATCACAAATGAAATAATTAGCACTACCTGTGGATCTTTTAACATGTATCAGCTAGTAATAAATAACCTGTGCACCAACTAGGAGATCTGGAAAACATTCACTGTTAGGGATGTGCTGCTATAGAATCCAATATGTACATATATGTCCAAGGCAGTGCTAGATTGCTCCCAGACTCCCGGACTTGCTCTAATACTCTGGAATGGTGCACACATCTAAAATGAAAACATTCAGCTTAGGCAAGATAGCCATACTGCTACATTTAATGGCTTATTGTGATCGCCGGTCCTGTACATGCTGGAATTATGACACACAATACACTTTGTATGACGCATATTAAAGCTGGTTAAGTGCTAATTCTGCCCTCTTCATGGACTGGCCACACTCACTCTATAATCAAGCATTTGGAAATCCCCCTCTAGAAATCCTGCGTTTGCCACTGATAGTGATTTTTTTTATAGACCCTGCTGTCTACCAACAGGGAACTAGTCTTAAGACTGATTTCTTTATTACAAGCATTGATTTTAATTACCTGTTACAGTTGACGTGTGCTCACCCACTGAATATTTAGAGATTGTTTCCCAGTTGCTAATTTCAGACAGGGTTGATGACCAGGAAACATATTTACTTAAACTTTGTGATAGAAATTTTAGAGAGATACCCTGTAAGTCTAATGCTGGGTACATGCTAGGCATAGGCGTCACTGGGGTTGGTGTCACCTGGTGCTGTAACTCATGGTGACAGTTCCGCAAACTCTTCCCCAATACCAGTCCAGCAGTCACACTTACACAATGCCCCCAGTAGTGGTGCCCCGTATGTAGTGCCCACAGTAGTGGTACCCCTTATGCAGTGCCCCCTAATAGTGCCCCCAGTGGTAGTGGTAATGCCCCCTATAGTATTGTCCCCAGAAGTAATGCCCCTTTTAGTAGTGCCCCTATAGTAGTGACCCCAGTAGTAATGCCCTCAGTAGAAATGCCCCCATTAGTAGTGCCCCCTAATAGCGCCCCCGATGGCAGTGGTAATGCCCCCTATAGTGTTTCCCCCAGAAGTAATGTCCCCTATAGTATTGCCCCCAGTAGTAGTCCACCTGTGGTAATTCCCCCCGCAGTAGTGCCCCCTAGTAGTGCCCCCAGTGGTAGTAGTGTCCCCTGAGGTAATGCCCCTTATATTAGTGCCCCCAGTGGTAGTGGTAATGCCCCCTATAGAATTGACCCAGAAGTAATGCCCCCCAGTAGTAGTTCACCTGTGGTACTACCTTCTATAGTAGGAATGCCCCCCACAGTAGTACCCCCAGTTGTAGTGCCCCCTAGTAGTGCCCCCAGTGGTAGTAGTGCCCCCTTTAGTAATGCGCCCAGTGCCCCTTATACACACACACAAAAAAAAACCTGAATACTTACCTTAAGCACCGCTCCTGCGTCCGACCACTCAGTGTGACTGGCCCCGCCCTGTCCTCGGAACTATGGGAGAGACATCATGACGACTCTCCCATAGTGCCACTGTGGGAGCCGGAAGCCGGAGCTCAGGAGCCTCTGGGCTCCGGCTGTGGGGAAGGAACAGGGCACCCGCTGGTAACACAATCTCAGCGGGCGCCCGGCAAAAGGAAGGAGGGGGGGGAGTAGTGTGGCGGTGGGTGGGGATGCAGGGATGAGTAGTGTGGCGGCAGGTGGGAGTGTGGGGATGAGTAGAATTTGGGTGTCACCCCCTTAGAGGGTGATACCAGATGCGGCCCGCACCCACCGCACCAACCTTGTGACGCCACTGACGCTAGGTGATATATATATTTTTCATAGAGTCGACAAACAATATACCGTTCAGTCCATCTGGCAGTATATACACACAATATATCTGTGCAAGACGTCATTCACAGATATATGGTATCGGCCGTGCTGCATGGCAGATGCAATATATCAGAAAGTTATATCTTTCACATCTGCTTGTGTGTGCACACGACCAACCAACCGACCCATATGCTGGCCACAGGAACCAGCGATAATGACATCACAGCTGGTTCGTCTGGCCAGACATATCGGGCGGCCGATTGATAAGCGAGTATGCACAAGGATGTTTGTGCATAACCTTGCCAAATCATTAGATTGGTCATGAGGGCGGTTGATCTATCTAACGATTTGATGTTCAGGTGTGTACCCCACATTAATATTATGTTATCAATCCTGCTCCAAGCCCGTACTATGTGACAATAATGTCTGACACCTTTAGAAACATCATACACATATAAAAGAACATAATTCAGATGGACAACGATAATTGATGATCTTTTGACTATATACCTCTTACACTGGCTTTAAATAGTCTACACACCCTTATTGAAATGTCTTTTTTTTTGTGATTAAAGATTGAAATCAGTACAGTATAAATCACATCAGAACTTTATCCACCTATAATCTGGATAACCAACAAATTCAATTGGAAAATCAAAATGCATTTTTTAAGAAAAATTAGTGAAATACTAAACATACAATACACTGGTTGCATAAGTGTGCATACCCTTTCATAATGAGGTTGCAGTTGTGTTCAGCGTTAGCCAATTACATTAATCAAAATCAAGGTCAAATTTAGTTATCAGAGACAAGCCTGCAACGAAAGTGATTACGATTAAACCCAAATGAAAGTCATCTGTTCCTGTAGGATTTAATTAGCAGTTTTTTGTTTGCAGTGTAACCATAGCCAGCAAGGAGCTTTCAAAACATTTATAGCGTCTAATTGGTAAAAAGTACCAATCAGGAGAAGGACATAATTGAATATCTTGGTACCATGTAACACCATGGAGACTATCATCAATAAACGGAGAAAATGTGGAACAACAGGGACATTGCCAAGATCGGAATGTTCCTCCAAAGTTGTACCCAGATTTATCAACAAGTGATATTCTTGTTATCACTCATTACTAATCTTGAATGTTACTCCAATCAATCAGCCCCTAAAGCCGCATATCCACTTGCAGATCTTGGAACAACAGTACTATTACAACATTGTATCGTACAGTCGTTCCTCTTCCCCTGCAGTGCCTACACTGAACAGTATGTCTTTCAGTGCAGGCACCCTCCCTCATCCCAGAAAATGCCCAATCTGTCGTTATCAGCAGATTGACCGGCATGTTCAGGCGATGATTGATGTCGAAAATAACCAGCGGGAGTGCTCATCGCTGGTCGTTTTTTACATTTTCATGCCCGAATTGTGCACGATTATAGAGCGATTGAACGATAATTGGCAAGTGTATACGGGGCTTAACTGACATGTGTTTGAAAAATGACAGGAGCTGATTGGTTGGAGAACCATTTAAGAATAGTAATGATTGATAACAAAAATATCACTCATTGATAAATATGGGTCTTGATGTCAGGACAAAAAAAAAAAACAATCAGGGGGTTACCAAGAGGCCTACGGCAACATTATATTATTATTGTTGGGAAATGGTCATTCCCTGGATGTGACCAGACTCTCCCTTATTTGGCACATGTCTGGGTGATGAAGACGGGTGACATTAGGCATTTCTATCAAAAAAAGAAAAAAACTTTAAGGAACATCTAAATTTTGCAAAAAAAAATAAATAAAAATCCATTAAATCACCACAATCTATATATAAAGGAAAATGTCTCATGGTCTGATGAGACAAAGGTTGAACGTTCTTGCCTTAATTCTAACAAATATGATGGTGCAAAGACAGCACAGACCCTTGCCCAAAAAACACTGCACCTACTGTACTGTGAAGCATTGTGGTAGCAGCTGCATCATGCTTTGGGGCTGCTTCTCTTCAGCTGGGAAAGGGGCACTAGTCAGGATAGAGGAATAATCATTACCGCCAACTATGAAGATATTTTGGCACAAAACCTACTTCTTTATTATATCCACTCTATGGACTTTAAAAGGAGCAATTATCTTAAGGGTAAACTAGTATGTGTAGGTTTGGTAATGTACAAAAGAAACAGATGTTCTTTGAGAATAAACAAACAGGTGCTCGTCCATATCTTTATTGTAACAACTGAAATTATATTCATCTTCTTTAGAAGTAAATTCTTCAAACAGTCACAGGATGGGAAAATACTTTCAAAATTATTATATCTGTGACTGCCTTATTTTAAGAAAGTGGCGAAAAAGTATAAATCTAAAATTCACAAAAACAATTCAATAGGACCATAACAGTACCTAATGTATATATTTGTCTGAGATGGGACACTCTACTAGCTAGCTAAGAGGGCAGATTATTATGGAGGACAACCCACCAGGAGGGGAATTTGAAAAAGAAAATGTGTTGGATCACAAAGTTTTACTCAATGATCTTTACCAGAATACAAATGGATTGGAAAGCCTTCACTGGTGAAAGCAGATGGATATTATTGTTGCCTGGGCATCCACCAGTTTTCACAGACTATAAGATTCTTTGCCCAATGCCCTTCCATATAATTGTCAGGATGCCCATTGCCACAATCCCTGGGTGTTTCTCCCAGCTTGCTTGATTTGCCAAAGCAACCCTCAAGTTACCGGATGAACAGAATAATGCAATCACATGATCACACTGCAGTGAATCATTATGAAGGGGGCCCAGATTAGCAGAAGCCTTCCCATTGGCTCTCTGCTCTTTATAAGGCAGGAAGCCCAGCCTCTCATGCCAGTTATAGCTAAGGTTACCACCCATCCTGGATTCCTCCGGCAGTCTGGAAATCCTGAACACTGTCCGGAGTCCTGAGACATAATATTCCCATAAAGGTGGTGTTCAGAAACCTAGCTGCTGCTGTTACTGCCATCAACTCTAGCAATATACTATTATATAAATATATACAGTCAGGTGCATAAATATTGGGACATTGACAGAATTTTCATATTTTGGCCTCTATTCACCACCACAATGGTTTTGAAATGAAACAAACAATGTGTGCTTTAACTGCAGACTTTCAGATTTAATTTGTGAGTAATTACATCCAATTCAGGTGAACGGTGTAGGAATTACAACGGTTTCTATATGTGCCTCCCACTTTTTAAGACCCTACAAACCCTACACCAGTAATAGATCAAGTTTTGTCCAAAGGCCTTATATTTGTACCTACCACCAAACCTGATTTTTTTTTACTGGAAAATGTATTCCTATAAACTTAATCGGACATTAAAAATTAAGGAGCACTTTGGGAAAGTCCCCGCACAAGGGTGGATATTATTCCCCAATAATTAAAGAAGTTCTTACCTACAGTACGTCTAAATTTGAACCAATGTGTAATAACTCATCAGTAAAAACATATTCCAGATTATTAGACCAGGAAGGTCTTAATAAAGAACAAACTTATTCTAACCATAATTTAAATAAGGAAGAGTCGGAGGCTTTAAAATCCCTGTCTACAAGGAATGACTTTGTGATTCCTAGCGCGGACAAGGGAGGGGTTGTGGTTATCCAAGATCTGTCAACATACCAACAAGAATGCCTCAGTGTCACGAGCTGCAGTGGCTCATCTGTAACGAACGTCCCGGTCGTCGATAGGAGATCACTTCCGGGGTTTTTTGAGCTGTTAGGAGTTCCTGGACACGTGCAGCACTAAACTCAATAAGGCAACTGTCAATCTATTCCCATTCCTGGCCACATAACTGACAATCAGATTATTTCTCAGGAAAAGTCACACTAATAATTCCTTATGATAATTGTAGCTGGAGATATTATTTCTTGTAGATACCTAAAGTATCCATGTGTTGAAGTACTGTACTCAATCTACATTTAAACCAGATAAGACATTGTCCATCTTCACATTCCATTGCTGAAACCATCTATCCTATAGTGCAGAGGTTCTCAAACTCCGCCATTACTGTCCATGTTGTAAGTATATCCATGCTTGAGTCCAAATGGTTAATTCAAACTGATCGAGGCATGGGCGTAACTAATAGGTGCAAGGGGTGCAGTTGCTATGGGGCCCTGAGCTGAGGAGGGCCCATCGTTCTTGTCAACGTTACATGTGTTATATACATTTTACAGCCATTGGGTGATACATAGGGGCCTTTACAAACTTTTGCTATGGGGCCTTCAAATACCTAGTTATGCACCTGGACTGAGGTACTAATTAAGTCATCTGTGCTCAAGCATGGATATCCTTAAAACTAGGGGTGAGCGGGTTCGGTTTTACTCGGTTTTACTCGATTCTTATCGCCACTTTACCGCAAATTCAGTTCGATTTTATTCGCTATCCAAAACACGTGTTCGGCGACAGCCAATAAAAAGATCCGAGTAAAACCGAGTAAAACCGAACCCGCTCACCCCTTAAAACGTGGACTGTAATGGCAGAGTTTTTCAACCTCTGCTATAGTGGAAAAAATATACACAGTCTGTACTATTAAACATTAATCAGACAAATGATTGTATTGACTGTCTGATTGTTCTACTTTAGGTTATAAATTGACAATATTCTTTTACAGAGTCTTATTTTTTTTAGCTGCCTTAAGACTCCAACACATACAACGAAAACCAGTATTTGAAAGCTAAAATAATTAACTTTTCATCGGCTAAGCCATCTCGGAACTTGTCTTGTAGCTTCCCCTGTGCCTGCTGTTCAAGGTCTTTGTCAGAAGATCCCAGTGGAAAAGCCAGATTGAAGTGAAGTTGCAGCACAAGTGAAGAAGTAGTTATACCTCCAGCTTGCTCCATTCTCTTGACATTTCTTTAATATTGTTAAGAATCTCTTGTCAGTTTGTGACATTTGTTAAGTGATAAATTAGAAAAAACTCCAGAACAAAATTAAATTTGTAATGGGGCTGAGAAACAAGTTATCAAAGGTTACACAAAAGTAATGAGGCACTAGATGTTTACTTATTACTGTGGGGATCCTCTGTTCCCAGACTGACTGAGGCAGACAGAAATTGTGTGACTGATGTCGCTGTGAGTGGCCTCTGTGCTTATTTTCATATTGGTGTCTTCATCCACCGCTCAGCAAACCCGGGTTCTCTCAAATTGTTATTCCTGGCAGATCTATTTGCTGCTATTATTGTTTTCTATTATGATCATTACTCTTTTATGTTTTCTAGAGCTAAATGCATTCTCCATCAGCCATCGCACATTATCATTTGAAAATTGAGATACTTCAAACATCACTTCTGTATATTATGCAGAGGAAGAATCATAAACAGTTCACTTCCATATACTATAATCAAGGGGCTAAGAGAAATAACACTACCTACAGAATCTTACCCTCCATGTTATCTATAGCTCTTGTTTTTCCAGTTCTGATTGCAGTTGGACTTGGTTTGCAGGTCTCAGTAGGTGTTTTAAAGGTCACGCTCTATGGCACTTTTGCCTGAGCAGATTCACTATCATATCAACACCTCCAGAGAGCTACAAATAAATGCTAAAGTAGCTATAAATGTATCAAAACAAAACAAGAGAAGCAATGAAAGCAAAGAAAACAGCAAAGTTAAAGTATTATTTAACATAGAGCCTAATTCGGAGTCGTCCACAATCGCCATGTTTTGGCAAATCGAGCGATTGTTTGCCACCATGCATGAGTCTGAGTTGTACTGCATGTGCGTCAAGTTACATTATTGTACTCGTACACTGCTAGTCTGTATTCACAGTGTGATTGACAGGCAAAGACTGTTTAGGGGGCGCAACGGTAATGTGAAGAAAAAAAAAAAGCAGGTGTGTCTTTACTATTTCAGAGGCATATTAAATCCTGCATCTGCGAACTCGTATGCACGAAACATTAATCCGGCGTCTCAATTACGTCGCCCATTCTGAGTGACCTTGGAATCACTGAAGAAGTCGATGTTTGCCGGATGCACGTCTGATGCTGTGTATGTGTAAACAGTTGCGTACAGCTGCGAAGGCTCCGGTGGGCGTCTCATTACAAGTCCCGGTGGCTATTTCATTAGCATGTTTTCACATATCCACAGCTAATAAAACTACAGCTGCGGCAGCAATAGCGTTCAACTGTAAATCAGGACCATATTTTCATACTACACAAAAGGTAATACATTTCAGGTACATTTACTAAGCGTTGGTTTGGACAAGCAGCTGCGTGTTGGTGCTATTCCCAGTGGTTTAGTAAACTGCCGATATACTAAATGTAAAACTGCTGTGAAACCACCAAACTTTAGAAGCTGCCCGCTACACATTGCCATTTAGATTTTTGTTTTATAGAAAAGAATAAATGTCCAATTTACTAAATGGAGGTTTAGTAAACAGTTACAAACTCGCCAAGAAAATGAAGATGATCATGACAGACACATGACAGACACATGACAGACAAATCACAGACGCATGACAGATGCATGACAGACAAATGACAGACACATGACAGACACATGACAGACACATGACAGACACATGACAGACAAATCACAGACGCATGACAGACGCATGACAGACGCATGACAGACACATGACAGACAAATCACAGACGCATGACAGACGCATGACAGACTAATGACAGACACATGACAGACACATGACAGACACATGACAGACAAATGACAGACGCATGACAGACACATGACAGACAAATA
Organism: Taudactylus pleione; assembly: GCA_031769625.1. Lineage (NCBI taxonomy): Eukaryota > Metazoa > Chordata > Amphibia > Anura > Myobatrachidae > Taudactylus > Taudactylus pleione. Next base: position 13,692,857 of record JAUIMM010000042.1, read on the forward strand.
ACAGACACATGATAGACACATGACAGACACATCACAGACGCATGACAGACATATGACAGACAAATAACAGACACATGACAGACACATGACAGACACATGACAGACACATGATAGACACATGACAGACACATGACAGACACATCACGGACTAATGACAGACACATGATAGACACATGACAGACAAATGACAGACACATCACAGACGCATGACAGACACATGACAGACAAATAACAGACACATGATAGACACATGACAGACACATGACAGACACATCACAGACGCATGACAGACACATGACAGATGCATCACAGACACATGACAGACGCATCACAGACACATGACAGACACATGACAGACACATCACAGACGCATCACAGACACATGACAGACACATGACAGACGCATGACAGACGCATGACAGACACATGACAGACGCATGACAGACGCATGACAGACACATGACAGACACATGACAGACACATGGCTGAAACCATTGCAAGTTTATCTTGCTTTGAAAAACTGTGGAAAAAACTGCCCTAAAGTAAAATGGAAAATGGGACAAAAAATAATTTAATAATGCTCCCTTGAAGTAAATACTTATATTGTACAATTAAAGCATTTAATACTATTAACCCAATTAATATATTTATTTTTCTGTCTTGTCCATCATGTTCAATACACCAGATATAAGTATTGTGTCTATTGCTGTAGTACTTTATAAGAGGATGTTTCTGTCTGGTGTATTGTACATACTCCCCCACACTGTCTCCTATATGTCTATGGGCCTGATTCACTACGGAACGCAACTGCGAATGCAATGGCGATTACGCATGCAGTTCAACTGCGATAGTATGCTAATTAATTTGTGATTGCAATGCCATATACGCAGCACTAAATAAGGACGCCCCCCTTACCTTACATACATCCGTGATGTTTAGCAAGACTGCGAAACCATCAATACAATTGCGTACCATCGCAGCCTCACGCACACTTGCACAAGCCCTGACCTTACTCAGAAATTGCTAACTTCCATGCATGCTATCAGGCCTCAGGCTGCGTAGGCCATCATATTGGATAATTTATGCCCTAACACTCCTGCATTCGCCCGACCCCCCCCCCCTTCACCCTCCACAAATGGCACTTCCTGTCAATCACTCTGCGATGGGTCTGCGTAGTCACTTAGATTGCAGTCCCGATCGCAATGGCTAGTTCGCGCACTGACTCCCATTTGTCCAGTTCTATTCCTGCAGTACTATGTAAGAGGCTGTCTCTGATTGGACATACTCTCCCACACTGACTCCCATATGTCTATTCCTGTAGTACTGTGTAAGAGGATGTCTCTGATTGGACATACTCTCCCACACTGACTCTCATATGTCTATTCCTGTAGTACTGTGTAAGAGGATGTCTCTGATTGGACATACTCTCCCACACTGACTCCCATATGTCTATTCCTGTAGTACTGTGTAAGAGGATGTCTCTGATTGGACATACTCTCCCACACTGACTCTCATATGTCTATTCCTGTAGTACTGGGTAAGAGGATGTCTCTGATTGGACATACTCTCCCACACTGACTCCCATATGTCTATTCCTGTAGTACTGTGTAAGAGGATGTCTCTGATTGGACATACTCTCCCACACTGACTCTCATATGTCTATTCCTGTAGTACTGTGTAAGAGGATGTCTCTGATTGGACATACTCTCCCACACTGACTCCCATATGTCTATTCCTGTAGTACTGTGTAAAAGGATGTCTCTGTCTGGATATACTCTCCCACACTGACTCCCATATGTCTATTTCTATAGCATTGTATATTGCGGCGTTTGTCTTGTATATGTAGTTTATTATTTTCAGCTCTTAAATAATATATTGGCAGTTAGAATGAAATAAGTAGGATGTCATTATTACATAAGGCAGTAGGATAGCAGTTATACTGCAGTAAGAAAGGAGTTTCCTATATCCATGGTTACATCCTAGATCTCTCTTTCTGTACAGTCATTGTGGGGTTCCCCGTAGATTACCAGTTGTTGCTGTCAGATATACCTACTGCAAAAATGTGTCCATTTCATTATCACCATAATTGGAAATAATTAATAATCGAAATAGCAGAGAATTTAATTACTGTATTAATATATTTTATTTAAATATTGTTTAGTCCTCATTCATTCATTCTCTTTGGATGTGTGTTGCCAAAATACTCCTTCATGGACCAGTAAAAAACATGATTTATATATAGAGCTGTAGCTTTTAGCTTATTAGTCATTTGGAGGCTGACCCTTGAAATGACTATCTACTGTATAGTATACCCAGGAGATGAAGCACTGGTGCCCCAGGGCTGTTAGCAATCAATGTCTCTATAAAACCAGCTGCTCTTAATGTTATACTAAATGATTATGGGCTTGAATCAGAGTTGAGTGCAGGAGTGGCAGCCACATTGCATGCGAAAGAAACATTTGCCTGTATTCAGAGTTTGCTGCAGCCATACGGCTGCACCCCCGTATCATTCCGCTTGTGAAAGTAGCTTTTATCACTATTAGTGCACATTTGCACCAGGTGTACCTGATGCAAGAGATTCATCTGAGATCAAAAGATCACTGTCTACGCTCAATTCTAAATAGGCCGCAATTCTGCTTATACGCCACCTACACGCCCTCAGAGCACTTATCCGATGTGTGAACACCCTGCTGTCGCCCAGTTACTGCCACTCAGCAACAAGTAGAGATACGACTGAGATTCCTATGACTCCTTGATTCCTATCACTTGTAGTTGCTGAATGTTATACATGCACAAGATCTGCCATCACAATGGACTTGCACACAACTTTGTATCAGCCCTTATGTTTCATTGTGTTAATCGCGATTGAGATCTTTAAGAGACATCAGTGTCACAGTGTTCACCGGTTAAAGTGTTTTTAAACCAGTAAACTTTACTAAATATATTGTTGCTATCTTATCAGCTGCCTACTGTTGTCTTGAGGCATGTACAGTATTTATACAATCAGGTTCTTTTTGTTGTCCAGGGATACGACATGACTCTGTATTGGATAAGTCAGCTATTGGCAACAGGAGGATGCGAGCCTTCACCTGCGGCCTCCGGACGTCTTATCTAGACCTGACTTATCCAGTCAGCTTAGTAGTAAAGTAAGGAATAAGAAAAAAGAGAAAATTCCGCACAGAACTCAAAGTAAGGATAATAGTAATAATCATTAGTAGAAACCAACCGTTAAATTTTTTAGATACAACTGTATCAATAATTTTTGTTGGTGGTGCTCCCACAGCCCAGTATTACATAAGTAAAAAGGAAAAGAGGGAAAGAAAGGGCTAGTCGCTGGGGCACTCTTAATGACAAATGTCCACTTTAAATAATATTGACTAGTTAATTATTAAGGATGGTAACAAATACACCCTACATAGTACAAATGTTGCACAACCATATATAAGCTGCAAATAGGAGAGGTAGGTAATTTGAACGCATTAACAATGTATAATCCAACAAAATTCCTATCATTAAAAATTAACTTTTAATCAAAGTTGTATTAAAATTTAATTTTATTATTATTTAAAGTGGACATTTGTCATTAAGAGTGCCCCAGCGACTAGCCCTTTCTTTCCCTCTTTTCCTTTTTACTTTTAGTAAAGTAAGGAATAAGACCAAATGGGAGTTGCCGACTGCCGACTTACTTTGCAGGAAGCTCATGAAGCACATCCAATTAGAATAGGAGAGAGTGCAGTGTATTCTGCGCCAAATGTTCTCCCTCCTTCATCTGCTGCATACCACCACTATTACAACTGCAAAGAGCTGAGCGAGCATCTCCATTGCCCTGCCCTGATTTCCGAAGCTCATCAACATTGAGTATGAGTAGAAGAGTGGTGGACCATGAGACTGACCGCTGATCCAGATTGCCACCTCCAAAAACAGTTCAAGTAGGTAGGGAACATGCAAGGTGATGAGGTGACTCACCAGTTTCTTGTCTATATCTGGCAGAGTGTACTGGATAACTTTGGCATGGACTCACACATCAATTGGGTATTCAACACCAAAGACTGTCCTGCCTAGTCTTAATCTGGATGGCTTTGATTCAAGCATATGGACCTGAACTGTTTTGGGATCAGTCATGTGCGGGTGCCAAGGTTGGGTGTTTTTTTAAGGTAATCTGAGGTCCTGTTTGAGGCTTGGAGGTTGGAAGGCTGCACATGGGGCTGCCCATCACTGGGATAAGATGTATCCAAAGATCTGGACATTAAATGTAAGCATAAGTACATTGTCATAAAACACAGAACTAAGGACCTGATTCAGACCCGGTCGCTAAGTTGCGCTCGCTCTGAACGATTTTCGCCCGTCTGCACATGTGTATAATTCGCAGTGCGCGTTTGCAATCTGTTTTTGGTTGCTCGCAAGCCACTATCAGGTCGCTAGTGAGTGACAGATAGTGCTGTTTTTTGTGGGTGGTAACAGGGGAAGGTGCTTGTAAACGGGGGAGTGGTGTTACGGACGCAGGCGTGTTAGGCCACCAGAACGCTGTTTAAAGGGCGTGCATAATTAACAAAGTAACGTCATTGTTCACGTCACCTGCATGAATTTCAGTCCGCACTGATCGCTGTGCTTGCGGCGGGTTAAGGCAACCTCAAGGGTTGCGAGCAGCTCCGATGGCTCTTGATGTTCCCAATTAATTCTACATTTCCCGGAGATGACGTGTTGCGAGAGGCAAGGGGGCATCTTTATACACTTGCGAGCACACTTTGCCGTAGCTCGCTAAAACACAGAGGGTGTCCTTTTTGCAAGCGAGCGGCCGCAACTTGCGATCGGGTCTGAATGAGCGCCTAAGCTAGGAAGGTAAAGAAAAGTAATGTACTGTATATAGTGCAATTTGACATTTAGAATCCAATAACTACAAAGGTGTAAACTGCCTTAATTCTTACAATTCTAAATACTTTTTAAATAGAAGGCGATTGTTTGCTGCATTCTATGGGTCTTGTCTAAAGAAAGACACGTGTATGCTGCTCCCTTGATCCATCTGTCTGCCTGTGTGTATACATAATTACTATGCCCTTATAAATAAATATATTTACTCAATTTGTGGAACAAATCCATTTGCTATGGTTTATGTCAATAAAAAAAATGTGACACTGGCAGCCGGAAAACATTCATTTGCCATACATGGATGTTCTCCACGTGCCAATGTCAATTTTCATCACTGCCAACCATTGCTGCTCTGATCCTGCCCGTGAATGAATAACACAGGATTTACTATTCACACATGATGTAGCTATATGTTGGGGTCACAGCTTATCTCTCCATAACACAAATCATATTGATGACATTTGTGTCACATGATGCCGAAATGTAGATCTCATTCTGATTTACAGTATCTCCTTCTGTGATTATTTCCACCAATCCTCACAGATAAATTCTGTTACATTTATGATATCCAGGGCCCAGATCTATCGCTCTCAGAGAGGGAGCATAATCCCAGTGCACAGCTGTTAATGACCTTGAAATTTGTTCAGCGCAGCGGAAGGTATAATTTGGACAGGGATATTATGGATCGCAAAATAACGTGCTGTAATTGTGAAAAAATTGCTGCCTAAATTGAAGGTTGATGACAAACTGGTCAATCTCTGAAAACTAATTTAGCACTGTTTTTATTTGATATATAGATATAAAACACACATATGCAGGCTCCCTGTTTATATGGGTTTCATATGGGTTGGGTACGAGATACCGGTGGTGGGGTTGCCGGCACAAGTAGGTACAGTAAGTGCCCTAACCCTAAGCCTCCCCACCTTGCAGCCTAACACTCCCCCTAATGCCTAACTCTAACCCCTAACCCTAATACTTATTGTCGGGATGCCGGCAGTCGGGATTCCGGCACCGGTATTCTGTGCACTGGCCTCCCAACAGCTGAGACTACATCCCGTTTATACATCCATTTTACAACAGATTACATATATGCAATCAACCCTGATTGTTCTAGGGCAGTCCCACCACTCAACAGCAGCAGAGGGGTTGTCTCTCATAAAAAGCGGTGTGGTCTTTTTTTAAAAGGGGTGTGGCTTGATCAGAGTAAAGGTGCCCACACACATACCGACTTTTCATCCAATTTGGCCGATTTCGACGAATCGTGACGACAGATCATGTAAAAAATGGCCAAATCGTGAGTTTCTACACTTGATCACGATGCCGATGCACGTCCCCGCTCGTCGTACATCGCATCTTCAGATCTGCCGTGCTGTAGGGCAGATTAGCCAATCTGGGATACAATGCACTGGCTGCAAGATAGATCTTAAGTCAGATTGGACATTTTTAACTCAAAATCGTGACCACGACTGCCTGGGGAGAGTTCAGGGGAAATCGTGTACATTGGCTGATTGGGAGCAAGCCGGTATGTGTGTGGGCACCTTAAGGGTTGAGGTTTATTTTGTCTTAGCATTCCCATCAGCTGAGCAATCTAATGAGGATGGAGTTAATGGGCATGATTCAGAGTTGGGCACAGACATGGCCGCGGCAGCATCTTTTGCTGCAACCACGTTTACGTCTTTATGTTAATGCCGAAGCCGATTTTGATAATAGTAAGATGTCCACTTGCAGAGGTGCAAAGCAGTCTCGCTGCGTGTTCAGATGCACCATCGGACGCACCATCAAAACTTGCACCAGCCCTATGGCACGCACAGTCCATCTGAACATGGCATCCCGTGTGAACAGTTCTGCGTCTTTAGATGCAGTCACTGTCAATGACACACCCGTATCTGCCTAGCCACCCCCGTTAACTCCCAGGAATGCCCACTAAAATCCACACTCTCTGCGTCCCCATGGGGTAACCATCAGGACGCATGCACAGTTAAGCAGTACGGAATCAGGTCCAAATGTCTTTTAATCAAGTCACTGAACCAGCTTGACTTGTAACATCTGTAATCCTCTGTAACAGAGGGTAGGCTATCACTAAACCTAAAGACACAACCACACACATACACATAGTTGTGCCCCCACCATGTCCTGAAAACTTACATTCATTATTTTACCTTGTCAGGTCAGCTCTTCTTTAGAAGAGGTCAGTGGAGCATTTGTTGAGCTCCAATAAGGGCTCAGCGCAATTCCTGTCTCCTTGGACTGAGGCTGCACAGCTGGAAGGTCTAGGTGTCCCACCCCGTTGCTATAACACACTTTCAGGCCAACTCGATCTTTGTGCTCTGCGGCCGCACTGGTAACCCAGTCTCCCTCTCCCATCAACAGCAGCACACAATATATGAAGCAGAGAGACACTGGGGTAGATGGAGGGGAGCCATCAAACAGGCGGCTGCAATGCTGCTTACTAACTTAAATTGGGTGGTTGATACAGGCCCACCATCTCCTTTCCAGCAGCCTGTGCCGCGGCCAGTGAGTTTGATTACACTGAGAGCCTGTTCAGTTGCAGGCTGCCACATTGTATCCCATTGGACAGTCACCGGCAGCCTACCACTGCTCTGTGGCGCCATAAGTATGACGGCTGTCAGTGGCTGCGGATCAGAGCAGTGTTGAAGATCCATTCTGTGGTGAGTGGCAGTGGCGTCCCTCCCCGTGGTGACACCCTGTGCGGATAGGATTGTAGTGCGCGTGGCAAAGCCGGGCTGCCCCCGGAGTGTGGACTGCCCCCGGGGACCAGTCTGTGTGCAGTGCTGGCTCCCTCAATGTGTCAGGAGCTGAGTTCTGCACGTAATGCTACGTGCAGGAGTTGGCACACTTGTGGGTGGCCCAACCAGATTGGGCGGCCTGGGGCACTTGCGCCAGGTGCCCTTCCCTAAATCTGGCCCTGTGTGAGGGTTAAACTGGGATTTCATGTGTACAACAATTAGATAATGGGCACGTCATGCAGGGTTGCATAAAATTGGATTTTTTTTTAAATAAATAAACAATTAAAAAAGTATTTATTAGATTTAAATAGGATTTACATTTTTTTTTAAATAAACGTCTAAAAATGTAAAACGTTTACTTAAAAAAATTTTAAATAAAAAATCCTATTTAAATCCAAAAAATCTGATTTAAATCAAATAAATCCATTTTTTATGGTTTTTTTTTTTTTTTTTTAAATCTGATTTTTATGCAACCCTGAGTCATCATGTCATGTAGTCAGAATTGCAGACTATTCAGAGGTGAGCGTAAGCAGAGATCTCGCTAATTTCAGCTGGATCTCTTGTACCTACTGTAGGATAGGGCTGTCATAAGTCCACAACGGAGAGATGGGGCGATGCGGTCGCATTTATGCGGATTTCTTTGAGAACAGGTGGTTATTTGCATTTATTTCTAAGCATGCAATATGGCAGCACAACTCAGGACTTCTGTGTGACCTTCTTTGGGATTGCATGTCCATATGGAAACACACAATGGGGTCGATGCAATAGCGGGCGATGCTCGTGATGTGCCCTTGCAACGGCTTGTAAACATCAGCAACGGCACACAGTTGGGGTTTTTTTGCAGCCCCATCTGGCTGTGTAGAAAAATATCTTGTGGCATATGCGGGCACTAGATCGTGGGCCTTGTTGGCATCGATCCGCAGATCAAATCAATCCCTAAGGGCCTAATTCTGAGTCAGATCTAATGCCGATATTCGCGTAGATGGTCAATGTTTTTCAACTATTAAATCAAATGTTGCACAGCGCATGCATCCCGCGGTGTGTGCCCACGGAGTCACAGTAGCAAATAAGATGCATGGTCTCAGCAATGTATTGGAATTGTATTGGGCATTCCTTGGCAGTGACTGGGAGGTGGCTATTCAGACCCACTGTCTTATGGGCGTGTTATGGGAATGCTGCGGCCATACTCGGACAGGGGTTCTGCACCTAGCGTGGGGCTGATGCAAGATAGTTGTGTGTAAATAAGCGTAAAGTGGACATCCCAGTCCTTGCACCGTCAGACGCACACTTGTACACCAGGGGAAGGGTGTTTACTAGCAATAGCATAAAGTCATAGACACGACTACATTAATAAACATAGCAGCGTGCCTTATACACATCTTACATAGTGTAAGGGGGTGTGGGTGTAACAGAAACATAGCCAAATACGACACATGATTGGGCAGTAAATTTGGAAGGATATTAAAGGTTTTGGAAAGAAAAGAAAAGCAGGAAGGGTCAATCTATATATTACATTGTATTGTTGGTTAATATTGAACAGCGGAGAACAACAACCAGAACGATTTTTTTTGTATTTAGAATTATGCAGATATAAGTGAATATTCTTTCTGTAACAATTTTTATTTCACTTAATACATACTTACATTTCAAGCCTGATTTGCAGTCAGAATTCAGTGACTCATACAAATACTGAATAATGAATATTTGTTCTAACGATACATTATTGTGATTTTCGTAGGGAAATGTGTTGGCTATACAGTGCAGAATAACGAAGATCAATGCTCTATTTCTATGAATATCACACGGTATCCCCAGTTTACATTTTTGTATCTATCTGACACCTGCATTACTTTCTAGGCATCAAAATCCCAGGAGACAGACTGAAGGTCTTTTTTTTTTGCTATTTTAAAAAACAGGCAAAAAAAAAATGGATTCATTTAACATAATGAGAAATAGTTTTCTCCCTAGTGGGATAATGCAGATGGAGAGGCATGGCAGGGATGGCAGGTATGGCAGGCATGGCAGGGATGTTATCTGGAGTGGAATTGCTTACCAGCAGGTGATGTGCTTGTTTTCTTTGCTGGAAGTAAACTCCTGCGGGGCGCGTTTGTGCTGCTACACACTTCCAGTATTGTCCTAGTCGTACCCTTGGGGATTTCCTTTGATGGTAAGACTGTATTTTGAGTCGGATGCTCTTCATTTGTGAAGCTTGTACTAGCTGGAAATGAAAACAGTGCACATTTGTAATTATTATAACTAAAAAATCAGACTATATAGTGTATAAGATTTGAAGTATCACAACAACAATATAACATATTTTATTACAGGACATTAGGAGAGGAATATTCGGAAGAATGACAGCTTTGCAGAAGGACACAGGCAATGAACCACTACTGAGAGATACCCTGGCATTCCCTTTTTCCAATAGCCAAAAAGCTGAAACACGGCGGACGTGTCGGTGAGAGTGGTTGTGTACATAGGTGCTGAAAAGCTAACACAGGAGGCCATACTTGCACGGAGAAACTGCATCTATTACAGGACTGGTGCAGTGGTGTATCTATAATGGGTGCAGTGTGTGCGGGGCACACGGGCCCCCGGGTCCAGGGGGGGCCCTGCACCGCACACCCTGAACCCATATTATGTTAGACTTACCTGTCCGTTGTCCCACATCGGGTGTCTGCGCTGCTCAGAACACCGGAAAATGGCCACCGCGCCCATTTTCCGGCATTCTGCGCATGCGCAGTAGACTCCGGGCACATTCTAGTGCCCGGAGTCTACTAAGGCTCCGGTGGCTGGCTAGCCGCGTCAGTCAGCTGCCGGCCACCGGGGTGAGAGGAGGGGACCCCGCATGGGGAGTGCACACGGGCCCCCTCCTCTCTTAAGACGCCCCTGGACTGGTGTAAGTTTCAATGATGCAACTGATGGTGGTGTCTAAGGAAGCACCAATCGGTGTTACTGCGTGTATAGACGCAGCAAGTGGGCGTCCCAGTCCTTGCACATTTGGATGCACGGCTGTACACCAACAGACGCAGCTGTGGGCTCTTCTCTTAATCATCCCCTAAGAGTGCATTTCTAAGAACACACAGAACAGAGGAATTGGCCTAATAAGAAGTGGGGCTATATATATATATATATATATACACACACACATATATATATATATATATATATAGCCCCACTTCTTATTAGACCATTTCCTCTATTCTATGTTCTATATATAAGAGATGCACACACACACAAATATGAGCGATGTAGCACATACTGTAATTCTCAGAGCTGTACATAGTCGCACATCACCAATAATAGAATTCCCCACTTTAAGGGGTAAATTTCCGAAGATTCAAGTTTGCTCGAGTTTGCAATCTCTGGAGAGTTTGGACATTTTTTTCCACCCGCAAATTTACTAATGACAAACTCGGGAGAGAAATCTCCTTTGCTACGGGAAAATTCTGGAGCATTAGCAAACTCTCTTCACTTTCACCATCGGCCAAACTCGAGTAACTTTTCACTAGTGAAGAAAGGATTTAGGAATTTACCAAGATGAGAGTTTCTAAACTCTCATGAGAACAGATAAAACTCCTGTAAAATTTTGTGAAATCAATTCACTTGCCTGTGAGCTGCGGAGTTTGCCAGAAACATACACAGATCAGTGTAATCCATGTATGTTTCTGCCTGTAAATAGTAAATGAAGGGTTAATTTATAAAAAAAAAAAAAAATGATGTAGGGTCCCCCTCCAAAAGCATAACCAGCCCCGGACTGCTCAGCCAGTCCTGGTGCCAATAAATTAAGAAAAAAAAAACGAGTAGTGTTCCACCGTAATTTAGGAAACAGCACCTGGCTGCAGGGCCAGTCCTGGTTTTAAATATAGGGGAAAAAAAAGTGTACGGGTACCCCCTATATTTAAAACCAGCACAGGACCCAAACCGACCAGGGAGTAATGCCACAGCCAGGATCACTGGGACTCCACGGCCAAAGCATTCACAACCCCAGGCCAGTCAGGCCAAGCCAGTGATCTCAGGGGAGGTGGGGACCCTCCCAAGAAGGGGTCCCCCCCCTCTCCCAAAACCCCAGATTTAGTCTAAAGCCCGGGGCTCTTCCTCGCACCCCTGGGCTGTGGGTACAGGGGTAATAATGGGGGAATTAGTTCAAAACTATTGTATTTTACAGTAGAACTATAGGTGCCAGCATGCCTGCCCTTTTGCACTTGTGGAACTACAAGTGCCAGCAGGCAGCCGGCACCCATACCCCCACTGTAAAATAATAGTTAAATAACCACAGTACACACACTGTATGCAGTATAACTTTAATACATATACCTATCCCACTCATACATACTTGCCTACTACCAGCTGTTTACGTTCACTTCTCCCGTAGAATCCACTGGGAGTATCTGTAATAAAGATCCCATACTCACCTACATCTTGGTGCTGGTCTCCGTAGCATCCCCGAGTGATCCAGACCAGACACTTACCTTAGCGGTATATGTGTGTGACCACGTACACTGCTAACCAGCTCCTGACTGCTCAGTGTGAACTGTCAGGGGCCGGCAGCCAATCAGCGGCTGCAAACTGTACAGCGGCCGCTGATTGGCTGCCGGCTCCTGACACTTCACACTGAGCAGTCAGGAGCCGGGGATGCTACAGAGACCAGCGCCAGGATGTAGGTGAGTATGAGATCTTTATTCCAGGTACTCCCAGTGGATTCTACGGGAGAAGTGGACGTGAACAGCTGGTAGCAGGTAAGTATTTGTGAGTGGGATAGGTGTATGTATTAAAGTTATACTGTATACAGTGTGTGTATTGTGGTTATTTAACTATTTATTTTACAGTGGGGGTTCGGGTGCTGGCCGCCTGCTGGCACTTGTAGTTCCACAAGTGCAAAAGGACAGGTATGCTAGCACCTGTAGTTCCACTGTAAAATACAATAGTTTTGAACTATTTCCCCCATTATTACCCCTGCACCCACAGCCCAGGGGTGTGGGGAAGAGCCCTGGGCTTCAGACTAAACCTGGGGTTTCAGGAGAGGGGGGGGCCCTTCTTGGGGAGGTCCCCACCTCCCTTGAGATCCCCGGCTTGGGCTGACCGGCTTGGGGTATGAATGCTTTGGCTGGGGAGACCCGGTGATAGGGTCCCCTGGCTGTGGCATTACACCCCGTACGGTTTGGGTCCGTTGCTGGTTTTAAATATTAAAATTATATTTTTTTTCCCTATATTTAAAACCAGCACTGGCCCTGCAGCCAGGGGCTGGTTCCTAAATTACGGGGGAACCCTACACGTTTTTTTCCCTGTCATTTTAGGAACCAGGACTGGCTGAGCAGCCTGGGGCTGGTTATGCTTTTGGCGGGGGACCCCATGTCATATATTTATTTTTTTTAAATTAACCCTTCATTTACTATTTACAGGTAGAAACATACACGGATTACACTGATCTGTGTATGTTTCTGCTGAACTCTGCAGCTCACAGGCAAGTGAATTGATTTCACGAATTTGGACAGGAGTTTTATCCGTTCTAATGAGATTTTAGAAACTCTCATCTTGGTGAATTCCCAAATCCTTTCTTCACTAGTGAAAAGTTACTAGTTAAAATTTGGCCGATGGTGAAAGTGAAGAGAGTTTTCTAACTGTCCAGTATTTTCCTGTAGCAAAGGAGATTTCTCTCCCGAGTTTGACATTAGTAAATTTGCGAGTGGAAGAAAATGTCCAAACTCTCCAGAGGATGCTAAATCGACCAAACTTGAATCTTAGTATATTTACTCCTATGGGTGCACAAATATGCACTTTTTAGTACTAACTCCTTTGCTCTGTATGCTGGCCATAATATCCATTAACTTTTCTTATTAAACGTCATTAAGGTCTTGTGCATGTTTAAAATGTTAATGTTCCCCCAAGCTATTTGTCATAATTTTATTGATAAATACAATACCATCATGTTGTATTCCATGATATGTCACTGTATGATCCCGATTCTTATGTGAGATATTTGTATTTCATTTTATTAGATTATTTGTTTTCCCTATGTCACGTCGTTGATATACCAAGAAGTGCTGTGTATCACTCTTGTTCAATGAAAATATTATAAAAAATAAGAATAAATAAAAACAATACCATGATTTACTGCTGCATCCCATAACAACCCTGATCTAAAGATGCACTAAACAAAAAAACCCATTACATATCAGTATAAAAAGTTCTTAAAAACACTGACATAGGCTAGACATATGTAAATAAGCAATGCTTGAGTGGAAACAAACATGTCCGTATTTTATTCACTAAGGTAAAAATGTTTCATCCTTTACACATTACACCTAAGTCAGTCAGTCACTGACCTGGCTGAGGGGTCTATTTACTAAGCAGTTTTAGGAGACAGAGTGAAAAGTGATAAGGTACCAGCCAATCAGCTCCCAACTGCCATGTCACAGGCTGTGCTTAGTAAATAGACCCCTGAGTGTCATTTGTTTGCTTTCATATGTTTTTCACATCCGTGTTGGTAAACCTTATTCCTTCCCTCTCTGGGGAGAGATTACTGATAATTAAAAAGGAGGATGTAACATTCTTCTTCAAGTTCATTTACAGGTTAATGGCCTCTCACTGACAACGACTGATGAAAATGTCCACTCTTTTTAATTAATAGTCTGTTAGTTCCTGTCAATATCAGTGGGCAAGTAGCAAATCTCAATAATGGTGGCATACTGGGAGACACTTGGCTAAAGGAGGAAGAAAATGTTTTTTTTTGTGCTTTTTTTTTTTAATAAAAACTTTATCAATTTGGGAGGACACATACAAAAAGTGAAAACAATGGAAAACACAAAAAGCACATCAATTACACCGTCCAAATTGTAATTAAAATATAAAAACATAGAAAGAGGAAACAAAATATAACAGTGTCACGTCATAAGAAAAAGGGAGATGGGGAGGCTTGGAAGGGATGGGGAAGACACGGAGCAGGCGATGGCAGTATATCCAGGTGATAATATTTAGGGTAAGGATTTTAGCTTCGCTGGCTGTTTTGAAGGCAGGACCAGTGTGAAAGGGGCGACTGTCTTTGAAAAGCTAAGATGCTAAAGAGATCAGGCCTATCCAGGGGCGTTTCTAAAAAGGAGGGGGCCCGTGTGCAGTCTCCGGCACGGGCCCCCTCCTCTTCGCCCGGCGGCCTGCAGCGCACTGATCTGTGCGCGGCCAGCACCGGAGTTAAAGACTCTGGGCACTAGAATGTGCCCAGAGTCTATAGTGTATGCACAGGTAACCGTGAAAATGGCGCGGCGGCCATTTTCCATGTACTGCACATGCACAAACGATGGGAAAATGTCCGCCGTGGCCATTTTCCAGTTGTTTTACAGCGCCGGACGCCCGCGCTGGAGAGGTAAGTTTTATTATGGGTGCAGGGTGTGCGGTGCGGGGTCCCCCTGGACCCAGGGGCCCGTGTTCCCCGCACACCCTGCACCCATTATAGATACGCCCCTGGGCCTATCATATAGGTAGTAGGTAATTCATACCTCACATATGTCCTTATTTTGGCAGGGCAGTCCGATTTGTCGGGGCCGTGGGCAGCGGTATCCTGCTGAGTGGGGAGGTTTTGAGACCCCGTCTCCTCCACTGCTCTGCTAAGGAGATCAATGATGACCCTCCAACATGACCCCTTCCATCAGGTATGAACTGCTCTGCTCTTGGACTTCTGTCTTTATGATTGCCGTCACCTTTGTCCAACTAGTTAATTGATAAGAACGTTGTTTCAACACAGGTGACGACAATCTTAAATTAAGAGAGGAATCCAGGAGCAAAGCATTTTGTACCTGATGGGAGGGGTCATGTTGGAGGGTCTGTAGATGCCATGCACATGACGTCTATTATTCACTGGAGAGATTGACTGGGGGCATGGCCAGCAGTTCCCAAAACCCTTGACATGCCCCCAGCATGACGAAAATGTGGAAGTGGCTTGAGTGTACAGCATTTCCCGTGAGGCCACATCCCTTGCCCTGAGGCCATGCCCCCTTTGCAAATCTGTGTCCTGATTTCCCTTTCTACAAAGTTGGGAGGAGTGGGTCATTTTATATTTGCATCATGTTAATGTTGCATTGAGCATGCACCAAGTGACTTTGGTACTTATTATCTACACTTTCCGTACTGTAACGTATATGAATTGTGTACTGTGGGCCTGATCAGACCCGGACGCTATTTGCGCTCGCTCGTTCAGAAAAAGGGTCCGGATATTTAAATAGAGCGCTTGCTCTTTGCGGTCTGTTGATGCCTCTATGTCTGAACGAGCGAACGAAACATGCGCTCGCTATTTTGTAAAGACGCCCCCTGGCCGCTCGCATCATACGTCATGTCCGCTATTTATTAGATTAATCGAGTACATCGAAAGGCGTATGAACTGCTCGCTATTCTTGTGGTAGCATTTTCCGACCGCAATCATGCGAGTAATTCAGACTAAAAGATAACCAAGTGACGTGGTCGATGACGCTGCTTTGTTAATTATGCACACCCTTTAAACGCCCGTTTTGACCGTTTGGCACGCCTGCGTTCAGATCTCCCCTCCCCGTTTTCAAGCACCTTCCCCTGTTACCACCCTCAAACGCCTCATCCTGTCACTCAAATTAGCAGGCATTCGCTATTTTGCGAGCACACGATTTCCGACCGCACTGACTGGTTGGCGCATGCGCATTATTACAACCCATACGCATGCGCAGATGTGCGAACATCGCCCGGAGCGAACAAGCGGCGCTTACGAGCGGCTCTGAATCAGGCACAGTGTTTGTTGAGGATCTTTTGTACTCAGATTGAATCCACACCTCCTACGTATTCCTGGTGTGTCAGTTATTTGCAGGGTTAGACAATCTGCATCTGACGTTCACTGTGCACATTTTGTGGCTGATTGTGATTTGAACACAAATTGGCTATATTTGCAGGTAGTCGCGGAAGTTTGTTTTAATATCTTATGGTGATGTGAGATTCCATAGGGCTAATAGGAGAATTTGTGAGTCTGTAAGCGGGAAGCAGTGTCACCCACTGATTTCACGCCAGCGGTCACAACTCATCATTAGTATCAGCACGTGCACCATCCTCATGTCTGATGAAAGAGATCCATCAGAAACTGGCTTCCCTTCCTTGTATGCACGGCTCAGAATCGCACAGAACTCAAGCTACATGCCCAACAACACGCCAAAGACACTGCCTCAAGTCTGAACAATTCCGTGCGATCATGTAGTCACCTCCCAGGTTCCGCCCCAATACGCCCATTTCGCGGAAAGATAGCTCTGGCCAAGTTCAGTCCGGCACCGAATGGAGATGCACAAAAAGACATAAATCTGCATCTGCGCTGTATGATAAAACTTTGCTTCTGGGCCCAGAGATCCACCAGATTCAGAGTCAGCCTTTATATTAGCACTTAGACACAATTGTGTATAAAGCTATACACTGTATGTACCAAGCGACGGAACAGAACAATGTAACAGTTGCACGCGCCGTACACATTGCACGATCCAGTGTAAGGCAAGGCGATGTAACGTTCCATGCTGCTTGTAGCACCACGGCGTCCTTCATTGCATTGTCCCATCTGTTGTGCAGCACAGCAGATGGGACGATGCAATGAACGTCAATCGCAAATGACGGATCGGCCGTACACACTGCACGATATATCGTTCCGATCTGCAACAGAGCGATATATTGTACGATGGATCATATACTGTGTACCCAACTTTAGTCTGAATGAGATCCTTAGTGTAGGACAGAGAATGGGAGAGTCTGAAAGTGATGATCTTATGCAGCCATAATGTTAAAGCCATTTTCCTGGCTATCCTACTCAGGAGCGGGGGATATTCTTCTTGTATAAAGCGTCATGGAGGTAGTTCCATAAACTCCAAGAAAATTAATGTTGTTTTGTTGCCGCTTCAATTGGAAAGAAGAGATACGTTGGGCCTTATCATGGAGGGAGCCAAAGCAATGTTTACTTTTTTCATTTCAAAGTAATCTTGCTGCTAGTTTATAATATAATATATAACAGTGCAAAGTTACATCATTGCAAGTTGAGGCGTAAAATATTTTTCTACACCTTTTGGTAATAGTATTGGGGACTCATGTAGACATGGGAAAAAACTCACATACCTCCCAACCATCCCAATTTCAGTGGGACAGTCCCAATTTGAGGGTTTTGTCCTACTGTCATTATCTGATACTACATTGTCCTGATAGCTGGGCATCTGGGGAGATATGTCTGTTGACTGATGGTCTCCATACTAGATAAGCAGTGAACAGATGTCACTGGGATTGCAGTAGGTAACAGATGATACAGATGTGTCCTCAGACGCCTCAATACGCCACGCAGCGTGTCTACCCTGGCGTGAGTGAGCTGCCAGGTCCCGTGCACCTCTGCTAGCGTTGGGCGTCTTTTTTTGCTGAAAATGCGTCTAAGTCGCAATGCGACAAGGGCCCACCAGCAGACTGTGCTGATTAATGTGATATGTGACACTTGCATATCTGCGTGCTCCTGAGTCTGTATATGAATCACAACAGAACTTGGAATGAAAAAGGTTGCGGCTGCTACATTGTAGCACGTTCAGAGACTCAGTCCCACACATATATACAGCTATAAGTGTGGCATATCAAATTAATCAGCACAGTCTGCTGGTGCATCCTAGCCACATCGCATCGTGTCTAAGACGCATTTTTGCCAAAAAGAAGCAGAAAAGACGCCTGGCGCTAGCAGTGTCTCGCAGGACCTGGCGCGCCGAGAGGAGCTTTTTAGCAGCAAAGATGTTGAAGGGGGATCAGAAGCAGATAAGGGAGAGCATGGCTCACTTCAGCACTACGCATGTCCCAGAGTTTTAGCCAAGCCCCATTTCCCCTACATGATGAGGCCACCTTCAGTGTTTATAGCTTTGGTACATCCTCATTTTTACTCAAGTAAAAAAACAAAACAAAGAAATATTCAACTAGCAACACCTCAAACTGCATCCTGGTCATAAACACACATAGGGTAGGAACACAAGTGTGCACACTCCACTGTAGCGTACAGATGCAGCTTGACAATGTGGAGTTAGTAGTAAATGGAAATTGTAATTACTCTATTATACACAATATTACATGGTCATATACTTAACAGAGAATATTGTCTTGATAGTTATCACTAAATGCAAAAGTCACATTTTCAATATAATTAAATACAAACACAAATCGAAAATACAATTTATATTAAATTTCACAAAAACATTTGCTGTTTTACTCTTTAGAAAAATAAATGGGAAATGTACTTTTTCCTGCAGTAGTCCAACTGGAAATGGTTATTAAGAAATGCTAATAGACGGCCGCAGCTTGATATAATATAGAGAAGATGCTAATGATCCATCACCTGGAGGGATCAATACGCAATCTGACAATAAGAATCAGCTAGATAGTGCTGCTGATAGTCAACATCATCGTTGTGCGTTATTACACCTTCGCCATAGGAAGGTGGGTTTAGCTGCTGGGGGGGGGGCACATTTGGTGAAACGTGGCTGTTATTTGTTTTTGGAAAGGGATCTGAGGAAGTGACGCATGTGCAGGCGAAGGGCCAGGCAGGCACAGTCCACGCGCTGGGACCAAACCCACAAGCTAAGTAATATGTTTTTTGGAAGCCCTGTCCTGGCGCACCTGCTTTAATAAATGTATGCCGTAATATTTAGATTTTGCAAGTCAATGATACCCAGAAATATACATACAGTATGGACATATGTGTAGGCATTTTTGCTGCTCCTCTACAGTACGGTTATGCAAATGAACATAGGGGCTGATTCAGGTTGGATCGCACCTGTGGTCGTGGCTGCGATTACGCACGCAGTCTGACTGCGATGATGCGATAATCCAATGTGATCGCTATGCCGTCGCAGCACAACATAAGGACGCCCACCTTACCTTACACACATCCGTAATACTGTGCAAGACTGCGAAACCATCGGTAACATAAAGTACCATCAGAGCCTTACGCACACTTGCACAATGTCAGAAACTGCTAACCTTCCGGTATGCAGGCACAGGCTGTGTAAGCCATCACAATGCCTAATTTATGCACGCCCCTACAAAGGCGTTCAAATGCACTGGCGTCACCTCTCACAAATGGTGCTTCCTGTCAATCACTCTGCGATGGGTCTGTGTAGTCACTGCAGTGGCTGGTTTGCACACTGCGATGCATACACATGCGCAGAACGCAACAATCAGCCGATAGCGTGCGTAATTGCAGTTGCAATTTACCTGAATCAGGCCCGTAGTCTATTGTTGCTGCTGCTACAGTAGTCTCAGAATTTTGTGATCGTTATTTGATGCTTCATAAGACAAGCCAACCCTCCCTATGACAAGAAGCAATGGTGTATTCTCTATGGGTTACCCTGACTCGTTTCACTGAGAGAAGAGAGAAAGGGAAGACTGCAAAGATATAGTTCTAATCTGCACCTTAGCCACCTCCCCTCCCCGCACCTGTTCATTACTGTGCCCCATTAGTGTGAGTGTGGCCACGATTTACTGTTGCTCTAAAAGGTCCTCATACTAGACTGACCCCTCAAATTTAGATTGTTCCACCAAAATCTGGACAGTTGGGAGCAGTGGCGGCTCCAGAGGTGGGGCTACAGCATAGTCCAAAATTCAAATAGGGGAGCTACACCAACTGCCAGTGAGTCCCGGCAGGCGATGTTTGGCAGCGCTTGGGGTGGCAGTTGGTGTGGCTCCCCTATTTGACTTTTGAACTGTTCTGCAGCCCCACCTCTGCAGCCACCGCTGGTTGGGAAGTACTGTATGTAGTGAGCCAGATACCTTAGATAGTGTAACAATATTGCGACACTGATAACAGTGATAGAGTAAACGTGTCAGTAGCAAGGGATTACAGAGTGTGGAATGTAATTTAGTTACGTGGCAGTGGAAATAGTGTTACTATTATATACAGTAATAATGTGTCATGAAATCTCTTGATACAGTGACATATATGTTGGTGATACCTATACCTTAAGCTGGTGATACCTATACCTTAAGCTGGTCACTGGAAATGGTCACCGGAGATGGAGGGGGGGATATGATGCATTGTACCCATAATATTGGGATATGTATTTCATACTAGTGAAGAAATTGGAGTTTTAGCTGCTGAATTCCCTAGCACTGATTTTATGCAATATATTGTGCATATGTACTGTATGTGTTTATGTTTTATTGGGAATAAAAGAGGCAAAGATAGGACCAGAATTCTAATAATGAAGGCGTTCCATGTGAAATCATACTATATTTTATCCAGTTTTAGAATGAAGACATCCTACATGAATAATGGTACACATTACATTTACATTTGGATTCCTTTATTATCCTCTCCTCCCGACTTTACTCCAGGTATTGTGGGCATCCAGCTGAGCTATTTATTTGCAGAATATTATCAAGCTGAAGCTAGAGAAGCATAGCTTGGGGCAGCAATCTATCCCACATGAGTGGTGATAAAGGTTGTATTATGTGGATAATAGGGGTAGATATGAGTTCAAGGCACAGTGAAAAATAATAATAATAAAAATAATAATAGCAATAATAATAATAATAATAATAATAATAATAATAATAATAATAATAGCAATAAGAAGTAGCACAGTCTTTTACTGTTTTATTAATCTCACATTTTCTTCTCTCTTTTTAATTAATACACACTGCAAAAACAATATTTTGCTTTAAATTCACATTGTTCTCTATAATGTTTTGAAAAATATACAAAGATATTCTATTCTCCGCGATGTGAGTCTCTTTTCGGTCACATTTGGTACCCCAACATCACCCGTTTTCCTGAGTACGTCTATGGGGTGTAAGGAAAAATGGTGGTGGCCACAGAGTTCTAGCATTGCCAGAGCACTTTGGGGACATTGGCCCTCATTCAGACCCACTCGCAAGCGGGCGCACGTACGTTAGGCGTACGTACAAAAATATTTAAATTCAATGGCTCGCTCGTATTTTCGTTCGCATCTAAAATTCCTCCCAAAACTCTGACGACCCCTCCTCTAACTAACGAGCGTACGAAATAGCGAGCGTACATCCCCGAAATGGCTTGAAAGGAACGCACGCACAAGTATAAACAGGAAGTGGCCTTGTCAGATGTCGATTACCTGCTCCTTTATTCTGCCTACCTCCATCAATCGTATCATGCCAATCAATGTATCAATTAGCTTAATTGTTTGTTTTTTTCAACACAATGCAAGAAACTTTACTCTTGTCCGTGTTTGTGTTTACCCGCAGAATACGTACGGATGAAACATTCGCTTTTATTGTTCAAAAAACATGTGAACCACAATTAAACAATTGTACTATTGCTGTGGATCCCCGCATATTTCCCTGGGTTCATTTCTTTATTTAAATTTGCTTACGCATGTCACTGCATCAAGCCTATCCTAACTCTCCAGAGATTTCTGGCCCTGTCGAACACATGACTCATACACTAACCAATAAAATTGCTCCTGTTAATTTCCAAAATACATTAGCCAATCAGAAAATTTTTACACACTTTATCAAAAATGATTTTTAAGAAAAACACCATTGCCATCATGAGAGCCTCCGCATTCACCAGGCGCGAGCTGCTGGTGCTTACGGAGGTCATGGATCGCCGGATCACCAGCCAGCCTCAACCCATGACCAACCGGCAGAAGCGCTCCGCGTATGCGGAGGCACGGTCCCGCCTGTGGTCCTTCGGCTCACGCCGCAACATCGGGCAGCTGGAGCGCAGGTGGTCCGACCTGCAACGGCGAACGCCCCGCTTGCTGGCATGCTTTCGCATGCAGATCCTGGCAAGTAAGTGTTATGTATTGTGGTTTTAATGTTTGTGTTTGTGGGGCAAACTGCGTGTGCATGTTTTCCTGTCTGTTCTATTTATTATTTGTACTCATATCTGCGTGTGCATGTTTTCCTGTCTGTTCTATTTATTATTTGTACTCATATCTGCGTGTGCATGTTTTCCTGTCTGTTCTATTTATTATTTGTACTCATATCTGCGTGTGCATGTTTTCCTGTCTGTTCTATTTATTATTTGTACTCATATCTGCGTGTGCATGTTTTCCTGTCTGTTCTATTTATTATTTGTACTCATATCTGCGTGTGCATGTTTTCCTGTCTGTTCTATTTATTATTTGTACTCATATCTGCGTGTGCATGTTTTCCTGTCTGTTCTATTTATTATTTGTACTCATATCTGCGTGTGCATGTTTTCCTGTCTGTTCTATTTATTATTTGCACTCATATCTGCGTGTGCATGTTTTCCTGTCTGTTCTATTTATTATTTGTACTCATATCTGCGTGTGCATGTTTCCCCTCTATTTCTGATTTATTAATTCTACTGCTATTAGGCTTTTTTTTTTTTTTTTTTTAGTTTGGTTGCCCGGATTTGTCCATAAACTAAACGCAATTTCTTTGACATATTTTAGGGGGACAGCCAAGACTCCGCCGTCACCGTCCGTCCAGACGGCGTTCCCGGCCACTATCCCCAACCCCCAGCCAACACTCCACCCCAAATCTTTCCCCTATTCCCCACTCCTCCCCATCCTTCCCAGACCCTCTCCCGGAAATGTCGGGCCTCCTTCCCCTCCGTCCCACTTCCCCCTCTCCTCCACCCACCCCTCTTCCAATTACCCCCTCCCCGGAGTCCATCATAACTCCGCCCCATTCTTTGGGTAATGACGGATCCTCCGAGGAGGATCATGGAGGTTTGCCCGGAGCTCCCGTTTTGTCTCCCGGTATGTTTTTTTTTTTTTTTTTTTTAAAGCACAAACTGTTTGTATGTAATCATGTGTCGTGCCTTTCTTCGTGTTTTTGTGGCTTGACTTTTGGTGATTGTGAAGGTTTGCCTTTACCTCTTCCTGGTGATTTAAACATACACATATCATACCTGTGGGAATTTGTACCTAGGCCTTGTATTTTTGCCAGCCCCCCCTTTTTTTTTTTTGGTTTGGGTTTAGGAGTGATTTGGTTGTGTTTTTTTTTTTTTATGTGGATTCCCTATTGTTGTATTAACCCACACACTTTTCTCACCCACAGAGGAACAGAGGCGTCGGCAAGAGGTGGCGGATGTTGTGGGGCAGATGCGCCAACATGTCATCAGCATTCTGGTGGCCCTCGACCGGCTGTCTGGCCTCCTTCGGCAGTAGTTTTTTTATTTTTGTTATATTTTCCAATTAAATTTATTAAGACAAATATACGTTGTGGCTCATTTTTAAAAACCCAAACCAAGATAGTTTAGCATGACATAAGTAGACTGTTCCTGCAAGGATTTCCCTTTTTTAAAAGTTAGATTGTGTTTTGTCTTTGTATGTCAAACAGACACAAGAAACACATAACAGTAACAATGTCATTTGCCTTTTTGGGTGTAGTGTCAATTACATATTTCTACATTTTCCAGGTTCCTACTTGGTGCGCAAGCTGCTTAGGCCAATCTTACAAATCCCAAGGTTGGGCCAGGCTTCCTTTTGGTGTGGATTGGGAAGCTGAAAACATATTTCAGTTTAGCTCAACTGGCGTCAGTACTGGTTTACCCCTTAGTCAAATGTAACTTGTGTTAACCTGGTTACACTTGCTGTTAACGTCCCAAAAAAGGAAGACCATTTCACTCTCCAAACATTTATTCACAACATAACAGAGAAAACAAAGTGGTCACTCCCAAAAAAAAAACACAGTGATAAATTCAAATACAACACATACCAAGAAATAATTAAACAAAAACACAAAATCAAGAACTGGTTGACGAAGGACCATGCCAACATGATTCCACAAACATGGCGTTGCGATATGGGTTCCAGAATATATGCCCAAAAGGACCAGATCCAGGTTTGGTAAGGGTAGCAGGAAGTAGTGAGCGTTGGAGTGCCAAAGATTATGTGAACAAACAGAAGATGGTGAGAAAAATAAAAATAAATTAGATGTTCGCAAACAAACACAAACACATTAGGTATAAACACTGGAGATTTGTTCAAACTTACCTAAAAAATCTGGCCACCACATCATCGCGTATGGCCCCCCCACATACTGACCTTCGACCAACCTCGGGGGGGCCATTCTCAGGTAAGGCATCCTCTGGCTGCATTGGGACACCACTCCTTATGGCAATGTTGTGAAATATCCCACACAGGACCACAATTTTAGACACCATATCCGGCACATACATGAGCTCGCCACCAGAGCGGTGGAGGCATCTGAATCGGCCTTTTAAAAGGCCGATACAGCGCTCCACCACTTGCCTGGTGGCTGTAAGTGCGGAATTATACGCACTTTGTGGCCCTGGTGTGGGAGCCAAATAAGGAGTGAGCAGCCAGGACATGCAAGGGTATCCACTGTCTCCTGTGAACAAAAATAGACCACATCAGGAACACTGTGTATCAAGCTTAACATTGTTATGTACTAAAGGTCTCCACTTACCCAGAAGCCACGCATCACCAGCTTGTAGGTTGGTTAATTTCTGCCATATCCCTGATTGCCGGATGACGAAGGAGTCATGAGCACTTCCGGGTAATTTAGCATTCAGGGACAGGATCTGGAGGGAGGCATCACATACCACCATTACATTCAGGGAGTGATAGTGTTTCCTGTTTCTAAATATTGCCTCCAGCCGTGCTGGAGGCTGAAGTGGTATGTGAGTACCATCCACAACCCCTATGATGTGTGGGAAGCCAGCTATTTGGTAAAAATTGGCCTTGGCCACACTAAGGGCACCCATATCCAAAGGCATTTTAATAAAATGATGGAGGTGCTTGAAAAGTGCCTCCATCACTGCCCTCAGGATCCGGGAAAAGGAGGATTGGGAGATGCCCGCCACTATTCCCACCGTTGTTTGAAACGATCCTGAGGCACAGAAATGTAACACCGCCATAAATTGCGTCAGTGGTGGTATTGCTGTTGGACTGTCAATTTGCCGCTCAAGATCACTTTCTATTAATGAGAGAGTGTCTATGATGATTTTGGGAGGTAGACGGTAGCGTCTTAAAACCTCATCATCGGGCATTCCAAAAAGGGTGACATGTGTTCGAAATATCTGGGGCCTTGCATGCCTACGATGCCTACGCCTGGGACGAGTTTGAGGTTGGTCGTCTTCCGGGAGCAGGGCCAGAACAATTCGCCCCAGATCTACCTGAAATTCAAAGTTTACAATGTAAGGCTTTTGAGCCACCCCAAAAGTAAGAAAAAACAACTTAGCTTTCTGATACCATCCATAGCTGCTTACATGCCGGGGTATTGTCATGATACGTATAAACTGTAAAAAAGCCAAAAATGAGACTTCAAAAATTTAGAGGGTGAATTTTTGTTTTTCAAATTGTTGCAAGCCAACACAGAAAATAGCCGAAACACACATTTGGCCATCGATGAAAACGACATTGCACACCGTACGTCAAATAGGGTTCAAATGGACCCCAAAAATGGAAAAGGGAAAAGCAAAACTGGTTTACATGATGAATAAGCCGCCAAAAATGCGTTAATTAGTTCGCAAATGCAAGTCACTACACCAACAGTCAAAAATGCGTTAATTAGTTCGCAAATGCAAGTCACTACACCAACAGTCAAAAATGCGGTAATTAATTCGCAAATGCAAGTCACTACACCAACAGTCAAAAATGCGGTAATTAATTCGCAAATGCAAGTCACTACACCAACAGTCAAAAATGCGTTAATTAATTCGCAAATGCAAGTCACTACACCAACAGTCAAAAATGCGTTAATTAATTCGCAAATGCATGTCACTACACCAACAGTCAAAAATGCGGTAATTAATTCGCAAATGCAAGTCACTACACCAACAGTCAAAAATGCGGTAATTAATTCGCAAATGCAAGTCACTACACCAACAGTCAAAAATGCGTTAATTAATTCGCAAATGCAAGTCACTACACCAACAGTCAAAAATGCGGTAATTAGTTCGCAAATGCAAGACAAAAAATGGACTTACCCAACTCGAATATATAAGATTTCCAAAAAAAAGGTCTTTGGGTCCGAAAGCCAAAAAAAACTAAAAAAGATGAAATTAGTGTTAAAAAAAATAGCTAACCAAAAAACAGAAGTAGGCACCAATTGGCCACAAATTTGACTGCACAAAACTTACCAAATCAGGAAAGGATGTGGAAAAAAGGAAAAAAATGCGAACGGAAAAACAAAAGAACTGTAGCAAAAACAAACAAAAAACCAACTCTGCCAAATCCTCCAACCGCAAACAACCAAATCCAAACAACTTAACCGCCAACAATCCAATAACCCCACCTCGACTCCACACACACCAAGCCATAAATAGTGTTTATTTTCCCGCACAAATTAAGGATGAATCATAGGGACGCACAATCAATGATGCGGCCGCAAACAAAGGACGCATGTATAAATACGTCACGAAATCACATTGAATTTCTGGTTGATTTCATTCTGGAAGCAGAAACATGGCTTCAGACCAGGGAAACAATGGCCAAAAATCCGGCGGTAAGGCCTTCATGCATTTTGTCTCCATGATTATTTTAAAACAAATATATTGGTCAAGTTGTGAAGTGGCTAAATCTGCATATTTACCCAAATAGGTGAGGAGGATGACATGGAAGAGACTGCTGGCCCCAGTCAACCCGCCAAAGCTGCCAAAAAAAAAAGGCAGCCACATTTCACAAGCAAGGAGATGGAGGTTTTGATCCAGAAGTGCGTTGACCTCCTGCCCCAGGCAGCCAGGAATATGAGCCAAAGCCAGAAGTGGAGAATGTGGGAGGAGGTCGCCGTTGCTGTCAATAGGGTGGGTGATTATGTCCGTCTAGCCCGGGATGTCAAACGGCGGTAAGTAAACACTTTCCCATCCTATAAACAAACCCCATTGTAAAAAAAAGGATAATGGTTCCAATTTCATTCCACAGATGGGCAGACTTCAAATATCGTCTCAAGCAAAAACTTGCCGACAGGGCTAGGCATGCAAGGGGGACAGGTGGGGGTCCCACCCCTGTGTCATTGGAGTTGACAGACTTAGAAGAGATGGCACAGGGGTGTGTGCAGGCTGTGGAGGTGTTTGGCGTGTCCAACATGGATACGGACATGCCAGACTTTGCGGCTCCTCATGTTGGCCAAGGTAAGTCTCGTGATGTCACCAACTCTGAAATGCTATTGTGCCAATATGTAGATTCTAATGTGAGTCTTTTCGCAATTTTCCTAACAGAGACAGAGGCGGATGAGTCTGCTCCAGAGGGGAGCCTTGGCCGCAGAATTTCTGCTGGCTCTGCAGGGGAGGAACCAGTACATCCGGCTGAGGACCCTGCAGAAGCCAGTCCAGGGCGTGCCCCCTCGCAGGCAGTGGGCCTCCTCACAGAACTCAATTTTAAATCGGATTGCCATACGGAGATTCTGCAGAGGATGGACGCCAGTCTGATATGGGTGGCTGAGGCCCTGGAGCAAAATGCTGCGGCCAACGTGACCATTGGTCAGGCCCTGGCGGAAAATACCAGGGCCAACATCCGCATCGCCGATGCCCTGGAGCAGCTCGTTCGCCAGCACATGGTGGAGCCGACCTCCCTTCCTGCCGGAACATCCGGATCCTCCACCTCTGGCACAACATCAGCCAATCCTCCAAATGTGCCTAGCCCTGTGCCTAGTCCAGAGGCCACAACATCTGCCTCTGGACAGGCCAGCCCGATGGCATCCCGGACCCGGTCTGGCGCCCACCCTCACCCAGCCAAACGGGCGAGAAAACGGTGACAGCAATGGCGACTTTTCCCACACTCCTTCTGTGCTTGGCTCATATTCCTTTCTGGTCAAAACTTCCCTCTCCTTTCTTGTGAAATGTTTTTAAATTTTGTATTTACGCTTATGTTAGCAGTTATGGTTTTTTTTTTTTTTGAACAAATATCTTTGCCACAAAAAAAGGCAACAAAATATTAGGCCAATTTGTTTGTGTTTAAACAATAAATTAAAAACAAAAAAATGAGATTGTATTGTGACATTATTGTACAAATGGGTTACATTTAATCCTGGCCCTAAAGGCAAAAACTGACCCTCTTAAAACAAAAAAAAGGCCTCTTTAAGGAACGTTTAAAAAATCACATAGCGATGCAAATTCCACAGTAAAACAAAAAAAAGGGGAGCTAATTAAAAGATGATGACATTATTGTTACAATAGGCCATAACCAACAAATTGTGGCCAAAATAAAACCCCAAAAATGTACGCTAATTGATTGTGTAATCATGACATTAGCAGCTCTGATTTCCACCTGCGTACGCTTTTGTGCTATCCCAATAAACTGCTTTCCAAACACATACCAAGCCGGATTTCAATCCAACACTAATTACTTTACTGACCAGCCGCGATTAATCGCAGCACCATCGTGGAGTCCCGGGACGGAGGAGAAGGCCATCGCCAATGTGGTCGAGTAATCCTGACCCTAAGCTGTGCGAGCATTTTGAAGGGAAAGCGGATGTTTCAGTGACGTATGAGACGGTCCGAACACATTTGACGTTCGCATCTGCTAATGTATGTACGCCCCAAAAACGCCTCGCCACGCCTGCGTTTTTTCATCTCCACCCCCGTCAACACCCAAAAACGCCCTGTTCTGTCAATCACATTTGACATGTCACTTCCTGTACGCTATTTTAGGAACGAGAGAAAAAAAAACGCAATCTGCCGTACGCACATGCGCAGTGTAACACCGACGCATGCGCGGTTAGTCAACATCGGAACGCAACGAGCGTACTGTTGTTAACGTGCGGCTCTGAATGAGGGCCATTGTTATCAACTAAATACTCCTTATACTGTACAGTCTACTTTTATTGGAAAAAGGCCTATTTTTAGACAATTTTAAGCCTTATATTACTGCAGTAAACAATTTATTTTGTATTTTAAACTGTACATA
Source organism: Taudactylus pleione (assembly GCA_031769625.1). Classification (NCBI taxonomy): domain Eukaryota; kingdom Metazoa; phylum Chordata; class Amphibia; order Anura; family Myobatrachidae; genus Taudactylus; species Taudactylus pleione. The sequence continues at coordinate 13,722,297 of JAUIMM010000042.1, forward strand.
TTATAGAGATTATTTAAATGGCTGCTTGTAGATTCAAAACAAGTTTCATTACTTTCAATCAGGAGTAGATTTCTATGTTGAAGTGAGTAGGTTATGCATTATACTGTTACATACGAGGAAATACAACGTTTTTAGGTGGGGGGGGGGCGAACATTTAATTTAATTTTGGCACCCCTAAATCGCTGAATGTCAACCCCTCAGGGGCAGCTGGAGTAACTCGCCACACCACCTGCCTGATGACAGAGATCAGTAAGCCTAAGGGGTCTTTGCTTTTGCTGATTTGGCCTCTGTATGCGGACATCACCGCTCTCTCCCAGTCTCCTCACTCAGACACAACACTGACACAGCGCTATGGGGCAGCTTCGGGAACACATGCAGCCAAAACAGTGTCCCTGTACAAACAATTTATCCAACCAGCACCAGGAGAGGAGGAGGACGGTTACGAGCGTGCTGCTGAGAGTTGAAGTTTGGCGTAGGCTTAGGAGCTTATCGATACAGTGCACTGAGCCTCGCTCTATGACTACAGAGGCCATCATGCAACACGAGTTTGACATGAGAACGGCTCACAGGACCCTACTAATACGAACGAGCCCAGTTTATGTACCCTCCTATTCCCTGTACTATACACCCACACCACTGCTAATATTCTGTAGGTTCAAAACAAGAAACAAATTCAAGGATGAAAACAAATATACCTATCAAACACCACAAACTTTTCTCCATCTGGCCGCCCTATGTACAGTACAGATATGACCATGCCCATATAGTGACTACAACGCATCCTTACCAACTTTTGATCTGTCCTCCTCAAGAGAAGCCCAGAGAGGAGCTACAGTTGGGCAGTGATGGAGGGGTGGGGCCCGACCATTCATAGCATTATGCCCCAAGTGATGCGATTATCATATAGTTGTGTAATTAAGCCCCGCCCTCTAACGAAGGACCGCGGATTCCCGGTAAGATTCTCCCCATTCTGTCCACTTCACTAGGAAGTGGGGGGGATGCTGAAGTGTCTTCCCGAGGTGCGGGGAGCTACCCGAAAAACTGAAAGCCTCCCGAAGATTCCGTAAGAGTAGACAAGTATGCTACAACGTCAGACTCCACCCAAATCCAGATATAGGGGCTTTTAATCGCTCCAATCTAACAAGTCATGCAACAACTAATAAAGCAATAAGTTTAGCACAATAGGTGCAGTACATATTGCATCCATGCCACACATGGGAATTATTATCAGACACCACTACACACACTATGCTGGGCTGGTTACACTCAAAAGAGGTAGACATGCTCATACTTCACCTTATAATAACCAAAAACCAACAACAAAAATGTTCTTATTAAAAACAAAAACAACACACAGATTTTAGTAGGATATAAATAGCTGCACATATAATTTGGTTTTGTCCCAATACTATAGGAGGGATGTAGTTAATAGACCGGCAGACTAAATGGCTCCGGTCTATAGCCCGACACCAGATGCCCGACAAGGGACTTTAGATAGGCGTCGAAATACCGACGCCTATCTTAATCCCGACGCCGGAATGCTGAAGGACGCCGGACCGATCAAGGTAAGTCCAGCCATCCTTAACACTTAGCAGCGGGGGGGGAATGGGAGTTAGGGTTAGGCAACCCCAGGGGGACTTAGGGTTAGGCACCCCCCAGGGAGGGTTAGGCTAGGGGAAGGGGGGTTAGGGTTAGGCAACACTGGGGGGGAGGGTTAGGGTTAGGCACCCCCCAGGAGGGTTAGGGTGCAGGGCAGGGGGGTTAGGTTTAGGCACCCCTAGGGGGGACTTAGGGTTATGTACCACCCTGGAGTTTTATGGTTAGGCACCACTAAGGGAGGGTTAGGAGGGGGACAGGAGAGGGTTAGGGTACTTACCTGCCCCAGTCTGGATCTTCATCCTGTCGGGCATCCGCTGTCGGGATTTGAACCGCCAGTATTTCAATCCCATTCCCTAAAGGAGGTGTCAATAGTATGTATTGTGACCTGCCACTATGGTAAAAAATAAACAAATATGCAGTTTCCCTGAACTGTGTCCTTTAATAAGTCAGACATTTTACATACAGCTGTATATGTGTATCCAACATAGTAATTACCTCACTTCTTCTGCTCATTACAGTGGCTCCATTCTTAGCATTCAGCAAAGGTTACACAGACCCAGCAATACGGATGGCCATCGACCATCGATGATTCAAAATCCTCGATGGTTTATGACTGATGTCGAATGCTTTTGTCATCGATGGCAGAGAGCCAGTGGTTCTTAGCCATCGATTGTTGAATGGGAGTGATGGTTGGTTTTTTTCTTTCTGGACTGGATGGAGCTGAGCCCTGCCCCCCAGAACTCGCTAAACTCCGCCCCATGCTTAATTGGCCTGCGGCCCGACGTTCCCCGGTCAGCGATGGCCATCGAGGGGTGTACACCGTCGATGGTTCACCATAGATGGTTTGTGTGCCATCGATGGTAATCACTGATGGACCCATCGATGTACACCCCACTGATGGCCATCCCTACCCTGCAAGTGGTGCCTGGCTCTGATGAATCCTACCATGAGGCTGCTTGCTGTGCTGATCTCCTCCACTGGTCAAAGAAGCATGTGATGAGCTCTACCAATCAGAGATCAGCACATGCCTCTCTGACTTTTTGTGGTGTCTCATGGGACATACTCAGCTCACAGGAATGCACTGCACTTGCAGTGCACTCAGTGTGCCCATGGCACTTCCCAGTTCCGGCGCCTATGTGTTACATTATAGCAATTTGTCAGCAACAATTTAAAAAAAAAAACAACCATTGATATCAGGCAGTGCCAGTGTAGCGGTAAAGCTGCATTTCTGGTTACTGTGACATTGCAACATGATTGCTATTGTTAAATGCCCACTAAAAAAATTTAGTGTGTACGTGAGGACCAATAAGAAGTTACCAGGACTGAACTTGCAGCTTTCTATAGGTCGGCACGATCACACCCACATAGGCTGTGTACACACCATTCATTGACTTTGGTAATACCTGAAAGCTCAAACAAAAATTGAAGTGAGCAGTTCCCATAGCAAACATACAACATACAAATTCCACACATATATGATTTTTCTTGGAATCCCACTCATGACCTCTGCGATATCTTTGCATTATTCATGGACTGCCAGGTAATTGTATAGAGTCTCTTCCCCATATTGGCCGGACAGTGCACATTTTACAAAGCAGAAACGTCAACACTTGAAGCGGTGACAAGTTGCCGAATGGATACAAGCAGTGCGCCCACCATTGAGAGGACTTCTGTGCATGTCTAGGACTAGGCTACAGATCTAGTGGGACTCCTATTTCTGATCCTTGTGAAGTTTTATTATGGCAAGAGCTCCTAAAAGAGCTGTCGTGGACATATGTTTTGCCACTAAAAATAATAACTTCACTTACCTCAAAGTACTGCTTGCCTTACGTTTGGGTCAGACACTTCATTAAAATACTACTTGTTGCAGCCTTGATAATGCCTTCCCAGTAAGCTCCTGCTTGAGGGGTCTGGGCTCTGTTCCTACAGTAGATAGAACTGTGCTCTCAAGGATGCAGCCTCATCTTTGGGGCTGGCTGCCATTAGCAGCCTTTGGTAACAGATTTGGCGGCACGGTCACTGCTGCACATTGCTCGGATGATATGTAAAGTTTTACCATCTTTTCCCTTCAGGTTTCATTTGATTTCTATTTGGCCTTTTCTCAACTACCTGTTGGTCCCAGTTACCATAATGAAGACAGTGGTGTAAGAAGAACAAAACGAGCACTTTCCCAGGCACTAGTCTGAAGCATAGTCACTCATATATCCTAGAGAAGAGGCAGGATTCGGAATGGATAGCTGGGACACAGACAGACAAGACAGCATTATATAACAACTTTTTATAAAACGTTACATTTAAAGTTTAAAATAATTTTAAATGTTTGCTGTACGTAGGTGCTGAAGCAGGCCAGCTGAAATGTCATATTATGTCAGCATTTTAAAATAATCTGGTAAGGTCTGTACTGTCTCCTAGATGCATGCATGCCTGCGCTATGCGCTATGCTCTGCCCCTCCAACAGCTTGCACTGCAGCACAGCTGGACAGACCTTACCAGAGGATCTCACTAGTCTGTGGTATATACGGTGGGAAGGGGGCGGGGCAGTGTGGGGGAGGGCGGAGCTGCAGGCAGACTGAGGTGACTCTGGTCAATTTACCAAGCTATATAATATTTCTATAAGATCTGCCTCAAGTCACACATTCACGATGAGAGCAGGAGCACGCCCCCTCCCACAACGGCTCCCTCTGCCTGTGATGGAGATAGGACAGACGAGGAGGGAAGAACCATTCATGTCTACTTTTGCATTCTCCTCTCTGGGAGAAACCCTGACCTGAGAGGAGATGCAAATGACCACTTTGTGGCTGGGGCTGAGCTCTTTTCATCATATAATTAGCAGCTGCTACCTATTCTGTGTCATGCAATAGTAGTGGTGTTAGGCAGGGACGGCCTGGGGGCAAAAATCGCACTTTGCATTTTTCATGTTTGCAAGGGAGCTGAAGGCCACGGATCACCAGGGTATGCGGCAAGTCATGTGGGTGTGGCCTTGCGGCACTGCCCCTCTCAGCATGCTGGCTGAGCAGAACGCCAGGAGGCAGAGCTGTTTGGCCAGACATTTCCGGCGGCGGACCAGCCCATCCAACCATGGTGTTCGGTAAAATCTAAAATTGTCACTGAAACTACTGATGTACTGTAGAATAAAGTTTTGTACGAAGTCCTAAGCGGCTCATCTGGCAGGCATTAACTTGCCTCATATTCCTGCCAATTTAGCCTGATCAAAATTCCAGGCAAACTTCTGAATCAATTAAACCATGGCTGAAAGGAAAATCAACAAATGAGTTGTATGCCCTTGGAAACTAAATTAAAGCATTATTTATATAGAGAGATAGGCATGAATTATGATTCTTTATTTTCAATAAAAGAGAAAATCTGTACTATTTTTTGGGAAATGACAGCAGCTGCAGATTATTTTAAAGAGAGTTGAAATATTTAAACACTGAGAGAATTGTAACAATAGTGCTGATGAACAGATATCTGAACTATTTTAAGCTTTCGATGATTAGTTGGGTAATAAATCCCTATCTTATTCATACATATTTAGTTTGTTTTGAAAAATATATTTTTACACAAAAGTAAACTATTTGTATTTCTGTTAATACTTTTGTATTGATTTGGTAATACATTTTTTATTAATTAATTCATTTAAGTCAGGAGACATTGCAAACTTCATTATGTCAACCTAATATGAAATAGACCTAACAGTGTCAGTAACTAATATAGCATCTTCTATTGTACTATTTGATACAGAGAATTCTATGAATAAGTGTTGCAGCCAATGGTTAGATTACTAATTTATGACATATGGGATTTGATTGAATTTGCTGTTGTCTATAAATTTTGTACAATTCAATATTGAAGTATAATAAATTTGTAATATGGGCTTTGTAAAAATAATAATAATAATAATAATAATAAAGTTTGTTCAGTAATCAGAATGCTAGTTGATAGAACACAATAGATCAACAAAGGGATGATCATAATGACTGACTTTAATTGGCTTACCAATCTATGTTTTTGGTCCTAACCAGTGGAGGCTGCAGAGGCGGGGCTGCAGAGCAGTCCAAAATTCAAATAGGTATGCCACACCAACTGCCAGTCAGTTGCGTCCGACAATCTTTGGCAGCGTTTGTGGTGGCAGTTGGTGTGGCTCCCTTATTTGAATTTTTGACTGCATTGCAGCCCCACCTCTGGAGCCGCCACTGGTCCTAAACCACATGTTACAAATTCCTGATTCCTTTACTGGAACCCAGCCTGTACATAACATTCAATCTAAAAGAAGACATTAAAAATGGCCCTTGGGCATTAAATTATATAAATATATCTAGTAGTTTCTTTCTCTTCACTAGTTTAGGTTTCATGTAACAAATCATTTAAAATAATTTCACAACCCTTTAATTTCATACCTGCCTGAAAAACCAACTGTGTCCTCCAGGTACCCACGCAGAAGCTAATGACCACTGGATTAAAGGAAACATCAGGTTCCTCAACAACCTCAAAGTGGAAGACAGCCTCTCATAATTAATTGAGCTATATAGTAGGCTAGGTCTCTCCAGCTCTGAAATCTATCAGAAGAAGGCTGCTTGGTCGCCTTTCTCTAACAATGGCTGACATGTTAGTGTCAGAAATAGAATGCAGAAATCTTTGTTGGCTTTGGTCTATACATAGCAGGAGACCTGTTGACAGCCTTGAGGCATGTTCTCTAGGCTGTCCTCCTACAGTATCTCTCCACGACAGCTTTATCTCTGTCTCTTCTCATGACTCCACCTCTACTCCTCTTCCACTACCTGTTGGTGTCCCTCAAGGTTATTAGCTCCCTTCTCTTCTTAATATATATTTTCTCACTGAGCAAAATCAAGAGCTCTTTTGGCCTTCAATATCATCTTTATGCTAATGATACTCAAATATACTCTCTTTCTCTTCAATCAAGTCTCTAGCTGTCCCTCCGCTTTTTCCTCATGGATATCACAACACTTTCATACTCTTAACATGTAAAATACTGAGTTCATCATCTTTGCACAATGCATTTCTTTCCTCCCTTTCAATATCTATCAATAACATCACAAACTCTTCTATCCCACAAGTCCACTCTCTAGGAGTTATTTTGACTTCGCCATCTCCTTCAAAAAACACATTGAAGACCTTTCCAAGTCCTGCCACTTTTACCATTAGAAATATCTCCAGGATCAGACCCTTTTTCACACTGGAGGCAATAAAGACCCTTGCACACTCACTGGTCATTTGTCGACTGGTCTATTACAACTTCCCCTTTCTGTATCTGGTCTTCCTGACTACCACCTCACTCCAGTTTAATCCATTGTCAACTATGTTGCTTGGTTCGTCTTTCTCTCAACCGCACTGCTTCTTCCTCCCTTCTCCACCAGGCCCTACATTGGATCACTTTCCCTTACAGAACCCAATTCAAACTCCTCACACTCATCTGTAAAAGCTATGGCCCAATCTAATCCACCCTACATTACTAACCTCATCATCTCCCACACTACCACACACCCATTTCACACTGTCAACGACTGATGCCTTTTTCAAACGATTACCTCATCCCACTCCTGTGCTCCTGCCCACCATTGGAACTTTCTCCATATGAGAGTATCCACCTCTATCCATAGTTTCAAATAGGTTGATATGTTAGTGTATCTGGGGTACTTTTAGATGCACTATAAATTAAGGATAATAATAATAATAGTAATACTAATAATAACAATATTTATTTGGAGAGGGGAGTGAGATTGAGAGAGTGGTAGATGTGAAAGAGACATGAAGTGTGTGAGGTTAAAAACAAAGTTGGGTTAGGAAGGATTTCAAAACAAAGGGCTGAGGTGGGGGATGTTTTTCAGCCCTGTAAATAAACAGTTAAAAAATTGTACTAATTATCTATTTATTTAGGTATGTTTGGGTATAGTGGTTAGGGGGACAAATGAGGATAAGATAATTGATTGAAACCTGATATCATTAGAACATTCTCTGGCAATCAATCACAAGTTTTCCCCATGGTAGTCATTTGTAATTGGTAGTCAGTGAAGGACAGTCCTTGCTTTTATCATTTAGTGGTGATCTAGAAAGCAGTCTTTTGTCCTATTAAAGTGATTTGACAACTCTCTGCGTATTTGTTTTTTTTTTACTATTTTGGTATAATAAGATAATAAAATATTTGTAACCTGTGTTCCCACTCATAAAATACCATGGATAGGCCAAACATGCAGTTTGTTTCACTTCTATATAATACGATAAAGGTGCGTACACACTACACGATATGCTCCCTGAGCGATATCGTGTAGTGTGTCCCCGGCAGGCTGTACTCAATGTCGTTCATGACATTGAGCACAGCCGCTGAACGATATCATTAACGATATCGTTCAGCGCCGGGCTCTCTCCCCCATTCCCCAACATGCAGCAACCTGACGAGGTTGTCAGATTGTGCTGCATGTTCAGGCGATGGACAATGTCAGAAACGACCAGAGGGAGTGCGCATCGCTGGTCGTTTCCGACATAAGAGTGCACGATTTGTGCACGATTACTGAGTGACTGCACGATTACGATGTCGTAATCGAGCAGTTGCTCAGTAATATCGCCCAGTGTGTACCCACCATTAGAGATGTATTTCTCTAATACTAGGATATGCTTTTCACTTCCTGTTGTCATCAATCCATGTAAGAAGGAGAGACACAATAGTGAAATTCGGAGGGTATTATTCTAATGTTTAGAACACACAGTAGAAGCACTCACCTAAAAAAAGGTGGTGGTCATTCATATAAAGGTTTCCTTCTACAACCAGTGGAATAGGTTAGTAAACTATATAGAAATACATCTTCCTCCAATATATTGAAATCTTCAATGACTGTCTTTAGTGTCATTCCATCCCAGACATATGGATATAGAGAGCATGGTATAAAATCCTCCTCAACAAGTCTCAGGATAGATAGGGGAACAGAACCCGTCTCTCTAAAGAATGTTATGTCCAGCCAGGTAGTTGAGGGTTCCACAAAGCACCAAAATCACCAACACGTTTCAGACGAGTGTCCTTCCTCCAGACAGAGGGTCTTAGGGACCACTGACTTTTTTATTGGAAACCCTGAGATGCCATGGTTGCTATTTCTTGGGTTTCAAAATTCTTAACTACCCTGAACTCTACAGCCCAGCAGGTTCAGGAAGAACCTCTGTGTATTTTATCTCATGACTCAAAGACTTAGAGAGAGGGCACAGTGTTCTTTTGTGCTAATCAATATAGAAACCAGCCCTGAACGGACCAGTTTGGTTTGTGTCTGCAAATGGGCTTTTCTAGAGATCAGATCTTTGCCCCATGGCCGTATCTATAATAGGTGCATGGTGTGCGATGCACAATGACCCAAGGGTCCGGGGGCCCACATCGCACACCCTGCACAATTAAAAATACTTACTTCTCCATCTGTGCCGCAGACACCACGTTTCTGGAGATCTGCGCATGCGCACTACAGAAAATGGTGCCAGTGCCAGAGTATACTGCAAATAAAGCCAGTGAAAGAGAGGGGGGAGCTATAATGGAGGATGCACATGGGGCATCCCCTATCTTGATACACTACTGATATGTCCATCTAGAAGTCATTTTTTTAGTTGGGTTTGAGGCAGAATGTTTAATTTTTTTATTTATTTTTTTGAGCCTGAGCCCTATTATTTGCTTCCTTTGAGCCAAGGGTGGAACTCCCGAAGACAATGGAGGCTCCTGAAGGGGCTTCTCCAGGCAAACAGTGTGTCTGATGGGCAGCAGCCACCAGTGAGGACAAGGCCTTGAGGGATAACGCTTCCCTCTTTGTGTTAGCCCGGATCCTGGCTGATCTCAACCAGTAGGATCTGTGGCCATTGAGGAAAGGACGGGGAGCATTGTGGCTGCTGGGGTCCAGCCAGGAGAGAGTGTGCTGCTGCATCCGGCAAACGTGAGGACAGAGCGGCCACATCTCCTCGCCTTCAACCACAGCCCAGCCTCAGACGAAGAGCTGACCCCAAATCACCCCTGAAAAAACATTAGTGTCCCTATTTCAGCAGCAAAAATGTGTATGGCAAGTCTTCCCATCTGAAGGTGCATCCGAGGACACACACAGGTCAGTGCCAGCCAGGGAAGAGTGTGGCTGCTGCATCCGGCAAACGTGATCAAATCATCCCTGAAAAAGCATTAGTGTCCCTACTTCAGCAGCAGAAATGTGTATGGCAAGTCCTTCCATCTGAAGGCGCATCTGAGGACACACACAGGTCAGTGCCAGCCTCACACACACTGCCACCACCTCTGACAGTGTTATAGAATTCCCTGCACTGCTGTAATGTGTGAGGGCCACCCTGTGATCAGGCAGGATGGGGGTGATGTATGTGGCAGACAAAGAATGACTCCCCCCCAGCCCTTATAATATAGAGCCTGTGCTCATCCACCCACTCTCTTCTGTGCAGGAGTCATGTGCCAAAGTAGTAACAACTAAAGGTGATACACGTGGTGATACACGGTGTGACATGGGTTATAGATATGATGAGACACGGTGTGACATGGGTGATACCCACATTATGAGAGAGACACTGGAGCCCATTTATTAATAATCACATTTGCAATGCGATCTGGGTGCAATATTAGTGCCCATGATTGCATTGCAGGATGAAATCATAGTGCCAGAAAGTAACATAATGCACCCGCAGAGTCAGGGGCTCCAAAAGAAGCCTGTCTCTGCAATGTGCTGCGTCAGCAGTCTCTCCACTCATGTGCCCAGGAATCTTGTGTATGTGCGGTCTACTGACCAGACATGAGCGGATAGTTTTGCAACGTGTAGCCAATAAGCTACAGTGGCTTACACCATCTGTATATGGCGTAAGCTGCGGGGACCAAGTACAGGAATGCTTTGCATTCCGGAACTTGATAAATCTGACAGCATTGCATCCCGTATAGAAACCTATGGGGTTTCTGGCTGCTGGCGGAAATGGAGGGATAGGGTTATTTTGGGGAATGAGCTGCAAATATTTAATGATACATGGGCCCCACTGTATGTAGCATGTGTGTACTGTAGCACGTGTTCTAGTGACAGGGCGCTGCAGGCTCCCCAGCAGTCATGAGTGGGATCGGATGCTGTATGCGATATGTGTCAGTGCTGCCAGTGCAGCATATCCATGTAACTAACACCACCGATCTACGTAGGTCCTGGTGTTTACACTGCATGGTGTATGTCGTGCTGCCATTATCACACCGCATGTATATGCATATTTGTTTTCCCTTTCTTTGGGGGAGCAGGGCGGCGCCAAACTCCAACTTGCCTCAAGGCGACTGGGATGAATTTACGCCCCTGCTTTGAGCCCAAATTCGGCTGAATTACAGTTAATTTGTTGGGCTCCGTACAACTCTAGTTAACAAGTTAACATAAGACAAATTAAATCAGTTCATTCCTATTAGTATGCACTTCAAAAATCATCAACTATATTCATGTGAGACAATTTCTTACATTCCCCAATAAAAGATAAAAATGTTCCAGTGCTCATTAACTCTTAAGTACAAGCGTTTGTTTGAGGATGTTACAGGAAACAAAAATGTACTGCGCTGGCAATTATTACATGAAATGATGTAAAGGAGTAAGACCCTCAGATCAGTTGGTGTTAATAAAACATAATATACGTGAATGTATAAATTAGTCCTTTTCACACGATTATAAAAAAAAAATACATCACAAGTTAAATTTATTTGCATAACCAAAATTTATTTTGGATTAAAATATTACACAAATAGAAACTTCCCACTCACTGACTGGCACAACACTAGAATGTGACTGTCTAGAAAAGGGAAGCAGGGACTTTCTAATGTTACCATACATGTGGATGTAATTCATGAGAAGGTGCCCTAACATCGCGCGTGGCGAAGCCACACGCCACTGAATTTGGGGGCGTGGCCTAATTACCATAGACCACACCCCCTGTGTGACGTTATTTTGAGGCGTGCCCGCATGGCACGCCTCCAAATAACATCAGGCTGGGGGTAAAGCCCAGCACTCCGTCACTGGCTGGGCTTCCCCCAGCCCTCTCCCATCAGTGAATGGTTGCCGGGCGCATGCACGCGGCATCCATTCACACTCCGGGGGTCTGGCACCAACCTCCCGATTTGACCACCCGCAGGCCACTTCGGGTGGAACAGCGGAACAATACTGTCCCGCTGAAATCGGGATGCTGGGGAGGGGTGCAGCCCCTCTATGGGTGGAGCCCCTGTGCGACCGCACTGGTCAAACACCCCTAGAGCCGGCCCTGATGTAATTGTACAGTTTGACATATGCTGGTATGATTATTATTCTAGCATATATGGCCAATCAAGTCAACATCATATCTAAGTACATACATGCCTACTCTCCCGTAAGTCGCGGGAGGCTCTCGATTATTCGGGTAACCCCCCGCACCCCCAAAAGAGTAGGCAAATCTCCCGCATCCCGCCCACTTCCTAGTGAAGTGGGTAGGATGGGGAGATTTTCCAAGACATTTGAGGGTCCGTATGGAGGGGGCATGGCTAAATTGCACAAATTGCGTCATTTAGCCATGCTCCCTCCCCGCGGACACACGAATCGTGGGGGTTTCCTTTAAAGGGTGCAGGGCCTAATGTCGGCTATTGTCAGGACCCGTCCCCTGAAGATGAAAGAAGCAGGTTCTCACCAACTACTCCCGGAATGGTGCCCTGCAAAGTCGGTAAGTATGTCTTAAGGTGCATAGACACACAATGATTTTTTGAACGATTATCGTTTAACGATATCGTTTAACGATAATCGTTTGAAAATATCGTTCACTTTCTGAGTCAAGCGATGAACGATTATTGTTCATGCGCGTTCACGTTTGTAGTTTGTAGTTCAGTCAGACTTGTCAACTCAACGATTTTCATTAAGTTAATATGCAAAAATCGTTTGTAGTTCATAAAAATCGTTCATTACATTTAAATGAACATAGTAAATGAACAACTTTAGTAAACGATTTTAGTTAATTTTTTCAAGGTAGAAAATCGTTTACTAAAATCGTTCATTAACTCAATCGTTGTGTGTGTATGCAGCTTAAGTAATATCTGATACAAATATTGTTGAATCAAACTGACAGGATAGAAAGTTTACTTAGCTGATGGCGCATATACTGTATACAGTACAGTATGTAGTCATTTTTACTACCTCCCAACTTGTCTCTTCCTGGATGCGGGACTGCACTCTCCAAGATGCTGGGCTACCCCCAGGCTCCCCCTACATTGTGGATAGATGATATGCGCATGTGCATGGCATCTATTCTTTCGCTGCTCTGCTATGCAGAGCACCTGTGTGTGATTCCCCCGACTCCCCACCACCACGGGACACTGCGGCCCGCAGGTGGGACAACAGGACAGTCCTAGAAAAACGGGACTGTCCTGCTAAATGCGGGACAGTTGGGAGGTATGCAATAAGTTGGGAGGTATGCAATAATATCAGTCCCTAAAGAGTCTAGCATTCCCTCTTAGGCTGGGCAGAGTAGTGGATGCCATACAGTGATAACTTCATCACTCTCCTCTCGCCATGGAGGAAACACTAGCAAGAAAAATAATGATGATGTGTGCTACTAGAAAATGGCTGCCACTTTCCAGCACACTGATGACTACATGAGTGTCTGTGTGCCCAAGGATTTGTGATGAATTACAGGCAATGTGTCACTAGTTACATAAATCTGGTGGAAGGGAGAGAGTTAGAGGTGGCATTTAAGATGCTATAAAACAGTAGAGTTCAGCATATTTTTAATGCACAGTGGGCCTGATTCATCATGGATCGCAATTGCAACCGCATACGCAGATCGGTCAATGGTGCATACGGTGCATGCACCGTAGTGAGCGCGCGTGAGTTAGCATTGCGATCGCTCTGCGATCACCTATGCAGATCCAAAGCCATCGCAGAGTGAGTGATGTCATGTCAGCGTTTGGGGGTGGTGACCAGGGCCATTGGGCTTGTTGGGCAGTTGCCCAAGGGCCCGAAGCTTGCAGGGGTCCGCCAACTTGCCCCCCTGCAGCCGCAGCTAGTTGGTAAATTTGTGATATTTTTATAAGCCGGCCGCCGGTGCACTGTATTCTGATCTAACCTCACCCCCCGGTGACGAGTACTCACCCCAGTCCCAGTTTCACTTCATCTGCCGGCTTCAGACCAGTCAGACCAGTCTCTCTGCATCTGTGGGAGGTCTGATGGGCATGCAGGAGGGTTTAATTTTGTTGACCATTTACATTTTTTTCCCGTGAATGGGTGGGTAGGGGCCCCAGTGCATTGCTTGCCCGGGGCCCACACTGCTGTTAAGACAACCCTGGTGGTGACAGGGAGTGGTCGGAGAAACGTAGGCGTGCCTTTCCGTTTGAACGCTGTTACTTGGGCGTACATAAATTAGCCACTGCGACGGCATACGCAGCTTGTGTACTCATTGCGTGCAACGAGATTAGCAATTTCTGATGTATACGCAGGATTGCAAGGTACTACGGATGTGCGAAAGCGGTAGTGGGCGTCTCTATAATAGCTTTGTGATTGCAGTCATTACCATATTTTCTCAGCTTACCTGCATGCATAATCGCACCTGCGATCACATTAGCGATCTGTAGTGAATTAGGACCAGTGTACACTATAATTACTACGGCGTTTCACCGTTACAAGGATTCCATGCCTATTGTTGCCTGGATGTTACTATATGGTGGCAGACCAAACAGGCACACAACTTGAATCGTTAATTACACTTACAGGTAAAATCAGCAGTCATGCCAGACAGCTGAAAAGCGTTAGAATATATATCAGACACAGAGTGGGTGGGTGACCATACATGGCTATCAGGAGGAAGATGAATATCCTATGGGAATTTCGATATAAGTGGACCTCAAGAGTAATACAGTTAAATTTATCTCATTAATAAAAATAACACATTTCAGTTGCTTACAGAGCGGATGAGGCTGACAGCCTGTATCATTCATTATATCAAACAAGGAGAATGTAATGGTTTCTTGAAATATTTATAAAAAGTTATCAATAACCATCTGCCACAAATTTATATTTATATGTTTACAGTGATTGCTACCGTCTGTCTGTCATTTCATGCATATGCACAGTACATGAGGGGAACTGAGCTGTGTCCAGTCACAAATACAATTTGAGCTGTTGCAATCTTATCAGTCACGTACTCGTTCTATTCCAAATGCAAGTGCAGACGTAACTCCCTTATTCCGCTCCAGCGATGGGACCATTTTAGGGGGTCATTGTAGTAACCAGCAGTGGCAAGATAGGGCATGTACTGCTGTGAGGTGAGCACATACAGTATGGGTAGGAATCACAAACTGCAGAGGGCATCAGAAATAATTAGCAGTAGATGATACTAGGAGACTAGACCATAGAACACTGTATAAAACATAAATGCACATAGGCAGTGAATATGTCTCACAGCCCAAAAACAAGATGAATTCACCACAAGATTCATGGATTTTAGGGGAAAACAATCTTTTTGCACCATGTTTCATGGATTTTAGGGCAAAACAGTCTTTTTGCACCATGTTCTGCTGCCACTAATCCCATATGCTAGCCAGGCCTGTAATACAGATATCTTATGACTTATGGACAACGTCATTGCAGAAGAGCCTTGTGCAAAAAAAATCTACGCAAGTTTTCCATTTCATGTACACACACTCCAATCACACATCTGGTCGCATGGTGACAGAAACTCATCACGTGGCGAATTCTAGTCACCGTTATATAAAGATGCTTTTTGGAAAATAAATATAACAATGTTTATTCTTCTAACAATAATATACAGATAAAAGATGTCTAAAAAACACTATCCGGTCACACAGGACCAAGAACTATTAATCAGTTACAATCAAAAATGTTGTTAATGTATGATATAACTCTGTGGCCACAGACAAAGTCAAAGTCTAATAGCAATTAGAATAACATGCAGGAAGCTCGATATAGTTAGTGAGCAGCAAAGCCTTGGAATGGTTAATTGTAGCAAAAGAGTTGAAGATGGTTAATTAGCAGCAATAATAGACTGATCGGTAAATTGATGTTTAATTCACATAGTCACTGTATTCTATTAGGGAGCTGCCTTCTTGTAAAGATTAGTAGGTAGACTGTGTCCCTGAATATCCCTGCTCCTGGCACACCACTGTGGAGATGCACTGATGATAATAAGTGGCTGATCACACCAATGCTGCACTGGTTACGTGACTGATAGACTGTGCGGCAGAGCGGGTCTTCCCTTGTGTGGCTGTATTACTGACCAGGTCCGGCAGGCAGAAATACTATTGGCAGCTGTAGTTTTACAACCTCGCAAATTCGATGCTCTGGCTCCCACCCTGCATTCCAGATGCGTGTCAGTCACAGGAAGTTACCAACGCGTTTCTCCGCTTTCGACCACTACGATCCCTATGAAGAAACCACCATGTTCGAAGGCGCCATTATTTTTATATTTATATTTTCAGTCTATATAGGTTTTCAGACCTATACTGTAAGGGCAGACCTTTTTTTAAGTGCATAATAGTAGTCAATTTATTTCATAACATTTCCTAGCGCCCATTTTTTATTTTGTCTTTGCACTGTTATATAAATGCCGGAACTGAGATGTAATCAAAGTTCAGTGGGAAGTACAACCTTGAGGATCCATGGGTAAAATAAAAAATATATATATATATTATTTAAATAAAATATTTTGTCCAATTTGAGATTTGCTATTTTTTTTCAATTATATATTGTTAAGTCAGGTCATGCAGACACCGAGGCTTCTAGGATAGCTGACAAAGCAAAAAGAGTACCACTGCCGTCCAGAATAGCGGGGTAGCTGGTGATGTTTTGTTGATAAATAGTGATGATACTGTAGGAGGTTTTCTATCAGTGCTTATTAGTAAATTGACCCTTTGGTATTTAACGTTAACAGAAAACAGAGAAACTGCATCACAATAACTACAAGATGATACAGTAAGGGCTCTATTTACTACAATCCGCATATTGAATGCGGATTGTAGTGTGATATTACCGAGTGAATTCGCATTGCGAATTCAGGCAATATCACAGGGATTTACTATAAATCCCTTGCGATAAAGCTCTGTCCCTGCGGATCCCATCCGCACTCTAGTCGCGGTATTTTCGGAAAAAATACCGCGACTAAGAGCCCGCACATGCGCCGACCGACCACCGCTACTACCCCCACCGACGCTAAGCCCCGCCCCCCACGATCGTGGACCCCCGCGACCCCCCCTCCCCCCCCCCCGCGACCCCCCCTCCCTTCATTACACTTACCTGCATCCTCCTGGCCTCCGGTGATCTTCTCCGGGCTTCCCGATCAGGTGATCTCCCATACTGCACTGGGACCCGATCACCTGATGACCGGGCCCCAGTGCACTGTGGGAGACCAGCTTACCGGAGAGGAGCCATCACCGGAGGCCCGATCACCGGTCCCTGGATTCAGGTAAGGAAAAAAAAAAATGTTTAATTTTTTTTTCTTTTTTTTACAGTAATCAGCTTGCGGTCTACTTAGACCACATAGCTGATTACTGGTACCGGCTCCCGCCTCTGCTCTCTCCGTTAGAGCAGAGTGGGAGCCCGATAACCGGGGGAGACCCTGGATAACGCCACCTCCAGGTGGCGTTATTATCACAGGGCTTCCCCCGGTATTTTTTTACAATTTATTTTTAGTAACTTGCACACAGATCACATTTCCCATTACAATTATGGGAAATGCGATCTGCTTTACTAAAAATAAGTGATACTGGGGGTTGGAGTAGAATTTTACTAATTCTACTCCAATTGCCCTGTAATAACTACAGGTGAAACTAAAATAATGTGAAAAGGGTGTGAAAACACCCTTTTTCACTTTATTTTAGTAAAAATAATGTTAATAAATAGATTGATGTGTGCTACATGTGTACATAGTAACTTCTGCCAGGATCAGTCTATAAAATAAGCAGTTTATAAAGCAGAGCATCTATAAGGATTTTACTGGGTCCATGGGGGCCCACACCGCACACCCTGCACCCATATAATTATTATACTTAGCTCTCTGGAGTCGGCCGGTTCTGCACAGACTGAAATCAACAGGAATATAGCACGGCAGCCGTTTTCCCGGTGGTTTGCGCATGAGCACTAGAGATGTCTGCAGGAACATAGGACCTCATTCAGAGTCGGTCGAAGCGGCTGCACGGTCGTACGCCACCGATGTTCGCTATACTGCGCATGCGTAAAGTTCGCAATGCGCGTGCGCAAACTAGCCGCTACGATCACAAATTTCTCTCTCCTTGAACACAGCCAGGTCGGTAGTTTGAGTGACAGATGGAGGCGTTTGTGGGTGGTAACAGGGGAAGGTGCTTGAAAACGGGGGAGTGGAGATCCGAACGCAGGCGTGCCTTTTTATGCGAACAGCGTTTTATGGGAGTGCATACGGATTATGGGAGTGAATAAATTAACAAAGTAGCGTCATGGCACATGTGACATGGGAGGTTTTTTCACTGACATGATCGTAGAGCTTAAGACAGGGTATGGTCAACCTTAAGCTCTACGACCAGTTCCGATGGTTCCCGATGGTCTCGATTAATCCTTATATTCCCGGAGATGATGTGTAATACGTACGAGAAGGGGGCGTATTTTTTTGTCTTCCGGCCGCTTCCTCCCCTTGGTCGGCCAGCAGCCGATCCGAACTTAGGGACGCAACTTGCGAGGGAATCATTTGCATATCTGGCCCCTTTTCCCATACGACCGTGCGGCCGCTTCGACCGACTCTGAATGAGGTCCATAGTGCGGGGGCTATGTTCCCGGAGACCTGCACATGTGCAGCAGTCTCTGGAACAAAGCTAGAGTCTACTGTGTTGCTGGAGAGGTGGGGGCCTGCACAGAGGCTGCACACGGGCCCCCTCCGCTCTTAAAAAGCCCCTGACCCAACTACAGCATTGATTTGCAGTAACTATTACTGTGCTATAGTTAATTCAATTCAATTATTTATTGTCACGACAAAACATCAAATGCAATGAAGTGAAATTACAAACAGTATTATAGAACACAATGGTTACATGTAATAAAAAAAAACAGTTCAATGTAAATGTAATCTAAAAATCACAGAAGGAAAGAAGCTAATCCTGAACCTGCTTGTGCGAGTTTTAATGCTCCTTAATCTCCTATTTGACGGTAAAAGATCAAAGAGATTATGACATGGATGACTATTATCTACGATAACCTTATTTGCCTTTGTCACACTCCTTTCTAAGTAGATTTCTTCCAACCGAGGTAGTAATTGTCCAATCACCGACTCGGCTGCTTCAACTACTATCTATAGATCTACGATGTACCAGGGAGCAGTTTCCATAGCACGCCAAGATGGAATACGTCAGTCTGCTCTCCATTACACATCTGTAAAAATGCATTAACATATTTCCTAGGCAGACTTGCAGCACACAACCTACGTAAGCAGAAAAGGTCAGTTGTGCCTTTCCCAGTGTAGAAGAGATGTGAGTAGCCCAAGTGAGGTCATTCAATATATTCACATCTAAAAACTCCTTCACCCTCTCCACTAATCCCTTATGTTTTTTATTGTTAAGAATAAGATATAAATATAGTTTACCTTCCCCCAATGTACAAGACGTTGAACCTCGGCTCTATACGCGCCTTCATCTCCATTGCTAACTAAACCCACAACAGTGGTGTCGTCTGCAAAATTTACAAACATGTTTGATTAGAAGACGAAACACAATCGGAAGAATACAAACAATATAATAATGTGCTTAGAACCCATCCCAGGGGAACATCAGTACTGATGGTATCAGCAGAGCTTTTAGCCAGTGGCGTTACTAAGAGGGTGTGGGCCGCACTGTGTGACACCATCCAAGGGGGTGACACCAAAATTGCAGAACTGCTCTGCTATTTTTGGTGTCACCCCCTTTGGATGGTGTCACCAAGCTACGGTGATAGCGGTGATGGATGATACGAGCATTACCCATACTGTGACTGTGTCCTCAGAAGCTGGGGGCTTCCGAGCAGCAACCAGAGCGCTGGGCAAGACCCTGGGGGGACAAGACAGGAACGGGGGTGTGACACGTGGTCACGCTCCCAAAACGTCTTCCTACAGGGGGCGTCACACCTCTTTCATGAGTGTCTTTGCGCAAGGATTCAACGGCGGGCGTGACAGGGTGAGTAGTAGACGCACTGGGTGACTCCAAACCCAGTGACGCCATTGCTTTTAGCACAGATTCGAACAGACTGGGGGCGATCTGACAAAGTCCAACAGCCATTTACATATTGGAACACTGAAGCAAATATTGCATAAGTTATTCATCAACAATGAAGGGACAATAGTAATAAATGACGAGCTAAATAAAAGTATAACATAAGAACTTGTATTTTCTATGAAGCATTATCAGAATGGCATCTTCTGTGGACCTGTTGGCTTTATAAGCAAAGCCCACAGTGATGCCACATTTCAGATAATAATGACTCTTTCAAAACATTTCATAAGAGAGGTTAGGGCAATGACAGGGGCGTTTCTAGAGAGAAGGGGGCCCGTGTGCAGTCTCCGTCACTGGCACCCTCCTCTCCGCCCTGTGGCCGGCAGCGCACTGAGCTGTGCGTGGCCAGCGCCGGAGTTATAGACTCTGGGCACTAGAGTGTGCCCAGAGTCTATAATGTATGCACAGGTCACCGCGGCGGCCATTTTCCCTGTACTGCGCATGCGCAAACGACGGGAAAAGAGATGTGAGTAGCCCAAGTGAGGTCATTCAATATATTCACATCTAAAAACTCCTTCATGGCCCCGTCGCGGCCATATTCCAGTCGTTTTACAGCGCCGGACCCCCATGCCGACGTGGGACTCCGGCGAGGTAAGTAATATTATGGGTGCAGGGTGTGCAGTGCGGGGCCCGTTTTCCCCGCACACCCTGCACCCATTATAGATATACGCCCCTGGCAGGGCCGGATTACTAATGGGGCTGATGGAGCTACAGCTCCAGGCCCATGATCAGAATAGGCCCACCGCCTATGTGTGCTGCTGTAGACAGGATTTTCTTTTCTGTCTACAGCAGCCTGAGGACCCACTTTCCCCCCCCCAGGCCCTCCTCAACGGCCGGGGCACCGATGCATAAACAGTTTGGCAGCGCAATGGAGAGTTGGGCTTAACTAGCCCTTCCAGCGGCACTAGCACTCAAAGACTTGGCAGCGGCGCCGCCTTCGCGTCACGTGACGTCACTGCGTGTGACGTCACATATGTGCCACCCGCCGCCAACGCCGCACCCTCACGCAGCCCGTCCCTGTGCACCGACCACCAGCTGCATAGGTGCCGCTCAGCCTCAGTCACAGCACTTCTGTGAAGGTGACCTGGTGACAGCAGCAGCACTGCAGGGTGTGACCTTCTGAGTCCCCCCAAGGTGAGGTGCTTATATATGTATATAAACATGTGTGTGTGTGTGTATATATATATATCTTGTACAAATAATGACTTGAAAATTATGTAAATAATTAATATGTATTAGACCAATACAGATTGTACAAATTAAAATATGCTTTATGTATCTCAATACATGGTTAAAATAAAAACAGTTTATAAACAAAATAATTCATAGAACATTGGATCATACATACTGTATAAAAACCAAAGTAGTTACAATTTTATAAAACACCACTGGCACTATTGTTGTAAAAGCACATGTATTAATAGATACAACCAGGGGCGTTTCTAGAGACGAGGGGGCCCGTGTGCAGTCTCCGACACGGGCCCCCTCCTCTCCGCCCGGCGGCCGGCAGCGCACTGAGCTGTGCGCGGCCAGCGCCGGAGTTATAGACTCTGGGCACTAGAGTGTGCCCAGAGTCTATAATGAATGCACAGGTCACCGGGAAAATGGCGCGGTGGCCATTTTCCCTATACTGCGCATGTGCAAATGACGGGAAAATGTCCGCAACGGCCATTTTACAGCGCCGGACCCCCACACCGACGTAGGACTCCGGAGAGGTAAGTAATATTATGGGGGCAGGGTGTGCGGTGTGGGGCCCCCTGGACCCAGTGGCCCGTGTTCCCCGCACACCCTGCACCCATTATAGATACGCCCCTGGATACAACAATTTTTAAATAAGTAATAGTTACATTTCTGCAGTTAGCAGGGGAGCGAGAGAGGCGGCAGTGCAGCACAGGTAGCACTGCCGTCCTGATACGGCACTGACGCTGTGCTTCATCAGGGACTGTTGTGTGTGTGTGTGTATATATATCCCTCTCTGGTCTGCTACACTATGTTCAAAATGGTTTGCGGCTTTTGCCAAATGAGGAAAGCAGCAGATACAGTATCAGAGATATATCCAGCTTTATGTCCGCCTGCTCATGCAGCATCTATTGCACCCATTTTCTATAGGGACAATATTTAACAAGATCTGTAAAGCTCTGCTTTGTGGATGTTGCCTGCTTGGGCTAACGCCATCTTCATCTAATATGGGGGTGCCCTGCAATCCCTCTCTGGTGGGCTGTAGCACGTCCCTAAGAGCTTCAGGTACACAATTTACTTCTGCCTTCTGCACCCTTGCGGCTACTGGGCATACGTGGCTTTCCAGTAGCCGCAAGGGGGTCCATAGATAATAGTAAAGATTGCGGATAAGTTCACTTTATTTCTTCCTGATCGTGGGACGGCCTCTTATTGAAGGACAGACCACATATTTTAATAGATATGCTCTTATAGCTATTAGTCTATTTTGGCATATTACAGTCACATTAACAATGGGTTTTTCCCTTTGTTCATTTGTA
This sequence comes from Taudactylus pleione, assembly GCA_031769625.1. Classification (NCBI taxonomy): domain Eukaryota; kingdom Metazoa; phylum Chordata; class Amphibia; order Anura; family Myobatrachidae; genus Taudactylus; species Taudactylus pleione. The sequence continues at coordinate 13,744,620 of JAUIMM010000042.1, forward strand.
GGCACATTAAGCGAAGAGGGGAGGAAGATTGTGTTTTTGAAGGTACTGTAGGTGCTAGTCACCCCTTTGGCACAGGCCACACCTCCTGTGCAGACCACACCTCCGCAAGAGTGGTCACACACACCATATAACTTGTCACACTTTCACGCCGCTGGTCACACACCTTGCTGCGGCACACAGTAGGCCCTTCTTAAATTTCAGCTCCAGGCCCATGTGGACCTTAATCTGGCACTGGCCCCTGGGCAATGAGACGAAAATCATTCAGGTCCAACAATACAGTACTTTTGGGGACTGGAACTATTGCAGTAGTTTTAAAACATTTTGGAACAGTACACTGCACTAATGAGAGATTAAAAATCCAAGTTAAAACCCTGCTATTTGTTCCACAGAATCACAGAGTACCCTCCCAGGAATACTATCAGGATCTGGGGCTTCACGAATATTTGTTCTATGTAAACAAGATCTTATCTCCGTTTCAATAATGGTCAAAATAGCATCATCTACATAATCCAAAATAACCAATGGGATGTTATTAACTTTATTAAACCTAGCAAATAATTAATTTAATTCTAACACAGACGGCGATCCCTGCCCTGTAACTGGAGCAAAAGGTTTACCCTTATAATCTGTGATTTGCTGAAGCCCCTGCCAGATGTTCCTAGCATCTCCAGTTTCCTTAAAATTAATTTCAATCTTCCTAAAGTAAGCCTCCTTTGCTAACTTAATACCGTTCCTTACATTTAAGTGTGCTGTCCTACAGTATATGCTTCGGCATCATTGGTCTTAAATCCCCTATCCCTGAGACCTACTGTACAGTAACAAAGTGCGGACTTCACTTTTCATCCAGGGTTCTTCATATGGGAAAACCCGAAAAGTTTTCTACACAGTAACACTCTCAATACAACATTGAATATATAAAAATATAAAAGGATGCCATACGGTCAATATTTATTTGTCACAAAGCAGCGGTGACCAGGTCTCCCCAGCCACGCTCTGTCTCACATGTCCTGCAAGTTAAGGATATCCAGATTAGCCTGTGAGATCTGTTCAGCATACAAACTGCAGCATGTGTCTGCGTTGCTGGATTCCCTTCCAGGCGGATTATGCATCTGAGAGTCACTCTGTCTGTGAGGTCTGCAGATTATTGCTGGACCTGAACAGCATTCATGTGGACGTATTGTTTTCAGTCCTTAGTGCCTGCCATTCTCTCTGCATATCCACAGTGTGCTCCATGCCAGAGTTCCCTCCAGAATCAGAGATGGGCAGAGCCATGACAGTCAGGATCAGGTGGTTAGCCAGAAGCCAGTCTGCAATCACATGATACTCTCAGCCAATCCATGGGCAGCCTAGGGTATATAGGGAGCTTATTGAACACTCCCAAGCTGCCAGTGCTTTTATGTCCCCTGAGCGACTGTGATCTTTATCTCTCTATAGTGAGTATCCAGCCTCAGGACTATCTGTGCAGTGACCACCTCCAGCAATCCCTAGCTCCAGAGGATATCTGTCAGTCCCTGAATAACTGGCTTTATCCCAGTATCTGGTCAGCAGTTCCTGAATAGCTGGATCTATCCCACCATCTGCTGAAGCCTGACAAATCCTGTATAGCTGGATTTCCCAGTATTTGCAAGACAGTTCCTGTTTAGCTGATTTATCTAGCATCTGCAAATTTTTCTGCCCGTCTGTGAAACCTGTTAAAGTTCTACGTTATTCTCGCTACCCCCAAGAGTGCATGAAGACGAGTTACATCAAACCTCCATTTTTCTGCCCAAGCTTCACCAACCCCATTCCAGCTACTCAACCTAGTCCGGATCCGCTGACTAACACATCCGTGACAGTACTCAAGAGTTTACAGTGACTTCCTCAAAAAAACATAAATTCAAGGCAATACTGGCACTGCTCCTTCAGACCAAATACTAATGTGAGTAAATGCTGGTTTAACCCTTTTCATCAGCAGATGGTATTTGTGTTTCAAAAACAAGGAAGAGTGGTCTGATTGACCAAAAAGTGGACACAGAATGGTCTTAAATGTGTCCTTGATATTTGAATATACATGGTCAAGAATATTATGGCCACGTTGTGGTAGAATTTTGAGCAAAGACTTCAGGTTGGCCTGGTTAAAATCCCTGGCCACAATGAATGCACCCTCCATTTACAGCTATTTAAATATTCGCCTGTGAGGAATATAAACTGCAACCAAATAGACTACAGTAAACTCCCGAGGTAGATCAAATGGCCTACACTGCAAAATTAAAGACTCTAAAACAGCAGTACAATGGGTCCCAATTAACTTAACATTTGTGCACCATTCATGCAGGTTCAGAAACCACCTCCTTTGCTTCTGATTCTGATTTTCTATCTGCCCTGAACAAAGTTCCCCCGGGAGCTGGAAGGCAGAATCAGGGTCGTTGCCACCCAGCCAGGTTTCGATAAAAATCAGGGTCGGACAGTTCATAAATGATCGGTGACAAGCTAGTTTCAATTTAATTTTGTACATCTTGTTTGGTAAAGATCTAACATTTGCTAATATCAAACTGGGCAAAGAGGGACTGAAAAGCTAGAACCTTAATTTAGCTTGAACACCAGTTCATATTCCCTTTTTCTGCCTCCTCCCTCTTCGGGGATGGCGATGCCACTGGGGCATATTCTGCCCCTGGCTCCTGGTCTCTTGGTGCATATTGTCTGCTCGGCTGGTTCTGGAATCCTTTTCAATGCCCTCCAAACGCGCCAGGTCCCCTGGCCATTCTCTGTAGCCATTCTCCTGTTGCCGGCAACTCCACCCGCATCACCGGCTGCATTCTCAGCCGGGGATGGCTCAGAGCCCCCTTCGTCACCTGTTCCATGGTGGCCCGGCAGACAACTGGCTCCAACTCTCGCGATCCCAGCTGCAGCTCCCACATTGCCGACCACGCCAGTCACAGCATCATCAGCCGGTGACATCCTAATGCCGTTGCCTCCTCTGGTGATAAGAGAGAGCGCTACTGCACATACTCCATGCTTAGGCTCCTACAGGGAGGCTTCAAGTCCCTAATTAAGATGGCAACCGGCCCTAGTACTGCGCATGCGCTGCTTGTTAGTGTGACTGACACAGTGAGAGACTCCCACTTAGCTCTGAGAAACCCGGCGTTATTACCAGCATCCTGCACCGCTACCCGGAAGCTATATACTGTACAGTCACCGGCTGATGAGCTGTATCACACGATGCTCCGCTCAAGATCCACTCCATCCTAACCAGTGTATCACAGTAGGTACGGCTGTACATCACATATCTGCCAATAGACCATCTTACTGGTTAAGCAATTGGGCTCTGTAGTGATAATACATTCCGCTGGTGTGTACATAACTCTGAAAGACCACTGCACCTGTACACACACATTTTCAACAGGTTATGGGCCCAGGTACACAAGAATTAAACATACAGGCCCCAAGTTACTAAGACGCCCATAGCAGCACACAGGTGCCATCTTAGGCACATGCAGAATGCTACAATACACAGAGTAAGGACAGCACATAGAGTTTCCAGCACAGTGTGTCAGTACAGAGACTGTTTACTGTACAGAAGTAGGGATGTGCAGGCTCGGATAGGTTCGAGTTTGCACGTGGAGTTCGGATTTTTCCCTCCAAAAAAACGGAACTCAGAACGAGGCAAAACGTCATCTTACATGGACGAACATCATCATTCCTGGTCTTTTGTCCAGGAATGATGATGTTCGTCCATGTAAGATGACGTTTTGCCTCGTTCTGAGTTCCGTTTTTTTGGAGGGAAAAATCCGAACTCCACGTGCAAACTCGAACCTATCCGAGCCTGCACATCCCTACTGCATAAATAGGCAGCTGCCTAGGGTGCTGGCCCCTGGAGGGTGCCACTGAGCCGTCTATGAAAAAAAATCATCTTCTTCTACATGGTGAAGGTGGGGGCCTCGGCCCACGGGACTTAGCATCGCCAGACCACCTCTGGTGCTCACCTCCCAGGCAGTTTCAAAGGGATGAACAGGTCTCCTAGCAATCTCCAACTCCTACGCTGCCCCTGCAATCACTCTGCCCCTCCGCTTCCCGTGAACATTTTAAAGCACCAGCTGGGTACACACCAGTGGAGTTAACAGACTGACCCCAGACTGAGTCGATCTGAGAATGCATCCTATCATGTCATACTGTGTGTGGGATTTGATTATGTCAGTTATATATAAATATGTGTTTGTCAAGTATACCAGTGTGTGAGTTGCTGTCATATATACTTATGTGTATAACTCGTATATCATGAGTGTGTCAGTCATGTCAACATATACAGCAGGGCTCGACAAATCCCAGGGCTCAGGTCGCCATGGCTACCAGATTTTGCTGCATGGCTACCAGATTTTGCAGTGAGGGAGGAAGCAGATCCTCATCAGCCTTGGCTGAGATTCGTGCCTATAGTAGTACGGTGTTCATATCATGCACAGGAGTGACTGCTGTGCCTGTGTCCGTCCCGACCTGCGCTGACTACTTCTCTCCATCCTGGCCTGCTCTGATCCATGCTGTCTGTCTCAGTCTACTCTGATCCTCCTGTACGTCCCGGCTGTCTACTGTCTCCTAACTCCGGCTGCATAGAGGTCTCCGGTAGTAGGGTCTATGCATGGCCAGGGATTGCAGAGCAGCTTCAGAGGGATAGTGGTGTGACCACGAGGGGAAGGGGGTTCTGTTGTACTTTCTGGCACCATTGTTTTATGTGAAATGTGGTCCGTTATTAGTACTGGAGAGTGGAGCAGGGGAGCTGTGCAGAGCAGTGAGGGAGCCTCCATTTTACTGTATCCATTCAACTGTGACCATTTTGTGGACTAGTATAGTGTGTATAAAGGTTGCATAACACACAGCGCTGTGCTCCTTACTCACTCCTGTAATTTTTTTTTGGGGGGGGGGTGGTCTGGCTCCTACAATGTCATCCTGGCTCCTAGATTTTAGAAAAATGTGTCAAGCCCTGATATACAGGTATATGTCATAGTGTTATGTATATCAGTTTGTGTGTATCACTTGCTCATGGTATGTATACATACAGATATCTATGCCATGTATAATCACAGTGTTATGTCTATTACTTGTGTCACTGTGCAATAGCAGAAGAAGCTGCATATGGTCACAAGATTATTAAGACAACACAACTATGAGTAACACTGGCAGGGCTGGCTATACCATTAGGCAGCGTCGGGATCTGGGGAGATGGGTCTGCCCATCACATAATTAAGGATGTCTCTCAGAGAGACATCCATGTTGTACTCAATGGAGGCAGCCCGCTGGGGAACATACAGCTCGTATAAGATGCCGTACTTTTTACCTTACTGGCTGGAAAATGTTTAATTGGTGTGTGTGTGTATTTCGGGTGGTGGGGGATGGGGCAGTAGGCTGATGTTTTGTCTAGTGTGCCACGAAACCTTGCGCCGGCCCTGTGTACGAGGATGATGCTCCCTACCTCACTTACATACTTTAGATATAACACAATCTTATGACATATGCATACAGGAACTTGCATACTGTACAACACTCATCCATTGCATTAGTTCTGCCAAATGTAACAGCTGGGTGATACCTCGGAGGATGAATAGTTATAGTAGAATGTTAGGAGTCACAGCTGACAAAAGGCAAAACGTTCCTAGCAATTGTTTGCAATGTGTCCATTCTATGGTTGCAGTAAACATAGCTATACACTTTTATAGGACATTGCTAAATTCCTTTACCTATATCATTTATATGTTGTGCAGCAGCGGCTCCTAACCTCTTGGATGAGGGGGGCTGCTGCTACCCTTGCTGCCTGCACTGCAGGAGGAGAGGAGGAGACAGTACTGGGTTGGCCGGGTCTCGTTGCTTGCGCAGTGGATCTGGCAGGCGCCGAGACGGCATATGCGCACAAGCGGTGTGGGGACCAGGGCTTCTAGGGACTGCATCAGCTGCAGCACCTAGAAACCGGGTAGGGCTGCCCAAAAGACAGAGGAATGGCTTCCCACGCTCTCTGAATCAGACCCACAATGGCCAGGTATGTCCTATTCTCTATAAAGTGATTAGTGCTGAGACTTCATTTTAGTTCTGTGCTAGTGAAATTTCATAAGCTGCCTCCGGAGTGTATGCAAAACGTTCAGCAGTACAAATGGTCATATATTAAGTTCATAGAGAGTAATAAGCTTCCAATGACAGAAATGATTAAACCTTTTCTACTTAAGTAGGATGAGTGCGCCATGGTGACAGGACATCTGCTGGAGACACAGTGCTCTGGTGGACTGCACAAGTGCAGGATGGCAGATGTGTGATGAGCAGTTTAAGAGCGAGGCAGCTACACCCTGATCTCTTTCAGAATAAATCTCCGAATTGCACTTCTGAAATGATAATTGATTCAGACAACTCTCAAATCTCTCCTGGCCTTGAATAAATAAAACAACATTGCTTTCAGGATTTACAAGATAAGAAATACAAATGCAAAGATATGATTTGATAGCAAAATGTGAAATTATTAAAGAGGCATAAAAGTAATTTTAGGATAGTAATATATATCAAAGCCTATGTGTGTGTCATAATATGAAATAACTGTATATCTCCCAATTGTCCTGATTTCCAAGGTACAGTCCTGATTTTCAATCTGCAAAAATGGTAAAGTTGTAATAACCTGTGTATTGTATGAATTTACCTTTTTCCTTTGAGGAATTTACAGTGCCTTGCAAAAGTATTCCCCCCCCCCCCTTTTGCATTTTTCATGTTTTGTTGCCTGACAACCTGGAATTAAAATGGCTTGTTTGAAGGTGTGCATCATTTCATTCACAGAACTGTGACGTTGTGTTTTTTTTTATATTGTGAATCAAAGAACATTTAGGACCACATAACAGAAAACTTCAGCGTGCATAACTATTCACCCCCCTAAAATCAGTACTTTGTCGAGCCACCTTTTGCAGCAATTACAACTGCAAGTCGCTTTGGATAAGTCTCTATGAGCTTGCCACATCTTGCCCCTGGGATTTTTGCCCATTCCTCCAGGCAAAACTGCACCAGCTCCTTCATGTTGGATGGTTTCCACTTGTGAACAACAATCTTCAAGTCTGACCACAGATTCTCAATTGGATTGAGATCTGGGCTTTGACTAGGCCATTCCTACACATTTAAATGTTTCCCCTTAAACCACTGGAGTGTTGCTTTAGCAGTATGCTTTGGGTCATTGGACCTCATTCAGAGGCGGTCGCACAAAGCGATTGGACGTAGCGAGCGATGGTTTTTTCAACTGCACATATGTACACATGGCAGTGCGTGTGCGCAAGCCTGTCTTTCCAACCTCAATCCTCTTGCTCGCTAGTCACTACAAGGTCGTAGCTGTGATTGACATTTCGTGCCGTTTGTGGGTGGTTACAGGGGAAGGCGCTTGTAAACGGGGGGGTGGTGGCGCGAACGCAGATGTGGTTGACCTTAAAAAGGGCGTTTTAAGGGCGTGCATATATTACTGAGCGAGTCATCACACACGTCATATCGTTGCAATAACGATGGTACTGCTCGCAGTGCTAAAGGCCCAGGGTCTGCCTTAAGCATTGCGAGTGCAGGCGATGGTTTCGGCCTCAGCCGATGTCTGTAGGCAATTAACAATGTAACAGGTGTTAATCATGCTGACGTAGGTTGCCGCCTGTGACCGACTCTGAATTAGCCCGTAGAGATAGGAGGTGTGCTTTCATTGTTGTGGGTGTTTCCGCGCTTACGATGTGCGTTGCGATTGAGCGCTCATTTTGCATATTTTCGATCACTTTGGGTGCGACCGATCGCTCCCGAGCGACCGCCTCTGAATGAGATCCATTGTCCTGCTGAAGGTAAACCTCCGTCCCAGTCTCAAATCACAGGCAGACTGAAACAGGTTTTGCTCAAGAATATCCCTGTATTTAGTACCATCCATCTTTCCCTCAACTCAAATCAGTTCCCAGTCCCTGCTGCTGAAAAATATCCCCACAGCATGATGCTGCCACCACCATGTTTTACTGTGGGGATGGTGTTCTTGGAGTGATGTGTTGGGTTTGCGCCAGACTCTGCAGCTCCTTCAGGGTTACCTTTGGTCTCTGTGCTGCCTCTCTGATTAATGCCCGCCTTGCCCGGTCTGTGAGTTTTGGTGGGCGGCCATCTCTTGGCACGTTTGTTGTGGTACCATGTTCTTTCCATTTGATGATGATGGATTTGATGGTGCTCCGGGGGGTCATCAAAGATTTGGATATTTTTTTATAACCCAACCCAGAATTGTACTTCTCAACAACTTTGTCCCTGACTTGTTTGGAGAGCTCCTTGGTCTTCATGGTGTGATGCCTCTTGCTTAGTGGTGTTGCAGCCTCTGCGGCCTTTCAGAAAAGGTGTGTTTATACTGACAGGTCATGTGACACTTAGATTTCACACAGGTGGACTTCATTTCACTAATTATGTGACTTCTGAAGGTAATTGGTTGCACCAGAACTTTTGAGGGGCTTCATAGCAAAAAGGGTGACTACATACTTTATGCACATACTTTATTCCAATTTTCAGAATTTTATTTATAAAGATTCTTTTTTATATATATTTTTCTCATTTCATTTCACCAAATTAGACTATTTTGTGCAGATCCATCACATAAAATTCAGAATAAATAAATAAATTACAGGTTGTAATGTAACAAAAAAGGTAAAAAGCCAAGGGGGTGAATACTTTTGCAAGGCACTGTATATCCAGACGGGGACATCTGCTGATCTGTACCAGCAAAATAAAGTTGTAATCCTTGCAAAACTTGTATTTATTATCTGTGATGAAGTTGTAATAGAACTATAGTAATTCCAAGAACATTCACGTAAAGGTGTATTTACTGTGCAACTCTACACACAGGTGTCCAATGTTAGAATAAGTGATCCTGACCTATTCCCAGCTACTACAAACCCGATACATCAGCTACATAACTTTGAGTTACGGCGCCTAGGGCCGGCCACGCCCCTCAACGCATGATGTCATGCCACAGGGGCGGGGCCACCAGCAACCGGAACAACAGCGATGCCCGGAGCATCTTTAGGATGCTCTGAGGGCTGTTATGACTGTAGTCTGCTATTTGCAGCATCTACAGGTCGCTCCGGGTGCCTTGTTAGCCAGATACAAGGACCGTGTCACCAGTTGCCCATACTAGTTACAGCCCTGCAATATGTAATTGAAAAGTAGTGGGGAAGCTTGCCTCTATGCAAGGGGTTACTGGTGTTATGAAGCAATTACTAGAGGTTCAGTGGGCTCTCTATGGGCTCTATTTATTAACATTATTTTTACTAAAATAAAGTGAAAAAGGGTGTTTTCACACCTACATGCTCAGTCGGGCATGCCGGATTGTCCAGCATGCCCGTCCGATGTGATATTTCCTGGTAAACTGCCGGCTGCATTGGGCAGTGTATGCCCAGCCACGGCCGACTGACAGACATTTCCTGTGTTCTTTCCTACGGAAGGAACAGGGAAATGTCTCCTCCCCCGGGGGCGGAGCGCAGATGTCTGCGAATACACTGTGAGAGAAATCTCACAGTGTATGCCGGCGACATCTGCGGCTGGCAGCGGGCCAGATAAAATGTCTGACAGACATTTTATCTGGTCGTGTATGCCCAGCATAATTCATTAAGCACTTTTGTCTTATACAGAAGCTCCATGTACACATTTGAATGCACGTGTTTCTTATCTGCATCAGTTCCATATGGTCTTCTATAAATGAATGTTCTACCATAGGGGAGACCAGTAACAGCTGCCAGGTCATACGCACGCTCACAGTACTGACGTCTCAGAATATTCCTACCTCACAACAAGATCACCCAGCATTCCCTGTGCTTCTGCTGTCTGTCAGCAAGCTGCAAACACTCATGGCTTAACAAGTAAGAAAACTATCCTAGTCATTGGGATGATTTGTGACCTGACAGTTGGACATTTCATACCGACCTAATTTCCTCATAGCTGTAGTTATTTTCTACCATACTTCCCTAAAGGAAAGTCTACAGGGCATTCAACACTGTATTTCATCTACTACTATTAACACAGTAGACTAATTTCAATTAGAGCGGATCCGCAATACTTTTTCGCCTCCCAGACTTTTCGCCTACATCGCGTCTTTTGTAGGCGGAAGAGTATCGCGGCCATCCCCGCTTTACCCTGTCTTCAATATGGAAATACGCGAAAACGGGACACGGCGAAACTTGAACAAGCGGAAAGTACTGTCAGATTTGGGAAAATCAGCCTGACAGCCCCCAAAAGATGCTCTGACATGGGGGTTCCCTATGGTACCCCCCCGATTTGGCTTGTTGAAGGTATTTGGTGTTTTTAAACGGGCTCAATAGCTGCTAAATAGCGTTTTTCTATACGTGATGCAGAATAGTATTCAGGAGAATTTTTTCAAGAAAATAACTTATCCCAGCAAATTTGGGGTACTTGAAAATAGGGGCCAGCATATTTAAAAGTTGCTAAAGTTGAAAAAAATCGTGAAAAATCCACCTGCCGCAAGCACTTGGGACATACTTGGGGACCCCCCCAGAGTCAAGTTCGCTAGTTTTTAGCTTTGTTCCCCAAAATTTTTTTGTTGCCCCCAAATTCAAAGTGATTTTTTGGGGTGTCCTTAAGTGTTTTTTTTTTTTGTTTTTTTTTACACAGTTTACCTTTGGGGGACTGTCTGAAGGCTGCATGGGGATTCCCGCAACGTTGCACCCCAGAATCCCAATTCTGCACTTTTTTCTGCCTGGTATTCATAAGCGAAACTTTTTCGCCTAATACATTGCCTAGGCGGAAAGTCTTCCAAATTGAATACGGAGTAAAACCAAAACAGGCGAAAATGACGTCATCGGTGAAAAGTTTTTTGCCAAAAACACGCGAAAACGGCTTTTCGCTTCAAATTGAATACGGCCTAAACATGCATGTTGTCTACAGTGAATGAATAAGAATAATGTGAAATGCGTCGAGTTTAAATAATTACAGGATCTAATTGATATGTATCCACACTAGAAAAATCCTGTTTTGTCAATAACAATTCTATAATATAATGTTTGATAGAGATGGACACAATATGTGTAGAAAATGCAGGCATAAAATACAGATGAAAAACTGACACAATGTGCACACGATATGGGACCGGATTCACAATGATATGCAAACCATCGGTTTCTGTATAACAACTCCAATGTTAGAGGATCTGGGCATGCTCAGGATCAGTACTGTGCATGTGCAGATCTCCTTCTGTGAGCTCGCTCGCAGTGCCCAGATGCCACAGCCTGATTCACACGCCTTAATCGTTTGGATGCGGCACCAGGAAGCCGATGTCCCCGTTTTCTGGGCGTGCTGAAACCAGTGACTGCCTCCTTGTACGCTGCTTCACTGGCTTCAGCTGTGTGAAACCACCAGCCATCACGAGTAACCTGATAACCGATGGTCACACAGAGTGATCCAATGCTGCTTTCCCGGACACGGCTGCGGATCACAGAGGCGTATATTCACACAAGACGCTACCTGCGGCATCAGCATGTTATTGCACAGTAGCTCCTTCCAAAAATGCAGCTAATGTGTAATAGCGTATAACTCTTAATCAGGCCCGTAATACTTTAATGAAGTATTATATACATAAGACAGAATGTATATAATACTTCACTTCAGTAATAGATATTGAGGGGTCTATTTATCAAGCTTTAAACAATGTGGAAATGGATGGGGAGAAGGTCATACATGTAAGTGTGTTCTTAGGGTCGTTGGAACGATTTCATGTTGGGGAGCATCATAAAATCGTTCCAGCGCCCACTCCGCCCCCTCTCCCCTCCCTCCCTCTTACCTGCGGATGGTCAGGGGCTGTGCTTTATAGCAATAGGCTGCATAGCCCCTGCATCGCACAGAGGAGGATGTGTAATGTGAGGTGTTTTAACCTAAAGACCGGCACATTACACCTCCTCCTCTTTGCGGTGCAGGGGCCGTGCAACCTATTGTATAAAGCACAGCCCCTGACCGTCCGCGGTCGCCGCTCCTTTCAGACATGTGGGGGGTTCGCCAACTTGTCCCCCCCCCCGTTCTGACGCCCATGTATGTACAACATGTAACTCTTGCAGCATGAGCCATCATTCCTGGTCCCCTGAACACAACACATATATTTAGGTGTTATAGCGATAATTGATGAATCTTAAAGTGGACCCTACACATAATAGAGACAGCCATTTTGTGGGCCAAACTAATTATCAGCCTATTACAATTGAACAGTAGATGATTCACTTTAAAGTCACAAGCAAAATTGTACTTCTATGGATAACCAAGTATTATGCCTAAAATGTTTAAGCTGCCTAAAATGTCAGATTTTGTAGGATCTGGCTCCTGGTGTTACGCTACAGTAACATTTACACACACGGATGCACTTTTTAAGCCTACAGCCCAAATCAGACAATTAGAGTCAAATGAGTAGACTGTTCCGTATCAGTGATGAAATGACAAACTGCTTTTGGAAAGGTCAAATCATTGAAGAGACAATGTCAGACTGCAAGGATTTTAATTAAATTATTACATGGAAGACCATGGATTGCAAAAGTTAATTTTCTAAGAACAGTTTCCATATATAGAATAATTAAAGCATGTTCTATACATTGGTATCTACCACTGCTGTAGTTCTGCAAAGCTCAGTGCTCAGAGTTTGTAGTACTTGTGACCAACGTACAATTTTGTTGTAAACCTAAATGCATTTCTTTAAAATACTAAGGGGAAAATGTATCAATCATTCTAGAGAGGACAGATGAAGAAAATGCACATCGCAACCAATCAGCTCCTAGTTATCATTGCATGCATTTAATGCACTTGATAAATGATAGAAGATGATTGGTTGCTATGAATAACTTCTCTACTTGTCCTGTTTATAAGGGTTGACACATCTTATAAAGGATATACAGTATACATATATATATATATATATATACCAAAATAGGCGGCACTCTAGAGCCTTGAATTCAAGATACTAGTGAAAAAATCCTTTAATGTGTCACATTAAAGGATTTTTTCACTAGTGTCTTGAATACAAGACTCCAGCGTGTCGCCTATTTTGGTATCATGTGTATGGGCTTACAGACACTAGGAGGGCACCGCAGCATACTTTTCCAGTCAAGGAGTGCCGGGTGCTACAGACTGTGTATATGTATATGTATTAGGGGTGTGCACCGGCCACTTTTCGTGTTTTGTGTTTTGGTTTTGGATCTGGATCTTTCTTCGTGTTTTGGATCTGGATTGGTTTTGCCAAAACCACCTTTCCGTGTTTTGGGTTCTGGGTTTTGTGTTTTAGATCTGTATTTTTTTTTTTAAAAAGCATAAAAACAGTTAAAATCACAGAACTGCTCCTATGCTATTATTAACCTCAATAACCTAAAATTTCCACTAATTTCCAGTCTATTCTGAACACCTCACACCTCACAATAGTGTTTTTATGTCCAAAAGGTTGCACCGAGGTATATAGATGACTATGCTAAGCGACACGAGTGGGCGGCACAAACACGTGGTCCATCTAGGAGTGAGACTGCAGTGGCAGACAGGATGGCAGTTTGAAAAACTAGGCCCCGAACAGTACATAATGCAAAGAAAAAAAAAGGTCAAGATGGAATTGTCCTTGGGCCCTACCACCCACCCTTATGTTGTATAAACAGGACATGCACACTTTAACAAACCAATCATTTCAGCCAGGGTCTGCCACACTACTGTGGCTGAAATGATTGGTTCGTTTGGGCCCCCACAAAACAAGCTGGCAATTAATCTATCCCTGCACAAACTGGCTCTACGGAGGCAAGATGTCGTCCTCATCCTCCTCATTCACCGATTCCTCACCCTCTTCAGTGTTGTGTACATCCTCATCCTCACAAAGTATTAATTCGTCCCCGCTGGAATCCACCACCACAGGTCCCTCTGTACGTTCTGGAGGCTGGTCTCCCTGGAAGAGTTGATAATTCATTTTTATGAACATCATCTTCTCCACATTTTGTGGAAGCAACGTCCTACGCCTTTCGCTGACAAGGTTCCCGGCTGCACTAAACACTCTTTCGGAGTACACACTGGAGGGGGGGCAGCTCAGGTAAAATAGTGCCAGTTTGTACAGGGGCCTCCAAATTGCCTCTTTTTCCTGCCAGTACAGGTGCGGACTGTCTGACATGCCTACTTGGATGCTGTGACCGATGTAATCCTTTAACAGACAGACGCACGCTTGTCGCTGTTGCTTTGAGGATGCAGGTGTGGCTACAGCCCACACAATTCACAAAGACATAAAAATAAAAGAAGAATTTTTTATTTTTTGTGGAGCGCACTGTGAGGGTTACACCACCCTTTAACAGACAGACGCACGCTTGTCGCTGCTGCTTTGAGGATGCAGGTGCGGCTATAGCCCACACAATTCACAAAGACAGAAAAAAAAGGACGAATTTTTTTTTTTGTGGAGCGCACTTTGAGGGTTACACCACCCTTTAACAGACAGACGCCCGCTTGTCGCTGCTGCTTTGAGGATGCAGGTGTGGCTACAGCCCACACAATTCACAAAGACAGAAAAAAAAAAGAAGTTTTTATATTTTGTGGAGCGTACTTTGAGGGTTACACCACCCTTTAACAAACAGACGCATGCTTGTCGTTGCTGTTTTGAGGATGCAGGTGCGGCTACTGCGCATACATTTCACACACAAACACAGAAAAAAAGAAGATTATTTTATTTTGGTTGGAGCGCACTTTGGGGGTTACACCACCCTTTAACAGACAGACGCACGCTTGTCGCTGCTGCTTTGAGGATGCAGGTGCGGCTACAGCCCATACAATTCACAAAGACAGAAAAAAAGGAGAATTTTTTATTTTTTGTGGAGCGCACTTTGAGGGTTACACCACCCTTTAACGGACAAGCCAGCCGGCCCTTTACTTATGGGACACAGGCGCACGCTTGGCGCTGCTCCTTTGTTGATGCACGTGCGGTCACAGTGCACACAATTCACAAACACAGAAAATATTTTTTTATTTTGTTTGGCGTGCACTTTGGGGGTTACAGTACCCTTTAATGGTCAAGCCAGCCGGCCCTTTACTTATGACACAGGCGCACGCTTGGCGCTACTTTGTTGATGCACGTGCGGCTACTGCGCACACAATTCACAAACACAAAAAAATATCGTTTTATTTTTTTTGGAGTGCACTTTGGGGGTTACAGCACCTTTTAACGGTCAAGCCAGCCGGGCCTTTACTTATGACACAGGCGCACGCTTAGCGCTACTTTGTTGATGCAGGTGTGGCTATAGCCCACACAATTCACAAAGACAGAAAAAAAAAAGAAGTTTTTATATTTTGTGGAGCGTACTTTGAGGGTTACACCACCCTTTAACAAACAGACACATGCTTGTCATTGCTGTTTTGAGGATGCAGGTGCGGCTACTGCGCATACATTTCACACACAAACACAAAAAAAAAGATTATTTTATTTTGGTTGGAGAGCACTTTGGGGGTTACACTACCCTTTAACAGACAGATGAACGCTTGTCGCTGCTGCTTTGAGGATGCAGGTGCAGCTACAGCCCATACAATTCACAAAGACAGAAAAAATAGGAGAATTTTTTATTTTTTGTGGAGCGCACTTTGAGGGTTACACCACCCTTTAACGGACAAGCCAGCCGGCCCTTTACTTATGGGACACAGGCGCACGCTAGGCGCTGCTCCTTTGTTGATGCACGTGCGGCCACAGTGCACACAATTCACGAACACAGAAAATAATTTTTTATTTTGTTGGAGTGCACTTTGGGGGTTACAGTACCCTTTAATGGTCAAGCCAGCCGGCCCTTTACTTATGACACAGGCGCACGCTTGGCGCTACTTTGTTGATGCACGTGCGGCTACTGCGCACACAATTCACAAACACAAAAAAATATAGTTTTATTTTTTTTGGAGTGCACTTTGGGGGTTACAGCACCCTTTAACGGACAAGCCAGCTGGCCCTTTACTTATGACACTGGCGCACGCTTGGCGCTACTTTGTTGATGCACGTGCGGCTACTGCGCACACAATTCACAAACGCAGAAAATAATTTTTTATTTTGTTTGGAGTGCACTTTGGGGGTTACAGCACCTTTTAACGGTCAAGCCAGCCGGGCCTTTACTTATGACACAGGCGCACGCTTAGCGCTACTTTGTTGATGCACGTGCGGCTACTGCGCACACAATTCACAAACACAGAAAAAATATTATTTTTTTTGCACTTGGGGGGAGCACCCCTGATGGACAGAGCACCCCCTGGACAACACTACAGCACCCCTTTAGGACTGGGATACTGCACAGGACTTTGGAGTGGACACAGGGCCTGATTCAGACCCGCTCGTGAGCGCTCGCAAGCGGGTCGATGTTACCCAAGTGCGCACGCGCACGACGGAGGCAGCTCTGTCGTGCGCATGTGCGAGACCCGTATAACGACGGCCAAGTCGTCGTTATGGGTCTCGCACCAAAGGGGGCGTGCTGTCGATGGTGATTGATAGCACGCCCCCTTTGGTGGGCGTGCCGGGGGTGTGGCTGCCCATACAGAGGCGTTCCCATGGGAACGCCTACCGTCTGGGGCCGGCCCCACTGACATCACTAGTGATGTCAGTGGGAGTGCTTTTGGCTTTGATAGAGCCAAAAGCACCTCAGGGCTTGCGGCAGCGAGACCCTACCGCAAGGGTCTCGTCGCAAGCCCGATGGTCGCGATGGTCTTGACCATCGCGACCATCATTTTGGCCGCTCGCTATAGCTGTGGGTGGTCACCCACAGCTATGCGAGCAGCCAGGAGGAGGGACGGCCCTGATTCAGAGCAAGTGCTCTGTCAGAGCGTCTGGCTCTGAATCAGGGCCACAGCCCCTATGGACAACTGACTGCACAACACAGTCCAGCCAGCCTCTATGGACTTTGGAGGAGTGGACACAGCCCCTATGGACAACAGCAGCACAACACAGCCAGCCCCTATGGACTTTGGAGGAGTGGACACAGCCCCTATGGACAACAGCAGCACAGCACAACACAGCCAACCCCTATGGACTTTGGAGGAGTGGACACAGCCCCTATGGACAACAGCAGCACAGCACAACACAGCCAGCCCCTATGGACTTTGGAGGAGTGGACACAGCCCCTATGGACAACAGCAGCACAGCGCAGCACAGCACAACACTACACTGCACTACACTACACTACACAGCCCAGCCAGCCCTAACTCCCACCCTCCCTCTTCACTGTCCAAAGCCGAGTGAGAAAATGGCGCTGACGCGGGTACCTTATATAGAATCCAAAACCCGCGAGACCCGGAAGGCGGGATAATGACGTTTTGCCTCGATTTCACATCCGAGTCAGACGGGAAAAGTCGAGCCTGACTCGGATCGGCCTTGGATCTGGGGGGCTCGGGGGGGTTCGGATTTCAGAAATCCGAACCCGCTCATCCCTAATATGTATATGTGTATATATATATATATATATGTGTATATATATATATTAAATATATTATATATATAAAAAAATATATTTTTTTTCAATTGGTGGCAGTGGGCACCTGAAACCTGTTATTGCTTACCCCCGTTTAAGAAATAATATTTCAGAGATATTTAATTACAAATCCTTACTGGGCGAACAGCTCTGATACGGGCAACCCCTGGCAAGAAGTTTTCCGTTTTGATTTTCAGGTTTAATAATAATGGGGACTACAGTCTGTAGAATTAGTTAGCCTAAAGCAGGGGATATCTCTGATATCTCCACCGTTCAGGCTTTGTTAAATTGCATTTACTTAAACCATGCTGTTTTCGAATGGTTTTACCTTTAATAAATAATAACCCCCCGAATAAGGATTTATCTAGCACAGTTTTGCTACATTTCTTTGCTTGGTGGTCCATACAATATTTACTGGCCTCACGCAAGATTAGAGTGATTTGGTATTATAATAGTAAATGATTAATTCCTGAAGGCAGTCCTCGGGTGTTCAGGAGACTCACAGTGAAATGTTAAATAGCCTGCGCTGGCTTGTATTTCTCAGAAAACCTCTGATTCTAATCTATATGCTCAGAACTGATCATTAGCAGAACATCCACGAAGGACACTTTAAAGGAAGAAAGACAATGAAGATATTGTGTGGCTTAAAGTGTATTAAGTTTGAACAACGTGGAATAGTAACACACAGAATTATGTTTAGGATGTTTTTATAATCTGCGCAGATTGTTAACATGTACACTTATGCTAAACCCTGCTATCCACACATGCATCCATATCTGGGCTCATTTTCATTTGTGAACCTGGAAAAAAATGTAGTGTCTATTTTTCTGTGATTGCATCTTTTTACATATGTACCAACTACCACTGGAAAATAGCTGGGTGAAGACATTTAGGCCCGTATTCAATTAGCGGCGAAAAATCCGAATCCGCGGAAAAGTATTGTGGGTGATGTCATTTCGCCAGGCGGAAACTTTTCGCCCTATTCAATTGCAAAGACTTTTCACATACGCGGAAAGTCAATGCAATGTAATAGGCGGAAAAGATTTGCCTATGAAAGCAGGCGGAAAAAAAGTGCAGAATTGAGGTTAAGGGCTGCAAACTTCGGAAAACCACTCAGCACCCTTGGGAAAGCCCCCTAAAGGATAACAGCATCAGAAAATCCCTAAAAAAAAGAGGGGAACACCCCAGAAAAATGACTTTTAAAATGGGGATGAAAAAGTTCAGTTGAGGTACAAACATAAAAAGTAGTGAAATAGACTTTGGGGGGGGGGGTCTGCAAGTAGGGGTGAGGTGTTTTTTTTATTACAGGTGCTTGCAACAGGTGGGGTTTTCACAATATTTTTATCTTCACTTTACAGACTTTAAAATATGATTGCACCCATTTTGAAGTACCCCAAATTTGACAAGACTACTTATTGTCACAAAAAAATACTGCTTAATGCCATTCTTCACCACTTGTGCAAAGACGCGAATTAGAAGCTAATGGGGTAGATGTATTGTAGCGGCACTTAACGTGCCGCTATAACGCTTCCTGCTTCGCCTCTTTACCGAGGCGAAGCAGGAAGCACTACTGATGAGATGTATGAACATCTCATCGGCCGGAGAGGGGGAGCGTTAACTCAGCCTAGTGCTGATGCACTGTGGGCCTGATTCAGAGCCGGACGCTATTTGCGGACGGTCGTTCCAAAAAAGGGCCAGCTATTTAAATTGAGTGCTCGCTCTTTGCGGTTTGTTGACGCCTCTATGTCTGAGCGAGCGAACGAAAAATGCGCTCGCTATTTTGTAAAGATGCCCCTTTGCCGTTCGCATCACACGTCATCTCCGGTATTTATTTGATTAATCGGGTACATCGAAAGGCATCTGAACTGCTCGCAGTGCTTGTGGTAGGATTTTCTTACCGCTATCACTGCGAGCAGTTCAGGCTAAAAGACAACCAAGTGATGTGGTCGATGACGCTCCTTTACTAATTATGCATTAAACGCCCTTTTTACCGTTAGGCACACCTGCGTTCGGATCTCCACACCCCCGTTTTCAAGCACCTTCGCCTGTTACCACCAACAAACGGTACATTCTGTCAATCAAATTAGCAGCCCCTCGCTATTTTGCGAGCGCACGATTTCCGACCGCAATGACTGGTTTGCGCATGCGCATTACAACCCATACTCATGCGCAGTTGTGCGAACATCGCTCATAGCGAACAAGCGGCCGCTTACGAGCGGTTCTGAATCAGGCCCTATGTGTCAGTCCCGGCCGGCTCCACTGAGCATGTGCGGGATCTTGCAAGTATCGCAAGATCCCCGCGCGCAGCCTGGAGCCGGCAGCCGCCGCAACAGGGACAGCGCTGTTCCTGCTGTGGGGATAGGGCAGCGCCAGGCTGTAGCAACAACGATAGCGACAGCTACAGCAGGCCGAATGGTCAGCCAATATGACTGTTCATACATGGCCCAGGCTAACGGCGCTGTTATCTTGTAGATGGCAGCGCTGATAATGATAGGGGCGCATAGCCCAAACCCGATCATACATCGCTGATACCGCTTCTGAGCATCATACATCTCCTCCAATGAAACAACTTAAGAACTCCAAACAGCTTTATTAGGTCTAATCGGGGGTATTTATATTTATTCCCGTTGTTAGTGCACCTTTTTCTCGGGGGTTCAGGCTGATTACCCCATTTCTGACTGCACTTTCCTCTTTTCCTGACATCGCGGCTTGATGTTTTCGTGTCCTTTGGAACTGAATAGGGCGAATAGCGGGGGCGCGCCCGATAAATTTCCGTGTCCAAAACACATGCTGTAGGCGGAAAGTAGATTCTGCCAACGGCGGCTAAATTATCACGGCTAATTGAATACGGGCCTTCATTTCAATATATGGGCTTGAAAACGGGATGGGTACGGGATGCCAGCAGTCAGAGTCCAGATGCCAGCATCCCCACAGGTTTAGGATAGCGACACCTGTCAGCAGGTATCCTAACCCTCCCCCTCTCCCTACCCTAAACCTCCCTTCCCGATGCCTGAACCTAACCTACCCCCTAGTGCCTAAACCTAACCTCCCCCTCCCCTCCCCTCCCCGCACCCTAAACCTAACCATCCCCCTTAGTGCCTATCCCTAAACCTCACTGTCGAAGCCGGATGATTGGCTGAGACAGAATCTGTTAAAAATTAAAATCTGAACGATGCTATTTTGCGAATGGCAACAAGACGCCATTTTGCGAATGGCCGCCCAATGCCATTTTAGCGAATCTCACACAATATCAGTACATATGGCGATGTTATTATTTAGCATCGTGTGATTCCCACGCAATAGAACAATGTTAAAAGTCCTCATTATATAAATACATACATTTACAAAAACATATAATATGAACAATCCTGCAAAACATGTACCACGGAGTACTCTACAAACACGTAGACGCACAACGCTAACTAGCGTCTTTTCTTAATAACCTTACACTTTGCACACTTTAGGAAGGTTCCCTAGCAATAAGGTTAATATCCGAGGTTGTATTCATTATTAATTATGTAATAAAGCGACTGTATTTAAGATCTCAGGTTTAGTACATGATAAGCAGACTGTGTTTGGTGCTATTCTGAATGACTGTTTATTTGCAGACTTCCGGTTCCATCCGCAAGGAAATCGCAACATGCGTCTTTGAATTATGGATTATAGAGAGATAGGCATTGAAATGTACTCTGTAATGTAATGTTTATTAGCCAGTTTAGACTTGTTCTTTGGCGGGAAAATGGACACAAAGAACTGTTGGAGGCTGAACTATTACAATACAAACTGACCTATGAACTGCATCGTAATAGAAGAAGCAGGAAGAAGAGCCAATGGGATTATGCCAACTTCTTCTATTGTATTGCCTATCTCTGTAAGGGTACATAAGCAGGCACTCTGAATCTGATAGTTAGTCATCTTTCTTTTCTGTTGACGAAGGTTTCATAGTTGATGCCGGGAAATCTGGATCCAGAGCGCATGCGTATGTATTCGACTGTATAATTTGTTTGTGCTAATTGTACTTAGATCACAGCGTGTAACTATATGCTTTTTGGTTAATAATATCTTTTCGTGTTTTGGAACCACAATAAAAGTCTGGAAAGCAATTATTTCTTGTGCTTCTTATAACGCTAAATAGCGACATTTAGGGTGTATAGATCATTAGGTATTCATAGTTGGGGGCTCGTAGAGTGAGATCACGCTACCAATTTACACGGTAGCACATGGTTATCGATCTCTCAGCAAAGGGTGGAGGCGCCATACGGAGAAAAGAATGCCTTGTGCCTTCGAAAACCTGCTACCACTTGATGCTGAGAGACCGCTATCCGTTATTGTGTGAGTTCAAGGAGCGGTGATTAGAATCCAGGGACAAGGAAGGAAAAAATTTGTTTTCCTTCGTTGATAAAGGTTAGTGTTAAAAAGGGAAGTCGCACAATAGCGTATGCATATTTACTGTATTGCTGCCACGTGTTCAACAGTCATTGTATGTATAGCGTGATTGCTTTTTAAAACCTCTGAATTATACTGCCATATTAAGAGAAAAAGGTTTTTATTTTCTGCGCAGAAAAGATGTGTAATTGAAACGTGTGATTGCAAAGTGGAGGCTGCTGTTTGTTAAGCCTAAGTGTAAGTGGAGGTTACTGTCTGTTAAACCTCAGTGTATACTCGGTGGGTGCCCGACGGGGCAGTACAAACTACTGGACCAGTGTACAAAGCAGGTGCATTGTGGTTTAGGTTATCGAGAAACTAAGGGGTTTCTTGGTCCGGCATCCATTAATCGCAAAGTCCATTGATCAGTTAGGTTCTTCGGGCAATGCAATCGGACCGCATGGTTATATAAATTGTGATTGTGAAGTGGGTGTCGTGGGAGTGAAACTGCTGGCAAGATTAGGGGTTATTGGAACTTCTAGATGCTACCAGTGGGAGTAAACTCGAAGTAGGAAACTAGTGGTGAAACTTGGAGTTAAACTCACCACAAGGCGGTTTCTTTACTCCTCGTGTATACACACGGATCATAACGTAGCAGTGAAGTGCGGTATAGCGGGAAGGAGCGAGCGGCTGAAGCTTGGTTTAATACGGCTGCAAGTAGAATAATTTACAATAGGTGGTTAGTCTGCTCCTCGTTCTGGAAGTCAGCTGTAACGCCAGGCGGGTCTGCTGTGTATAACGGGAGGGAGTGAGTGAACGTAGCTCTTTGAAAATCGTTCACCAATCGAAATGATCTAGAAATTGCTAAGTGTTTTCCCAGATGGGTGCAAGGCAATCTCTAGTAATGGTCGATGATGTGCTGCAAATGGAAGGGCCGTTAGGATCGGCCAGGTATGTTATGTTTAAAAAGTATGGTGCGTATGCTACAGCGTATTGCGACATATGGGTCAAAATGACCAAGAAATGTAAAACACCTTTTCCTAAGATTGGTAGCTTTGATTCGGAGGTTCTGAACAATCTCAGAGACAGCATATGTTTAGTGAAGTCTCTGACGAAAAGGGTAAAGTTTAACGATTGCTTGAAGTTGTGGCAACACAAAGGGGATATGTGGCTTAGCGGTGTGCACGCGATGCAAACTAGCGTCTCGTGCACGATGCAAGGGAGCGCGCATGCAAATAGCGTTGCGTGTGCTCCGCAAAGTAGCGTACACTCAAAGCAAGGTAGCGTTGCGGAAGGTAATGTCAGTAGTTCACTCGCACCACCACCGCCCTATGCGGATGGGGGTGAAGGTACAGTCGATCTAACATCTCATAAAAATTTAACAAGTAATTTGTACCCTCTTCTATGTAACTATAAGGAACATGTTTATGATGCAGATGATGAACCTGTTGTGATGTCCGCTCCCATGTTGCACAAATGTTAAATGTACCACCACAGCAAGCAGGTAGCTGCCCCGCTAGTACCAGAAATGGAGGTAGCCCTACTAGTACAGGAAGTATTAACACTCACTTTAACAGTAGCGGAGATTAATAATACCATACGTAGTAGCAGTAGGCTGAACCCTCAACTAGGTAATCAGGCCAAAGGTAGCATTATGGCAGGCATCCATCCCGTCCGGACAATAACTGTTCCCAATGGGAATCCAGATGCGCATAGTGTAGTGGCCACAAGGGATGTAGCGATGCATTGTTCATGGACAAGAGCAGAACTATGTTCTATAATGACAGATTTCCCCGACCCTAGGAAAGAACTAGTAAAGTGCCAGAGATTTGTAAAAGATTTAGGTAATGCTCATGAGCCAACCAATAAAGATTGGCGAGTGGTATTACGGGCATGTCTTCCACACAATACCGATGTGAAGAAGTTTATCACTGCTTGTGTAATGGATGGAGATAGTCCCATAACTGATACAGGTAATCAGGACAATATAACCTACATTGTCACTCAATTGGCTGTATTTTTCACATTAATTGTTAACTGGAGTAAAATCTTCATGATTAAGCAGAAAGAGAGTGAGTCTGCAGCAGATTATTTTACCAGAGTGCTGCAGACTATTACCCAATACACAGGTATAGAGGATATAAAAGACAACACCCATCACAGGGAAATGACAATCACAGTGCTTATGGATGGTCTTAAAGACACTCTAAAGACCAGGGTTCAGACCTCACTTCCTGGGTGGAGGGGAGTTACAGTAGACAAACTCAGGGAATCTACAATTGAGCATGACAAAAACATCTATAGGAAGAGAGAAATGCAGAGCGAGAAACTAATGGCTGTTAGTATCCAAGCTCTGGAAGGAATGCAAATAACACCACAGCACTCTTACCACACTCAGCCACAATATACCCATCCCATACAACCTTCAAACCCCTATCCCTGTACACAACCACAATCTTTCCTCATTCCCCAATCCACACAACAACAACCTTTTACAACACGTCAACTACAAAGGTGTTATAGATGTAACCAGGATGGCCACATAAGTAAGTTATGTAAGGCTAGGAAATGGGAAACGCCAAACTAGGGAACACCGACATACCCACAGAAGGGGCACCCACCACAGAAAGGACAATTCCAGCCATCACCTGCTCATGTCGCAGCAGTGAATGCTTTGCTGGAAGAAGATAGTCAGCTCTAGGAGTCAGGTCACACCTGTAGTCTACAGTCTGTCAGGTTAACTGGGGATGTTAGAGAAGAACCTGTAATGTTAATTGATGTAGCTGGTACTAAACATCCTTTTCTTGTAGACACAGGGGCGACCAGATCAGTGATAAAATCTCCAGCTAATTTACAGGTGACCAGCGAAACAGTATCAGCAATGGGAGCAACGGGTAAAGTGCAACATTATCCTTTAACCAAATCTGCAGAGGTTAATATCAGTCCATTGCATACCAGGCACGCCTTTCCCCTGGCAGCAGCAGCCCCTACTAACCTACTGGGAAGGGATTTGCTATGTAAAATGGGATGTGTCATTTATTGTACCCCGATGGTATATTTCATTATATCCCAGAGAGAGTTGCGCACGAGGTGAGGGATATACTGGACACTCCCCAAAGGTTAATGTTTCACTCTACTGTTTCAGATAAAAATCAATCTCAAGTAGAACAAATGTTATCTCAGATACCGGGTAAATCTAAAAAGCGGTAGGCAAGCTCCAAAAATTCCCCAGTACCCATTAAAACAGGAGGTAGAGATAGGGGTTTGTCCCATAATTGAGCAGTTACTACAACAGGGAACATTAGTCCGTACAGCGAGTGTAGCCAACAGTCCCATCTTTCCTGTGAAGAGTGGTGGGAGGGGTTATAGGCTGGTACAGGACCTTAGAGGGGTTAATAAGGTAGTAGAGAGCCAAATTCCTGTAGTGCTGAATCCAGCTGTCATCCTCATGCAGATCCCACCAAATGCAACCCATTTTACTGTCATTGACCTCTGTTCTGCTTTCTTCTCTGTCCCTCTTCACCCTGACTGTCAGTACCTATTTGCAGTTACATACACATGGACACAATTGCCCCAGGGCTTCATAGACAGCCCCAGTATCTTCTCCCAGGCCTTACACGACTGTTTACAATCTTTTCAACCTGCCAATGGATCTGTTCTAATACAATATGTGGACGATTTATTGTTGTGTTCTGATTCGTTTATGTCATGTTTAAATGATACTATACTTTTATTGCTTCATCTCTCGCAAACAGGACACAAGGTTGTTAGGACAAACTACAGCCATGCCAGTCCAGGGTTAAATACTTAGGAAACTGTCTAACGCAGAGATTACGACATCTGACTACTGACAGAATCCAGGCCATACAGACCATGACTCTGCCGCAGAACCAACAGCAAATCCGTACCTTCTTGGGAATGTGTGGATACTGCAGAATGTGGATCCCAGGTTTTTCTACTTTGGCTTTACCATTACAGGACTTAGGACCTCATTCAGAGTCGGTCGTTGTGGCTGCACGGTCGTACGCCACCGATGTTCGCTAAACTGCGCATGCGTAAAGTTCGCAATGCGTGTGCGCAAACTAGCCGCTTCCATCAGAAATTTCTCTCTCCTTGAACACAGCCAGTTCGGTAGTTTGAGTGACAGATTGAGGCGTTTGTGGGTGGTAACAGGGGAAGGTGCTTGAAAACGGGGGAGTGGAGATCCGAACGCAGGCGTGCCAAATTATGCGAACGGCGTTTTATGGGAGTGCATAATTAACAAAGTAGTGTCATGGCACACGTGACATGGGTGGTTTTTACACTGACATGATCGTAGAGCTTAAGATAGGGTATGATCAACCTTAAGCTCTACAACCAATTCTGATGGTTCCCGATGGTCTCGATTAATCCTTATATGGCCGGAGATGACGTGTAATGCGTACGAGCAGGGGGCGTAATTTTTGTCTTCCGGCCGCTTCCTCCCCTTGGTTGGGCAGCTAATGATCCGAATTTAGGGACGCAACATGCGAGTGCATCATTTGCATATCCAGCCCCTTTTCCCGTACGACCGTGCGGCCGCTACGACCGACTCTGAATGAGGTCCTTAGTCTCTTCCTCAAAGCCCGATCGTGTCGTACACACAGAGGAAACAGAGCAGGCTTTCCTTAACTTTAAGGATAGTCTGACAAGAGCACCTGCATTGGGAATACCTGATTATGAAAAACCTTTTGATTTGTACTGTACGGAAGCTAATGGTTGCGCAGCAGGTGTCCTCACACAAAAACATGGTGATGCCAGTAGGCCCGAAGCATACTACAGTGCACAAGTGGACACTGTGGCAAGATCACTCCCAACATGTTTAATAAGTGTAGCAGCAACTGCTTTATTAGTCAGTAAGAGTGAGGATGTAGTATTAGGCCATTATATGATTGTCTATACACCCCATGCTGTATCTGCTTTGCTAAATTCTGCCCAAACCAGACATGTCTCCTCAGCTAGGTTCACCAAATAGGAACTAGCCGTAATAGCACCTGCAAACATCACCATTAAGCGGTGCAGTACGTTAAATCCAGCAACATATTTACCATATGTGCCTCAGGATGCACAAAGGGTGGAGAGTGGTGAGTCGCTGGCGGAAGGTGAGTTCTGCAGGTATATTGATGCACATGATTGTATGGAATATTTGAATCAGACCTTTACTGCAAGACCTGACATATGGGATACACCTTTAGAAAATGTAGATGTGACATTTTACACGGATGGGAGTTGTCATAGACAGACTGACACTGGAGAGTTATGTACAGGTTATGCTGTTGTAAATGACGAAGACATCATAGAAGCCGAACCTCTTGGTCCACCTCACTCGGCCCAAGTGGCGGAGCTGGTGGCACTAAGAAGAGCGTGTGAATTAGCAAAAGGCAAATCTGCTAATATCTACACTGACTCTAGGTACGCCTTCTGGGTAGCACATGATTTTGGTGCTCTATGGCACAGGTTCTCAAACTCTGTTCTCAGGACCCCAAACAGTGCATGTTTTCCAGGTCTCCTCACAGAATCAACAGTGAAATAATTAGCTCCACTTGTGGATCTTTTAAAATATGTCAGTGAGTAATGACTACACCTGTGCACCTGCTGGGTGACCTGTGTGGGGTCCTGAGGACTGAGTTTGAGAACCACTGCTCTATGGCATCTGAGAAATTTTATGACAGTAGCAGGCACATCTGTTGCACATTCCAGACATATAAAAGTACTACTGACAGCGATCCAATTGCCTAAGGAAGTGGGCGTAATTAAGTGTAAAGCCCATACATGTGAGGACGATCCGGTGTCACTGGGCAGTAACAGGGCAGACGAAGCTGCCAAATTGGCAGCAGGGTTAAAAGTGAACTTGCCAATTAACCAAATGATGTTTCAAATGATTGATATGCAGAGATTAATTGAGATGCAAAATTTGTGTTCCATTCAGGAAAAGGCAGTCTGGAGGTCCAAGGGATGTGGGCAACGGTAGCGGAAACGGTAGCTGAGGGAGAGCGGTATAGAGCTGAGAGACCCTGCAAAAATTTGGCAGAGAAGCCCATCGACCCAAGGACACCAAACATGAAAGGCCATGAAATTCGGTCAAAGGCCTTCTCGGCATCCAGTGACATCAGTAATGAAGGAGTTTTACCTTCATGGATAGTGTGTATTAAGTTGATGGTCCTCCTAATATTGTCAAGGGCCTGACGTCCAAGGACAAACCCCACCTGGTCAGGATGTATTAGGGATGGCAGAAGGGGATTCAATCTAGTAGCCAGAATTTTATCGTAAAGTTTTAGATCTACATTGAGTAGAGAAATAGGGCGGTAACTAGAGCAAAGTGAGGGGTCTTTCCCGGGTTTTGGTATCACCACAATAATTGCTTGTGTCGTTGCGGAGTCAAATGGGGCACCATCTAATACCCTGTTAAAGAAATCTGTTAGATGGGGAACTAAACTTTCGGCAAATTTTTTATAGTACTGGGCCGAGAAACTGTCGGGGCCAGGGGCAGAAGAACCTTTGATAGATTTAATGGCTGCGCGTACTTCGTCCTGCGTAATGTCAGCATTTAAAGAGGAAAGATGGGACAGGGACAGTTTAGGGAGAGGGATGTCAGCTAGATACGTCTCCAGGTCGGCGCACCGTGGAGGGGGGTCCTGAGGAGGGGTCGGAAGATTATATAGTGAGGTATAGAACTGTGTAAATTCTTTGACAATTGCTAAGGGGTCATAAGTAATGGAATCAGAGCTCTGAGAATGGATTTTATCAATTAAATTCAGCGCACGTTTCTTTTGGAACTTTTTAGCCAACAATGAGTCAGCCTTGTCAGCTTTGTCGTAGAAACGTTGCTGGAGTTTTTGTAGGATAGAAGCAGCTTTCTGAGAGAGCAAGGTATTTAGCTGGCCTCGGATAGAGTCAATCTGAAGTAATAAGTCACTAGTCGGGTTGAGCTTATGGGCGTCGAGGAGTGTAGATAACCATTGTTCTAAAGAGGATATCTCAGCAGCGGCATGTTTGCGGGCCGTTGAGGCAGAGCTAATGAGTTGGCCATAGATGGTCGCTTTATGGGCTTCCCACATGATCCCAGGTGCTATATCGGAAGATGAATTGAACGTAAAATAGTCTGATATGGCCTGTTTAATGGTGGTAAAAGTAGATGGATTAATTAAAAGCACATCATCGAGACGCCATCTACGGGGGCGAGGGTAAAGTTGTAAAAAATCAAGGGTAACAAAGACTCCAGCGTGGTCTGTCCAGGAAAGGGGGGTAATTCCGGCTTGAGAAGTCTCAGGAATCAGCGAGTGGGATATAAACATCATGTCGATGCGCGTCATGTCGATGGTGTGGGACCGAATAATAAGTATAATCACGTGCTGACGAGTTTTTAAGGTGCCAAGAATCATATAAATTATATTGTTTAAGCAAGGAAGATAAAGTCCGAGTGTCCGTGCAAGGAGAAATATTAGCTTTATCAGTTGGTGATGGGGATTTATCAAGGGCTGGGTCAAGTGTAACATTGAAATCCCCGGCTATTATGAGATGACCCTGAACTCGTCGCTCAATGCATCTAAACAGTCTAGAGAAAAAGGAACCTTGTCCCTGGTTCGGAGCATAAACCAAAACCAAAGTGACTATAATGGAGCGTAATGTACCAACAACTATGAGGAAACGACCCTCGGGGTCTGATAATGTGGAAGAGTGCAGGAAAGGGATCTTGTTGTGAATAAGTATCGCAACACCCCGTTTCTTGCAATCCTCCGAGGCAAAAAAAGTTTGAGAGAACTGCTTTCCCTGTAATTGAGTGTGAGTACCTGTAAGATGGGTTTCCTGAAGGAACACAATATCAGCCTTTTCCCTCCTGCAGGCACTCAGGGTGATAGTACGTTTACGTGGCGAGTTGAGGCCATTGACATTAATTGACAATAACTTCAAGGCCATGGTACCAAAAAGAAAATATCTGCAAAAGAAGAAACATTATGAGGGCCACAAATATTAAGGAACTTTGGGCCTGATTCAGAGCCGAACGCTCTGACCAGAGTGCTCGCTCTGAATCAGGGCCCTCCTCCCTAAAAATGGAGTGGCCTTTTTGACGCTCGCATAGCTGTGGGTCTCGGTGACCGCAAGCCCTGGAGTGATTTTGGCTCTATCAGAGCCAAAATCACTCCCACTGACATCACTAATGATGTCAGTGGGGCCGGACCCAGACAGTAGGCGTTCCCATGGGAACCGAATCAGGCCCTTTGTTCCCAAAGACAGGCAGTATGGAAAATGGAAGAGGAAAAAGAAAAGAGAAGCCACGAAAAAAAAGAGAAAGAATAAGGGGAAAGAAGAAGAGAAAGAATACGGGCGACAACCCTTAAACACAGGAACCCAAAAACACTTTGCAGAAAGAATTAAATACACGATATTACATCTGTAAAATGCGTTCGCAAAAATATACAATCTAAGTAAAACCTGTGGAAAACAAAGACATATTAATGAGAACCAGAAAACGAGCTAATGAGAATATGTGTGACCTAGCTAGTAGCAGTAGGTCACAACCTAAGAAAAATATTTTCAAACAGTGAAATGAAAGTCCAGCCGTTGAGCCAGAAACCATAATGTATAGTTACGGGGGAGGCTCAGGTGGAAACAATTGAAGTGGTCAAAGAGAGATAATGGGAGATTCATGTAGGAGCAGTAACGCGGTCCTGACGTCTCGTGACCGTGGACCATTCTGGAGCCGGCGGACGAGAACACTGAAGTCTAGAGGACGTTGATTCAGGGAGAACGTTCAGTTTTGAGAGTAAATCCTGACCCTGTTCAAGGGATTTCACGGAAAACGAAGAGTTAGCTGTGAATACTTGTAGCTGAAAGGGGAAGCCCCAGCGATATCTAATATTATGTTGTCTCAGAATTTTAGTAACAGGTTGTAAATCTCGTCGTTTCTGGATAGTAGACGGAGCCAGATCTTGAAATAATTGAATGTCCATATCCTTGTAAGAAATGACGGGCGTATCTCCAGTCGCCCGGAGTATTTGATCTTTGGTACGATAATAATGTAATCGGACAATAATATCGCGAGGGGGTTGGGAAGAAGAGGGCCTGGCTCGGAGGGCTCTGTGAGCTCTATCCATGAGGCAGTCCGCTGCAGAAAGATCAGGGAGAATGTGATGAAAAAAAAACATCTAAGAAGGACTCCAAGTCCGAGGCAGAGACGGATTCAGATACGTTACGTATTCTCAGGTTATTGCGACGGGAGCGATTTTCTGCGTCCTCTTGTTTTTCCTTAAGGGATTCCACTTCAGCATGAAGGCGAGAGAGCTCTTTATCCAGAGTTATTTGGGGACGACAGAGATCGTCCGTTTTTTATTCCAGGGCGTCCGTCCTGGAGCCTAGAGAAGACAGTTCCGATTTAAAGTCGTTGACAGCCTTGGCAAGTTCCTGAGCAAATGCGGTTTTGACGCCCTCCAAAAGATTTACCATAACCGCTTGTATTTGAGGATCAATTACAGTTTCAGCCTCTCTTGGCGGCGACAAGCTGGAAGCGTCCGGATGATCAGACGACAACGGGGTAGATTTACTCTTAGAGCCAAAAAAGTTAGTAGATGAGTTCTGCGCTGCTTTTTTGGGCTTTTCAGACATGATGCAGATAGGTAAATAGTAGGTCAAGCTTGAGTAAACTGAAGCTACTGGTAGTTCCCGTTAACTCGTTTGTAATCAATTGTTTTCCTGTTCAATCGAGCAACTGAAGATGTAATAATAAGCTGCAGTGTGTTGGTTATTATTGGAACATGTAAAGGGTCACCAGGTCCCGGGGTTCAGACAGGGTGATCACATCATATAGACTAGCAAGGCAGGTTAAGCATCAGCGGAATAAATATAAAATACACTTTAAATGCAGGCACAATGAGGAAGTCCAGGCTGGGGCTTCCGGTAATGGGGAAGGCAGCAAAGTCCCCGGAGAGACCAGTGGCCACTGACCTTAAAGATGAGCTCCCAGTGAGATTTGACTCATTCGGATGCTGCTCCAGGGGGATCAGAGCACCAGCAGTGAGTGCGCAGGCAGGAGTCACCAGAGCGGTGGACCAGCCCACCGCCCAGTAGTTACCAACAGGAGGGAGCCGTCGGAGCAATGGCCTTTGCGGGAGTGACAGACCGGGGCACAGTACCTTCCCTGCTGGAATCACTGTTGTTGCAGGCACTGGTTGTGAAGATCCAGCCGGCTGATAAAAACAAAATGGCCGACTCCCGTGATTCCCGGCACTGTTTAAGGGCTGCAGGAAATCCCCATTCACCCCAAGGAACCTTCACTAGCAGGGGAGAAGCCACAGAGGTCAGCGGGGGCAGCGGGTAGCAGTCGGAGATCCGCCCGAGCACAGGGAAGCACTGCATGGCTGGAACGATGACGTCACAGGAGAGCAGTAACTGGAGGCCACGGCATCTATCAGAGAGGTAGACCAGGGAGTCCCGGGTTTCGGGAGACTATCACCGGTCTCGGTCAGGAGGGGAGTGGGGTTGCGGGAGCCCAGTCAGACAGGGCAGCCTGGATAGGGATGCCCAAGGAGACCCCAGATAGCGTCCAAGCGACGAGGGTATCCGTACCTGAATAAGGCACGTTCACGAAGTCCGCAAGCCAGGCCGCGGCTCTTGAATACTTCCAAAGAGCTGCAGTAAGGAGAGGGGGAACTGCCTCTAATCGCGGTCAGCGCCGAAGAGGTCCAGCCGGTCACACATCTAATTGAGCTCCCGGCTTCCTGGCGCGAGTAGGCCTCAGATCGCAGAGGGCCAGTGGGTCCTATCCAAACTCACAGTCCAGGTCCCAGGTGCCCCAGCAGGCTCTAGTATGGGTATGCTGTATATTGTTAGCGTTTTGGGTCACAACCAGGATTTAATCAGGCTTTGGGCAAGAGCTCATTAGGAGTGCATCTACTCGGCTCAGCAGACAGGCCACGCCCCCCCCTGTTCCGGAGGTTTAAAGCTGAGGTGAGATACCTGAGCTAAAGAAATTTGTAGATCATTGTTTTCAGCAATGGAGTGGCCTGCTGTGGTTATCTTTGTGTTTTCTCCCAGAGTTTTCATCATCCTGGGTTGTTTCGGGATCTCTGGTTTCTGTGACGGAGGACAGAGAACGGAGAGGGGAGCTGATGGTGATATCAATGGAGTGGTGTTTGGAGAAGGAGCAATATAGTCACAAGGGCGGTATCTGACCAAACCCAGTACAGTAATTGTTAAGAGATCTGTCATTTTGGAAACTCGGGAGACATTGTGAAGGTTTATCGTCTGAGGTATATTGTATGTGTGAGTTTTGTGGGTCCCTAGTTGATGAGATATGCATCCAACGGTGTCAACCTAAGTATAACCCGTATTCGGGTGGGTATCCTTTAGAGAATTATCATACCATGGTGGGCAAAGTTTTAAACCAAACTGACTGTTGGGCATGCCATGCCCTCATGTGCCTCAAGGACAGCATAATGTAGAGTTAGTGCCATTTCCATTAAATGTCTCTGAGGTTTTAGAATTGCAAAGAAGATGGATCCACTGGATGGAAAATGTCTTAAGTCCAAACCACCTCATTTCAAACTCCACCAGTACCAAGTAGATAGATCACTTTTATGTATGAACCTCACCAACTTCAATAAACCAGGAATTTGGAAGGTGACTGGGAATAACCAGACGATGACATTCTCACTTTGAGCTGATAGTGAACTTATAACTTTTTAAACTTTTACGCACAATTAAAACAGGTGGAAGACACTTCCGGTATAAATATACACTAAGTTCCACCAAGGAAATGTTTGGTAGAGTACCAGAAGGGTACTGTGCCAAGGTATTACAACCAAAAACGTGTATGAGTCAAATGGGAGAACCTGAAATAGGATCACTGGCTAGGGAAATGTGTTTGACGATAATGATGTTTACTATCCCTTATGTTCTCCCCGATGATGTATATTTTATATGTGGTAGAAAAGCGTATAAGTGGCTCTCTCCGAGTTCTGAAGGTTTGTGTTACCTGGGAGTAATTCCAGAAATTATGACCCTTACACATTGTGAAATGCTTGGTATTCATAAAAACACACCACCACAATATCTTCACACACAGTATGAACACCGGGACAAGAGAAACATGATACGTGGTGATGTACATAAAGCCACACAGTTAATTAGTGAAACAACTGGCTTTCATGTTTTAGTTGCATTGGATCCCACCAGGATCACTCGGGGTACTCTAAATTTCAGATATATTCAAGATCTTGCTAAATTAATAGATAATATCACCGAGATGTATGATGACACATTCAGGTATACAGGTAGGGAGTTACAAGCTTATAAGAAAGAACTTGTGCAACATAGGCTAGTGTTAAATTATTTAACAGCTGTCACTGGAGGGTATTGTGTAACTTTGGCCACCCAATTTGGTGTAAAATGTTGCACATATATTACAAATAATACTAGTGACCCCAAGGAGGTGATAGACCGGAAGATGGATAAATTCTGCAGCTGAAGTGGGAATTTCGGAAGAACCATAATGCTTCAGTGGCTGAAGTAGAGGAGAAGGTAGAATAATGGGTTTCATGGTTGAACCCAGTGAAATGGTTCTCCGGTCTAGGAGGTTGAGTCCAGGAAATGGTTGCTAGTATAGGTAAACTCCTGATCCTTATATTGGTTAGTAATTGGATTATGTGTCAGGTGTGTTCCTACTGTGTTGAAATGTGGAAAATGTAAAACTAAAGTTAATCGAAGGAATGAAATTATGATGGTGGTCAGTAGTAACAATATGAATACTGAGGTAAATGAAGGACTGCATTACAACCCTGAACTAGAATGTACCATCAGATGATGTATAGATTTAGCCATGCATGACATGTATTATGAAATGTTGTTTTAAACATCCTAAATATTGTAAGTCCCTATCCCCTTCAAGACTTCCTTTATAGGTTTGGTGCATCCCCACATCTTTCCCATGATCTCCCAAGATCCGCGGTGTGCGTATAAGGGTAGTTTTATGTCCCCCTTAGAGACTCATTATTGATGGTGTAAGAACCACCTTGTGCCATCCCATAATATAACATTAAATAATATGTCATAGTGTAAGCCTAAATTAATTTTAGTGTGATAGCATATTATTTGCTATCAAAGGGTGGCTGTCGAAGCCGGATGATTGGCTGA
Source organism: Taudactylus pleione (assembly GCA_031769625.1). NCBI lineage: Eukaryota > Metazoa > Chordata > Amphibia > Anura > Myobatrachidae > Taudactylus > Taudactylus pleione. Next base: position 13,779,566 of record JAUIMM010000042.1, read on the forward strand.
GACACACAGGGATATTCAATATGGGAGCGATAACATCGTTTTTGCATTAATATCGCAATTATGACGTCATTATCGCAGGTTTTAGTTTTACACCCTATTCAATTTCAAAGACTTATGGCAGTTTTGACAAGTCTTTGATAAAAAACGGTGATAACTTTTCACCATTGAATAGGTGTCGAAAAAAAGTGCAGAATTGGGGTTTAGGGGTGCAGGCTTAAAAAAAATAGCCTGCACCCCTGAGATTGACATTTAAAAAAGAACTGTGTCAAAAAAAGTAAAAAAAAAAAATAGGGACACCCCAAAAAATGTATAAAAAAATTGGGGTGCAAAAAAAAAAGGGGAAAAAATTGTTAAACAATAGGGAAATAGGTTCAGGGCTATTCTGCATGTATGCGGCAGGTGTTTTGAAGAATAAAATTATAGCGGCAGGTGCACAAATGCAGAATTTTTAAAAACTTACTTTAGGGACATCAAAATATGCTAGTACCCATTTTCATGTACGCCAAAATTGATGGCACCACTTAAAAAAACGAAAAAAATAACCTAAGTGCTCTTCTGCAACAGTTCTTCAATGTCGGGAAAAAACACCTGCTGTGGCTTATTTAAATCCCCGACTTTCAATTAAAGGCTAAAACGGGGGTACCCATAGTGTTCCCCCATGTTTTTACAACTTTAGGGGGGTCTTACAATTATTTTAAGGAAAAATTCGTAACTTTACGCAAATCCAACTTCGGAGTTTCCCGTTTTCGTTAATATTATATTGAATACGGGGATAAGCGGGAGCGCGCACCAAACTTTAACGCAGGTAAAAACTCTGATATGAAACATTAACTTCGACAGTGAAGTTAACGTTTCATATTGAATACCCCTCAGAATCTGTTAAAAATGAAAATCTGAGTGACGCCATTTTGCGAATGGCAACAAGACGCCATTTTGCGAATGGCTGCGAAACGCCATTTTAGCGAATCTCACACAATATCAATACATATGGTGATGTTATTATTTAGAATCGTGCGATTCCCACGGAATAGAAGAATGTTACAAGACCTCATTATATAAGTACATACATTTACTAAAACATATAATATGAACAATCCTGCAAAACAAGTACCACGGTGTACTCCACAAACATGTAGATGCACAACGCTAACTAGCGTCTTTTCTTAAATATCCCTACACTTACACATTGCACACTTACATAGAGAGGTTCCCTAGCATTAAGGTTAATATTCAAGGTTATATTCATTATTAATTATGTTATGAATTGACTGTATTTAAGATCTAAGGTTTAGTACATGATAAGCAGACCTTGTTTGGTGCTATTCTAAACCACTGTTTATTTGCAGACTTCCGGTTCCATCGGCAAGGAAATCGCAACATGCGTCTGTGAATTATGGATCATAGAGAGATAGGCATTGAAATGTACTCTGTATTGTAATGTTTATTAGCCAGTTTAGACTAGTTCTTCGGTGGGAAAACGGACACATAGAACTGTTGGAGGCTGAACTATTACAATACAAACTAACCTATGAACTGCATCATAATAGAAGAAGCAGGAAGAAGAACCAATGGGATTATGCCAACTTGTTCTATTGTATTGCCTATCTCTGTAAGGGTACATAAGCAGGCACTCTGAATCTGATAGTTAGTCATCTTTCTTTTCTGTTGACAGAGGTTTCATAGTTGATGCCGGAAATCTGGATTCAGAGCGCATGTGTATGTATTCGACTGTACCTAGTGATTGTATAATTTGCTTGCGCTAACTGTATTTAGATCACAGTGTGTAACTATATGCTTTTTGGTGAACAATATCTTTTTGTGTTTTGGAACCACAATCAAAGTCTGGAAAGCAATTATTTCTTGTGCGACTTATAACGCTTAATAGCAACATTTAGGGTGTAAAGATCATTAGCTATTCATATCACCCTAACCCTGCTACTTACCTTCAGGATGCCCGGCAGTCGGGATGCAGGCGCTGGGATTCTGACTGGTGTCAGGACTCTGGCACCTGTATTCTGACCGCCGAGATCCCCACGGTCAGGGTATTGACTGCATCCCCTTGAAAACATCCCAATATGGGATTTTTGCAATCATGCAACTGTGTTGACAAAAAAAACTTTACTTTTTTTTTGTGGTAAAACATACTCTACATATTGCATTTCGATTTTCCATCATGATTAGGGAATTATTGTGCATAAATAAAATAATATATCAATTGACATTGAAACATTTAGTAAATTTACCCCCAGGGGTCTACTTATGTTGAGAAAAACCCTTTCACTGGACAAATAGCTTAATGAAACTTTTCTCAATTTATTAACAGGGTACAGTAACTCTGAAGAAATCTCTGATTTCTCTAGTTCTCACTAAGTTTCGCTGATTGCCTTAGTCCCTATTGATCTTTATGCAGACTGAGGCTTACTGCAATTTAATAGGCATCTTGAGATGGTATTACTATATACCCATCTATAGAGGATTTGTGAAGCTGGAGAGGATTCGCAAGATCCCCTGTGGGTGAAAGCTCAAACCGCATCCACAGCCGCACACACTGAAGGAACTCATCACCAACTGCAGGGGTTTTTGGTTTTTTTGCTGGGGCTTCAAAAAGGGTCCTGGATTGATGGATAAAGATTTTTTAGTTAACACAAGACCCCTGTCTCCTGCTCTATTTTGAAAAAGCAGGGTCAGAGCCCCGACTTTGGTCTGAAAGTGGTGTAACATGTACAGCAGGTATATTTTATTAAGTTGTATGCTAATTCCATTACTATTAAAAACCACATAGATAACATAATATACTACTCTGTAAAGCGCTGCAGAATATGTGTGAGCTATATAAATAACTGATAATAAATAAATAAAATAATAAATAGATACTGGCGATTCTGGGTGGTAGATATATGAAAGGAATAGGGCAATTGTTCAGTTTCTGTGATTTGTAAGATATATTTATATTTTGGGAGCAGCTGCCTGATTTGTCTATTAGTCTTAGAGGTATATGGACAAGTTTACAGCCTGCTGTATTGTGTCTTCTTACAATATAAAGGGCTGATGTGACTTTGTAATAGTGTGTATTCTCTCAGCATCAGGAAAGATTGTGCACCTGTGACATCTGTATGCTGTAATTGTCTCAAGCACCTTTATCGAGGGATTTGTCTTTTTAAAGTCCTTGAGCAATAAACATCTTGCCTTAAGATGCCTGCATCTGCTTGTATCCTGAGTAGTGCCAAAAATGCTACTCCTTTCTCTTGCTATTCTGGATTGAGTCCAGTGTCTCTAAACTAAAACCCATTTGCCAGCTACTCAGTGCAGACTGGATCATAGTGAAGGACCAGTGGGTATATTAACCAACACCAAACAGGAGGTGTTGCAGCAGGTCCACACATACCCAGCAAGGCAGAGTTGCGCCCTCTGCTGGCCCCGCCCCCTGAGCATGATGCCATTACATTGCTCAGAAGGGGATGTAATCTGCAGCTATGGTAAGTGCAGCATGCCAGATCGGCTGCATATATTGTGCACGGTGTCCTGCTAGCCAAGAGCAAGGGCCATGGGGCGGCGATGGGGCCACCCACAGAGCCTCTGCGCGACGGCACTGGTCACCCATAGCTAGCTACAGCCCTGAGTAAGGGGCTATAGGCGCCGGTGGTTCCAGCTGCCTGTGTAGAAGCTTGGTGGAGACAGTGAGTTACCTGTCCACTATGCAGTGGGAGGAGTCAGAAAGGCAGTTACTGACAGTGAGAGGGATGCCCCAGAAATGGTGGAGTAAGCCCACTCAGGTTACTCAGGGACGAGTAACCACCCTCTGTTCTATCAGTGACAAATATTTGGGATCGCCAGGCGGAGCGAGGTTATCCGGTCACAGGGAGATTGAAAAAAAGTCCTTCTGCTACAAGACTTAAGGTTGTTTATAAGGTGGTGATGAGGCTGATTTTCTACTGCCACTTATTGTCACAATCTATCGCCAAGTCAGCTGAGCAATACTGCCTCGGCGATACTATCACAGATACAGTAACACATCGCCAGGCTAGTCTCAGTGGATATGCACAGGTGTAACTGGTAGCCGGGTTACATCTGTGCAGTGGAACTGAATGCCCAGGCTTGGGTTTTCAGTTCTACTGACAGTAGAAGTAAAAATAATAATAATAGTTAAAAATAGGTTATATACTGTATATGTTTAAAAACTATTGTAGAATGGAAAAATAATATTTTTTCAAATAATAAAGCATATTTTAAGTAATTTTCTCCCGAGATGGCGATAAAATTTTGGTTAAATAAACTTCCTCATGCTCCCTGGGGAAGCTTTGAGACACTTACCGCCGGCGTCAAGGCCTTTAATAAATACAACGTAAACCTCCAGGGTTTTTTAGTGGATCAAAATAGACATTTTTCAGCTTCATGTTTTCATCTCATTCTTTTGTTACATTGTCAGCCTAATACCAGATGGCTGCACCACAGAGCACTGGAAACTACTTGCACAGGTAACTGATGTCAGCATGGAATTATAAACCCTGCATTTTCAATACTGAGGACAGGGAACACTAAGTACAATGCTTCAATTTTGATTTACAGATGGGTTAGATTTTATGGCAGTGAATGCAGGGCTGTATCTAGACAATCTGGCTCCCAGTGCAAACAGTCAAAATGCGCCCCTCCCCCTCATGGGATTTTCAAAATAAACAATAATTTTGCAGGGGTGTGTCTCACCGTAAGGGGCGTGGCCTTGCAGGAAATCCGGGCGTACCTCCAGCCAGCCCTAGGTGTAGGGGGAGGGCTGTAGTATTTTTCTGCCGTAACTCCCTCCCCTACCTACCCTTATACTAATTTTTTTGGGCATATTCATTTTATTTTTAATTAATTATTAAAATAAAAATAATCATGGATACAGAAGAGGCTTCAAACGCAAATGCCATTGGAAGAAGAAAAAAAAAGTACAAAACACAAAGAAACATCTAATATAATGTTACAGTTGTAAATAATATTGCCTTATTACTTAGTATTATAGGGGATTTTTACAGCTGGTGTTACTGCCTCTGTTACTCTGCACTGCTGCTTGTTCCCCAGCCATATCCAGAAGCATGGGGTCAGCCGCCAGATCTTCAGATCTGAAGATGCAATGAACGACGCACGGGAGTGTGTAATAGTGTGTACACACTAGATGATATAGACGATTTGTCGTTCCGATTGGCCTCAAAATGACAAATTCTCAAATATAACGTCTAGTGTGTACCCAGCTTTAAACTTCCCAGGGAGTCAGAGAGATTACCACTTTTCAGAGATTCTCCCTGACATTCAGGGAGAGTTGGCAACAATGTATCACAGATACATAACACTATAGACACGATTATTATAAATGGTGACTGTGGTCTGTCCCTATTTACCAAAGAGCTTGGCTCCCATTATCTAGTAGTTATCCGCTTTAAGTCTATGAGGGCAATATCACTGGAGAGGGATGTCTGACAGCCTCCAGTTTCCTCTCTGTTAGTTACTGGAAATTTACATTGTGCATGCGCGGCCTAATAGGAGAGCATGTGCAGTATCAGTAAAAGGTTAGCAACATTTCATTTTGCAGGACATATTTATTTAAATCAGACTGAAGTAGTGAAAATGCTGCATTGGAGAGGGTGGGGTAGAGGCATTATTCCTTGATTAGAAGGGATCCACAGAGCATTTCCTCAACACAGGAGACACAGGAGATATAGTAACCAGATAGCGACCTGTACGTCATTGGAACGCCTTTGTACTTAAAAAATAACTTCTATTGACCATATTGACCGAAAATTCTATGACCATTTCCGTTAATGTAAAAAATACAACCATACAAAAATGAATCATGTAAAAATATAGACCTGATGATTAATTAAAACTTAAATAAGACTACATTGAGCAATCCATGAGGTACTCCTAAAGAGGTAGTATGGAGGGTAATTTCCAGTTAGAGAATCCCACAAAAAAATGAAATGCTACATATGTCGACAAGTCATAATGTCATGTAGACAGTGGTGAAATGTTATATATTAGAATGTCGACATATTGTCCCTTGCGGCCCAACAGTGACTTATCTGTTGCAGCGGCTCCAGTGCGGCTTCTAGCTTGCAGTGGTCATATGACCGTCACTTCCGAATCCGGAACCTCTGGAGTAAATATTTTTCTGCTATCCTTAATCCCTACACCTAGCTTAACCCTAAACTCACCCCGCAGCGTAAACCTAATCCTCCTGCCCGCAGCGTAACCATAAACAACCCCGCAGCCTAACCATAACCTCCCCAGCAGCCTAACCATAACCCATCCTGCCTGCAGCCTGACCCTAACCCATCCTGCCTGCAGCCTAACCTAATGTCAACATTCTGACAATTTCAACATTTCACAAGTCGTCATGTCTGTCGACATTCACAATGTCGACATCATAACTGCCTAAACTGTGGTGTCAACATTATGATTACCGACAGTGTCGACCTTTTGACTACACCCCACTTAAAGCAGCTTTTTAGACTCCCACTTAGTTCTGTCAACAAATTAATGACTAACAGTAGCACCTACAATTTCTCTTATTTCATTTGGGGATAGAACTGGTAACTATGTGGCTCTGACTCTATGGAAATCGCTGATTTGCACAGTTTGAAAGTCCTCCACTCCAGACACATTCAAAAACTGACCTTACTCACGCATTTCAATATTGCCAATTTTGTTTCTTAAAAAAAGAAAAAAATTTATTAAAATGTAATTTCTTTTTATTTTACCCTTTTGAACTTAATAAAAAGATTTAAATAAAAAAGGAAAAAAAAAGCCAAATGCTTAGCTCTCATTTTTGTAATCTCTTACCACTTAAATTAATTTTATCTTGTATCATGTTTTTTTTTTATAACATGCAAATGTAAAGTGCTTTGGACCTGATTCAGATCCGCACACTAGATGCGATCGCTCGCATCCAGTGTATGCAAATTTGTCAAAGTGATGCCACGGGAAGCGCTCGCTCGCCAAGGCATAAGCACACCCACTTTGGCGGAGCGGGCGATCGCTCTGTGTATGCAGACACCCACTACCGTAGCACACGTCATCTCCAGGAAGTGTTTTAAAACATTGGTACATCGAGCACCATCGGATGCGATTGCAGCGGTTGTGGTTGCCTTACCCTGCCGCAAGCACTGCGAGAACTTCAATGTAAAAACCAGTCATGTGACGTGTACTGTGACGCTGCCTGTTAATTATGCATGCCTTAAAAACGGTGTGGAAACACCCTGCATTCGCACCTCCACTCCCCCCGTTATTAGTGTCCTGCCCCTGTTACCACCCACAAACGGCCTCTCCTGTCACTCATTTCACTGGGCTGTCTTTGCTGGGCGAGCGAGCGGGCTGCGATCACACAGAGTAGTTCGCGCACGCGCAGAACGAAGCGTACGCATGTGTGTACGCTTACCATCGGGCCGCTAGCGGGCGCACAACGATTTAGAGCAGCTCTGAATCAGGTCCTTTGTGTCCTTTTGGGAGAAAGGCACTATATAAATACAATTGTTATTATAATTATTATTATGAAACATAACCCCCCCTAGTGCCTAAACCTAACCTCCCTCTTCCTAACCCTCCCCCCTAGAGCCTAAACCTAACTTCCGCCTAGAGCCTAAACCTAACCTCCCCCCCTAGTTCCTAAACCTACTTACACGAGTCTAGCACTGCAGTTAAGTACACGAGTCTAGCACTGCAGTTAAGTATCCTAACCCTTCCTGTACCCCTAAACCTAACCCTCCCTCCCCGCAGCCTAAACCTAACCCTGCGACCCTAGTGCTTAACCCTAACCACTAACCCTCCCCCTAACTGACTACTTTCTGTCAGGATGCCAGAGCCAGGATTCTGACTGGTATCGGGACTCCGACAGCTGGGATCTCAACTACATCCCAGTAATCAGATACCGTTCCAATGCTTTGAACTAATAGAATTAAAAGGGTTAGTCCGTGCATAACTGGCCTACATTATATTGGTGTTTGGCTCTGAGAATGGATTTATTTCATCCATAAAAGCCAATTAGTAGTGCCCGAGCCATCTAATATACTATTATGTTGGCTGCACAGTAATCATCCTTTTCTGACATAATCTCTCGCCTGGTTTTCCATGATATGATTCACATTGTGAATGTCAGAAGCAGTTCCATAAACATTGACTGACAGCAGCACGTAAGGCTGAGAGATAACTGCTCCAAAGCCTATATACCTTTCCAGAATAAGTAAAGGGCAGTTAACAGATCTATTAAGACAAAGGTCTCATTAAATGTCACAGAAGTCTTTCCTGTTTTAACCCTGTCACAGTGATCTTGATTGCATCTAAACAGAATATGCAAAATATGCACATGAAAGGCAGTGAGTCAGATGGCAGGAACGGGCCCAGTCAAAGCCGACTGAGAAAGTGACAGCAGACATGCGAGCAGGAAAATGTACTGTAATCTTTATAAAATAAGGGCCAGGGCTGTGATAGTCATACAGGTGAGTGTTGGGCAACTCAGCAAATGAATGGGCCAGTCTTATGGTTTAAGAGAAGTAGAAATAGTATGATAATAAGCTTGTAGAAAATATTTATATAACTTAAACAATTAATCTTATAAGTAATTAATGCATGCTACACATTACAACGATGTGTAGCCAGCCGATCCGACGGGCCATGGGACCCTGCATCGTACAGTGCATACATAATAGCATGATGCAGGGGACGATGGCGCGATCTAACATGCCATGCTGCATTCAGCAGCATGGCATCGTTAGCGATATCTTCTGCAGCAGGGCCGACCAGTAGATGTCGCCTGCGACCGTGGGAGCTCGCAAATCAGGCATACTTAACTATATGCCCAATTTGTTGTTCTGATTTGCCCAGAAATGACAATTTGGGCTGATATAATTTAAGTGTGTACCAAGCTTAAGACCTAGGTAAAATGGAAATACAGATGTCAAACCTCCCAAATGCCCCAATTTTGGAAGGACAGTCCAGGCTTGTGTACAGGTCTTTTCTGGCCAGATTCAGCAATGTTTGGGGCAGATCAGGGGTATGGATTATTTTGTCAGAATGACGTGTAGGGCATACTTGTCTACTCTCCCAGGACTGCCGGGAGTCTCCCGAAAATCATGTGAAAGTGGGCGGTTCGAGGGGGGGGGGCAATGACCGCGATATGCGCTGAATATAGTCATTGTAGCCCCGCCCCTGCTTTACAATGGTGGTAATATCAGCATTATAAAGTGGGGGTGGGTCCACGATGACACAATCGCGCCAGCACGCCCCCGCTCTGCCCACTTAAGCCGCCCTCACCCTCCCTGCTGCACCAACCTGGCGGTTCCCTCACGGAGGGGGTTGCCAGAATGTCAGTAAGTATGCTGTAGGGCGGGATGGTATGTACTCTCATTAATATAAAAATAAAGATAATTAATTCATCCAAACTTAACAGCCAGATCACACAGAGAAGAGTGTGGGACCAAATTGCACTGTACTGATAGGGATCACTAAAGAGTCTTATTGAAGTTCCAGTTTCAAATCAACTCAGGTAGGATATGTATAGAAAAAAACAACCTACAGCCGATGAGGTAGGAATAATGCTGGAGAGCAGCTTGTGCGTGACAGCAGCTTTTACCATGAGACAGAAGCCCTACAGACATGATCTACAAGAATGACAGAAATCGCCATCTGTTGCAGCACAGTGGGGTGATAAACAATCTTCTGTTTGCGACTAGACTGTAGAACAGATAGGTTCAAGGTGGTGAGTATTGCTTCCTGATAATATTGGGGTGATTCTATATGTGTTAAACCTGCGTAATCTTATATCAATGTTCTGGCGGTATGTACAGTAGTCAGGATCGTGGCGGTGACCATCCTGGCGGTCACAATACTGACTCCGGAATCCCATTGGTCATCACGGTACCGGCTCCTGGCGGTCAGAATCCTGATGGTGAGTCTTAGGGTTGCTCTGGCCCATGAATTTCAACTTGGATTTACAATTTTGCCTTCATAGTCCATTTTGTCTGACCTGGCTTCGCCCTCGTCCATGGCTGTAGTTCTCCAAACTGGTATACTAGCTCCAAAACAGACATTACTTAAAAAAATAATAATTGAAACTAGACCTACAGGTTTGCTGCTTCCAATATGACACTTGTTGAATTATAAGAGCTTTGCTTAAATAAAAAAAACAATTAGAGCCTCTTTTACTGTAGTCACATCTGTGATTTTATACTTATGCTAGTAACAGCCCTTCCCCTGGCCATCGATCGCATCATCGAAACTTGCACCAGCCTTACGGTAGGTGCCGATTTTCTGTTTTTATATTGTTTCTGTGAGGTGCAATCCAGCAACCAAGGATAAAATAAACAAAGTATCTTTTTAATGCGTTAACACCTTATAAGTTACATTATAAACTTCTACGTCTTCAGATATAAATGTGTGTTTTCTTTCTTTTTAAATGAATATTTTTACATTTTACCTTTTTTGGGGGGCAAATCAGCAGAATAGTTTATCACAAACAATGCTTTAAAATAATTTATATGTAAATTAAAAGGCAAGTTTCCACTAAGACTGCTTCTCTCCCTGGCATTTCGAAATTCCCTGAAAGATTCAATTATTTCCAACATAGGAGAGAAAAAAAGAGAGTTTTTGTTCCGCTATCTGAAAACATACGCCCAATTTTATCATTGCTATTAACGCCACACACACATCAGATTGCTGCTGCTAAATAATTTAATAGTCTTGCTGTTGGTAATTTAAAATGCACGCTGTATTATTGAATGACATATACTGCTCACTTAGCACCACACGTACCGTAGATTTAAAAAATACATAATCCCCTACAAAGTCTTATTTTATCTGTATATCTTAACAATAAATAAATTAAGTAAAGGAAAGAAAAGTAAAGACTTTTCTTTATAAGTTTCCATTTACATTGTAGAATCATATTAAGCTTTATTAAAAAGAAAAAGATAAAAGAAACAATAAAAAACCCTGATACAATTAGCAGTAAGTGACACTGTATTATTTAGTTAATATACACAAGTCGATATATCGTTCGCCCCATTTGACAAATTATATATAGGTAGCGAATCGGCACATGTGTGCATCAGATACGTCTGTGAAAGACGTCGATTGCATATCAGGCCGGCCATGCAGCACAGCCGATGCCGATATATCTGAAAGTGCATGTGGGTACGGGCGACCTGGCGACCACCGGAATATTTGCTGCCGGGACCACCAACACTGACATCTCAACTGAGTGGGCAAATTAGAATGCCCGCCCAGTTGTTATGTCAGGCCAGAAACGTCATCTTCTGACCTACCCGCTGTTGTAGTGTGTATCCAGCATAAATCGACAATCACTATGTCTACACCAGAACAGTTATATCTAAATGGTTAAAATGTCGACATCTAACATTTTGACATTTGGAAAAGTCGACATGGACATAATGTCGACATAGTAAAAATGAGTTCGAATTAGGCTTGGGTGGAGGGGTTAGGGTTAGCATTGGGAGTTAAGGGTTACCTGACAAATACATTGTCAACATTGTGACCATGTGGACATTTCTTCAGTGTCGATAACATGATTCTCAACTTGGTGAATGTTGACATCATGAACATGTCAAATTGTTCTCTGTCATCATTATGGCTATGACAACATTATCATGTCGACACTATGAATGTCGACATGGTCACCATCAACCTAAAATACTGAACCTTTATCAATCATGTAAATTAATATGACAAATTTTAGACCCAGGAATAGAGACATGGGTTGTGACCACGTAATGATGGGGGTGTGGCCGCCTTGCATTGGGGGCATGCCTAGTGTGAAGTACTAAGCTGCCCCTAGCCACCTCCCCGCCCAGCACCATGCAGAGCAGCACCTGCGCTATGCAGAGTAACAGTGAATGGGAGATGCCTCCCAACCAGTGGCGGCTCCAGAGGTGGGGCTGCAGCGCAGTCCTAAATTCAAATAGGGGAACCACGTTAACTGCCATTTCACACACTGCCAAACATACTGTAGATGGCCGGGACTCACTGGCAGTTAGTGTAGCTCCCCTTTTTGAATTTTGGACTGTGCTGCAGCCCCACCTCTGGAGCCACCACTGAACTGGTATGATTCCCGGCAGTGGCAGCCCAACACTGGAACAGTCCCTGGCAGCGGCAGCCCGACAGCGCTGGAAATCCCGATCGTCGTAAGGTAAGTAATGACTAACCTAACCTAATCCCCCTAACCCTAACCCTCCTTAGGGGTGCCTAACCCTAACCTCCCCCCAAGTGCATAACCCTAATCCCCCCTGTAAGTGCCTAACCCTAACCCCCCCTTCCCCGCTGTCTAAACCTAAGTGCCCCGGGGGGTGTGCCTAACCCTAAGTTCCCCCCAGGGGTGCCTAACCCTAACCCTCCCCCTAGCCTGACCCTAACCCTCCCGGGGGGGTGCCTAACCCTTAGTCCCCCCCGGGTGCGCTAAACCTAACCCTCCCCCCCGAGGCTGTCCACTCGCGGCGCCCGGCGGCGGTGAAATGAGCGCCATCTAGATGCCGGGCATTTCACCCTCGCCGGGATATGACAGTCAGGAAGCCGGCTGTCGGTATAATGTCAGACGGCTTCCCGATTGCATCCCAGCCGCCACTGCTCCCAACTATCCCATAGCAGTACAGACAGGTCTGCGGAAGGGAAAGAGCCCTCAAATTGGGACTGTCCCACAATCAGGACAGTCACAAGTATTGTTGTTATATTATACAGTATGTACACTGAGAAGGTTTGCATTTATCCTGTGGTCTTTGTTACTCTGCTGCACCACTCGAAGACTAGTGTAAATGGAGTAAACAAGCCTAAATGAATGTCCAGGTTGTACTGCAGTGTGCTCACATTGCTACGTCAATATGAGTTTTGGTCTCTCAAATCCTGGTGCTCAGCTCTCTGGCCGAACTACAGGGTGTTTCACTCGCTAGTGGCCCCAGACATGTGGACGCCACAAAACTTTGGGGCCAATAGTGAGTGTAACACCCTGTATACGATCTGCCTCTGAACGGCAAGCCTTAGAGTAGACCTGTCTTGTTTCCATTTTTCTGTCAGCAAACTCCTTCACTGCCGCTGTAGTTTATTTTGTGTATGTGGGACTCACCATGAGGACATCTGTAAAACATGTACTGTTAGTGGTCTCCCTGAGGACTGGATTTGGGAAACAATGCCAGAGATTACCTGGCCCATCTGCACTACACCACAAAGAATAGAAAAATACTTAAATGGTGGCATAACGGGATACGTTCGGCATCCTGGTGGTCGGGATGCCAATGCTTACATTACCGGCGCCTGAATCCCGACACCGGTCACAATCCCGGCGCTGGCATCCCGATCGCCGGGATACCGAAGGTAAGTAGCGGGGTTGGTGGGAGGGATAGGGTTAGGTTTAAGGGTTAGGCACTAGGGGGAGGGTTAAGGTAAGGCACTAAGGGGGGAAGGTTAGGTTTAGGGTGCAGGGAGTGGAGGTTAGGTTTAGACACTAGAGGGGGGAAGGTTAGGGTCGGGCACCGGGGAGGGTTAGGGTAGGGAGAGGGGGAGGGTTAGCATACTAACCAACAAGTATCGGTATGCTAACCCTGTCGGAATGCCGATATCAGGATTCCCGTACCAAACCCGACATAATTAACTGCTGCTCTGATTTCTAAGGTAACAAGGAGTAGGGATGGGGGTGCAATGAATGACTGGAGTAGTAAGGGGTATAACCTTTGGCAACCCTAGAGCTAGTGTCAGCACTGTAATGGCTGTAGGGGGGAACATTTACCTGGGCCCTGCTGCATCCCTTGCTTAGGTGGGTGAAGTCTCACAAGAATGAACAGGAACGAATACCTGCAAGCATGACCTTCCACAGCAGGTAGACAGATCTGTATCTTGTAAACTAGAACTCAGAGAAACCGTGTACTTAGGAGATATATTTAGCAAATTTTAATGGGAAACTGTTTGAAAGTAGACATATCCTTTCAACTAAAAACATAGCATCAGAGCGACAGCTGACAGGTTTACCATAAAGACTTTCACTGCCTAAAAAGTGGAACTGTACTGGGAACGCCAGGACACTTAGAGATTACTTAGAGAATATTTTAATTTTTAGAGCTTTCTAGATCATACTCTGCAGAGATCTTTGCTCCCCTGTCACCCACACCAGCGTCAGGAATCAGTGAGTGAAAATCATTATACTTCCTGGGAGAAAAACAAAATTTGATGTTATCTTAACATAAAATTGGAGTTAAGTGCTTGACAGATAGGCTTTAAATTCCCTGGTTTGATGAAAAATGAATGTGCTTAGAGCAGATGATTACTGGTGAGGTTAGCTGAGGCTTGTCACTTTAACATGCATGCTGCTTTTTGATTAAGAGAATAGGGGGATGAAAGTGAAACAGCAGCACAGAAGTTGTTCCCGCTGAGCAAAACTGTGCAATAAAAAGACATATAGATTTTTTTTTTATAGCTTCCATAAAACAATGAAAAAGTTGAAATCCTTGTGTTCCTTCTACATTTAGGTCGGGACACCATACTCTACAAAGCAGAATAGCAGGTGGGAAAGTAATGGGTAAAATAATGGTTGTGCCTTATGCAATTAAATTGGCAAGTAACAATATTCCTCTTTGAAGAACAAATTGTAGCTGACGAATATTAAAATAGTTCAGTTTCTCTTTCATGCTAGAGGTGATAAAGATATTCTGCTGGATGTGTGAGTATCAGCTGTATTCATAAGGGAACATGTATGAGGGGTCATTAAGAGTCAAATGTAACACTTGTTCTACTTGTTAAATCTGTTCCATAAATGCCAATATCTGAATTCCATTACTTCTGGTCAGGTGAATGGACGGCTGCAATGAGGGGTAGCGACCAGTGCTTTCAGCCAAGGAGCGAGACCAGCAGGGTAGCACGGTCAAAGACTGATGTTACACGTTTGCAGCTTGCGGGCTGCCTGGAGTGGCACGGCACTACCTAGAAAGGCACAGGGCACACCCATAGGAAGTGCCTGGCACTGATCTTCCTGCTCCTCCAAATATGTTTTATGATGTCACATGCACCCCAAGGAGCCATTGTGCCCTGCTATGGCTCTGATGGTAAATTATATTTATAATAAGCACATCAAACACAGTGCACTGTTAAAGGATATTTGACTACACTCCTTGGCATGATATCAATAACCGACTTAATACAACAGTATTTTATTTGAAACACTTATATTGAATTATGCATACATATAATAACTTGATTGTGCTATGGCAGAGCAGATGTACTATGGGAGAGCAGAAGAGCATTTATTTAGGTACACATCTTTAAAGCTAGGCCTGTCACCTGTGTTACTGTACCTCCATCTAGAGTGTGAGCTTTTATGACATCATAATTAGTTATACATATTGCTCAGAATTCAATAAACGTGAACGTAGACAAGGATGCTCATGGAGTGCTCACTGACAGACGGGTGATTACCAGCCTACCTGGGCACAAACCCGTGTTGCTGGCTAGTTTGGCACATGTGAGGCCAGCGATAGTAGAGTTTGATCATGCAATATGAACATACTGTATAATATAACAATGTTCAAAAACAGGCGTGTGCGGGTGATAGTTGATCCAATACTATCAAACACTGATGGCCAAAGTGATGGATAATCAACATATTTGATGGAAAACCTTCTTAAAGCAATGTTGTAATCATGCAATTATCAATCAGGCAGATTACAGAAAAGGGGGTAGATCAAAATTAGTATGTCTATGAAGTAATTTCTTTAACACCGCCAGTTTTTTGACAAATGATGTAAATAAAAGTTATTGTGTAACATATGTGCTTCAATTATATATTGATGAACTGGGTGAGTTGTGGCCAGCTAAAGTGGTCCTAAACAGCTGTGTACAGCCGACCACACACAGGCTGATCTGGACTGTGGAAAAAAAAAGGAAATGTGGGTATTTTTCCACTTGAGAAATTGTCATGATGAAATCTCCCTACTAAAAGTATGTGCTCACCCAGGTTTTGCAACCATAGGTACTCTTCATTGTAGAAGTGATTTCATTGCACTACTTGTGAGTGGCCTTTGTATTTAGGTTAAGAACAGACACAAAGATCAGGTGAGTGTAATATACAAACAATATATAAAAATTATCTGCCAATCATACAGTATAACAATACCATGAGCACACCTGCAGAGAATTTGTTAATGCACCAAAGAACTTTGCGGGTTAATTTAATTAAGGGTGTATCCATTCACAAAGCCAAATCTGCGCAACCCCCGTCACGCTTTACGGTAGCGATATCTCACACAAAAGTGTTCGCTACTGTATAGGGCAGCGAGCACGTTTGTACGAATCGGACATTCAGCGGGCTGGGCGAAGGGTGTGAGGCAGGCTGCCGTTGCCAGTGTTTAAATGCCGTGGCAATGGTAATTCACACCCTTTGCCGACAATTGAATTCCCCTATTAGAATCTATGTACGTGTAGTAACTATGACACAGGAGGACAGTGTGTGGTGTAACTTACAGAGTCAACAGATGAGTTGACCCCCGTGTACCAGGTGTGTGTATGGTGGGAAGGAGGTTGGCAGGGGCATTGACTGGAGGGCAAGAATAATGGCATTGTATATATTTGTAGTCCTGTGCATTGCGATGTCTGTAGTGTCAGAAAGGCAGCGTCAGGCCATTTGCCTATTGTTCCTGCCCCTCAAGTCCAGGAAGAGGTTCCGTCACTGTTGAGAAAGGTGAGTCTTTTATTGGGGAGGATGGGGGTGGTCATCAGGGGCATCAGATGTTCTTGCCTCAAGGGAGGGGAGAGTTTAGCCTTTGGGAGCGGCCTGGTACACTGTGAGCAGGAAACAAATCTTCCCATCAAAGCTTTGTGCCTTACTCTCATGGCCACGAACTAGTCAGCGTAAATTACTGTTTTGATTAAAATAACAGTCCTAAATTAGCTTCCCGGGTCCTTGATATAGTTCCTGCGCTCCATAATTATCTGAATAGTGAGAGGATTACATCAGCATGAGCTTCAGACCTCTATCAGGCTGACAGATGGATGATTAGAGGAAATATGAGATCTCAGCAGTTATCAAAATAGTTTCGCTCAGCATCCCATCTTTATACGCTCTAGTTTGAGAAAAGGTCGGACTTCATTTTAATGTAAAATAACAACTGAAATAATATCTGTATTGTGCAAGTAAATCCTGCCAACAACAAAGGCGTAACTCAAGCAAAGCAAAACATGTTATTTTTCTTATTATAATACATGATCTTATGCTTTCATTCTGTAACAAGACAGCATGGTTGGTCCTGTCAGTTCTTCTGCTTACAGCCTCCTGGGGCCTATCAGTCTTTGCAGCCTCCTGTCTTGATTCTGCTTCCCAGTGCTAGCCAGCAAGGACCTGTAACAAGCTGAAATGCTCTTTTGTGTCAGGTAAGTGCATGGATTTCTGGATGAAGTATGCAGGCGGTGTACAATATGCAGGGTATAGAAACTGGAATATTCTGAAAGGAGGGAAGATGCAGATTTTGAATGGAGGTACAGAACATTCTGTAATGCTGAACTCTGCACCGATACCGAATGTTGTACCATCGCAATTTATTAATATCAACCATCCGTGAGATGGTCTACGAAGAGAGACAGTAAAGAGCTTTTAGTGGTAGCGCAGTGCTGCGAAAGGCTTCTTTGAGCAATGAACTAGGGGCTGATTCTAAGTCACACACAATGTGGTTGTAGTTGCGGAAAGTCGCGGAAGCCTGATTTACTATGTTGCGCTCATGCCAGAGTCCGTAGGGCTAATGACAGTATACGTTCAACTAATGCAGAGTTCATGCATGTGCAAGTGGAAAACAGTTCCACTCATTGAGATTATGCCGGCTGCCACCACAGCCATCATAGGACGGACAGGTGCAAAATGCGTAAATTCCCATCTGCACATGTGCTGTATGCAAAAGCTCACCAAATACGACCGTGAACAAAGATGCGTGCGACTCAGAATCAGGACCTTAGTGCGCATGCACAGGCCGGAGAGTCACGTCCGCATAAAGAAAAGCAACCTAAAGCTGGGTACACACTGAACGATATGTCGCCTGATCCAGCGGATTGGGACAACATATCGTCCATGTCGGCAAGTGTGTATGCACTATGACCGATCATGTGCACTTCCGTGGGGTCATTTATCGCATCGACAGATCAAGCCTACATGCTGTTCAATCTGTCTATTTGATGTACGACCCCCATGCTTGTGGAGGCGGCTGGTGAACTACATAAATCGTGCGGTCGTTCATCACATCGTGCGTCAGCCGGGTACACATCTAGTGTTTACCCAGCTTTAGTCCCATACTGGGTATGCCTGAGCAGATAAGGCTGCTCATGTCCCAGTTCTGTACCAGTTTCTGTACTGCGGATGTGCAAGAGTGAAAACTGTGCAAAGAAGACTTAGGAATTCGGGGCCTAATTCAGACCTGCTCGCGAGCGAAGGATGCTCGCAAGTGGGTCGTTGGTGCCCGAATGCGCATGTGCACGACGGAGGGAGCTCCGTCGTGCGCATGCGTGAGACCCGGCGATCGACGAGGAATCTGTCGCTCGGGGTCTCGCACCAAAGGGGGCGTGCTGTTGATGGTGAGTGACAGCACGCCCCCTTTGGTGGGCGTGCTGGGGGCGTGGCTGCCAGACGGAGGCGTTCCCATGGGAACGCCTACTGTCTGGGGCTGGCCATACTGACATCAGTAGTGATGTCAGTGGGAGTGATTTTGGCTCTGATAGAGCCAAAATCACTCCAGGGCTTGCGGCAGCGAGACCCTACCGCAGGATCTCGTCGCAAGCCCGATGGTCGCGATGGTCTTGACCATCGCGACCATCATCATGGAAGCTCGCTATAGCTGTGGGTGGTAACCCACGGCTATGCGAGCGTCCAAGAGGCCGCTCCATTTTTAGGGAGGAGGGTCCTGATTCAGAGCGAGCGCTCTGGTCAGAGCGTTCGGCTCTGAATCAGGCCCTCGGTCCACATAGCGAGTATACATAATGCCATCCATAATGGTATGATGTTATTATCAGTATCTGCAATAAGCATACTTGCCTACACTCCCGGGAGTCGTGGGAGGCTCACGATTTTTCGGGGAACCCCCAGCACTTCAGAAACAGTAGGCAAATCTCCAGCATCCCGCCCACTTCCTAGTGAATTGGACAGGATAGGGAGATTTTCCGAGCAATTCGCGGGTCCGTAGGGAAGGGGCAAGGCTAAAAGATGCGAATCACTGCATTTACCCCTTCCCCGCCCCTTCCTCACAGACCTGCGAATCGTGGGGTTTTAAGGGTGTGGGGCATAATGACAGCTATAGTTAGGCCCCCGCCCCCAAAGATGAGAGCAGCAGGTCCTCTCCGGTTGCTCCCGGAAAGGTGCAGCAAAAAGTCAGTAAGTATGGTAATAAGCAGAGCTCAACACAGCTTGATAAATTGCTCAGATATCGCAGTCTCTATACCAGGCTATGGGGGCATTATTAAATTAAAGAGACCATAGGAGGAAGTCAGTGACTTCACTGCCTACATTTCTCTATTGGTAAACTTTCTGAAGCAGTGATTACACCTTCTCAAACGAAAAAAGGGTTATCACTGTTTTATAAATAGACCTCTAAGGGCCTGATTCAGGAGCGGACGCAATGCCGATATTTACACAGATCGAGCAATTGTTTGCCATCGCACATGCGTATAAGCCACACTGCGCACATGCAATTGCATTGCGATTAATGATGCAGGAATCCATTGCAAAGTGTGTGACAGGTTGTCAGCATTTGGGGGTAGTAAAAGGGGGGAGGTCAGAAAAACACAGACGTGTCTGTCCGTTTGAACGCCATCTCATGGGTGTGCATACATTAGCCATTGAGACTGCAGTAGCCGCATGAGAGCTCTTTGAGTGCGAGGCGAGCTGCAGTGTTTGCCGTACATGCTGCAGGCAGGAGTGCGACATTGGATGGAGATGAGAAAGCAGCAGTGGGCGTCTTTATGCTGGCTGAGCTTTGGCAGGCATTAGCATATCTTCGCAGCTGTGTTCCGTGTGAAATCGCAGCTGTGATGGCATTAGCGTCCTCTGCTGAATCAGGCCCATAGTGTGGATTAGTCACAGAAGTCTGTCTAGTTTAAACAGAGTCATAGCAGGGTGATAATGCAATTTCACGAAGAGGGGGCTGGGTCGCTATCAAAACCAGGAAGGGTTTATTCCAGGCTCCATGGAAGTCAAATATAGGTGCCATGGGGTTAAGGTGCTGCACTCACGTATAGGTGCCTTACGCCCTGGGCGGTGGGACTGCTTGCCCACCATTGGTTAGGGCCCTAAGTTTAAATAATATCTGCTTTTTGCTTCTGGTCTCCAGGAGATTTTGGAGGTGGAGGTTCCATGGTGCTGATATGAGAGTGCCCAGACTTTTCTCCCCAGAAAAGAGCTATTTCTCCAAGTTGTCAGAAACCAAAGCACCATAGGCTTCTAAAAGACACTAATTTGCACCTCCCAGTTTCACTGTAGCAGAGCAGGACATTTCTGCAAACAGTTATTTGTATTAGAGCTCTACAATGCTTAGACCTGTTAATAAAACCATTCAAACACACTGTAATAATATACAGCATCTAGGTCCCATCACTCTCATGTTTAATTTAATACGATAAACTCAGCATTACTTTAGGAGTAAAAACTAAAAGCTGCACTCCGTTTGAGGTCCCTGATTTGGAACATTTAGGAGATATGTAATAGGTTAGACATTGTAGCAACATTTTACTTGTTCTACCATGCTAATTTTCATGCCACAAAGCTTGGTGCGGATTGATTTTTCAAAAAGATCGGGAAGTGGGCGGCCGGCGTGCACCATGACACATGCCAAGTAGACAAATAGGCATCACCTTACAGTTATGTAATGTGGCAAGCCTATGTACAATGTATATTTATCTTCATACATATGAAATATTCAGTATAATAAACACATTTCATATACAGCTATAAATGTGTGTGTGCATATTTAATTCTAAAATTGTATGGGTGTGTGTATAATATTTATATACATATATATATATATATATATATATATATATATATTTTATAAAAAATATTTTTTTTAAATGTTGGCAAAATATAAGTATGCGATCGCGTGCCTAGTGAAAGCTTCTCACTTTAAGAACAGTAACTTGTTCATGCATGCACATGCAGATATGGAAATGCTGGCCTTTGTGGAATACCTTCCTGTTCCAATATTTAAGAGGTGTGAATTATTTAATGTATCCTTAACACAGACTTTTTACTACTTCTTTCCCTGTTGTACTGTTTTCATATGAGTATGTGTGGGGAAATAAGGGAAAAAGAACAACTCATGTCCACAATGAAGTTACATTGCTATATACAATATTTATGTTAGTTTAAAAATCCTGCATCTCTAATTGTGGAAGAAGTTCTGCCAGTCCAGTACGTAGTCATCGACTTTGAGGGTTTCCCAGCGGCAACTGTGGGAGCGTCTTGGGGCTGTTAAAAATATAGAGAATGGCCACAATCATGTGATCACTGCCCTGCCCACTTCACTGCAGCAGTGGACAGGATGCGGGAGGAAGTCTCCCAGACATTCCCTTAAAAGTAGGCAAGTATAGCTCACGAAGGGCTCATAAATGTCACCTGGTTGGTACAAAGGGTGACCTATGTAGGACAGGCTGTGTCACGGGCTTCGAGGCAGCAACCCTGGACTGGACTCTGCCCCTGGATACAAAACTGGAATCCTGACCATAAGGACCTGGAACCGGTCGTATGAACTCAGCCCCAGCACCTTAAAACAGGGGCTCAAAGCTGGGGCCCACTACTGGGAAATCAGGCCAACATCACAAGTGCTGTTAAAAATATAGAGAATGGCCACAATGATGTGATTCACTCGATTATACAGGTCTGCCATGAAAAACCTTTTTTAACGATTTTTTGTGATACTTCTAGATTTTTGGCTTCTGAACACGAAAATGCCTCCCGATTTTGCATATCACAGCACGTTTTTCTGCAAAACGAGGCTGATCCGTCGTGCGCATGCGCGAGACCCGAATAACGACGGCCAAGCCATCGTTATGGGTCTCGCACCAAAGGGGGCGTGCTGTCGATGGTGATTGACAGCACGCCCCCTTTGGTGGGCGTGCCGGGGGCATGGCTGCCAGACGGAGGCGTTCCCATGGGAACGCCTACCGTCTGGGGCCGGCCCCACTGACATCACTAGTGATGTCAGTGGGAGTGCTTTTGGCTCTGATAGAGCCAAAAGCACTCCAGGGCTTGCGGCAGCGAGACCCTACCTACCTTAGGCCAGGAGGCCGCTCCAAAAATGAGGAGGGACGGCCCTGATTCAGAGCGAGACCTCTGTCAGATCGTCTGGCTCTGAATCAGGGCCACAGACCCTTCTATGCCTCTGGGCCTGATTCAGAGCTGGACGCTCTGACCAGAGCGCTCGCTCTGAATCAGGGCCCTTCTACCTAAACTTGGAGCGGCCTCCTGGCCGCTCGCATAGCTGTGGGTGACCACCCACAGCATATGCGAGCGGCCAAAAAGATGGTCGCGATGGTCAAGACCATCGCGACCATCGGGCTTGCGACGAGACCCTGCGGTAGGGTCTCGGTGACCGCAAGCCCTGGAGTGATTTTGGCTCTATCAGAGCCAAAATCACTCCCACTGACATCACTAGTGATGTCAGTGGGGCCGGACCCAGACGGTAGGCGCTCCCATGGGAACGCCTCCGTCTGGCAGCCACGCCCCCAGCACGCCCACCAAAGGGGGCATGCTGTCAATCAACATCGACAGCACTCCCCCTTTGGTGCGAGACCCATAACGACGGCTACCCCGTCGTTATACGGGTCTCGCGCATGCGCACGACGGAGCTCCCTCCGTCGTGCGCATGCGCACTAGGGCACCATCGACCCGCTTGCGAGCATCCTGCGCTCGCGAGCGGGTCTGAATGAGACCCTCTGTCTGACTGACAGGCAAAGGCATTTAAGGGGCGGTGCGGGGGCAGGGACGGCTGGCGTACCCGGAAATGGGGGTCTGCCGGTCCTGTTTTCCAGAAGTGTCAAAGCCAGGGACTGCGTCTACGGGCGCAGTTTCCTGGCCTCGCAAACCGGCCAGCCTAAGTAAGCCGCAGCTTACTTAGCTGGCTGGCGGCCCAGTGCCGTCCACCATCACGACCAATGTTCGCAATGGTATTCCCAGCCTGCAACCTCGGTCGCAGTGCTGGGATTGCAAATGCAGCAGGGGGTGTCATACGTATATGGTTAGTTTTCCATGCGGCCGGCGGTAAATCATACTGAATCCAAACTGAATATTTGT
Organism: Taudactylus pleione; assembly: GCA_031769625.1. Taxonomy (NCBI): domain Eukaryota; kingdom Metazoa; phylum Chordata; class Amphibia; order Anura; family Myobatrachidae; genus Taudactylus; species Taudactylus pleione. The sequence goes on from JAUIMM010000042.1 coordinate 13,802,847, forward strand.
TAACCTGATTTTTTTTTTCCATCTGACCCCAGAGACTGTTTTGTTGGGTCTGACTGCTTTTCCTCTCTTTATAGAAATGTGCTTCATCAGTGATTCTATTCAATGGATACATGGCTACAGACCTTTCCTATTCCCCATTTAATGAAACTCTATAATAACAAATGTAGTCATGATATCATAAGGGATGAGCAGAGTTTATTGGCCATAAAGAATATTGTCTCAGCGGGTCGCTGTTAGAGTAAAGCAATGACCCAGATCATGATAAAGCAGGCTGTGTAGTGTTAAAACTGCTGAGTTCTACTTGCCCTGGAGAATCACATTGTAACTATCAAATGTTCCAGGACAGAAATATTCACCTGAATCTTGACTCCAAGAGAAACAGACAGTTGCTGCTGTATACAGTACAAACATCTTCTCACATCCATGTATGAATGGTAAGACTGACAATTTTACTGCTACTTTATATCCCTGTGTTATAGAGAACTATGAGGACGGCTACTGCAAGGTTTTTTCGTTTTTTTTTTACCATTTGATAAATAGGCCCCTGGATGTGACTACCTTGCAGAGTCCCAAAGATCAAAACATACATTTATTACTCATGTCCACTTCAAAGAATATGAACCCTGGAGATGTTAACATAACTGCTCAATGCATGGAGGTATTGTGCATTTCACTGGCATCCAACCAAAGAAACATTATTGAGCAGGTGACTGTCATTGACCTTTTTCATCACCCTATTCAGTGGAAAGGAACATTCATTAGAGCAGTCTATAGGAAAGCCAATCGAGCTGAGCGTTTCTATTAATGGAGGCTGCAGTGAGAAGGGAAGTTTCTAAGATGAACTTCCAAGTATATATTTGAAGGGATTTTTCACTGGATTTATTTCTTACTATGCCTGTCAGATAGCTTTATACTGCGAATGTCTCTCTTTCTTTACAAAAATAGAAACAGTTTTAAAGGAAGCTCACCATGCAATAGATAAAGACTATGTATAGCTCATCTCACAGAAATGTCTCTATGAGCAGGGGCGCCGAGAGTAGCGGGTACTAATTACCAGGGCCAGGGCTTGTTGGAGGGGCCCGGGTCCGATGTCACCCCCCTCCCTGTTACCTGGGCTGCAGTGGGAGACCAGGGAGACTGCTGCTACCGCTGAGCAGCAGCAGTCTCCTCTGCCTGTGGGAGGGAGCGATCATACTGATCGCGCCCCCCCCCCCTGTCCTGGATGTGCACCGGGCTGAGAGGCTCACAGCGCCTCCCTTACCAGTGCTCAGCAATGCTTTGCGTCGCAGCAAATAGGGATTTTTTTCCTTCTAATTGGGCGTAACGTCTCCCACAATTTGGACACACACCCTCATCAGTAATGAGGCCCTGTCTATGGGGATGGCGAAAAGTATAGGCATTGAGTTTCGTAAATTCAGCTTAAAAGAAGTCCTATGGGGGCTGCTTTTACGAGTGAAAACGGGACACTGCAGAAGATTATCTGTCGCTGTCCACTGTACATACATTCGAGGGATACTTGTTATTTGTGGTTATCCCACAGATAATAATTGATAAATAGGCCCCTCAAGGCTCTTCTCTCTGTGGTCAATAAATGTCTAATTGCTGAATGATTGTTGTCATGGTTTAATTTTTGCAACTACATTGAATGCTAGACTACAAGCCCCGGTACTTTCTATACATGGTACATTTATAAAAAAATATATATACAGAGAAATAAGGCTGCAGATGACATGTATAGCCTATAAAAAATCTGTTGTATACTTTAAAATCCCTGCAAGGTCTATGTGCAGGGTGCTGATCAGTGAGGAGGGCATATTTAAATTTTGAAGGGCAAAATTTTATATATGCTGTATACATCACATCTAAAATGCTGTCCTTCAATATTTAACTATGCCTTCCTCACCAGGGGGGCTGAGAGGCACCCGCACACGCAGGGGGGGTTTCCGAGTCCCTGGAAACCCCCCTGTCCGACCCAGCGAGCAGCGCTGCTTAACAAATTTTTTTTTTTTTTAAGAAATAGTGACACTGCCTGGGCTGGCTGTAGGGGGAGCTGCAGCGCGCAAGCCCCTCCCAGCCAGTTCCCAGGCAGGCACCGTGACATCAGCGCCTCTCATGCCGCCCTGGACACTGTCAGCGGCGCTCTGTGGACTGCGCCTCCGGAGCTGTTGAGTTCGGCCGGGCCGCAAGATGTAAGTGGCTGCCGGGTGCCGCCCCGCCCGGGGGGATAATGTTTAATTGTTCAAGGTGCAGTATGTGTCGGGGGAGCGCCGGGGATCTTGTGGGCGGGAGGCGGGGGCTGGGAGTCCGAGTATTTTTTTTTTTGAATGGTGCCATATTCTACTGCTGCTGCTGGGGGGAGGGGGGGGGGGGCGGTCGGGCGGGTCCCAGTATTTTTTCTTTTGAATGGTGCCATATTATTCTACTGCTTGGGGGGGGGCGCGGGCAGGCGTGGTGTGTAGCAGAGAGAGGAGAGGTACAGGCGGCGGAGGAGAGGAGAGGTACATTCGAGAGGTACATTCGATTGCTCCTTGTATGCGGTGGGGGGATGAAGGGGGGAGGATAATATTTATTAGATTATGCCAGCTGTTTTCTGTATGTTATTCCAGGGGGGTGAGGAATGGGAATAGCAGACAGGTGGCATAAACTAATAAATATTATCCTCCCATCCCCCCACCCCTGGGATTAGCTGACAGCCTGGCATAATCTAATAAATATTATCCCCCCACCACTGGGAATAGCAGACAGCTGGGGGGAGGATAATATTTATTAGATTACGCCAGCTGTCTTCTATATGTTATTCCAGGGGGGTGGGGGAATGGGAATAGCAGACAGCCTGGCATAAGCTAATAAATATTATCATCCCATCCCCCCACCCCTGGGAATAGCAGACAGATGGCATAAACTAATAAATATTATCCTCCCATCCCCCCGGGAATAATATACAGCAGACAGCTGGCATAATCTAATAAATATTATCCTGGATAACATTTATTAGATTATGCCAGCTGTCCGCTGTATGTAATTCCCGGGGGGTATGGGAGGATAATATTTATTGGATGATGTCAGCTGCTGTATGTTATTCCCGGGGAATGGGAGGATAATAATTTCTAGATGATGCCAGCTGCTGTATGTTATTCCCAGGGGGGTTGGAGGATAATATTTAATAAATGATGCCAGATCACTCCTATATGTATTTTGACTGCATTCATGTTTTTTTTAGGGGAGTGCTGGCGTGTGTATGTGTATCTGTCTAGTCTGTGTCAGTATTGTGTAGTGTGCAGGCTAAGGGGGAGGGGTTATTTTGATTGTGCAGTATCAATACTGGGGGTATCATTGCTTGTTTCAGACAATGATCAGACGATCGTTGTCTGATCGTTCTGCATGTGCTGGATCGAGCATACAGCACATGCAGCAACTCCCCTACTACTGTTGATCGTAGGTCCCTATAGTAAACAAATTAATAAGAGGTGGTATCTGAAATTATTCACCTCAGGGTGCGCTCACATAGACATAAGGATACATATAATACAATTTAATATTTTATTAAAAATACACAGTATTAACATATAAAAACATTTATAAATCAGAATCTAAATGGCCATTCTCACATATTCATCATAATGGATCAATAATTGCGTGTGTGAACAATCAAATGTCCACCTGTATAATAAGTATATTGATACCACCCTCTTGAAGAAGCTGTCACGTGACAGGGAAACGCGTTAGGGATATGCTATTCTCACAAATCCGGATTACAACATTGTCTCCTGTCCCAAGCCGTGGCTCTGCAGTGAGAACGGGAACCTGCTGTGTGAGGTGAGAGCACACACAGACATCTATCCCCCTGCAACCATACGGAGAAAGGGATTTTACACCTTTGCAATAGCAAGATAACAGCAGCATTTCGGACCAGCAGTGCCCCTACAGACGTCAGGGAGAGGAGAGCTGGTTAAATATACCGAGAGGGTGGTATCAATATACTTTGTTTTTTATATGTTAATACTGTGTATTTTTAATAAAATATTTTATTGTATTATATGTATCCTTATGTCTATGTGAGCGCACCCTGAGGTGAATAATTTCAGATACCACCTCTTATTAATTTGTATATTGTGAAGTAGTAATATCAGAGCTATTTATTGGGTAGCGACTCTTTATACATTATTTACCAACAACTTTTATTTTATATTTAAAATAGCGCCTGGTGTTGTATGTTTATATATTTTTGTCCCTATAGTAAACAGGTTAACATGGTCGTTATCGACCATGTTGGCCTGCATGCATGGGCGATGGTAGATATCGTTATCGACCATTCGTTCCCGCTCATTGAGCGTCGTTTGAGGGGGGATTAAAGTGTACTATTTGAGTGATAACGATCTGATAGTTATAGTTTAAATCGTACACTTTATCTGATAGTGTGTACGCACCATTAGTATGTGGTAGGGATGTGTTTTGTTTTTATCCATGATAATACCATATAATTTGTAATTTTTTTTTACATATTTTACTTTAATTGTATCTTATAGAAAAGTCACAAGTTGTTTCCGACATAAGAACAATGTCAAAGCGGCCATGTAAACAAAAGGGTGCTATCCAGAAATATTTTAAAGCAGCTTCAAAAGCTACAGTGATGGCTTCCACTGCTTCTGAAAGCTGTTTGGTAGAACACCCTGGCACGGTTCTTTTGGAGGGAAACTCTGAGAATGAGGCAGGAGCATCCTCTGCTGAAATAACCACATCAATAACAAACTTAGACGAATGTCCAGGTCTTTCAGAAGGATGCTCAGATAATGAGGAAGACACAGGGAATGCACCGAGCGTTCTACTTGTGGAACAGCTTAATCCATCTCAACCGGACATCAGCATTGCCCTATCTCATTCCCTGAGTGATGCAGAGTTCAATGTTCTAGAGAATTTTTATAAACCCCCAAAAGATTTTCAATTTCCAAAGAAGCTGTTGTATGGAAAGCAACGCAAGTTCCAACATGACTATCTGTCACAATTCAAATGGCTGGCATATTCCAAATGCCTTGATGCTGGACTTTGTGTTTTCTGTACTCTTTTCTCTCTGCCAAGTGGTGCGGCAGAAAACATTGTATCTGTGCCATATTCTAACTGGACAAAAATGGCTAGCGCATTAAATAAGCACCAAGTGAGTTTAACCCATATGAATGCTGTATCACTAGGCACAGAGTTTAAAAACACTTATAAGGGAATCCAGAAGCCAGTGGACCACTATCTAAATGCAGAAAGGGGTAGGAATTTTGAAGAAAATCGAGCAAAGCTTAGACCAATAATTAGCGCCATCATTCTGTGTGGGCGACAAAATATTGCACTAAGAGGCCATAGAGACAGTGACGCAGGTGACTCTGCTAACAAAGGCAACTTCAAGGCTATATTAGATTACAGAAGTGAGGGAGACAGTGAGTTGAGAGAACATCTAAGTAAGTCAGCCAAAAATTCAAGGTACACTAGCTGGCGGGTTCAAAACAAAATCATAGACATCTGTGGAAACATTCTGACTAGGATGATAGTTGCAAAGTTGGATAAATTCTTTACCATCATAGCTGATGAAACAGCTGACATCAGCAATAAAGAACAACTAGCTCTTGTCATTCGATTTGTCAGTAAAGAAGGTTTAATTAGAGAGGAGTTCCCAAGATTTATAGAATGCAGCGAGGGGGGTCACTGGGCAAAATATTGCACAACAAATCCTCACAGGCATTAATATGGCCGGACTTTCTTTGAACAAACTTTGTGGTCAGGCATATGACGGTGCAGGGTCAATGGCAGGGAAGGTGAAAGGTGCTGCTGCAATTATATCTCGTCAGTACCCAAAGGCGGTCTATACCCATTGCTGCTCCCATGTTTTAAACCTAGCCATCATGGCAGCTTCTAATATTCCCATGGTGAGCAATATGTTTGGTGCTGTGGATCGAGTACACAATTTTTTTGACGCTCACCCAAAACGCCAAACTGCTCTTGAGGCTGCTATTTCTAGTGAGTGCCCAGAAGCTACAAGAAAAAGGTTGAAGTCTCTGTGCAGGACCCATTGGATAGAACGGCATCATGCACTGGAGACCTTCCTTGACTTGTATCCTGCAATAGTGAAATGTTTTGTGGACATTTATAATCCACCATCAGAAAATCCAGCATCCTGGAGCAAATATAGTGTGGATGATGCCAAATCTCTGCACCTTACTTTGACTACTTTTGACCACATCATTACTTTGGTAGTAGTACAGCACTGTATGTCATTTGTTAAAGGACTTAGGGCTCTATTTACTACAATCCGCATATTGAATGCAGATTGTAGTGTGATATTACCGAGTGAATTCGCATTGCGAATTCAGGCAATATTACAGGGATTTACTACAAATCCCTTAGAGGGACAGAGCTTGCGATAAAGCTCTGTCCCTGCAAATCCCCTTCGGAGCCTTATCACGGTATTTTCGCAAAAAATATCGTGATTAAGTGCTCGCGCATGCGCCGACTGATCGCCGCTGCTACCCCCCCCGGAGCTAAGCACCGCCCCCAGCACTAAGCCCCACCCCCACGATCACAGCCCCCCCCCGTGAACCCCCCTCCCCCCCCCTCCCTTAATAGCACTTACCTGCATGCTCCAGGCCTCCGGTGATGTTCTCCATTCCTCCGGTCAGGTGATCTCCCATACTGCACTGGGGCCCAATCACCTGATGACTGGGCAGCAGTGCACTATGGGAGACCAGCTGACCGGAGGGGAGTCATCACCGGAGGCCCAATCACCGGTCCCTGGAGTCAGGTAAGAAAAAAAAATTTTTTACTATTTTTTTTTTTTTACAGTAATCAGCTTGCGGTCTGTTTAGACCACACAGCTGATTACTGGGACCGACTCCCGGCTCTGCTCTCCCCGTTAGAGCAGGGCAGGAGACCGGTAACTGGGGGAGGCCCTGGATAACATCACCTCCAGGTGGCGTTATTATCACAGGGCTTCCCCCAATATTTTTTCACATTTTATTTTTAGTAACTCTGGTCGGATCACATTTCCCATTACAATTATGGGAAATGCGATCTGCTTTACTAAAAATAAGTGATACTTAGGGGTTGGAGTAGAATTTTATGAATTCTACTCCAATTGCCCTGTAATAACTATAGGTGATACTAAAATAATGTGAAAAGGGTGTGAAAACACCCTTTTTGCTTTTTCACATTATTTTAGTAAAAATAATGTTGATAAATAGAGCCCTTACTGTCTTACTACAAGCTAAAGCAAATGACATTGTGAAGGCCTGTTCTGCAGTTGAGGTTCTAAAAGTTACAATGGCAGAAATCAGACAAGATATTGATAATGAGCATCCCATGCTCTTTAAGAAAGCCAGTGATCTAGGATTAATGTAGGGGTGTGCACCGGCCACTTTTCGTGTTTTGTGTTTTGGTTTTGGATCTGGATCTTTCTTCGTGTTTTGGATCTGGATTGGTTTTGCCAAAACCACCCTTCCGTGTTTTGGGTTCTGGGTTTTGTGTTTTGGATCTGTATTTTTTTTTTAAAAAGCATAAAAACAGCTAAAATCACAGAATTTGTTGGTTTCTCTGCTCCTATGCTATTATTAACCTCAATAACCTTAATTTCCACTCATTTCCAGTCTATTCTGAACACCTCACACCTCACAATAGTGTTTTCATGTCCAAAAGGTTGCACCGAGGTAGCTGGATGACTATGCTAAGCGACACGAGTGGGCGGCACAAACACGTGACCCATCTAGGAGTGACACTGCAGTGGCAGACAGGATGGCAGTTAGAAAAACTAGGCCCCAAACTGTACATAATGCAAAGAAAAAAAAGAAGTGCAAGATGGAATTGTCCTTGGGCCCTCCCACCCACCCTTATGTTGTATAAACAGGACATGCACACTTTAACAAATCAATCATTTCAGCGCCAGGGTCTGCCACACAACTGTGGCTGAAATGATTGGTTCGTTTGGGCCCCCACAAAACAAGCTGGCAATTAATGTGTCCCTGCACAAACTGGCTCTACGGAGGCAAGATGTCATCCTCATCCTCCTCATACACCGATTCCTCACCCTCTTCAGTGTGTACATCCTCATCCTCACAAAGTATTAACTCGTCCCCACTTGAATCCACCACCACAGGTCCCTCTGTACCTTCTGGAGGCTGGTCTCCCTGGAAGAGCTGATAATTCATTTTGATGAACATCATCTTCTCCACATTCTGTGGAAGCAACCTCCTACGCCTTTCGCTGACAAGGTTCCCGGCTGCACTAAACACTCTTTCGGAGTACACACTGGAGGGGGGGCAACTCAGGTAAAATAGAGCCAGCTTGTACAGGGGCCTCCAAATTGCCTCTTTTTCCTGCCAGTACAGGTATGGACTGTCTGACATGCCTACTTGGATGCTGTCACCGATGTAATCCTCCACCATTCTGTCAATGGTGACAGTATCATATGCAGCGACAGTAGACATGTCAGAAATTGTTGCCAGGTCCTTCAGTCCGGACCAGATGTCCAAACTTGGTCCTGCCTGCCCTGCATCACCGCCAGCGGGTTGCTTAGGATACCTACGTTTTTTCCTGGCAGCCCCAGTTGCGGGAGAAAATGAAGAAGGAGCCGTTGACGTGTCACGTTCCGCTTCAGCTGACAGTGTGTTCACCAGCAGGTCTTTGCACCTCTGCAGGCTTGTGTCGGCCGGAAAGAGAGACACCACATAGGCTTTAAACCTAGGATCAAGCACGGTGGCCAAAATGTAGTGGTCTGATTTCAACAGATTGACCACCCTGGAATCCTGGCAAAGCGAATGAAGGGCTTCATCCACAAGTCCCACATGCCGAGCGGAATCGCTCCGTCTTAGCTCCTCCTTCACTTTCTCCAGCTGCTTCTGCAAAAGCCTGATGAGGGGAATGACCTGACTCAAGCTGGCTGTGTCTGAACTGACTTCACGTGTGGCAAGTTCGAAGGGCTGGAGAACCTTGCACAACACGGAAATCATTCTCCACTGCGCTTGAGTCAGGTGCATACCCCCTCCTTTGCCTATGTCATAGGTGGATGTATAGGCTTGTATGGCCTTTTGCTGCTCCTCCATCCTCTGAAGCATATAGAGGGTTGAGTTCCACCGCGTCACAACCTCTTGCTTCAGGTGATGGCGGGGCAGGTTCAAGAGTGTTTGCTGGCGCTCCAGTCTTCGGCACGCAGTCGCTGAATGGCGAAAGTGGCCAGAAATTTTTTGGGCCACCCAAAGCGTCTCCTGCACGCCCCTGTCGCTTTTCAGAAAATTCTGCACCACCAAGTTTATTGTGTGAGCAAAACATGGGACGTGCTGGAATTTGCCCAGATGTAATGCCCGCACAATATTGGTGGCGTTGTCAGATATCACAAATCCCCAGGAGAGTCTAAGTGGGGTAAGCCACTGGGCGATGATTTCCCTCAGTTTCTCTAAGAGGTTGTCGGCGGTGTGCCTCTTACTGAAACCGGTGATACACAGCGTAGCCTGCCTTGTAACGAGCTGGCGTTTCTGAGATGCTGCTACTGGTGACGCTGCTGCTGTTGCTGCGTAAGGTGATACATCTACCCAGTGGGCTGTCACAGTCATATAGTCCTTAGTCTGCCCTGTTCCACTTGTCCACATGTCCGTGGTTAAGTGGACATTGTGTACAACGGCATTTTTCAGGACACTGAGGACACTTTTTCTGACGTTTCTGTACAGTCTCGGTATCGCCTGCCTAGTGAAGTGGAATCTAGACGGGATTTGGAACCGGGGACACACTACCTCCATCAATTGTCTAAATCCCACTGCACTAATGGCGGATACCGGACGCACGTCTAACACCAACATAGCAGTCAAGGCCTCAGTTATACGTTTTGCTTCAGGATGACTGCTGTCGTACTTCATCCTCCTCGCTAAGGACTGTTGGAGGGTCAATTGTTTAGTAAAAGTAGTGGTGTTCCTACTTCCTCTCTGGGATGATGAACGACTCCCAGCAGCAGCAACAGCAGCAGCAGCAGCAGCAGTAGGCGTAGCAATGCAGGATCCTCCAGAGGAATCCCGGATAGGAGAGTCAGTCATGCCAGTGACATGGCCTGCAGGACTACTTCCGATCCTGACTAAGGAGGAAATTGACGAGGAGGGAGTTGACGGTGTGGTTTGCAGGTGCTTGGATACAACAGGACAACGGGATTTAGGTGTCCCTGGACTGCTTACGGTCTTAGCCAAAGTTTCTGAACTTGACAGTAACTTTTTATGAACGCGCTGCAGGTGCCGTATAAGGGAGGATGTTCCTAGGTGGTTGACGTCCCTACCCCTACTTATTTCACCTTTACATATGGTACATATGGCAAGACAGTTGTTGTCCGGATTTGGATAGAAATATTGCCAGACCAAAGAGGTGGAATGTTTGGTCTTCTGCCCAGGCATGACCGTGATGGGCTTTTTCATCCCACGGACAACAACTGTCTCCCCCGGAGCCTGATTTAAACAAAACACATCACCATCAGAATCCTCCTCGCCAACTTCCTCCTCAGCGCCAGCTACACCAGTATCCTCATCCTGTTGTAATTCAACAGTGACATCTTCAATTTGCATATCAGCAAGTGGACTGTGGGTGCTCCTTTCAGCACTTGCAGGGGGCGTGCAAATGGTGGAAAGAGCCACCTCTTCCCGTCCAGTGCTGGGAAGGTCAGGCATCGCAACCACCACCACACTTGGACTCTCCTTGGGGATTTGTGATATCTTCTTAGAAAGCACAGTTCTTCGCTGTGCTTTTGCCAGCTTAACTCTTTTGATTTTTTTAGTGGGAGGAGGGCTTCCATCGTCATGTGAAGCTGAACCACTAGTCATGAACATACTAGGGATCGACCTTAGCCGTTCCTTGCCACTCCGTGTCGTAAATGGCATATTGGCAAGTTTACGTTTCTCTTCAGCTGATTTAAATGTCTTTTTCAAGGTCATTTTCCTGAACTTTGCCATTTGGGATTGTATGTGCCCTCTACTATGACATTGGGCATCGGCCTTGGCAGACGACGTTGATGGCATGTTATCGTCTATGTCATGACTAGTGGCAGCAGCTTCAGCACTAGGAGGAAGTGGTTCTTGATCTTTCTCTATTTTATTTTTATCGGAGAAAGTTTGGTCCTCCATTTATGTTATATCGATTTGATATATACGTGCGGCTAAACACAGAAAATAATTTTTTTTTTGGTTTGGACTGGAGTGTACTTTGGGGGTTACAGCACCCTTTAACGGTCAAGCCAGCCGGCCCTTATGACACAGGCGCACTCTTGGCACTACTTTGTTGATGCACGTGCGGCTACTGCGCACACAATTCACAAACACAGAAAATAATTTTTTTTTTGGTTTGGACTGGAGTGTACTTTGGGGGTTACAGCACCCTTTAATTGTCAAGCCAGCCGGCCCTTTACTTATGACACAGGCGCACGCTTGGCACTACTTTGTTGATGCACGTGCGGCTACTGCGCACACAATTCACAAACACAGAAAATAATTTTTTTTTTGGTTTGGACTGGAGTGTACTTTGGGGGTTACAGCACCCTTTAATTGTCAAGCCAGCCGGCCCTTTACTTATGACACAGGCGCACGCTTGGCACTACTTTGTTGATGCACGTGCGGCTACTGCGCACACAATTCACAAACACAGAAAATAATTTTTTTTTTGGTTTGGACTGGAGTGTACTCTCGGGGGTTACAGCACCCTTAACGGTCAAGCCAGCCGGCCCTTTACTTATGACACAGGCGCACGCTTGGCACTACTTTGTTGATGCACGTGCGGCTACTGCGCACACAATTCACAAACACAGAAAATATTTTTTTTTTGGTTTGGACTGGAGTGTACTTTCGGGGGTTACAGCACCCTTTAACGGTCAAGCCAGCCGGCCCTTTACTTATGACACAGGCGCACGCTTGGCACTACTTTGTTGATGCACGTGCGGCTACTGCGCACACAATTCACAAACACAGAAAATAATTTTTTTTTTGGTTTGGACTGGAGTGTACTTTGGGGGTTACAGCACCCTTTAACGGTCAAGCCAGCCGGCCCTTTACTTATGACACAGGCGCACGCTTGGCACTACTTTGTTGATGCACGTGCGGCTACTGCGCACACAATTCACAAACACAGAAAATAATTTTTTTTTTGGTTTGGACTGGAGTGTACTTTGGGGGTTACAGCACCCTTTAACGGTCAAGCCAGCCGGCCCTTTACTTATGACACAGGCGCACGCTTGGCACTACTTTGTTGATGCACGTGCGGCTACTGCGCACACAATTCACAAACACAGAAAATAATTTTTTTTTTGGTTTGGACTGGAGTGTACTTTCGGGGGTTACAGCACCCTTAACGGTCAAGCCGGCCGGCCCTTTACTTATGACACAGGTGCACGCTTGGCACTACTTTGTTGATGCACGTGCGGCTACTGCGCACACAATTCACAAACACAGAAAATAATTTTTTTTTTGGTTTGGACTGGAGTGTACTTTCGGGGGTTACAGCACCCTTAACGGTCAAGCCAGCCGGCCCTTTACTTATGACACAGGCGCACGCTTGGCACTACTTTGTTGATGCACGTGCGGCTACTGCGCACACAATTCACAAACACAGAAAATAATTTTTTTTTTGGTTTGGACTGGAGTGTACTTTCGGGGGTTACAGCACCCTTAACGGTCAAGCCAGCCGGCCCTTTACTTATGACACAGGCGCACGCTTGGCACTACTTTGTTGATGCACGTGCGGCTACTGCGCACACAATTCACAAACACAGAAAATAATTTTTTTTTGGTTTGGACTGGAGTGTACTTTCGGGGGTTACAGCACCCTTTAACGGTCAAGCCAGCCGGCCCTTTACTTATGACACAGGCGCACGCTTGGCACTACTTTGTTGATGCACGTGCGGCTACTGCGCACACAATTCACAAACACAGAAAATAATTTTTTTTTGGTTTGGACTGGAGTGTACTTTCGGGGGTTACAGCACCCTTTAACGGTCAAGCAAGCCGGCCCTTTACTTATGACACAGGCGCACGCTTGGCACTACTTTGTTGATGCACGTGCGGCTACTGCGCACACAATTCACAAACACAGAAAATAATTTTTTTTTTGGTTTGGACTGGAGTGTACTTTGGGGGTTACAGCACCCTTTAACGGTCAAGCCAGCCGGCCCTTTACTTATGACACAGGCGCACGCTTGGCACTACTTTGTTGATGCACGTGCGGCTACTGCGCACACAATTCACAAACACAGAAAATAATTTTTTTTTTGGTTTGGACTGGAGTGTACTTTCGGGGGTTACAGCACCCTTAACGGTCAAGCCAGCCGGCCCTTTACTTATGACACAGGCGCACGCTTGGCACTACTTTGTTGATGCACGTGCGGCTACTGCGCACACAATTCACAAACACAGAAAATAATTTTTTTTTTGGTTTGGACTGGAGTGTACTCTCGGGGGTTACAGCACCCTTAACGGTCAAGCCAGCCGGCCCTTTACTTATGACACAGGCGCACGCTTGGCACTACTTTGTTGATGCACGTGCGGCTACTGCGCACACAATTCACAAACACAGAAAATAATTTTTTTTTGGTTTGGACTGGAGTGTACTTTCGGGGGTTACAGCACCCTTTAACGGTCAAGCCAGCCGGCCCTTTACTTATGACACAGGCGCACGCTTGGCACTACTTTGTTGATGCACGTGCGGCTACTGCGCACACAATTCACAAACACAGAAAATAATTTTTTTTTTGGTTTGGACTGGAGTGTACTTTGGGGGTTACAGCACCCTTTAACGGTCAAGCCAGCCGGCCCTTTACTTATGACACAGGCGCACGCTTGGCACTACTTTGTTGATGCACGTGCGGCTACTGCGCACACAATTCACAAACACAGAAAATAATTTTTTTTTTGGTTTGGACTGGAGTGTACTTTCGGGGGTTACAGCACCCTTAACGGTCAAGCCAGCCGGCCCTTTACTTATGACACAGGTGCACGCTTGGCACTACTTTGTTGATGCACGTGCGGCTACTGCGCACACAATTCACAAACACAGAAAATAATTTTTTTTTTGGTTTGGACTGGAGTGTACTTTCGGGGGTTACAGCACCCTTAACGGTCAAGCCAGCCGGCCCTTTACTTATGACACAGGCGCACGCTTGGCACTACTTTGTTGATGCACGTGCGGCTACTGCGCACACAATTCACAAACACAGAAAATAATTTTTTTTTTGGTTTGGACTGGAGTGTACTTTCGGGGGTTACAGCACCCTTAACGGTCAAGCCAGCCGGCCCTTTACTTATGACACAGGCGCACGCTTGGCACTACTTTGTTGATGCACGTGCGGCTACTGCGCACACAATTCACAAACACAGAAAATAATTTTTTTTTGGTTTGGACTGGAGTGTACTTTCGGGGGTTACAGCACCCTTTAACGGTCAAGCCAGCCGGCCCTTTACTTATGACACAGGCGCACGCTTGGCACTACTTTGTTGATGCACGTGCGGCTACTGCGCACACAATTCACAAACACAGAAAATATATTATTTTTTTAGCACTTGGGGGGAGCACCCCTGATGGACAGAGCACCCCCTGGACAACACTACAGCACTCCTTTAGGACTGGGACACTGCACAGGACTTTGGAGTGGACACAGCCCCTATGGAGAACTGACTGCACAACACAGTCCAGCCAGCCCCTATGGACTTTGAAGTAGTGGACACAGCCCCTATTAACAACAGCAGCACAGCACAACACAGCCAGCCCCTATGGACTTTGAAGTAGTGGACAACAGCAGCACTACACTACACTACACTAAACTACACAGCCCTAACTCCCACCCTCCCTCTTCACTGTCCACAGCCGAGTGAGAAAATGGCGCCGACGCGGGTACCTTATATAGGATCCAAAACCCGCGAGACTCGGAAGGCGGGATGATGACGTTTTGCCTCGATTTCAGATCCGAGTCAGGCGGGAAAAGTCGAGCCTGACTCGGATCGGACTCGGATCGGGGGGGCTCGGGGGGGTTCGGATTTCAGAAATCCGAACCCGCTCACCCCTAGATTAATGTTAGGAGTTACACCTAGTCTCATCAAACCCATAGAAGCAATGTGCCAGCAAAAAATCCTGAAATCTATTACAGGCATGTCATTACTGTCCCGTATCTTGACCATCTTATTACAGAGCTTGATGTTCGCTTCTCTGATCATCAGACAAAAGCCATGACAGAACTGACCATCATTCCATCTGTAATTGTTACAGACAGTGCAGATCAGAGCCAAATGATAACTAATTTCACTAATATGTATGAGGATGATCTTCCTTCTCCAAGAACATTCCATGCTGAGCTGATGTGATGCTATGGAAAAATCATTGGAAAGCTCAGGATACAGCCATTCTCCCCTCCATACCTTTTGAATCTCTAAGCCATGCTAGTAAGCTGGCATACCCCAATATAAATACCCTACTTCAGATATTATGTGTACTTCCAGTCACTACCTGTGAAGCAGAGCGCAGATTTAGGCCCTCATTCAGAGCCGCACGTTAACAACAGTACGCTCGTTGCGTTCCGATGTTGACTAGCCGCGCATGCGTCGGTGTTTCACTGCGCATGTGCGTACGGCAGATTGCGTTTTTTTTTCTCTCGTTCCTAAAATAGCGTACAGGAAGTGACATGTCAAATGTGATTGACAGAACAGGGCGTTTTTGGGTGTTGACGGGGGTGGAGATGAAAAAACGCAGGCGTGGCGAGGCGTTTTTGGGGCGTACATACATTAGCAGATGCGAACGTCAAATGTGTTCGGACCGTCTCATACGTCACTGAAACATCCGCTTTCCCTTCAAAATGCTCGCACAGCTTAGGGTCAGGATTACTCGACCACATTGGCGATGGCCTTCTCCTCCGTCCCGGGACTCCACGATGGTGCTGCGATTAATCGCGGCTGGTCAGTAAAGTAATTAGTGTTGGATTGAAATCCGGCTTGGTATGTGTTTGGAAAGCAGTTTATTGGGATAGCACAAAAGCGTACCTAGGTGGAAATCAGAGCTGCTAATGTCATGATTACACAATCAATTAGCGTACATGTTTGGGGTTTTATTTTGGCCACAATTTGTTGGTTATGGCCTATTGTAACAATAATGTCATCATCTTTTAATTAGCTCCCCTTTTTTTTGGTTTACTGTGGAATTTGCATCGCTATGTGATTTTTGAAACGTTCCTTAAAGAGGCCTTTTTTTGGTTTTAAGACGGTCAGTTTTTGCCTTTAGGGCCAGGATTAAATGTAACCCATTTGTACAATAATGTCACAATACAATCTCATTTTTTTGTTTTTAATTTATTGTTTAAACACAAACAAATTGGCCTAATATTTTGTTGCCTTTTTTTGTGGCAAAGATATTTGTTCAAAAAAAAAAAAATCCATAACTGCTAACATAAGCGTAAATACAAAATTTAAAAACATTTCACAAGAAAGGAGAGGGAAGTTTTGACCAGAAAGGAATATGAGCCAAGCACAGAAGGAGTGTGGGAAAAGTCGCCATTGCTGTCACCGTTTTCTCGCCCGCTTGGCTGGGTGAGGGTGGGCGCCAGACCGGGTCCGGGATGCCATCGGGCTGGCCTGTCCAGAGGCAGATGTTGTGGCCTGTGGACTAGGCACAGGGCTAGGCACATTTGGAGGATTGGCTGATGTTGTGCCAGAGGTGGAGGATCCGGATGTTCCGGCAGGAAGGGAGGTCGGCTCCACCATGTGCTGGCGAACGAGCTGCTCCAGGGCATCGGCGATGCGGATGTTGGCCCTGGTATTTTCCGCCAGGGCCTGAGCAATGGTCACGTTGGCCGCAGCATTTTGCTCCAGGGCCTCAGCCACCCGTATCAGACTGGCGTCCATCCTCTGCAGAATCTCCGTATGGCAATCCGATTTAAAATTGAGTTCTGTGAGGAGGCCCACTGCCTGTGAGGGGGCACGCCCTGGACTGGCTTCTGCAGGGTCCTCAGCCGGATGTACTGGTTCCTCCCCTGCAGAGCCAGCAGAAATTCTGCGGCCAAGGCTCCCCTCTGGAGCAGACTCATCCGCCTCTGTCTCTGTTAGGAAATTTGCGAAAAGACTCACATTAGAATCTACATATTGGCACAATAGCATTTCAGAGTTGGTGACATCACAAGACTTACCTTGGCCAACATGAGGAGCCGCAAAGTCTGGCATGTCCGTATCCATGTTGGACACGCCAAACACCTCCACAGCCTGCACACACCCCTGTGCCATCTCTTCTAAGTCTGTCAACTCCAATGACACAGGGGCGGGACCCCCACCTGTCCCCCTTGCATGCCTAGCCCTGTCGGCAAGTTTTTGTTTGAGACGATATTTGAAGTCTGCCCATCTGTGGAATGAAATTGGAACCATTATCCTTTTTTTTACAATGGGGTTTGTTTATAGGATGGGAAAGTGTTTACTTACCGCCGTTTGACATCCCGGGCTAGACGGACATAATCACCCACCCTATTGACAGCAACGGCGACCTCCTCCCACATTCTCCACTTCTGGCTTTGGCTCATATTCCTGGCTGCCTGGGGCAGGAGGTCAACGCACTTCTGGATCAAAACCTCCATCTCCTTGCTTGTGAAATGTGGCTGCCTTTTTTTTTTGGGCAGCTTTGGCGGGTTGACTGGGGCCAGCAGTCTCTTCCATGTCATCCTCCTCACCTATTTGGGTAAATATGCAGATTTAGCCACTTCACAACTTGACCAATATATTTGTTTTAAAATAATCATGGAGACAAAATGCATGAAGGCCTTACCGCCGGATTTTTGGCCATTTTTTCCCTGGTCTGAAGCCATGTTTCTGCTTCCAGAATGAAATCAACCAGAAATTCAATGTGATTTCGTGACGTATTTATACATGCGTCCTTTGTTTGCGGCCGCATCATTGATTGTGCGTCCCTATGATTCATCCTTAATTTGTGCGGGAAAATAAACACTATTTATGGCTTGGTGTGTGTGGAGTCGAGGTGGGGTTGTTGGATTGTTGGCGGTTAAGTTGTTTGGATTTGGTTGTTTGCGGTTGGTGGATTTGGCAGAGTTGGTTTTTTGTTTGTTTTTGCTACAGTTCTTTTGTTTTTCCGTTCGCATTTTTTTCCTTTTTTCCACATCCTTTCCTGATTTGGTAAGTTTTGTGCAGTCAAATTTGTGGCCAATTGGTGTCTTCTTCTGTTTGTTGGTTAGTTAATTTTTTTAACACTAATTTCATCTTTTTTAGTTTGTTTTGGCTTTCGGACCCAAAGACCTTTTTTTTGGAAATCTTATATATTCGAGTTGGGTAAGTCCATTTTTTGTCTTGCATTTGCGAACTAATTACCGCATTTTTGACTGTTGGTGTAGTGACTTGCATTTGCGAATTAATTACCGCATTTTTGACTGTTGGTGTAGTGACATGCATTTGCGAATTAATTACTGCATTTTTGACTGTTGGTGTAGTGACATGCATTTGCGAATTAATTACCGCATTTTTGACTGTTGGTGTAGTGACATGCATTTGCGAATTAATTACCGCATTTTTGACTGTTGGTGTAGTGACTTGCATTTGCGAATTAATTACCGCATTTTTGACTGTTGGTGTAGTGACTTGCATTTGCGAATTAATTACCGCATTTTTGACTGTTGGTGTAGTGACATGCATTTGCGAATTAATTACCGCATTTTTGACTGTTGGTGTAGTGACTTGCATTTGCGAACTAATTAACGCATTTTAGGCGGCTTATTCATCATGTAAACCAGTTTTGCTTTTCCCTTTTCCATTTTTGGGGTCCATTTGAACCCTATTTGACGTACGGTGTGCAATGTCGTTTTCATCGATGGCCAAATGTGTGTTTCGGCTATTTTCTGTGTTGGCTTGCAACAATTTGAAAAAAAAAAAATCACCCTCTAAATTTTTGAAGTCTCATTTTTGGCTTTTTTACAGTTTATGCGTATCATGACAATACCCCGGCATGTAAGCAGCTATGGATGGTATCAGAAAGCTAAGTTGTTTTTTCTTACTTTTGGGGTGGCTCAAAAGCCTTACATTGTAAACTTTGAATTTCAGGTAGATCTGGGGCGAATTGTTCTGGCCCTGCTCCCGGAAGATGACCAACCTCAAACTCGTCCCAGGCGTTGGCATCGTAGGCATGCAAGGCCCCAGATATTTCGAACATGTGTCACCCTTTTTGGAATGCCCGATGATGAGGTTTTAAGACGCTACCGTCTACCTCCCAAAATCATCATAGACACTCTCTCATTAATAGAAAGTGATCTTGAGCGGCAAATTGACAGTCCAACAGCAATACCACCACTGACGCAATTTATGGCGGTGTTACATTTCTGTGCCTCAGGATCATTTCAAACAACGGTGGGAATAGTGGCGGGCATCTCCCAATCCTCCTTTTCCAGGATCCTGAGGGCAGTGATGGAGGCACTTTTCAAGCACCTCCATCATTTTATTAAAATGCCTTTGGATATGGGTGCCCTTAGTGTGGCCAAGGCCACTTTTTACCAAATAGCTGGCTTCCCACACATCATAGGGGTTGTGGATGGTACTCACATACCACTTCAGCCTCCAGCACGGCTGGAGGCAATATTTAGAAACAGGAAACACTATCACTCCCTGAATGTAATGGTGGTATGTGATGCCTCCCTCCAGATCCTGTCCCTGAATGCTAAATTACCCGGAAGTGCTCATGACTCCTTCGTCATCCGGCAATCAGGGATATGGCAGAAATTAACCAACCTACAAGCTGGTGATGCGTGGCTTCTGGGTAAGTGGAGACCTTTAGTACATAACAATGTTAAGCTTGATACACAGTGTTCCTGATGTGGTCTATTTTTGTTCACAGGAGACAGTGGATACCCTTGCATGTCCTGGCTGCTCACTCCTTATTTGGCTCCCACACCCGGGCCACAAAGTGCGTATAATTCCGCACTTACAGCCACCAGGCAAGTGGTGGAGCGCTGTATCGGCCTTTTAAAAGGCCGATTCAGATGCCTCCACCGCTCTGGTGGCGAACTCATGTATGTGCCGGATATGGTGTCTAAAATTGTGGTCCTGTGTGGGATATTTCACAACATTGCCATAAGGAGTGGTGTCCCAATGCAGCCAGAGGATGCCTTACCTGAGGATGGCCCCCCCGAGGTTGGTCGAAGGTCAGTATGTGGGGGGGCCATACGCGATGATGTGGTGGCCAGATTTTTTAGGTAAGTTTGAACAAAACTCCAGTGTTTATACCTAATGTGTTTGTGTTTGTTTGCAAACATCTAATTTATTTTTATTTTTCTCACCATCTTCTGTTTGTTCACATAATCTTTGGCACTCCAACGCTCACTACTTCCTGCTACCCTTACCAAACCTGGATCTGGTCCTTTTGGGCATATATTCTGGAACCCATATCGCAACGCCATGTTTGTGGAATCATGTTGGCATGGTCCTTCGTCAACCAGTTCTTGATTTTGTGTTTTTATTTAATTATTTCTTGGTATGTGTTGTATTTGAATTTATCACTGTTTTTTTTTTGGGAGTGACCACTTTGTTTTCTCTGTTATGTTGTGAATAAATGTTTGGAGAGTGAAATGGTCTTCCTTTTTTGGGACGTTAACAGCAAGTGTAACCAGGTTAACACAAGTTACATTTGACTAAGGGGTAAACCAGTACTGACGCCAGTTGAGCTAAACTGAAAAATGTTTTCAGCTTCCCAATCCACACCAAAAGGAAGCCTGGCCCAACCTTGGGATTTGTAAGATTGGCCTAAGCAGCTTGCGCACCAAGTAGGAACCTGGAAAATGTAGAAATATGTAATTGACACTACACCCAAAAAGGGAAATGACATTGTTACTGTTATGTGTTTCTTGTGTCTGTTTGACATACAAAGACAAAACACAATCTAACTTTTAAAAAAGGGAAATCCTTGCAGGAACAGTCTACTTATGTCATGCTAAACTATCTTGGTTTGGGTTTTTAAAAATGAGCCACAACGTATATTTGTCTTAATAAATTTAATTGGAAAATATAACAAAAATAAAAAAACTACTGCCGAAGGAGGCCAGACAGCCGGTCGAGGGCCACCAGAATGCCGATGACATGTTGGCGCATCTGCCCCACAACATCCGCCACCTCTTGCCGACGCCTCTGTTCCTCTGTGGGTGAGAAAAGTGTGTGGGTTAATACAACAATAGGGAATCCACATAAAAAAAAAAAAACACAACCAAAACACTCCTAAACCCAAAACAAAAAAAAAAAAGGGGGGGCTGGCAAAAATACAAGGCCTAGGTACAAATTCCCACAGGTATGATATGTGTATGTTTAAATCACCAGGAAGAGGTAAAGGCAAACCTTCACAATCACCAAAAGTCAAGCCACAAAAACACGAAGAAAGGCACGACACATGATTACATACAAACAGTTTGTGCTTTAAAAAAAAAAAAAACATACCGGGAGACAAAACGGGAGCTCCGGGCAAACCTCCATGATCCTCCTCGGAGGATCCGTCATTACCCAAAGAATGGGGCGGAGTTATGATGGACTCCGGGGAGGGGGTAATTGGAAGAGGGGTGGGTGGAGGAGAGGGGGAAGTGGGACGGAGGGGAAGGAGGCCCGACATTTCCGGGAGAGGGTCTGGGAAGGATGGGGAGGAGTGGGGAATAGGGGAAAGATTTGGGGTGGAGTGTTGGCTGGGGGTTGGGGATAGTGGCCGGGAACGCCGTCTGGACGGACGGTGACGGCGGAGTCTTGGCTGTCCCCCTAAAATATGTCAAAGAAATTGCGTTTAGTTTATGGACAAATCCGGGCAACCAAACTAAAAAAAAAAAAAAAAACAAATAGCAGTAGAATTAATAAATCAGAAATAGAGGGGAAACATGCACACGCAGATATGAGTACAAATAATAAATAGAACAGACAGGAAAACATGCACACGCAGATATGAGTACAAATAATAAATAGAACAGACAGGAAAACATGCACACGCAGATATGAGTACAAATAATAAATAGAACAGACAGGAAAACATGCACACGCAGTTTGCCCCACAAACACAAACATTAAAACCACAATACATAACACTTACTTGCCAGGATCTGCATGCGAAAGCATGCCAGCAAGCGGGGCGTTCGCCGTTGCAGGTCGGACCACCTGCGCTCCAGCTGCCCGATGTTGCGGCGTGAGCCGAAGGACCGCAGGCGGGACCGTGCCTCCGCATACGCGGAGCGCTTCTGCCGGTTGGTCATGGGTTGAGGCTGGCTGGTGATCCGGCGATCCATGACCTCCGTAAGCACCAGCAGCTCGCGCCTGGTGAATGCGGAGGCTCTCATGATGGCAATGGTGTTTTTCTTAAAAATCATTTTTGATAAAGTGTGTAAAAATTTTCTGATTGGCTAATGTATTTTGGAAATTAACAGGAGCAATTTTATTGGTTAGTGTATGAGTCATGTGTTCGACAGGGCCAGAAATCTCTGGAGAGTTAGGATAGGCTTGATGCAGTGACATGCGTAAGCAAATTTAAATAAAGAAATGAACCCAGGGAAATATGCGGGGATCCACAGCAATAGTACAATTGTTTAATTGTGGTTCACATGTTTTTTGAACAATAAAAGCGAATGTTTCATCCGTACGTATTCTGCGGGTAAACACAAACACGGACAAGAGTAAAGTTTCTTGCATTGTGTTGAAAAAAACAAACAATTAAGCTAATTGATACATTGATTGGCATGATACGATTGATGGAGGTAGGCAGAATAAAGGAGCAGGTAATCGACATCTGACAAGGCCACTTCCTGTTTATACTTGTGCGTGCGTTCCTTTCAAGCCATTTCGGGGATGTACGCTCGCTATTTCGTACGCTCGTTAGTTAGAGGAGGGGTCGTCAGAGTTTTGGGAGGAATTTTAGATGCGAACGAAAATACGAGCGAGCCATTGAATTTAAATATTTTTGTACGTACGCCTAACGTACGTGCGCCCGCTTGCGAGTGGGTCTGAATGAGGGCCTTAGTTCTCTAAAGCTTCTAAAAACCCATCTGCGCAGCACTATGGGGCAAAGCCGTCTGAATGGTTTAGCTTTGCTCCATATACATAATAAAACCCCTCCTGCTGTAGATCATGTCCTGGCAGAGTTTATTGGCCTCCATAACCTTAGAATGGAACTGGGACATTTTGACATTTAAAGTACTGTTAAATTATGCCCAGATGCCTTGTTATTTATATTATTTATTATTTATATTAATACACTTGAAGTACTCAGTAAAGTGTATGTTGTAAGCTTATTCTGGTTAGACGTTTTTGTCATTGGGTCTGTAACCAATTATTTGGAAACCCCCCTTTCAAAATCCTGCGTTTGCCACTGAGAGGGGAGGTGGGAGCGGGTACTAATTACCTGGACTCAGGCTTGCTGGAAGGGCCCGGGTCCGACACCCCACCCCCTCCCACTTGGCTTACAGCAGCCCAGCATACGCTGCTGTGTGCTGGGCTGCAGTGAGAGACTGCTCGTTGCTGCTCAGCAGCAGCAGTCTCCTCTGCTCGTGGGGGGGGGGGGAGCGATCACACTGCTTGCGCCCCCTCCATGGATTTTTGCCGGGCTGAGAGGCTCACAAAAAGGTTTTTTTTTCTAAGGGGACATGGCCATGCCGCCGCGATTAGCCCATGCCCCCTTCCCTGGGCCATCTCTATACGGCCCTATTCCTCACTGATCAGCAACCTGCACCTAGAGTGAACACTATGGCCCTGATTTAGACCCGCTCGCAGCCGCAGGCTGGGTCTCCGGCCATTTCTTTTTTTTGTCTCCAGGCCGCTCGCAAAGCTGTGGGTGACTATTATCGCTGACGCAAGCCCGAGTGGTCTCCCTGCTCTAATAGAGCAGGAAGTCCACTACTGACATCACTAGTGATGTCAGTAAGCCCTCCTACAAACACCAAGCGTTCCTAAGGGAACACCTGCGTTTGTCTGGCCACCCCCCCTACCCGCCCTCAAAACTGGGCGAGCTGTCAATCAACATCAACAGCCACCCCGTCTTGTTGCGAGCCCTGGAGCAACTGAACTTCAGTCGCTCTGCGGGGTTCGCGCATGCGCACACCGGGCGCAGCGTGTGCACAGGACTATAACATCGAGCCGCTTGCGAGCGGCTCTGAATCGGCCCCCATGTGCGTAGGTGACAGGTCCACTATAGCCCAACCAGCAAAACTGTTTCAGTCTTTCTTCTAATACCTCCCTTTAGTGAGAGATAACTGCAACAGTTTGGCAGGAGCTGAATTACATCACTCAGCTCTCCTGTGTTATTATGACCCTACTCTTTCCACTATACCTACACAATCACATGAGTCAACAGGTCAATGCCACCCACAAGATCAGTACACTTCCCTTTCTAAATGATTTGATTGGTTCTGTGAGGCCCTAGCGATAACTCGTTAGCCAACACTCACCACTTTTCCGCGGCAGAGTCCTAGAGCCTTCGTTCCCAAATTGCCAACTGATCTACGATCCGGAACTTCTTCACCGTTTTAGTATCAGGTTCAAACCAGCCTGAAGCTGTAAGAGAATGGAGTATTCAATAATGATCCTCCTACGCTTGGCGACACAATAACCGCTAGGGATGAACGCGACCTTCACCGGATGGGTGAATGGTCATCATTGGCACGGGGCCTCAGCTACCCAGTTTTCACCTATACAGTGTTCACACACTCAGGTGTAGTTTGGATCTCTCACCGTTGTGAGAGATCCCCTAACCGGTGTTCAAGGGAAGAACAGACAGAAGAAGAGAAAGTATAGAATGTTTGGATCTCTCACCGTTGTGAGAGATCCCCTATCGGACGCTCCACTGAAAGACGGACAGACACTGAGAGATACTCACACTAGACCCCTTGTCACCTTGACGAGTCGTCCGCCGCCCCTGAGAATCAAACAAAACAATCCCCCTAACTTCACGAACAAACACGCAAACAATGCTGTACCAACTGGGTTACCTGTTTGTATGTCTGGAAGCTTGAACTTCTCTTCCAGAAACTTTCTCCGTAAACTCTCTACTATAACGAGAAGATTCAGGGCAAACAACAAATAAACGTCACCTTGCACATTATATTAACTAAGCTTGAGAACAATACACCTCTAGCGGAAACACTCTCATTTCAGCTGTCCATCCCTTTCTCTTCCCGGCCGGCCGGCCCTGTCTGTACCCTCCTATGAACACACCGCTGCCTTGATCTACTAGGCTGAATCTTCAGAGTTCCCCCTACAGGGGTTCAGCACCGGAGCCGCACAGCCCCTTGCACTGACTCCCGAGAGAGCTTACTCAATAGCCTATGCCCAGTACTCAACCTCACCCAGCGGGGGTTAAAGCGGGTGATCCGGGTCTATTACTCGGATTACTTTATTCCTTGAACCACCTACCAGCACTCTGTACCCAGTGACACAGACCTCCAGCGCCGGTCACTCTGCAGCACAGGTCCGCCGACCTGTAATTGATCGCTTCGGTTCTTGCCAGGACGCCTTGCACTTTAGACCCACCTTCCTTCGGCCGATCCCTAGGGATCTAGGCCTAACGCCCAGATCACTCTGAAGCTGGGCCACCTCTGGTGAATCTGGTGGTCTTTTAGTGAACCGGGCCTAATGCCCCAGACCACCTTATATGCAGGGCCGCCTCTGAGGGTCGTGCAGTGAACTGGGCCTAATGCCCAGCCCACTTTATACGCAGGGTTACCTGAAGGTAGTGCAGTGACCTGGGCCTAATGCCCAGATCACTTTACACGCTGGGCTACCTGAGGGTAGTGCAGTGACCTGGGCCTACTGCCCAGATCACTTTATAGGCGGGGCTACCTGAGGGTGGTGCAGTGATCTGGGCCTAATGCCCAGATCACTTTATATGCGGGGCTACCCTAGGGTTGTGCAATGAAGCACAACTCCTCAAACCGGGCCTAATGCCCCCTGCTATCCCCGGGGCCTTGTGCCCCTCCTACGTGACCACAGGCCTAGTGCCTGATTATTCCCACGGGCCTTAAGCCCGACAACAAATAATTTACTGGATTTTAAAGGTAAGTAAGGGTGGCCCACGGCTGCCTACCCTGTCCGTTGGGAGAGCCTGCAGTGGGGAACTTCGATAAGCTCTTTAACTTCCCTCCACTGCAGAGCTCTCCGGTCCTCAGCTTCGGCTCTGCTGACCGCTGCCCGCCGCCGTCTTCCGGCTCCAGCAGCAGTGCTTCCGTCTTCAGGAGTTGAGCACGACGTCTTCCGGCGTTTTCCGGCGCCTCTGGAACTCTTCTTCTCCGCGGACGATCTTCTTGGCTTGTTCTCCGCCGACGGACTGACTCGCCCCGCTCAGCGGCGCCTAATATATGGAGCCGCGAGGGGGCTGAGCCATGACGCGGCGAGCCACAATTGGCTCGCCGTGCCAGATTCGGATTGGCTGTCCGCCCGCGAGCCATCACTGGCTCGCCAGCGGCGTCAAATTCAAAATCCGCGCTGGTGGTTGGACGAGCTTGAATCCTTTCAGATACAAGCTCGTCCAGCCCCGTCTCCCGCCACCGCACCGCGCTGCCCGAACCGCCGACGCCTGTTGGTCCAGCGGTCCCTGGATTTCGGGCCAGACCAGTCCCTACACTGCCGACCCCGCTCACATTTCCACCCCCTGTGTCCTTTGTAGTCCCTACAAAGGAGGTCTGAGACCAGACAAAGTCGGGATCAGCATATCGAGGCCCAGGCACGCCACGATTGAATCGTTGAGAACGTCTAGGTAAGGGTGTTACATCCGCCACCTCTGGAACATCGTCGACTTCATTCACAGTAGGAATTTCTGCGGGTGTCCACCACTCTTCTTCAAGGTTGCCCATTCCGGCCGGAGTGGACAACGTGATCTCCTCATTACGCGAGTCATCTGAACGACGTCAGGTATAAGGTCCCTTTCTGCTGAAGTTGGGAAAAGGCAGGGACGTAACAGGTCCTGATGAAGAGTCCGCCATTACTGGCTCGCCAGCGGCGCCAAATTCAAAATCCGCGCTGGTGGTTGGACGAGCTTGAATCCTTTCAGATGCAAGCTCGTCTAGCCCCGTCTCCCGCCGCGCACCGCGCTGCCTGAACCGCCGACGCCTGTTGGTCCAGCGGTCCCTGGATTTCGGGCCGGACCAGGCCCTACACTACCGACCCCGCTCACATTTCAGTGCCTGACTCCGCCCCCAAACACATGACAATGCTGAGGGGATTGGAACACAGGTACCAGGAAGTTCAGCACTGACCACAAGCACTGCTACAAGCTGCGGCACCCTGCAAGTCAAATGACTGTGCTGCCACCTGTGCCCCAGCACCGCTCACACGGTCCTAGTTACGGCCCTGGCTTGGCTACAGGTAGTTCTATGCCTGCCCACTTAAAGATAAGGTACAGTACATTCATATGAGCAGGCAATGAAAACTTATAGCAGAAAGATGCTTAGAACTTAATCAAAAGCACCATAAAGATCATTCACAAAAGATTTGGATATTTACACGCCACTGATCCTTACAAGATTTTCTTTTCAACATCAGTGAAAATGTCAAACAGAATAAATTCAACAATATGTAAGTACAGAGCACATTCAGCATACGGATATCACCTTCGCCGTGTGCTAGGTTACTGATGCAGGTGTTAATATTTTCTTTTACAATGCATAATTTAGGTAAGTAAGACATGAACTAGCCATAGAACAGATGCTCACTTTCACAGTGAGGCAAACACAATATGGATAACGAACCCAAACACTTGACAGTGATCAGATATTACATATGATGCCTGTGGTGAAGCCATGTGCCAAAAAGTACGGACGGAAATACTGAAGCTATGAAACAAAAAAAAACACAAGGGGAGGAATGTGTTTTTAGCTCCATTGACTAAAAAAAGAAAGACTATAAAAGTTAAATTGTAAAAAAAATTCTTAAAATGTTTAAGAAAACTGTAAAAAAAAGAAAAGAAAAAGGATCGCAACAATTTACGTGGGGAAGCTCTCATTGGAGAGGCCCGGCAAATCTTAAAGTGCCTTCACACTAGACGACTCACAAACCATGCAATGTCGTCAATGATTTCCCTTGATCTCCCCGGCAACTCCCCGGCATTCCCAGACATACAATATAGTGCAGGAAACTGTACAATCTGACCATCGACCTTAATCTCATTAACGAGATTGCCAGATCTTACTGCATGTAGGTAAGATCTGAGGATACGACAAATGACCAGTGCATCGGCATCATTATCACTACACGATTTGTACGATTTGTCGTTCTGATGCGTCAGAATCGCCCAACTTGTGCATAAAATCGTCTACTGTATAGGCACCTTTACTGCTCTAGGGTGGTGCCACTGGATGTTTAGGGAAAAGCCCTATCTCCAGCAAGAACACCCATTTTTGTCAGAGATAGGATTTTCACCCTTTAATAATAAACCCCATAGTCCACAAAGTTACCCTTTGACCTGTCCTCCTGTGTGATTGTGATAGTAAGGACAGGAGGGTAATGGAGATAAACAGGAAGCCAGAGTGAGATAGAGGAGGGAGCATGGCACAAAATAGAGAATACTGGGCCTGATTTAGAAATTGGGCAATTGTTGCGTACTGCGCATGCGTATGGATCGCAGTGCACGTGCGTGAACTAGCCGTTGCGATCGGGACTTCGATCGCAGTGACTACGCAGACCCATTGCAAAGTGATTGACACATTGGGGGTGGTGATGGAGGGGTAGTCGGCTTGATGCAGGTGTGCCAGTGTGTTTGAACGCCGTGGCATGGGCGTGCATAAATTATTCACTGCAATGAAGTTAGCGATGAAGTTAGCAATTCCTGAGTAAGGTCAGAGCTTGTGCAAGTGTGCCTTAGGCTGCGATGGTACTCGACTGTACCGATGTTTTCGCAGTCTTGCTAAACATTACGGATGTGTGTAAGGTAAAGTGGGCGTCCTTACAGGGCTGTCTCTTCCATTGGGCTTGAAGGGGCCCGCCAGCCCCCCTGCAGTCGCGAGCAGCTGGTAATTTTTTTTTTTTACAGCACTGTGGGCCTGATTCAGAGCCGCTCGTAAGCGGCAGTACGCTCGTTCCGAGCGATGTTTGCCCAACTGCGCATGCGTACGGATCGTAATACGCATGTGCGAACCAGTCAGTGCGGCCGAAAATCGTTTGTTCGCTAAATAGCGAATGCCTGCTATTTTGAGTGACAGAAAGAGGCGTATGTGGGTGGTAACAGGGGAAGGTGCCTGAAAACGGGGAGTGGAGATCCGAACGCAGGCGTGCTTAAAGGTCAAAACGGGCGTTTTATGGGTGTGCATAATTAAAACAGCAGCGTCATTGACCACGTCACTGGGTTATTTTATAGCCAGAACTGCTCGCAAGATTGTGGTAGCAAAAACCAACCACAAGAATAGCGAGCAGTTCATACGCTGGTCGATGTACTCGATTAATCTAATAAATAGCGGACAGGACGTAGGATGCGAGTGGCCAGGGGGCGTATTTATCCAAAAAACGACCGCAAGTTTAGAGCGAACGGTTCATTTGAATAGCCACCCCTATTTTTTGGACGAGCGAATGCTAATTGCGTCCGGCTCTGAATCAGGCCCTGTGTTCCGATCCACAAGGCCACCTCCCCCTCCCCTTCCCTCCCTTGGTGACGAGCAACCCCCCCCCCCCAGTAACAGATTTTCCGCTAGGCAATGCAAGAGGCCACTTAGGACCCGGCGGGTCCCAGGGGGCCCGCCGACAGGGCTGTAGATAGGAGGATTGTTATATAGTTCAGCCCCTGCAGACTGTCAGCACATTGATTTGACAGCTGCTGGGTGCTGCTCTGACCCACAGCCCTCCTCTCCCCGCTCTGACCCACAGCCCTTCTCTCCTCGCTGTGACCCACAGCCCTCCTCTCCCCGCTCTGACCCGCAGCCCTCCTCTCCCCGCTCTGACCCACAGCCCTCCTCTCCCCACTCTGACCCATAGCCCTCCTCTCCCCGCTGTGACCCACAGCCCTCCTCTCCCCGCTCTGACCCACAGCCCTCCTCTCCCCGCTGTGACCCACAGCCCTCCTCTCCCCGCTCTGACCCACAGCCCTCCTCTCCCCGCTCTGACCCACAGCCCTCCTCTCCCCGCTGTGACCTACAGTCCTCCTCTCCCCGCCGTGACCCACAGCCCTCCTCTCCCCGCTCTGACCCACAGCTCTCCTCTCCCCGCTGTGACCCACAGCCCTCCTCTCCCCGCTGTGACCCTCAGCTCTCCTCTCCTCACTGTGACCCACAGCCCTCCTCTCCCCGCTCTGACCCACAGCCCTCCTCTCCCCGCTGTGACCCACAGCCCTCCTCTCCCCGCTCTGACCCACAGCACTCCTCTCCCCGCTGTGACCCAAAGCCCTCCTCTCCCCGCTCTGACCCACAGCCCTCCTCTCCCCGCTCTGACCCACAACCCTCCTCTCCCTGCTGTGACCCACAGCCCTCCTCTCCCCGCTGTGACCCACAGCCCTCCTCTCCCCGCTGTGACCCACAGCCCTCCTCTCACCGCTCTGACCCACAGCCCTCCTCTCCCCGCTCTGACCCACAGCCCTCCTCTCCCCGCTCTGACCCACAGCCCTCCTCTCCCCGCACTGACCCACAGCCCTCCTCTCCCCGCTCTGACCCACAGCCCATCTATGAAACATTGCCACACAGCGGTGGCAGACAGGATGGCAGTGTAATAAACTATAATAATGTCAGTCGACAATGCCCCAAATTGTGCAAAATGTAAAGAAAAGAGGTGCAAGATGAAATTGTCCCTCCCATCCACATGCACAGTTTAACAAACCAAGCACTTTAACGACTAGGACTGACTCCTTGGTTTGTTTGGGCCCCCACAAAACTGTTTTTGGAAGGACTACCTTCAATTAGTGGTGGAGATTGCATGTGCTGGTCCAATCTGCTGGTAGATGATACTGGACTGCTTGTTATTAATTTACAAATTATTATAATTTTGTTAAACAAATTGCATGAACTCGCTGCAATTAACATAACAGGAAGGAGGTGCCTAGATGGTTAATGACCCTTCCTCTGCTAACTTTGGCTTTAGAAATGGAACAGATGCCTTCACAACTGTTGTCAGAATTAAGATTAAAATAATTCCACACCCAAAATGTGGCTTTTCTGGCTTTCTATCATGAGCAAGAACTGCTGCCACTAGTGGCTGATTTATGCCAACCACATCCTCATCATCAACATCCACATTAGCGTTAGATAGGACACAAATTTCCCCCTCATCCTCCTTTTGCACTTCCTCCACACTATCATCCTCATTTTCTATTAGTTCACCATCTAATACTAGCGCAGTCGTCATGGCGTCAGTGATCCGCTGTGAAACTTTGTGACAGCTGTTATACTTCCATCCTCTATCAAAGGACTGTTTAATAGTCAACTGTTTTTTTAAATTACTAGTAGTAGTCTTCTTGGTCCCTTTCTGGGGTGAAGATCCAACCACAGCAGCAGCAACAGGTGTAGCACTCAAGGATCCTTCTGAGGAATCACGGATAGGAGAGGAGTCAGTCATGCTTATGAAATTGGATGCAGGACTACTTCCGATTACTGAGGATGTTGATGATGATGATGCAGGTGTTGGTGGTGGAGATTGCAGGCGCTTGAATCCAGATAGAAGGGAGCAGCTAGGTGACACTGTACTAATTGTTGTTCGTTTTTTTGTCCCCAAAGTTTTCGAATTTGCTTTCCAATTTGATGAATGCGCTGAATGTGATGTAACAGGGAGGAGGTCCCAAGATGGTTAAGGTCCTTACCTCTACTCACTGTTACTTGGCAATGTCTACAAATGGCTTGGCAAAGGTTGTCCGGATTTGGGTGGAAATAATTCCACACAATGGAAGTGGATTTTTTGGTCCTTTGTCCAGGCATGGCAACAATGGGATTTTTCCCACCATGGGCATCAACTGTTGCCTGATTTACAGTTTTTACACAGACATCCTCGCCATCAACATCCTCATCATCATCAACATCCTCATCACCTTGTTGTTATCGCCAACTAGATAAATATCCTCCTCATCCTCCTCGTGCAGTTTCACAGAACCATCCATGGTGGAAGGAGGATCCTTTTCAAGTACAGTATTACTAGAAAGGTCAGGCTCACACACGGCAACAGCGGACACTCTTGGACTCTCCTCGGGGATTTGTGATTTTTCAGAACACACAGTTGGTTCTGGTGTCTTAATTTTTTGATTCTCTAAAGCTGACTTAGCTTTAATTTTTATTTTGCTTTAACAGGGTAAAAGTTGATTTTTTTAGCCTGACTTTTCGACCTGACTTAAGCATCATGACTGCTGACAGCAAATACAGGACTGGTATGTGGATCCTGCTGTCCGGTCATGTGACTGTCCTCCATACTCACTATGCACACAACCACACCCAAAAAAATGTTTTTTGGTTTTTTTTTGGAACACTGGGATAAACCCCTGAAAGAGGCAGCAGCATCTTGACAGACAGCAGAACAGCATCCCTGCGCACCTACGCCAATGACAGGTGTGGCTAACATGCACACAAAAAAAATGGTTTATTTTTTTTCAGGCAGCAGCCCCTTGACAGACAGGAGCACAGTACCCCTGCCCACCTACTCCAATGACAGGTGTGGCTAACATGCATACAAACATTTTTTTTATGTATTTTTTGGGCAGCAGCCCCTTGGCAGAGAGGAGCACAGCACCCCTGCACAGCTACGCCGATGACAGGTGTTTCTAACACGCATACAAAAAAATTGTTTATTTTTTTTTTGGGCAGCAGCCCCTTGACAGACAGGAGCACAGCACCCCTGTGCAGCTACACCGATGACAGGTGTGGCTAACAAGCACACAAAAAAATTGTTTATTTATTTTTTGGGCAGCAGCCCTTTTACAGACAGGAGCACAGCACCCCTGCACAGCTACACCGATGACAGGTGTGGCTAACACATGAAAAAAAAAAAAAAAAAATTTAACACTGGGGTGAACCCCTCAAAGAGGCAGCAGCCCCTTGACAGACAGCAGCACCGCACCCCTGCACACCTACGCTGATGACAAATGTGGCTAACACGCACACAGGAAAAAAACTTTTTTTTTCCCACACTGGGGGTGGGTGAAGAGCACCCCTGAAGGACAGAGCACCCCCTGGACAACACAGCCAGCCAGCCCCTATGGACGGACAACAGCCAGCCAGCCCCTCTATAAACAACAGCCCTTATGGACAGGATAGACAACAACAGCCAGCCCTTATGGACAGGACAACAGCCAGCTCCTATATGGACAACAGTAGCCAGCCAGCCCCTATATGGACAACAGTAGCCAGCCAGCCCCTATGGTCAGCATCAGCATCAGCAACAGATCCCAGCTCCCTCCCTCTTCACGCTCCAAAGCCGGAATGAAAAATGGCGGCAATCGCGGGACCTTTATAGAATCCAAAACCCGCGAGAATCCGACAGCGGGATGATGACATTTTGCCTCGTTTTCAGATCCGAGTCAGGCGGGATAACCCGAGCCAACTCGGATCTGCCTCGGATCCCCAAAGTTTGGGTGGGTTCAGTAATCAGGGAACCGAACCCGCTCAGCTCTAATTCCATCCAGTCTGGTACTCACCACTGGTCTAATGTCTGTCTCATTAGAATTATACTTGCCTGCTTTCCAGGAATTTCCACTTTCCCAGTGAAGAGGGTGGGATACGGGTTTGCTATGAATTGCAGCATCACCTCCCTGCCATCCGCAACATAGTGCCAGGATTACAGCAATCCATACTGGAGGGATGGGGCCACGATGATGCAATTAATAGCACGCATCTCTCCCCACCCTCCTGGACCTCACCTTTCCTTGACCTCCCGCAGAGCAAATCAGGGATGCTAAGCAGGGTACACACTTACCGTTGTGTGTACCCAGCAATGCAATGATCCGACATATCGGGCGGCCGGTACACATTACACGTCGGCATGCATGTAGGAGCCAATGGAATGACCCAGCTGCCCATGCCAGGCAGGTGAATGGAGCTTGTGCCCGAAATATTGGGTTGTCGGGCACCGGTTCCATTCACCTACCTGGCGTGGGCAGCTGGGTGATTCCATTGGCCCTACATGCATGCAGACGGAACAATCCCGATGGACAACCTGCGGGAGCACACATGGTCTGACACAGAGGGTACACATTTGCCGATGTGGACGATATGTCAGCCCAATCGACAGGATAAAATATCGTCTAATGTGTACCCACATTAAGTATGATTAGCATATCCCCAGAATGACAGGTACGTTATACCTTTGAAAATAAAATGATGCACAAATAATTTAAAATTACTTAAAATAAAAAGACCAATTGCAATCTTGTAAAGTGCAATCACATATACGGAATATTGGCATTTGAAATTAAAAACTAAGAGTAACAAAAGCACACAATTTATAATGATTGTATTGCTTTAGCACATTAAAAAGCTTTGATCTAATATATTTTGTTATTACATTCAGACACTGCGCATAAGAGTGCCCGAAATTTCTTCATATAAACATCTAATTAAATCCTGAAAGTAATTCATCAATCTGTATATAAACAATAATATAGAGTATGTTAAGTTACCTACTTTTCATGCCTTGATGTCTCCACAGTATTGAGTAGAACGGTTTGCACATCAATGAAAATAAATCAACAGCATTCCAGAAAGTAACACTGAGAATTAGAAATATTGCATCTAATATGCCAAAGCCAGCAGCACTGATGGTCTTCATTAGGTTTATACGTGACGGTCCTCACAGCCTGAAGAGCATGGTGTATTATTGCCAATAGTCCTGTGAGTGATATTAACCTATTCACACACCTGCAACCAGGAAATGATGGTGCCTAACAACAGATATAAACATCCCCCTAGGAGACTGGCCATTAGGATTCAAATGATGGAACAAGCACATTAGTTATTGTGAGTCATCATTCTGTTTTATACAGTAGGCTGCCCTGTATTTGATGCGAAGAGTAAAGGTACAGTAGAACTGCATTATGAACATGTATCTGTTATTTATTATCAGTTTTATTTTATTATCAGTTACTTATATAGCACCAACATATTCCGTTGCACTTTACAATTGGGAACAAACAGTAATAAAACAAGACTGGATATAATAACAGGCAGACATAGAGGTAAGAGGGCTCTGTTATACCTCTTTTCCACCAAAAACCCAGGTCCGACCTGGGTTTTTGGACATGGTTCCAACCCTGGTCAGACCCAGGTCATACCCATTTACACTGCACCTTTGATCTGGGTTACTCCCAGGTCAGCCCTGTTCACACTGAACTCAGGTCTGCCCTGCTAAACCTGTGAGGTCATAAAAAGTGGGAGGTGAATGCTCCACAACCACCAATCCGCTCATTTTAGGCATGATCCAGGTCAGATAACCCGGGTTGCACCGTTTACACTGCACCAGTACCTGGGTCCATCCTGGGTCCAACCCTGGTAGCTACCTGGGTTGGATTGCAGGGTCACTTGACCCAGGTTATTTTTCAGGGACCCTTTTACACTGAGCTGCGACCCGGGTAGACCCAGCAAAAGCCAGGTTTTTGCTCTGGTGTAAAAGGGGTATTAGCAAGCTTATACCCCTTTTACACAGACCTAAAAATCCCGGGTTGATGTGCATTGTATACTTGGATCCACCCGGATCCAGGGACCCAGGGATCCAACTTGGGTATTTGGAGGGTTGGCAACGGGTTGTTCTCGTGGCACCCTGCAGTGTACACAGCATGATCAGGGTCACAATGACCCGGACCGTGCTGCATGCCGCCCGGTTGGCCGACTTCAGTGGCGCTTGGAGATGACACTGCAACGCTGGAAGAGCCAGGTCACTGCAGTCCTGCCTCCGGTGTGAGCGGCGCCGACTCGGGAATATCCAGGGTCGACGCCGCAGTATGAAAGGGGCTAGTCCCGGTAGGGGTGTATCTAGGGGTCCGAGCGCTCCTGGCAAATTAAGGGACTGCCCCCCCCTGTTGGTAGTTAGTAAACGGATACTGTGGTGACTGTACGGGCAGCGGTCACCCTCCCTCCCACGGTGTCCAGCACTAGTACTTCTGACTGAGATCAGTAGCATCACAGTCTTTTGACAGACAGAACTGGCTGCAGGTGGCACTGCTGGGCGGTACCGGTGCCCCCCCACCGCCTGGCGCCCTTGGCAAGTGCCATACTGGCCAATAGGAAGATAAACCCCTGTGTCCCAGTTCTGATCCGGATTGGAACCCTGTTCCAACCCCCGTGTCAGACCTGGAACTTTGGTATAAAAGAGGTATTACAGTTTGTTATTCAGAATGCTTGTT
This sequence comes from Taudactylus pleione, assembly GCA_031769625.1. NCBI lineage: Eukaryota > Metazoa > Chordata > Amphibia > Anura > Myobatrachidae > Taudactylus > Taudactylus pleione. The sequence goes on from JAUIMM010000042.1 coordinate 13,839,105, forward strand.
AACTAGGTTTACCAAATTAGGCATTTTTTTTATTCCACAAAAATTTGGAGCATCACGCCTAAAGTACGTTTAAAACTGAATCCACATCCTGACCCTGGCATTCTTGTCTCTTGTTTAGCAGTGCTCCTCACAGTGTTTGACATAGAAACAGCTATTAGTATTACATATTTGCAGTGTAACAGCAATTATTTACTTTTCTTCTGCATGTTTCTCAGAACTCTCAGATAAACAGGCTTCTGGATAAGAGATGCCATATCTCTATAGTTATATAGTTACAGATGGATGTGTCTATTAGTAAAACATCCACAATTAATGTATTCATTACCACAATGTCACTTCCAAACATTTGTATTTTTTAAATGAGTGTAGCGTAGTTTTGCTATATAAATCCAACACTTTCTAAATGCAAATAGGGACAAACTGATATGTGGCCCACGTGTGTGCCAATGGTCCACATGTCATAGTTCACCAGAGCAATAAGGGTTAATTGACTGCTTTGCTGGGCTAAACAGGCGCATGGTGCCATGTGTATATGCAGTGAATGCCCACATGTGGCTTTTAAGTTCCACTTGGTAAATAAATGTTTAGAACCCTTAGGGCCTTATGTAATACTGTAGCCTATGTGATGCAGACACAGGAGTGATTCCAGCATGTCTGCCCGTATTTTGAAATGGGCAATAATTTAAAAAACTAAACTGACCTGTCAGACTCACCAAAATCGCGACCGTGTCTAACTGCATCTCGCAGGTTATTACATAAGGCCCTTACGGTGTAATTCAATAAACCTGATATTTTTTCAGGCGAATAAAACATTAGATCCCATCTTATTCGCCCCCAAAAACATCTGTATTTGACAAGTTCACGGATCCTATGTGATAACCTCCCTTAGAGTGTAAGCTCTCACGAGCAGGGCCCTCTTCCCTCATGTGCTTCTCCTTCACTTACTTATTCTTTAATATACAACAGTACCCAACCCTTGGTTGCCGACACCATGCTGCTTATCTAAGTGTTATGCAGGAATGTATTAATCAATTATCTGTCCTGCATTGTTTGTGCTGTTAATAACGGTTTTCTTGTGTGCTCATTTGTTTTTGTATATTGTAAGGCGCTGCGGAACCCTTGTGGTGCCGTATAAATAAAGGATGATAATAATAGTAATAATAATAACGCTGCCACCTGGCGTGAACAGTTGCAGTGGCCCGGGTCCGACGCTGCCATCCCCCCTAACATACACACCCCTGCGGCTAATTGAATTCCCCCCTTTGACTTTAAAACAGTGGTTTATTCAAGGAATTAAGTATTTTTTTTTTTAAATAATTGTCATCTGTTATGAGATGGCAATAACAGAATAAGTTTTGTTGTAGACTAAGTACCAGCGCAATAGCAATTAGGTTACACGTGCACAAGTATGTGGCAATATCAAGGTTATTGGCTCTGGATTGCCTTTGTTGTATAGGGCAAACACCTGCTTTCACCATTCCAGGCACCCTGCAAACCAAATACAGGTGCCATCAGGGCAGTGATGGTGCCACCCCCTCACCAGTGGCACCGCTCTCACACTCCTAGTTACAGCCCTGACTGGGCACTGCAAATTTCCGATATGACCCGAAAACCAAATGTGGTCATAATACAATTATATAACACAATTGTAGTGCTTATCTGTAAAATATCAAACAGCAGAGGTTTCAATTAAATAAGTATATGGTTTAATTTAGGGGTGAGCGGGTTCGGATTTCTGAAATCCGAACCCCCCCGAGCCCCCCCGATCCGAGTCCGATCCGAGTCAGGCTCGACTTTTCCCGCCTGACTCGGATCTGAAATCGAGGCAAAACGTCATCATCCCGCCTTCCGAGTCTCGCGGGTTTTGGATCCTATATAAGGTACCCGCGTCGGCGCCATTTTCTCACTCGGCTGTGGACAGTGAAGAGGGAGGGTGGGAGTTAGGGCTGTGTAGTGTAGTGTAGTGTAGTGCTGCTGTTGTCCACTACTTCAAAGTCCATAGGGGCTGGCTGTGTTGTGCTGTGCTGCTGTTGTTAATAGGGGCTGTGTCCACTACTTCAAAGTCCATAGGGGCTGGCTGGACTGTGTTGTGCAGTCAGTTCTCCATAGGGGCTGTGTCCACTCCAAAGTCCTGTGCAGTGTCCCAGTCCTAAAGGAGTGCTGTAGTGTTGTCCAGGGGGTGCTCTGTCCATCAGGGGTGCTCCCCCCAAGTGCTAAAAAAATAATATATTTTCTGTGTTTGTGAATTGTGTGCGCAGTAGCCGCACGTGCATCAACAAAGTAGTGCCAAGCGTGCGCCTGTGTCATAAGTAAAGGGCCGGCTGGCTTGACCGTTAAAGGGTGCTGTAACCCCCGAAAGTACACTCCAGTCCAAACCAAAAAAAAATTATTTTCTGTGTTTGTGAATTGTGTGCGCAGTAGCCGCACGTGCATCAACAAAGTAGTGCCAAGCGTGCGCCTGTGTCATAAGTAAAGGGCCGGCTGGCTTGACCGTTAAGGGTGCTGTAACCCCCGAAAGTACACTCCAGTCCAAACCAAAAAAAAAATTATTTTCTGTGTTTGTGAATTGTGTGCGCAGTAGCCGCACGTGCATCAACAAAGTAGTGCCAAGCGTGCGCCTGTGTCATAAGTAAAGGGCCGGCTGGCTTGACCGTTAAGGGTGCTGTAACCCCCGAAAGTACACTCCAGTCCAAACCAAAAAAAAAATTATTTTCTGGGTTTGTGAATTGTGTGCGCAGTAGCCGCACGTGCATCAACAAAGTAGTGCCAAGCGTGCGCCTGTGTCATAAGTAAAGGGCCGGCTGGCTTGACCGTTAAGGGTGCTGTAACCCCCGAAAGTACACTCCAGTCCAAACCAAAAAAAAAATTATTTTCTGTGTTTGTGAATTGTGTGCGCAGTAGCCGCACGTGCATCAACAAAGTAGTGCCAAGCGTGCGCCTGTGTCATAAGTAAAGGGCCGGCTGGCTTGACCCATAAAGGGTGCTGTAACCCCCGAAAGTACACTCCAGTCCAAACCAAAAAAAATATTATTTTCTGTGTTTGTGAATTGTGTGCGCAGTAGCCGCACGTGCATCAACAAAGTAGTGCCAAACGTGCGCCTGTGTCATAAGTAAAGGGCCGGCTGGCTTGACCGTTAAGGGTGCTGTAACCCCCGAAAGTACACTCCAGTCCAAACCAAAAAAAAAATTATTTTCTGTGTTTGTGAATTGTGTGCGCAGTAGCCGCACGTGCATCAACAAAGTAGTGCCAAGCGTGCGCCTGTGTCATAAGTAAAGGGCCGGCTGGCTTGACCGTTAAGGGTGCTGTAACCCCCGAAAGTACACTCCAGTCCAAACCAAAAAAAAAATTATTTTCTGTGTTTGTGAATTGTGTGCGCAGTTGCCGCACGTGCATCAACAAAGTAGTGCCAAGCGTGCACCTGTGTCATAAGTAAAGGGCCGGCTGGCTTGACCGTTAAGGGTGCTGTAACCCCCGAAAGTACACTCCAGTCCAAACCAAAAAAATAATAATTTTCTGTGTTTGTGAATTGTGTGCGCAGTAGCCGCACGTGCATCAACAAAGTAGTGCCAAGCGTGCGCCTGTTTCATAAGTAAAGGGCCGGCTGGCTTGACCGTTAAAGGGTGCTGTAACCCCCAAAGTACACTCCAGTCCAAACCAAAAAAAAAATTATTTTCTGTGTTTGTGAATTGTGTGCGCAGTAGCCGCACGTGCATCAACAAAGTAGTGCCAAGCGTGCGCCTGTGTCATAAGTAAAGGGCCGGCTGGCTTGACCTTTAAAGGGTGCTGTAACCCCCGAAAGTACACTCCAGTCCAAACCAAAAAAAAATTATTTTCTGTGTTTGTGAATTGTGTGCGCAGTAGCCGCACGTGCATCAACAAAGTAGTGCCAAGCGTGCGCCTGTGTCATAAGTAAAAGGCCGGCTGGCTTGACCGTTAAAGGGTGCTGTAACCCCCAAAGTACACTCCAGTCCAAACCAAAAAAAAAATTATTTTCTGTGTTTGTGAATTGTGTGCGCAGTAGCCGCACGTGCATCAACAAAGTAGTGCCAAGCGTGCGCCTGTGTCATAAGTAAAGGGCCGGCTGGCTTGACCGTTAAGGGTGCTGTAACCCCCGAAAGTACACTCCAGTCCAAACCAAAAAAAAAATTATTTTCTGTGTTTGTGAATTGTGTGCGCAGTAGCCGCACGTGCATCAACAAAGTAGTGCCAAGCGTGCGCCTGTGTCATAAGTAAAGGGCCGGCTGGCTTGACCGTTAAGGGTGCTGTAACCCCCGAAAGTACACTCCAGTCCAAACCAAAAAAAAAATTATTTTCTGGGTTTGTGAATTGTGTGCGCAGTAGCCGCACGTGCATCAACAAAGTAGTGCCAAGCGTGCGCCTGTGTCATAAGTAAAGGGCCGGCTGGCTTGACCGTTAAGGGTGCTGTAACCCCCGAAAGTACACTCCAGTCCAAACCAAAAAAAAAATTATTTTCTGTGTTTGTGAATTGTGTGCGCAGTAGCCGCACGTGCATCAACAAAGTAGTGCCAAGCGTGCGCCTGTGTCATAAGTAAAGGGCCGGCTGGCTTGACCCATAAAGGGTGCTGTAACCCCCGAAAGTACACTCCAGTCCAAACCAAAAAAAATATTATTTTCTGTGTTTGTGAATTGTGTGCGCAGTAGCCGCACGTGCATCAACAAAGTAGTGCCAAACGTGCGCCTGTGTCAAAAGTAAAGGGCCGGCTGGCTTGACCGTTAAAGGGTGCTGTAACCCCCGAAAGTACACTCCAGTCCAAACCAAAAAAAAAATTATTTTCTGTGTTTGTGAATTGTGTGCGCAGTAGCCGCACGTGCATCAACAAAGTAGTGCCAAGCGTGCGCCTGTGTCATAAGTAAAGGGCCGGCTGGCTTGACCGTTAAGGGTGCTGTAACCCCCGAAAGTACACTCCAGTCCAAACCAAAAAAAAAATTATTTTCTGTGTTTGTGAATTGTGTGCGCAGTTGCCGCACGTGCATCAACAAAGTAGTGCCAAGCGTGCACCTGTGTCATAAGTAAAGGGCCGGCTGGCTTGACCGTTAAGGGTGCTGTAACCCCCGAAAGTACACTCCAGTCCAAACCAAAAAAAATATTATTTTCTGTGTTTGTGAATTGTGTGCGCAGTAGCCGCACGTGCATCAACAAAGTAGTGCCAAGCGTGCGCCTGTGTCATAAGTAAAGGGCCGGCTGGCTTGACCGGTAAAGGGTGCTGTAACCCCCAAAGTACACTCCAGTCCAAACCAAAAAAAAAATTATTTTCTCTGTTTGTGAATTGTGTGCGCAGTAGCCGCACGTGCATCAACAAAGTAGTGCCAAGCGTGCGCCTGTGTCATAAGTAAAGGGCCGGCTGGCTTGACCTTTAAAGGGTGCTGTAACCCCCGAAAGTACACTCCAGTCCAAACCAAAAAAAAATTATTTTCTGTGTTTGTGAATTGTGTGCGCAGTAGCCGCACGTGCATCAACAAAGTAGTGCCAAGCGTGCGCCTGTGTCATAAGTAAAGGGCCGGCTGGCTTGACCGTTAAGGGTGCTGTAACCCCCGAAAGTACACTCCAGTCCAAACCAAAAAAAAAATTATTTTCTGTGTTTGTGAATTGTGTGCGCAGTAGCCGCACGTGCATCAACAAAGTAGTGCCAAGCGTGCGCCTGTGTCATAAGTAAAGGGCCGGCTGGCTTGACCGTTAAGGGTGCTGTAACCCCCGAAAGTACACTCCAGTCCAAACCAAAAAAAAAAATTATTTTCTGGGTTTGTGAATTGTGTGCGCAGTAGCCGCACGTGCATCAACAAAGTAGTGCCAAGCGTGCGCCTGTGTCATAAGTAAAGGGCCGGCTGGCTTGACCGTTAAGGGTGCTGTAACCCCCGAAAGTACACTCCAGTCCAAACCAAAAAAAAAATTATTTTCTGTGTTTGTGAATTGTGTGCGCAGTAGCCGCACGTGCATCAACAAAGTAGTGCCAAGCGTGCGCCTGTGTCATAAGTAAAGGGCCGGCTGGCTTGACCCATAAAGGGTGCTGTAACCCCCGAAAGTACACTCCAGTCCAAACCAAAAAAAATATTATTTTCTGTGTTTGTGAATTGTGTGCGCAGTAGCCGCACGTGCATCAACAAAGTAGTGCCAAACGTGCGCCTGTGTCATAAGTAAAGGGCCGGCTGGCTTGACCGTTAAGGGTGCTGTAACCCCCGAAAGTACACTCCAGTCCAAACCAAAAAAAAAATTATTTTCTGTGTTTGTGAATTGTGTGCGCAGTAGCCGCACGTGCATCAACAAAGTAGTGCCAAGCGTGCGCCTGTGTCATAAGTAAAGGGCCGGCTGGCTTGACCGTTAAGGGTGCTGTAACCCCCGAAAGTACACTCCAGTCCAAACCAAAAAAAAAATTATTTTCTGTGTTTGTGAATTGTGTGCGCAGTTGCCGCACGTGCATCAACAAAGTAGTGCCAAGCGTGCACCTGTGTCATAAGTAAAGGGCCGGCTGGCTTGACCGTTAAGGGTGCTGTAACCCCCGAAAGTACACTCCAGTCCAAACCAAAAAAATAATAATTTTCTGTGTTTGTGAATTGTGTGCGCAGTAGCCGCACGTGCATCAACAAAGTAGTGCCAAGCGTGCGCCTGTTTCATAAGTAAAGGGCCGGCTGGCTTGACCGTTAAAGGGTGCTGTAACCCCCAAAGTACACTCCAGTCCAAACCAAAAAAAAAATTATTTTCTGTGTTTGTGAATTGTGTGCGCAGTAGCCGCACGTGCATCAACAAAGTAGTGCCAAGCGTGCGCCTGTGTCATAAGTAAAGGGCCGGCTGGCTTGACCTTTAAAGGGTGCTGTAACCCCCGAAAGTACACTCCAGTCCAAACCAAAAAAAAATTATTTTCTGTGTTTGTGAATTGTGTGCGCAGTAGCCGCACGTGCATCAACAAAGTAGTGCCAAGCGTGCGCCTGTGTCATAAGTAAAAGGCCGGCTGGCTTGACCGTTAAAGGGTGCTGTAACCCCCAAAGTACACTCCAGTCCAAACCAAAAAAAAAATTATTTTCTGTGTTTGTGAATTGTGTGCGCAGTAGCCGCACGTGCATCAACAAAGTAGTGCCAAGCGTGCGCCTGTGTCATAAGTAAAGGGCCGGCTGGCTTGACCGTTAAGGGTGCTGTAACCCCCGAAAGTACACTCCAGTCCAAACCAAAAAAAAAATTATTTTCTGTGTTTGTGAATTGTGTGCGCAGTAGCCGCACGTGCATCAACAAAGTAGTGCCAAGCGTGCGCCTGTGTCATAAGTAAAGGGCCGGCTGGCTTGACCGTTAAGGGTGCTGTAACCCCCGAAAGTACACTCCAGTCCAAACCAAAAAAAAAATTATTTTCTGGGTTTGTGAATTGTGTGCGCAGTAGCCGCACGTGCATCAACAAAGTAGTGCCAAGCGTGCGCCTGTGTCATAAGTAAAGGGCCGGCTGGCTTGACCGTTAAGGGTGCTGTAACCCCCGAAAGTACACTCCAGTCCAAACCAAAAAAAAAATTATTTTCTGTGTTTGTGAATTGTGTGCGCAGTAGCCGCACGTGCATCAACAAAGTAGTGCCAAGCGTGCGCCTGTGTCATAAGTAAAGGGCCGGCTGGCTTGACCCATAAAGGGTGCTGTAACCCCCGAAAGTACACTCCAGTCCAAACCAAAAAAAATATTATTTTCTGTGTTTGTGAATTGTGTGCGCAGTAGCCGCACGTGCATCAACAAAGTAGTGCCAAACGTGCGCCTGTGTCAAAAGTAAAGGGCCGGCTGGCTTGACCGTTAAAGGGTGCTGTAACCCCCGAAAGTACACTCCAGTCCAAACCAAAAAAAAAATTATTTTCTGTGTTTGTGAATTGTGTGCGCAGTAGCCGCACGTGCATCAACAAAGTAGTGCCAAGCGTGCGCCTGTGTCATAAGTAAAGGGCCGGCTGGCTTGACCGTTAAGGGTGCTGTAACCCCCGAAAGTACACTCCAGTCCAAACCAAAAAAAAAATTATTTTCTGTGTTTGTGAATTGTGTGCGCAGTTGCCGCACGTGCATCAACAAAGTAGTGCCAAGCGTGCACCTGTGTCATAAGTAAAGGGCCGGCTGGCTTGACCGTTAAGGGTGCTGTAACCCCCGAAAGTACACTCCAGTCCAAACCAAAAAAAATATTATTTTCTGTGTTTGTGAATTGTGTGCGCAGTAGCCGCACGTGCATCAACAAAGTAGTGCCAAGCGTGCGCCTGTGTCATAAGTAAAGGGCCGGCTGGCTTGACCGGTAAAGGGTGCTGTAACCCCCAAAGTACACTCCAGTCCAAACCAAAAAAAAAATTATTTTCTCTGTTTGTGAATTGTGTGCGCAGTAGCCGCACGTGCATCAACAAAGTAGTGCCAAGCGTGCGCCTGTGTCATAAGTAAAGGGCCGGCTGGCTTGACCTTTAAAGGGTGCTGTAACCCCCGAAAGTACACTCCAGTCCAAACCAAAAAAAAATTATTTTCTGTGTTTGTGAATTGTGTGCGCAGTAGCCGCACGTGCATCAACAAAGTAGTGCCAAGCGTGCGCCTGTGTCATAAGTAAAAGGCCGGCTGGCTTGACCGTTAAAGGGTGCTGTAACCCCCAAAGTACACTCCAGTCCAAACCAAAAAAAAAATTATTTTCTGTGTTTGTGAATTGTGTGCGCAGTAGCCGCACGTGCATCAACAAAGTAGTGCCAAGCGTGCGCCTGTGTCATAAGTAAAGGGCCGGCTGGCTTGACCGTTAAGGGTGCTGTAACCCCCGAAAGTACACTCCAGTCCAAACCAAAAAAAAAATTATTTTCTGTGTTTGTGAATTGTGTGCGCAGTAGCCGCACGTGCATCAACAAAGTAGTGCCAAGCGTGCACCTGTGTCATAAGTAAAGGGCCGGCTGGCTTGACCGTTAAGGGTGCTGTAACCCCCGAAAGTACACTCCAGTCCAAACCAAAAAAAAAATTATTTTCTGTGTTTGTGAATTGTGTGCGCAGTAGCCGCACGTGCATCAACAAAGTAGTGCCAAGCGTGCGCCTGTGTCATAAGTAAAGGGCCGGCTGGCTTGACCGTTAAAGGGTGCTGTAACCCCCAAAGTACACTCCAGTCCAAACCAAAAAAAAAAATATTTTCTGTGTTTGTGAATTGTGTGCGCAGTAGCCGCACGTGCATCAACAAAGTAGTGCCAAGCGTGCGCCTGTGTCATAAGTAAAGGGCCGGCTGGCTTGACCATTAAAGGGTGCTGTAACCCCCGAAAGTACACTCCAGTCCAAACCAAAAAAAAATTATTTTCTGTGTTTGTGAATTGTGTGCGCAGTAGCCGCACGTGCATCAACAAAGTAGTGCCAAGCGTGCGCCTGTGTCATAAGTAAAGGGCCGGCTGGCTTGACCGTTAAAGGGTGCTGTAACCCCCAAAGTACACTCCAGTCCAAACCAAAAAAAAAATTATTTTCTGTGTTTGTGAATTGTGTGCGCAGTAGCCGCACGTGCATCAACAAAGTAGTGCCAAGCATGCGCCTGTGTCATAAGTAAAGGGTCGGCTGGCTTGACCGTTAAAGGGTGCTGTAACCCCCAAAGTACACTCCAGTCTAAACCAAAAAAAAAATTATTTTCTGTGTTTGTGAATTGTGTGCGCAGTAGCCGCACGTGCATCAACAAAGTAGTGCCAAGCGTGCGCCTGTGTCATAAGTAAAGGGCCGGCTGGCTTGACCGTTAAAGGGTGCTGTAACCCCCGAAAGTACACTCCAGTCCAAACCAAAAAAAAATTATTTTCTGTGTTTGTGAATTGTGTGCGCAGTAGCCGCACGTGCATCAACAAAGTAGTGCCAAGCGTGCGCCTTTGTCATAAGTAAAAGGCCGGCTGGCTTGACCGTTAAAGGGTGCTGTAACCCCCAAAGTACACTCCAGTCCAAACCAAAAAAAAAATTATTTTCTGTGTTTGTGAATTGTGTGCGCAGTAGCCGCACGTGCATCAACAAAGTAGTGCCAAGCGTGCGCCTGTGTCATAAGTAAAGGGCCGGCTGGCTTGGCCGTTAAAGGGTGCTGTAACCCCCGAAAGTACACTCCAGTCCAAACCAAAAAAAAATTATTTTCTGTGTTTGTGAATTGTGTGCGCAGTAGCCGCACGTGCATCAACAAATTAGTGCCAAGCGTGCGCCTGTGTCATAAGTAAAGGGCCGGCTGGCTTGACCGTTAAAGGGTGCTGTAACCCCCAAAGTACACTCCAGTCCAAACCAAAAAAAAAAATATTTTCTGTGTTTGTGAATTGTGTGCGCAGTAGCCGCACGTGCATCAACAAAGTAGTGCCAAGCGTGCGCCTGTGTCATAAGTAAAGGGCCGGCTGGCTTGACCGTTAAAGGGTGCTGTAACCCCCGAAAGTACACTCTAGTCCAAACCAAAAAAAAATTATTTTCTGTGTTTGTGAATTGTGTGCGCAGTAGCCGCACGTGCATCAACAAAGTAGTGCCAAGCGTGCGCCTGTGTCATAAGTAAAGGGCCGGCTGGCTTGACCGTTAAAGGGTGCTGTAACCCCCGAAAGTACACTCCAGTCCAAACCAAAAAAAAATTATTTTCTGTGTTTGTGAATTGTGTGCGCAGTAGCCGCACGTGCATCAACAAAGTAGTGCCAAGCGTGCGCCTGTGTCATAAGTAAAGGGCCGGCTGGCTTGACCGTTAAAGGGTGCTGTAACCCCCAAAGTACACTCCAGTCCAAACCAAAAAAAAATTATTTTCTGTGTTTGTGAATTGTGTGCGCAGTAGCCGCACGTGCATCAACAAAGTAGTGCCAAGCGTGCGCCTGTGTCATAAGTAAAGGGCCGGCTGGCTTGACCGTTAAAGGGTGCTGTAACCCCCAAAGTACATTCCAGTCCAAACCAAAAAAAATATTATTTTCTGTGTTTGTGAATTGTGTGCGCAGTAGCCGCACGTGCATCAACAAAGTAGTGCCAAACGTGCGCCTGTGTCAAAAGTAAAGGGCCGGCTGGCTTGACCGTTAAAGGGTGCTGTAACCCCCGAAAGTACACTCCAGTCCAAACCAAAAAAAAAATTATTTTCTGTGTTTGTGAATTGTGTGCGCAGTAGCCGCACGTGCATCAACAAAGTAGTGCCAAGCGTGCGCCTGTGTCATAAGTAAAGGGCCGGCTGGCTTGACCGTTAAAGGGTGCTGTAACCCCCGAAAGTACACTCCAGTCCAAACCAAAAAAAAAATTATTTTCTGTGTTTGTGAATTGTGTGCGCAGTTGCCGCACGTGCATCAACAAAGTAGTGCCAAGCGTGCACCTGTGTCATAAGTAAAGGGCCGGCTGGCTTGACCGTTAAGGGTGCTGTAACCCCCGAAAGTACACTCCAGTCCAAACCAAAAAAAATATTATTTTCTGTGTTTGTGAATTGTGTGCGCAGTAGCCGCACGTGCATCAACAAAGTAGTGCCAAGCGTGCGCCTGTGTCATAAGTAAAGGGCCGGCTGGCTTGACCGGTAAAGGGTGCTGTAACCCCCAAAGTACACTCCAGTCCAAACCAAAAAAAAAATTATTTTCTGTGTTTGTGAATTGTGTGCGCAGTAGCCGCACGTGCATCAACAAAGTAGTGCCAAGCGTGCGCCTGTGTCATAAGTAAAGGGCCGGCTGGCTTGACCTTTAAAGGGTGCTGTAACCCCCGAAAGTACACTCCAGTCCAAACCAAAAAAAAATTATTTTCTGTGTTTGTGAATTGTGTGCGCAGTAGCCGCACGTGCATCAACAAAGTAGTGCCAAGCGTGCGCCTGTGTCATAAGTAAAAGGCCGGCTGGCTTGACCGTTAAAGGGTGCTGTAACCCCCAAAGTACACTCCAGTCCAAACCAAAAAAAAAATTATTTTCTGTGTTTGTGAATTGTGTGCGCAGTAGCCGCACGTGCATCAACAAAGTAGTGCCAAGCGTGCGCCTGTGTCATAAGTAAAGGGCCGGCTGGCTTGACCGTTAAGGGTGCTGTAACCCCCGAAAGTACACTCCAGTCCAAACCAAAAAAAAAATTATTTTCTGTGTTTGTGAATTGTGTGCGCAGTAGCCGCACGTGCATCAACAAAGTAGTGCCAAGCGTGCACCTGTGTCATAAGTAAAGGGCCGGCTGGCTTGACCGTTAAGGGTGCTGTAACCCCCGAAAGTACACTCCAGTCCAAACCAAAAAAAAAATTATTTTCTGTGTTTGTGAATTGTGTGCGCAGTAGCCGCACGTGCATCAACAAAGTAGTGCCAAGCGTGCGCCTGTGTCATAAGTAAAGGGCCGGCTGGCTTGACCGTTAAAGGGTGCTGTAACCCCCAAAGTACACTCCAGTCCAAACCAAAAAAAAAAATATTTTCTGTGTTTGTGAATTGTGTGCGCAGTAGCCGCACGTGCATCAACAAAGTAGTGCCAAGCGTGCGCCTGTGTCATAAGTAAAGGGCCGGCTGGCTTGACCATTAAAGGGTGCTGTAACCCCCGAAAGTACACTCCAGTCCAAACCAAAAAAAAATTATTTTCTGTGTTTGTGAATTGTGTGCGCAGTAGCCGCACGTGCATCAACAAAGTAGTGCCAAGCGTGCGCCTGTGTCATAAGTAAAGGGCCGGCTGGCTTGACCGTTAAAGGGTGCTGTAACCCCCAAAGTACACTCCAGTCCAAACCAAAAAAAAAATTATTTTCTGTGTTTGTGAATTGTGTGCGCAGTAGCCGCACGTGCATCAACAAAGTAGTGCCAAGCATGCGCCTGTGTCATAAGTAAAGGGTCGGCTGGCTTGACCGTTAAAGGGTGCTGTAACCCCCAAAGTACACTCCAGTCTAAACCAAAAAAAAAATTATTTTCTGTGTTTGTGAATTGTGTGCGCAGTAGCCGCACGTGCATCAACAAAGTAGTGCCAAGCGTGCGCCTGTGTCATAAGTAAAGGGCCGGCTGGCTTGACCGTTAAAGGGTGCTGTAACCCCCGAAAGTACACTCCAGTCCAAACCAAAAAAAAATTATTTTCTGTGTTTGTGAATTGTGTGCGCAGTAGCCGCACGTGCATCAACAAAGTAGTGCCAAGCGTGCGCCTGTGTCATAAGTAAAAGGCCGGCTGGCTTGACCGTTAAAGAGTGCTGTAACCCCCAAAGTACACTCCAGTCCAAACCAAAAAAAAAATTATTTTCTGTGTTTGTGAATTGTGTGCGCAGTAGCCGCACGTGCATCAACAAAGTAGTGCCAAGCGTGCGCCTGTGTCATAAGTAAAGGGCCGGCTGGCTTGGCCGTTAAAGGGTGCTGTAACCCCCGAAAGTACACTCCAGTCCAAACCAAAAAAAAATTATTTTCTGTGTTTGTGAATTGTGTGCGCAGTAGCCGCACGTGCATCAACAAATTAGTGCCAAGCGTGCGCCTGTGTCATAAGTAAAGGGCCGGCTGGCTTGACCGTTAAAGGGTGCTGTAACCCCCAAAGTACACTCCAGTCTAAACCAAAAAAAAAAATATTTTCTGTGTTTGTGAATTGTGTGCGCAGTAGCCGCACGTGCATCAACAAAGTAGTGCCAAGCGTGCGCCTGTGTCATAAGTAAAGGGCCGGCTGGCTTGACCGTTAAAGGGTGCTGTAACCCCCGAAAGTACACTCTAGTCCAAACCAAAAAAAAATTATTTTCTGTGTTTGTGAATTGTGTGCGCAGTAGCCGCACGTGCATCAACAAAGTAGTGCCAAGCGTGCGCCTGTGTCATAAGTAAAGGGCCGGCTGGCTTGACCGTTAAAGGGTGCTGTAACCCCCGAAAGTACACTCCAGTCCAAACCAAAAAAAAATTATTTTCTGTGTTTGTGAATTGTGTGCGCAGTAGCCGCACGTGCATCAACAAAGTAGTGCCAAGCGTGCGCCTGTGTCATAAGTAAAGGGCCGGCTGGCTTGACCGTTAAAGGGTGCTGTAACCCCCAAAGTACACTCCAGTCCAAACCAAAAAAAAATTATTTTCTGTGTTTGTGAATTGTGTGCGCAGTAGCCGCACGTGCATCAACAAAGTAGTGCCAAGCGTGCGCCTGTGTCATAAGTAAAGGGCCGGCTGGCTTGACCGTTAAAGGGTGCTGTAACCCCCAAAGTACATTCCAGTCCAAACCAAAAAAAAAATTATTTTCTGTGTTTGTGAATTGTGTGCGCAGTAGCCGCACGTGCATCAACAAAGTAGTGCCAAGCGTGCGCCTGTGTCATAAGTAAAGGGCCGGCTGGCTTGACCGTTAAAGGGTGCTGTAACCCCCAAAGTACACTCCAGTCCAAACCAAAAAAAAAATTATTTTCTGTGTTTGTGAATTGTGTGCGCAGTAGCCGCACGTGCATCAACAAAGTAGTGCCAAGCGTGCGCCTGTGTCATAAGTAAAAGGCCGGCTGGCTTGACCGTTAAAGGGTGCTGTAACCCCCGAAAGTACACTCCAGTCCAAACCAATAAAAAAAATTATTTTCTGTGTTTGTGAATTGTGTGCGCAGTAGCCGCACGTGCATCAACAAAGTAGTGCCAAGCGTGCGCCTGTGTCATAAGTAAAGGGCCGGCTGGCTTGACCGTTAAAGGGTGCTGTAACCCCCGAAAGTACACTCCAGTCCAAACCAAAAAAAAATTATTTTCTGTGTTTGTGAATTGTGTGCGCAGTAGCCGCACGTGCATCAACAAAGTAGTGCCAAGCGTGCGCCTGTGTCATAAGTAAAGGGCCGGCTGGCTTGACCGTTAAAGGGTGCTGTAACCCCCAAAGTACACTCCAGTCCAAACCAAAAAAAAAATTATTTTCTGTGTTTGTGAATTGTGTGCGCAGTAGCCGCACGTGCATCAACAAAGTAGTGCCAAGCGTGCGCCTGTGTCATAAGTAAAGGGCCGGCTGGCTTGACCGTTAAAGGGTGCTGTAACCCCCGAAAGTACACTCCAGTCCGAACCAAAAAAAATTATTTTCTGTGTTTGTGAATTGTGTGCGCAGTAGCCGCACGTGCATCAACAAAGTAGTGCCAAGCGTGCGCCTGTGTCATAAGTAAAGGGCCGGCTGGCTTGACCGTTAAGGGTGCTGTAACCCCCGAAAGTACACTCCAGTCCAAACCAAAAAAAAATTATTTTCTGTGTTTGTGAATTGTGTGCGCAGTAGCCGCACGTGCATCAACAAAGTAGTGCCAAGAGTGCGCCTGTGTCATAAGTAAAGGGCCGGCTGGCTTGACCGTTAAAGGGTGCTGTAACCCACAAAGTACACTCCAGTCCAAACCAAAAAAAAAATTATTTTCTGTGTTTAGCCGCACGTATATATCAAATCGATATAACATAAATGGAGGACCAAACTTTCTCCGATAAAAATAAAATAGAGAAAGATCAAGAACCACTTCCTCCTAGTGCTGAAGCTGCTGCCACTAGTCATGACATAGACGATAACATGCCATCAACGTCGTCTGCCAAGGCCGATGCCCAATGTCATAGTAGAGGGCACATACAATCCCAAATGGCAAAGTTCAGGAAAATGACCTTGAAAAAGACATTTAAATCAGCTGAAGAGAAACGTAAACTTGCCAATATGCCATTTACGACACGGAGTGGCAAGGAACGGCTAAGGTCGATCCCTAGTATGTTCATGACTAGTGGTTCAGCTTCACATGACGATGGAAGCCCTCCTCCCACTAAAAAAATCAAAAGAGTTAAGCTGGCAAAAGCACAGCGAAGAACTGTGCTTTCTAAGAAGATATCACAAATCCCCAAGGAGAGTCCAAGTGTGGTGGTGGTTGCGATGCCTGACCTTCCCAGCACTGGACAGGAAGAGGTGGCTCTTTCCACCATTTGCACGCCCCCTGCAAGTGCTGAAAGGAGCACCCACAGTCCACTTGCTGATATGCAAATTGAAGATGTCACTGTTGAAGTACAACAGGATGAGGATACTGGTGTAGCTGGCGCTGAGGAGGAAGTTGGCGAGGAGGATTCTGATGGTGATGTGGTTTGTTTAAATCAGGCTCCGGGGGAGACAGTTGTTGTCCGTGGGATGAAAAAGCCCATCACGGTCATGCCTGGGCAGAAGACCAAACATTCCACCTCTTTGGTCTGGCAATATTTCTATCCAAATCCGGACAACAACTGTCTTGCCATATGTACCATATGTAAAGGTGAAATAAGTAGGGGTAGGGACGTCAACCACCTAGGAACATCCTCCCTTATACGGCACCTGCAGCGCGTTCATAAAAAGTTACTGTCAAGTTCAGAAACTTTGGCTAAGACCGTAAGCAGTCCAGGGACACCTAAATCCCGTTGTCCTGTTGTATCCAAGCGCCTGCAAACCACACCGTCAACTCCCTCCTCGTCAATTTCCTCCTTAGTCAGGATCGGAAGTAGTCCTGCAGGCCATGTCACTGGCATGACTGACTCTCCTATCCGGGATTCCTCTGGAGGATCCTGCATTGCTATGCCTACTGCTGCCGCTGCTGCTGTTGCTGCTGCTGGGAGTCGTTCATCATCCCAGAGAGGAAGTAGGAACACCACTACTTTTACTAAACAATTGACCCTCCAACAGTCCTTAGCGAGGAGGATGAAGTACGACAGCAGTCATCCTGAAGCAAAACGTATAACTGAGGCCTTGACTGCTATGTTGGTGTTAGACGTGCGTCCGGTATCCGCCATTAGTGCAGTGGGATTTAGACAATTGATGGAGGTAGTGTGTCCCCGGTTCCAAATCCCGTCTAGATTCCACTTCACTAGGCAGGCGATACCGAGACTGTACAGAAACGTCAGAAAAAGTGTCCTCAGTGTCCTGAAAAATGCCGTTGTACACAATGTCCACTTAACCACGGACATGTGGACAAGTGGAACAGGGCAGACTAAGGACTATATGACTGTGACAGCCCACTGGGTAGATGTATCACCTTACGCAGCAACAGCAGCAGCGTCACCAGTAGCAGCATCTCAGAAACGCCAGCTCGTTACAAGGCAGGCTACGCTGTGTATCACCGGTTTCAGTAAGAGGCACACCGCCGACAACCTCTTAGAGAAACTGAGGGAAATCATCGCCCAGTGGCTTACCCCACTTAGACTCTCCTGGGGATTTGTGATATCTGACAACGCCACCAATATTGTGCGGGCATTACATCTGGGCAAATTCCAGCACGTCCCATGTTTTGCTCACACAATAAACTTGGTGGTGCAGAATTTTCTGAAAAGCGACAGGGGCGTGCAGGAGACGCTTTGGGTGGCCCGAAAAATTTCTGGCCACTTTCGCCATTCAGCGACTGCGTGCTGAAGACTGGAGCGCCAGCAAACACTCTTGAACCTGCCCCGCCATCACCTGAAGCAAGAGGTTGTGACGCGGTGGAACTCAGCCCTCTATATGCTTCAGAGGATGGAGGAGCAGCAAAAGGCCATACAAGCCTATACATCCACCTATGACATAGGCAAAGGAGGGGGTATGCACCTGACTCAAGCGCAGTGGAGAATGATTTCCGTGTTGTGCAAGGTTCTCCAGCCCTTCGAACTTGCCACACGTGAAGTCAGTTCAGACACAGCCAGCTTGAGTCAGGTCATTCCCCTCATCAGGCTTTTGCAGAAGCAGCTGGAGAAAGTGAAGGAGGAGCTAAGACGGAGCGATTCCGCTCGGCATGTGGGACTTGTGGATGAAGCCCTTCATTCGCTTTGCCAGGATTCCAGGGTGGTCAATCTGTTGAAATCAGACCACTACATTTTGGCCACCGTGCTTGATCCTAGGTTTAAAGCCTATGTAGTGTCTCTCTTTCCGGCCGACACAAGCCTGCAGAGGTGCAAAGACCTGCTGGTGAACACACTGTCAGCTGAAGCGGAACGTGACACGTCAACGGCTCCTTCTTCATTTTCTCCCGCAACTGGGGCTGCCAGGAAAAAACGTAGGTATCCTAAGCAACCCGCTGGCGGTGATGCAGGGCAGGCAGGACCAAGTTTGGACATCTGGTCCGGACTGAAGGACCTGGCAACAATTTCTGACATGTCTACTGTCACTGCATATGATACTGTCACCATTGACAGAATGGTGGAGGATTACATCGGTGACAGCATCCAAGTAGGCATGTCAGACAGTCCATACCTGTACTGGCAGGAAAAAGAGGCAATTTGGAGGCCCCTGTACAAGCTGGCTCTATTTTACCTGAGTTGCCCCCCCTCCAGTGTGTACTCCGAAAGAGTGTTTAGTGCAGCCGGGAACCTTGTCAGCGAAAGGCGTAGGAGGTTGCTTCCACAGAATGTGGAGAAGATGATGTTCATCAAAATGAATTATCAGCTCTTCCAGGGAGACCAGCCTCCAGAAGGTACAGAGGGACCTGTGGTGGTGGATTCAAGTGGGGACGAGTTAATACTTTGTGAGGATGAGGATGTACACACTGAAGAGGGTGAGGAATCGGTGGATGAGGAGGATGAGGATGACATCTTGCCTCCGTAGAGCCAGTTTGTGCAGGGACACATTAATTGCCAGCTTGTTTTGTGGGGGCCCAAACGAACCAATCATTTCAGCCACAGTTGTGTGGCAGACCCTGGCGCTGAAATGATTGATTTGTTAAAGTGTGCATGTCCTGTTTATACAACATAAGGGTGGGTGGGAGGGCCCAAGGACAATTCCATCTTGCACTTCTTTTTTTTCTTTGCATTATGTACAGTTTGGGGCCTAGTTTTTCTAACTGCCATCCTGTCTGCCACTGCAGTGTCACTCCTAGATGGGTCACGTGTTTGTGCCGCCCACTCGTGTCGCTTAGCATAGTCATCCAGCTACCTCGGTGCAACCTTTTGGACATGAAAACACTATTGTGAGGTGTGAGGTGTTCAGAATAGACTGGAAATGAGTGGAAATTAAGGTTATTGAGGTTAATAATAGCATAGGAGCAGAGAAACCAACAAATTCTGTGATTTCAGCTGTTTTTATGCTTTTTAAAAAAAAAATACAGATCCAAAACACAAAACCCAGAACCCAAAACACGGAAGGGTGGTTTTGGCAAAACCAATCCAGATCCAAAACACGAAGAAAGATCCAGATCCAAAACCAAAACACAAAACACAAAAAGTGGCCGGTGCACACCCCTAGTTTAATTAGCATAACTGGCAAATATTAACATGAATCCTAAAACAAAGAACTAATTCCTATGTTAGTTGAACACAAACTGTCATGTGTGTGATAATTATGCCCCTTGTATTGTAAGTAATAGTCCTTAGGACAGTATAGTATTAGGCTTAGTCTGTGCTTCCCGTCACTGCATTACAGTAACCTCTGTATATGGAAGCTCTTCATGCGGATTCTAAATGCTGCTTGTTTAATTGCGTAATCTGGGTAATAAAGACAAGCTAGTTCAGCTATTCTGTAGTGTTTATTCTTTAACGTGTAGCTTGCAAACATGTCACTGCTTCTCTGGCTTCTCACTACACAGTAACCACAACACATGTTGCCGGGTAATTAATATTGGCATTCTAATCACATTGTGCTGCTGTGGATGCTGTATTACCTGACTATACAGTACTAATACTCTCACACACTGATATATGTATGTAATGGGCGGAATGGGCAGATTTACAATGACTGATTTAATTGTTAACACTACATCCATACAGTATATCATATAAGAGATCTCACTGTCAGTATGCCTTTACCCCATACTACTACACTGGTGTGGGTAAGGTAGGGTACACATTTAACGATGTGTACCCAGCCGACCTATCGTGCGACGGGACCCAGCGGGGGTCCTGGCATCGGCAAATGCATACACACTTGCCGATGTCAGGAGCGACAGTGGGGGGCCATGCTGCATTCGGCAGTATGACCCTCACTGACGATGTCGCCCGTCGGGCCTGCGATGTCACTGAAGATGTGCAGGAGGGCACACCGTCAGTGACATTGAGGGTACACACTAGACATTTAGTCCGATCCAGCCGGATTGGACGATATCTCGTCAGTACCCGGCATAACTCTCTATGAAACACCTGTCAATTGCTAACGGTAACAGGGTTCCTGCACTTGTGTGACTGGGGACCGCTGATGGACAGCTTCTGTAACCGTGTAAAAACTGCATGGGGATCTGAAGCACAGTGGCAGAACTAGAGGTGAGGTGTGTGTGTATGTGGGGGGGGGGGGGGAGCACCAATGCCCCTATACCTCACCTTAAAATGTAGAATCATACGGGCCCATGGGTGTCCTGCACTGCACACCCTGCACCCAGGACTGACCACTGTGCTTCTCGCGTGGTGCCAACTTGTTAGTGATGTATTTTTTAAAAAAATGGCATCAAACATGAGTTATCAAAGACTCTGGAACAGGACCAAGTCTTCGCTCACATCTGCGCATGCGCCATCTTTCAGAATTTATCACCAGAAAGATGGCGCCAGGGGAGAAGTATAGGGAGCTGGACCACCGCTGCATTAGGTATGGGGGCAGGGGCACGTTTCATTGTGGGGGGGGGCACCTCACATGGGCGCCCCAGTTATTTATACGCCCCTGTCGGGTGTCAAGTCTAAGATGCACAGCTCTTTCTGCTACAAACTTTAGCATGCAAAGTCCTGTCAGACGTGGTGTCTGTGTCCACCAACTGCCTGTTACCTTTTGTGTCAAGTGTTCCCACACCTCTTAGATTGTAAGCTCATATGGACAGGTCCTTCATTGTACAGTATTTGTCATTGTCATCTGTTTGTAATATGATGACATCAATGTACAGCACTACATCCGGTAATATAAATATAATATACAGAGCATATCTGGTTTCAAGTCTAATAACAGTAACAGTATTTGGTGCCAATTGTAATATGCAGTCATCTCTTATGCCATGTTCAACATGCATGTTCTCTTATGGCATGTTCAATGTCACTTTTAATACTCAGATCCGACATCTAATATAAAGGGCCATCTCTAATGTCAAGTCTTATATGCAGAGTCTTATAAGCTACTACAGTAAGAATAAAATGCAATTTGACTTTACAGACCTGAGATTGTATATATGCTGGCAGAGGTCTAGATGGCAACAGGAAGATTAGCAGTGTGTGAGGTAGGGTCAGCTCACCCACAACTGTGCGAACGGTTCCGATGTTACTTTATGGTACCGATGTTTTCGCTGACTTGCGGATGCATGTCATGGGAAGTGGGCAGCTTTATACAGTGATGTGTGTCTTGGTATAGTGCTGCTGTTGCTGCGCCATTGCATTCTATAGCATATTTTCTCAGCTAGCGGGTGTGTGCGAACGCAGCCGTGCGATCCGTGCTGACTCAGGCCCACAGCCAGATGCACCGATATATCTGCATGTTAGATTGGCATCAGCTGTGCTGCAGGGCCGACTTGATACAGATGTGTATGTATACATCTTTCCTCCGTGCGCTAAAAGTTGCTGTAAACTTAACACGTGAGTGTTGTGCGACTTGGTAGCGCCGAGCGTCTTTTAGTGTGACTTTTACCTTCAAATGTGCCTTAGTATTCCAGGTGAGTAACTTTGTTGAAAACAGTTTTGCGCCATCTCATTTAATTGTTGCTCTGCAATGTTCATGTCTGAATTTATTCTAAGCACCCTCATGTATGGCAACACTGGGTCCCCGTTCTTAAGTGCAGGTGGATGGTGGCTATGGGCACTTAAAATCATATTACATTTGTTGGATTTTTTTTTATAAAGGGTTGTTTCAAGACCACCAAACGAAGAGTACACCTATACATCCAAGAAAGGAATGTTTTCTCTATGGGCATGACAGGTAAAATGGATAGGTGTATCTAATGGTTCAAGTCAGCAACTAATAAGCATGTGTACTACATAAGTTCCCAAAGTAGGTAAGGACCACATAAACACAGCATGATTAGAGAAACACATTACCATACAAAACACTGATTAAACTAGTAAGGCACACACACACACTAACGTGCTGGTCCATAACAAAAACACACCTATGTACTAAAGTACCGCAGGATGCAGTCATATCGTCGACAGTAACAATGTGAAACTTTTATAGTTATTATGTTGACACGTGAAATCCTAACATTCAAAGAATGTTGATATTAGGGTCAGGCTGTGAGATGGGAAGGTTAGCATTATGCACTAGGACAGGGGTGGGGAACCTTTTTATTGCCGAGGGCCATTTTGATATATGTAACTTTAATTGAGGTACGGTGCAGGCCATGCCATATCCATGTGATATCACACGGGGGGGGGGTCACAATCGCCGGTGATTACAGCAATGCCCGGAGCATTGGAGCTGTCGTGTGACCATCTGAAGCAGCCTAAGGACGCTCCAGGCGGCACTGTTGCACAGATTCTGGCTGCAGGGCACCATTCTAGGCACCCTGCTAGCCAGATGAGGCTACCAGAAAATAGCTCAGAGGACCAGACCAAATGATTCTGTGTAACGGCCCCCGAGCCTGAGGTTCCCCATCCCTGCACTAGGAGGAGGTTAGGGTTAGGCTACGTAGAGGGGGGTTTGGGTTAGGCACTAGGGGGAAGATTAGAGGTAGGGATTAGGGATGGGGCGTATACTCACTGGAACGCTGCTCGTCAGATGGCTCCACCGGAAGTGACCGTCACATGACCGATGGGACCCTGAAGACACTGCTGGAGCCCTGCTGCTGTCAGGACCAGGTTAAGTGACCACTGGGCCACTATCATGTCGACATTTCATCAGTGTCGACATGATGGCTGTCGACATGGTCAGTGTCAACTTGCTGCAAGTCGACATCATGACCATGTCAACCATATGGTTCTTTTTATCATAACTGCATTTATACATTTTATAAATCTAGAAATTGTCTTCATACCACCTACATTTAAGGTGGGTACACACTAGACGATATCTTGAGCGATTTGACCGATTCTGACGCATCGGAATGACAAATCGTTCAAATCGTGCAGTGTGTACCCACTATCACGATGCCGATGCGCGCTCCAGTAGGTCGTCTGTCGCATCCTCAGATCTTTTGTACATGCAGAAAGATCTGAGTATGTCACTATCGAATGCAGCATGACCTACGCTAAACTCCCCCACACCACCACCATCGCTGCCCATCATCGACAAGTGTGTATGCGCTTGCCGATGCCGGGTCCGTAGCCAATGATGTCGTGCTGGCTACACATTGTCTAATGTGTACCCAGCTTTATTTTATCAAGTGAGCGTTTTATTATGCCAATAGATAACAGATTAAACCATTTCTATTTTCTATTTTATTACCAATTGAATAATTATAAGAAGTAAAAGTGTGCTTATTTTTTAGCGAATAAACAACAAAAAATACGATTGCATGAAATGTAAACTTTCCCCCAGATATGACCTGCAGCAATAAACTTAAGATGAACTTTATCAAATTACCAGTCTCATCATAAAACATAACAAGGTTTGTAAACCAGTAGCACCAGCCTAGCCACCAGTCTGATGTGTGAAGCTGTCTCCCACATTAGAAGTGGTTTCATGCCACTGTACACACGCCTATTAATAGAAAACATTTCATACAATATATCTAGCACTAACAAAAATTACGTTGTCCTATAATATGATTAAAGTACAGTACTTTCTTTTTGCTTGTCGTACTTCAGCTTCAAAAGATGCTCCATTACTTTTATTCAGGGCAGTAACTAGCTATAGGCGACCGGTGCCGCCACACAGAGCGTGGTGCTCCGTGGGGGCTCCACCGACCAGCCACAGTCCATGTATCTGGCTAACAGGGTGCCTAGAACGGCACTCTGCAGCCGGTATTGCAGATGTAGTGCTGCCTGGCGCGTCCTCTGTATGCTCCAAACGGCAGACTTGAGCCATAACAGCCCTCGGAAGCATCCTGAGCAGGGCCGTAACTAGGATAGTGCGACCAGTGCCATGGCACAGGGCACCACAGGGCAGGGGGCGCTGTTTGGGACTGTCAGTTTTCTGTTTATTATCATTCTCACTTGTAGCTCCCTCTTATTTCATCCCCAGCATCTCCTGGCCTCCCCTATCTCTTCCCTGGCACTTCCCCATGAGGCCATTCCCCATTTTTGGGTGCGTTATGTCCCTATTTAAAAAAATGGGAGGGCGCCAATGCTCTTTCTGGAAAAAGGCACCAAAAAGTATAGTTACGTCTCTGATCCTGAGGATGCACCAGGCAGCGCTGTTGTTCCGGTCGATTGTGGCCCCGCCCCCCGTGCATGACACCTTGAAGTCATGCGCTGATGGGGGTGTGGCCGTCACCAGGCGCCGCAACTCGAAGTTATGGCGCTGCTTTCATTAGAATGTCAATACTTCTGCACCTAACACTTTTTTCTTGCACTAGCTGTCAATTCCACTGTAGAACGAATGATCCACAATCAAATATAGTAAAACCAATTATTTTTGTTTTCGAAGAGTTTACCCAATTTACAAAGTTTTCAATCTTAGGTGAATCATTAAGGGATATAGGGGTCTATTCATAAAAAAAACATGGTGGCCCCAATTAATATATGTATCCGTCTTGCCGCTAGTTGCTGGGGCAGATATAAGATGACTGAATCAATTCAACGTTGCTCTGGTGCAGGGACAGCTGCTTTGTAAACCAGATGTCTCTACAATCTCTAATACGCCAATTATGCTGCTATATAGTAGCACCGCGATTCTACATTACTGGATCTCACCCGGCAGTGTTAGTGTGCATGCGTACAGAGCCAGCCGACGAGGGAAGAGGGATCCCAATGAAACTCTCTTCACAACCCGGACTCCTTCGTATAGGAAGCAGAGGGACTTCCAGAATGAACGGCATTTGAAGATGGCGGCCATTACCATAATGGAATTCAGAAAATTCTGTATTTTTGGAGTTTAATGAATTGGGAAGTGAGGAGGGAACCATGGCCCTGATTCAGAGCCGGACGCTCTGACCAGAGCTCGCTCTGAATCAGGGCCCACCTCCATAATTATGGAGCGTCCTCCTGGACGCTCGTATAGCTGTGGGTCACCACCCACAGCCTATACAAGCGTGCAGGTTGATGGTCACGATGGTCTTGACCATCGCGACCATCGCCACTGCGAGCCGGAGCCTGCGGTTGAGTTTCTCAACCGCAAGGCCCGGAGTGATTTTGGCTCTATCAGAGCCAAAATCACTCCCACTGACATCACTAGTGATGTCAGTGGGCCGGCTTCTGATGGTAGGCGTTCCCTTGGGAACGCCCCCGTCTGGGAGGCACGCCCCCGGCACGCCCACCAAAGGGGGCGTGCTGTCGATCAACATCGACAGCACGCCCCCTTTGATCAGACACAACGAGCGAAGGAAAGTCCTTCGCTCGTCGCGTCTCGCGCATGCGCACGACGGAGCTCCCTCCGTCGTGCGCATGCGCAGTGCACACCATCGACCCACTTGCGAGCGGACAGCTGCTCGCGAGTGGGTCTGAATCAAGCCCTATGTTCCACTTTGGGGATGATTGGTAATCAGGGAAATGTCCTGCGTTACCTCTTTAATGAGTGGGGTCAGCATTTAAAGTTTTACAAATGTAGGTGAAAATTGTTTTTTTTTAATCTAATTTCAAGAATAAAGAATATTTACTAAGATAGACTATGCATAAAGATACACAGATTGCTTGCTGTAATTGGTGCAGTTCCCTGGCAGTGAGGTGTTATGTATTGTGCATTCCCTTTTTATTCAGCTGTGTAAACTACTGTCCTGAAGAATTTTGCACATTAACTGATTAGTCCCCTGATAAGTTATTAATGCTGGGTACGATGGTGCGATCCAGTGAAAGTGCAATTTGATGCAACGATACATCGATCGAACCATACACACTGCACAATCCGGCGTACGACAGCGCAATGCATGGTTAAATTCTGCATGTAACTGCACCGTGCCGTTCACGGCATTATCCCATCTACCGTGCAGAACAGCAGATGGGACGACCATCGTGAATGACGACTATACAATGTGTATGATAATTCATTCCTATTTGCATTGGAACGATATATCGTACTATACATCGTTTAGTGTGTACCCAGCTTAGAACTAAAGTATATATTTGTAAATGTTACAGTGTTTTATTATTAGACAAGTTTTATTTTAGTTTCAGTAGCACGCTTGACAACTTTCTCCCCTCCAGGAGAGTTTCCAGAGGAGAGATACATGAGATAACAGTGTAGGTGGATCCAGGAACTTTGTGTCATTAGGCTCCGTTCCACGTGGCACAATACCACAAATCACGGGATCATAAAGAAAAACTGCATAATTTACGGCCTGATTCAGAGTTGGACGCTAGTGCTTTCACAATTGCAAAATTTTCAGAGTCGCGGTAATATGCAAATGCTGGTTTCAGCCTCCCATTGTGTACTTATGTGCACCGGACAGTGCAAGCCCTGAAATGCCCACTTTCAATGCCCGTGGACAGTGCAAATCTACCAGTGACCTCAAACACTCTCACGCCACACAGTACGCCTTGAGTACACCTCAGCCCCTGAAGCTGTGGGTGCGTCTGACCTGCCTCAGCCCCTGACGCTGTGGGTGCGTCTGACCTGCCTCAGCCCCTGACGCTGTGGGTGCGTCTGACCTGCCTCAGCCCCTGACACTGTGGGTGCGTCTGACCTGCTTCAGCCCCTGACACTGTGGGTGCGTCTGACCTGCCTCAGCCCCTGATGCTGTGGGTGCGTCTGACCTGCCTCAGCCCCTGACGCTGTGGGTGCGTCTGACCTGCCTCAGCCCCTGACGCTGTGGGTGCGTCTGACCTGCCTCAGCCCCTGACACTGTGGGTGCGTCTGACCTGCTTCAGCCCCTGACACTGTGGGTGCGTCTGACCTGCCTCAGCCCCTGAAGCCTTGTGTGCGTCTGACCTGCCTCAGCCCCTGACGCTGTGGGTGAGTCTGACCTGCCTCAGCCCCTGACACTGTGGGTGCGTCTGACCTGCCTCAGCCCCTGACGCTGTGGGTGCGTCTGACCTGCCTCAGCCCCTGACCCTGTGCGTGTGTCTGACCTGCCTCCGCCCCTGACGCTGAGGGTGTGTCTGACCTGCCTCAGCTCCTGACCCTGTGCGTGTGTCTGACCTGCCTCCGCCCCTGATGCTGTGGGTGTGTCTGACCTGCCTCAGCCCCTGACGCTGTGGGTGCGTCTGACCTGCCTCAGCCCCTGACCCTGTGCGTGTTTCTGACCTGCCTCCGCCCCTGATGCTGTGGGCGCATCTGACCTGCCTCAGCCCCTGACGCTGTGGGTGCGTCTGACCTGCCTCAGCCCCTGACACTGTGGGTGCGTCTGACCTGCCTCAGCCCCTGACACCATGGGTGCATCTGACCTGCCTCAGCCCCTGACGCCGTGGGTGCGTCTGACCTGCCTCAGCCCCTGATGCCATGTGTGCGTCTGACCTGCCTCAGCCCCTGACGCTGTGCATGCGTCTGACCTGCCTCAGCCCCTGACCCTGTGCGTGTGTCTGACCTGCCTCCGCCCCTGGCGCTGTGGGTGAGTCTGACCTGCCTCAGCCCCTGATGCTGTGGGTGAGTCTGACCTGCCTCCGCCCCTGACGCTGTGGGTGAGTCTGACCTGCCTCAGCCCCTGACACTGTGGGTGCGTCTGACCTATCTCAGCCCCTGACGCTGAGGGTGCGTCTGAAACGAGACACTGGAGCCCCTGCACCCCATAGCTGTATGGGTGTGTCGTGGGGTTGTGGAGCAATGCAGTGCCTTCAATCCACCACTGCAACACTGTTGAACAGGAAATCATGTTGTCTTAGTTAAAACTGAGGTTGCGTTCGAGTCCCTGAACCCCAACACTTGTGGGTGCGTCTGAAACTAGATTAGTGCGGATGGTATAAAAAAAAACAAATAGAGAAAAGAATCTAAAGTGATCCATGATTACAAAATAATATTTGCTGTGGTGGGATTTGAACCATGGTAATGTAAAACCACTGCGCTACCACTAGGCCAAGAAGAATTCCACATCCATTTACTGAATCCTTGTGCACTCCACCCACCCGCTGCAGTTAGGGAGGGTCGCATTGAGGGAAGCACAATAATAATGATAATAATAATAAAAATATGTCTTCCTTTCAAAATAATATACTAGTAAATGTAAACACATAACCCCATCCTTAGTGAATAATAATTCATCCTGTCTTATTGAAAGCTGTGTGTGAGTCTTGTTAATGTATCGGTTATACTGTCATAAGAACACAGCAGTTACACTACTGTTGTGTCCCGAGCATTAAAAAGATTACAGTATTAAAAAGATTGGTTGTGCGAACATGCAACATGCAAATACACTGCGTGAACGTGATTGGCCCGCATGTCAGGGATATCCATCCACTTCTACTGTATGGTATTCAGTAGTACAAATTTAATCAGTGGAGTACTCGCCACCCAGCGGTTAAGTGGTGTATTACATGCAGTGGAATCTCTTACGTTGTAGAACGCAACGGTGCGCCACAGTACATCCATCACCAACGTTCCAGAAACCTGAATGTCACGCTATGAGTAACAAACTACAGTAGCTGGGCCCATCTGTATGAGTTATGGCCCTGGCGTTTACTTCAAGACACCTCCCAGTAACGTCCCAGGAATGCCCATGGCTTTCAGTTGCCAGCTCAAACAGAGGAGATCCCGTATGGAACAGTGGTCTCTGTGTGTAGACTCGGTGGTATGCATGCTCTGTAACATGCTTGCCGACATTTTATCACTCCTCCCTGTAAGATACCCGGAGAGTAGACGCAGATGGCCACTTTGGGGGGCGGAGCCAGGCTCCTGTTTCATTAGGCCCCATCCCCATTATGGCAAACTGGTGCGAATCGCGGGACTATGAGGAGGGGGCGGAGCTAAATGACATGGTTTCATTTAGCCCTAACCCCTTTATACAGGGCCGCAATAACTAGCAATTATGCCGGGATTCCCGGCAACTAACTCGGGAGAGGGATGCGGGAGATCCAGACACTCTTCCGGGAGGCTATCCAAATATTTGGGAGCCTCACGCAACTTTTGGGAGAGTAGGTATGTTAGCTCTGTAGGGGTTTCCCGGACTTTTCGGTCAACTGTGCAAACATCAACACTCCGTCTACCTCTGAATCAGGGACTTAGTAAGGAAATTAGAAATACAATATTAATACTTATGATCTATGGCCGGTTATCTGGTCATCATCATGCTGTCATGATGATGGGCCTAATTTTATGCGAAGGCCTGGAGCTGTAGTGCCATCTGTCCCATTGTTAATCTGAACCTGAGCTGATGCAAATGAATCACTTCTCACTGTGATGTCACTCTGCCTGCAGCAAATGGGCAAAGAGAAAAGTCCCTCAATTGTATAAGGAGAGTGAAAATCATATTGCCCGGCGGACATGGGGGATTTAAAAGTCCCCTCGGACTATAGTAAATAAATAAGGACTGTGTAGAAAATGAGCCTGAAAGATTTGAACCCAAATAGAGGTTCAGTCATGAACTAATTTTATTCTATGGGTAAAGTTATAGTTTAAATGAGCTGTAACAAAGCCCCATCTGAAAATGAAAATGTGCAATTTCACATTTAATTGGATCAGTTTCTCATTAATTTAGCATTGAAATATAGTTTTTGCATAAGCTTTCATTGCTGTATATATAATGAATCCGTGTCAATTAAATGGCTCATATTTCATAAACAAGGTCAGTTACTATATGAATAGAACTGCCAATAGAACTGCCTATGAAGCTTAATTTTGTTCCTATAACAAAACAAACAAAATACAGTGCAGCAACAATAATACAACATAGGAAGCAATTACAAAAGTAGTGTAGTAAATGGACACTATATAAACCTGCACAAGTGGGAATTGCAGGTGCCAAAAATCATGCTTTTTAGATCAGACTATCCGTACTGTAAGATAAGAAAACACTTTTGTACTGCCATGTCTAGCACGGTACAGGCAATAATATTGGCTCTGTTTGCAGTGGGATAAGTTGACGACGTATGTACATATGCAGAGTATGCCTCAACCAATCAGCAATTAGCTTTTATCTGTGTTAGAAAGGGAGGCTAAAACAGGCAGGATAAAGTCTGAGGACCTTGAGGGCTGGTTAGCATTGACTAGTCGTGGCCTATGGATCATAGCCGTAACTAGACTTTTTGGTGCCCTGTGCCAGAAAGAGCATTGACGACCCCCCTCATTTTTCAGAGGGACATAAAGCACCCAAAAAAGGGGAATGGCCCCAATGGGAAGGGCCAGGGAAGAGATAGGAGAAGCCAGGAGATGCTGGGGATAAAAGAAGAGGAAGCTACAAGTGAGAATGATAATAAACAGACATTTGACAGGCCCAAACAGTGCCCCCTGACCTGTGGTGCCCTGTGCGATGGCACCAGCCACACTACCCTAGCTACGGCCCTGCTATGGGCTAAGGGTGAGATGCAGCCTTTGGGCTGTGGAAGCAGCCTTGAGGGCTGGTCTGCCTTGGCTAGTTGTGGCCTAAGGGCCGAGGGTAAGATGCAGCCTTTGGGCTGTGGGAGCAGCATTGAGGGCTGGTCTGCCTTGGCTAGTTGTGACCTGAAGGCAGAGGGTAAGATGCAGCCTTTGGGCTGATGAGTATCTGAGTGTGCACAAAGACGTGGAGATGTTACCAATGTCGCCGAGTTGATACTGGAGGTGGTGTGCCGAATTGCACACTTAGGACGCTGAGTTGCGACCAGTCCCGCTGGGTTGACACTGGTGGTGGTGCGCCGGATTGCGAACCTGGGATGCTGAGTTGCGATCAGTGCCACCGGGTTGACACTGGCGGCGGTGCGGCGGATTGCGCACTTGGGGCGCTGAGTTGCGACTAGTGCCGCTGGGTTGACACTGACGTTGGTACAATCGATTGCGCACCCTTGATGCAGAGATGCAGCTGGCATCGCCGGGTTGATGCAAGCCGGCGGATGTTGACAGGCGCTTCAGGGTAAGGAAGCGCACCGCACCGCCTAGATTACACAAGCAGCATGAGCAGGTGGAATACGGACTGAGCCTCCTGGATGGAACAAACGGTAGCGGACAAACACAGCAGAACTGGACTCTGGAACTTGACTGATGAACAGGAGACTGGAACAACCAGAAGCACGAGTAACTCTATCACTGGCATGGAGTGAAGGGCTGGCTGGCATTTAACAGAAACATGGCCCAACCAGAGCAAGCCTCCCTTATTGACAGACTAGTGTGCACTTGGGCTGTGCACAGACAGGAGAATCAATTAGTGTGCACCTGATGCTGCACACAGACAGGCAGTAATTAGCGCAGTGCCTCAGTAGCAACTAAGGCTGGAAACTGCAAACAATAAGATTTGCTTAACTGCAGATCATAACAATCTGCCAAAGTTAGACAATTATAGTATGTGTCTGATGGGTTCTATGGTTTAAAGTAAATTTGTCAGACATATTTCAAGAGGGTTAGTCAGTAAAATCAGGAGTCTTCCAGGAATTTTGGGAGAGTAGGCAAGTACAGTATGACGTATTGTACCGGCAGCTATGGAGGAATAATACAAGAGAAATAATACAATTTTATTATGTACTGTGCACAAGCTAGTGGAGAAGAAACCCTAACTGTTTAATGCCAAATAAGATTCATATTCTATGTATATAAATACACAAAGCAGGGTTTTATAAACAATACATACATAGGATGTGAATTTACTGGGAGTGGGGAAACATTATTTTTTTTCCATACATAAGTTAAGACCTATTCCATTAATATTAATGCAAAGTAAAACTCACTTATCTTAATATTAATTAGATAGTAATTCACTGAACTGGAATGCATTATTATTTATAATTAATAAGGCTCAGGAGAAGCTCCATAAAAATAAATCAACCACCTAGACTCTATTTGTAGCTAGAATACTCAGTCTATTTCGACTCCGGGCGACTGGTATGAACTTACGCCCCAGATTTATGTTAATTAATTGAACTTATCAGACAAATAATACATGGAAAAATGTGCATAGCTAAATATTGGCATATGTATTAGAAGTTGCCTGCAAACAGCTAGGCAACCACTATGTTGTTTCTGTAGTAATCTACTTTAAGAGCAAATACTTGAATTGTTTCAAATTTTGGGTGGTGCCAAGTCCTTCACTTTGCCAGGGGCTCCTGTGCTCCTACATACAGCACTGTCTAGTGCATAGGACTCTTGGCTAACAAGCAAAATGGCTTCTGGGTGAAGTGTTGCCAGGGTCAGGTCTGGATTTGTGAAAAAGCCACATACTGTAGGCCCGAGGCTAGTTGTAGTAGCAATGGTCTGCTCACCTTGCACATTATATGATGTTCTTTCTTATTTTCTGACTATTTCCCAGTCTGATTTCATATACAGAAATTGCTAGCTAATGAGAGATAAAGATCTTGATGCAGAATCTGACTCTCAGGCATGCGTCAGTTCCCCAGATGAGATAGTCCTTTTCTCAGTTTGGTGGTTGTTAGATCCTCCATGGAAATTTATGTTAATTTCACAAGCAAAATATTTACACCTGTTTCATTTATCTCACTGAAATGCTTATACATTTAATTAAAAGTGTTTATAATGTTTTTTTGTTTTGTTTTTAACAAAGATTCGATGAAATATTATTCTTCTAAATCTACACAACCACCTACATGCGCTCTCTCTTCCAGCCCAAGCCCTGGGGGTTACTCCATGCAGACCTTTATTATCAGGGCTCTGCCTCCTCCAGTTCTTCTCACATCCATGACCCCAAAAATGGGGGAATGGGGATAGTGTGAGTGGGAGAACCAATCACAAGCATCCACCAAAAGATGATGTCGGGTCAGTGGCTTGCCTGTTGACGTTGCCATTTTAAAATAGAGCAACTCAGTTAGCAGATATAGGAGGAAAGGAAAGTGTAACATGTAGGGAGAAGTGCGGCAAGATTTAGGGGTCTATTTACTAAGCAGTTTTAGGAGAAGTGAAAAGTGAAGAGTGAAAAGTGATAAGGTGCCAGCCAATCAGCTCCCAACTGTCATTTTTCAAACACAGCCTGTGAGATGGCAGTTAGGAGCTGATTGGCTGGTACCTTATCACTTTTCACTCTTCA
Source organism: Taudactylus pleione (assembly GCA_031769625.1). Classification (NCBI taxonomy): domain Eukaryota; kingdom Metazoa; phylum Chordata; class Amphibia; order Anura; family Myobatrachidae; genus Taudactylus; species Taudactylus pleione. The sequence continues at coordinate 13,871,943 of JAUIMM010000042.1, forward strand.
CTTTTCACTTCTCCTAACACTGCTTAGTAAATAGACCCCTGAAAGTTTTAAATGGATAGATTAAGAAATTAATAAATTATTCCTAATAAAACCAACTAAGTACAAAATCATGAAAATAAATCCAGTACTGAAGGAGCAATACTTTTTAGCAACTTTGGGACTGCGGTTATAGGAAATATTTAGTCTTATCAAATGCAAAGAGATGCATTTCACCTTCCTCCTAGAAATAATAATATATTTAGATAGCACTTTTCTCCAAAAGGACTCAATGGTTGCTGGAAACTGATTACAGTAGAGGTCCTGCCAAAGTACCAGTGGAGAAGTAGCAGAACTGAAAGCTAAGGGGTTATACAAAAGTAAACAACCCCCTTTAGCAAGTTAGTCTGATAGGCTGAGCTGGGGTCTTAGATTTACCTTTACTACCAAACCAAGATGTAAGAGTTGTCATTATATTATTTTTGCAAGCATAGCACTGTCACAATGAAGAACGGTAACCAGACATATATTTTATTGGTGTAGAACCTTTTATATCTCTTGTCCGTTGTGCACCTTCAGTTGTTTCCTCTGTGTGTGATATATTGCATGCCATATTCAGTACCTGAGTTCAGCTACTAGGAGCAGAGGTCACTCAGATGTCCCCAGATGCAGGCAAAGTGGCCTCCTGGTTGTGCAGCAAGTGACACAGTTATTCCATTTGCAGGTCATTTAACAAATAGAATTGTGCGAAAGACCTTTCTCTTACACTTTCCTCTACATACAGTGCAGTTACAGACACATAAGTGCACAACATCACACAATGGTGAAAGAATTGGCACCAGGCATCTGCAGTTCTACTGTCATGTATGACCCGTTGTATCTCACAAAAGGTTTGTGCTTTATACAGAAACAGAGGGAAATACTATAGGGTTAAAGTGCTTAGAGAAATTTGTCACATAATGAGGATAGATACTTAATAGCAAGTATAGTGTTGTGATGACTGTAACAACAGGTCAATAGGGTATAGAATGAAACAAATATGTTTTGAGACAAAGTTTAGTGCACACATTACCATATACCAACAAATAAAGCTTTTAAATAAATGTTGTGTTACCCTAGTGATGGCTTATTATGGCTCTGTCATTATTACATACCCCGGTCTGCTGCAAATGACACATCAATGGCATAAAACCCAATTACTTATAAGTGTATATTTTATAGTACTTCAAAAAGACAATTTCACTTCTCGTTTTACTGTAGATGTATCCACAAAGGCAATTTTTTTTAATAAATAGCATATTGTCAGTAAGACACTGCCAGATTGGAGTAGTTCTGAAAGCCACGTCACATATTTCTAGCTGCAAATTATGTACGCGCCTCCAGCAGGTCCTCTCACCCAGAGTTAGCCTGCTGATGAGGTTAGCTCTCCCGATGATGTTCATAAAGCATCTCCTGCTTCCAGCTGGGGCTTAACTTTCAAAGTAAATACAAGATTATCTGACCTTCTCCCAGCGAGAAGCAAATGCTATCAGTATAATATCCACAAATAATTTATTTCACAAACACGGTTTGGAGGCACATATTTACCAGCCTCCAATTAGGAGTACATTTGGCACTTGCTTACATTTAAAACACTCTATTTGTTTAAATAAAACACACCATAGATTCCAGGTATAGGTGCAAGTTTTATATGATGTGTCTAGATGCAAGGCATCAGAAGTGGCACAACGGTATTTCGGAGCTATACTAGCACCTTTATCATTAAAGGCAATATGAAAGTATTAATTAGGCCCAAGTGAATACAAATATCCCTTTTACAAGGTCAAATGGGAATCTATGTGAACACGCGATTGCGCAGTCACACCCTCTGCTCCGTCTCTAAACCCGCACCACGTCCCCCGCTGGAAGAGGCAGCCAGCTTGTCTGCATGTATGCTATATAGTAACAGTATCTGGGAGAGGAATTCAGATGCTTTCAGCCAATCAGAAGCGGTCTGCGTATGCCAGCTTCACCAGTTCGCACATTGCACCAGGGGTAAAGCATGAGCCACCCTCTGGCAGGTGCATATTCATCTTCCTTATAGGCATCATGGGCCACATCATGTGTAAACACTCACTTACTATACACTGGTCACCCTTCTACGCCCTACTTAAACCCCGCTCCACCTGTCTTAAGGAAAGGGCTCAAGCTTTATATGATGTGCCTGGATGCAAAGCAGCAAAATGCGACTAAGTCAGCATGGGAATGGGGGCCTGATTCAGAGCCGCTCGTAAGCGGCAGTACGCTCGTTCCGAGCGATGTTCGCCCATCTGCGCATGCATACGGTTTACGCGAACCAGTCAGTGCGGCCGAAAATCATTTGTTCGCTATATAGCGAATGCCTGCTATTTTGAATGACATGAGGAGGCGTATGTGGGTGGTAACAGGGGAAGGTGCTTGAAAACGGGGAGTGGAGATCAGAACGCAGGCGTGCTTAAAGGTCAAAACGTGCGTTTTATGGGTGTGCATAATTAATACAGCAGCATCATTGACCACGTCACTGGGTTATTTTATAGCCAGAACTGCTCACAAATTTGTGGTAGCAAAAACCAACCCCAAGAATAGCGAGCAGTTCATACCCTGGTCGATGTACTCGATTAATCTAATAAATAGCGGACATGACGTAGGATGCGAGCGGCCAGGGGGAGTATTTTTCCAAAAAACGACCGCAAGTTTGGTTAGCTCGTTCAGACCTAGAGGCGTGAACAGACCGCAAAGAGCGAACGGTTCATTTGAATAGCCACCCCTATTTTCTGGACGAGCGAGCGCTAATTGCGTCCGGCTCTGAATCAGGCCCTGAATGCGTAACTATTTTTGCTGAGCATACGCAGTGGATAAAAAACATAATTTGCAGGGGGATAAAAAAAGTGCAAACTGTGGGCCTGATTCAGAGGCGCACACAAAAAGCGAGCGCTCGCTCTGAATCAGGGCGGCCGCTTTTTTTTTTGACCCGGCCTCCTGATCGCTCGCTAAGCTCTGGGTGACCACCCACAGCTTTTGCGAGCGGCCAGGTGATGGTCGCGACCATCGGGCTTGCAACGAGACCCCCGCAGGAAGCTCACTACTGACATCACTGGTGATGTCAGTAGCGCCGCCCACAAACGGCAGACGTTCCTTCAGGAACGCCTCCGTTTGTCAAGCCACCCCCCCTCCCACAAAACGGGGCGAGCTGTCAATCAACATCGACAGCCGCCCCGTTTGTAGTGAGCCCCGGAGCGAGTGAATTTCTCACTTGCTCCGGGACTCGCGCACGCACATTGCGCACGCCGCGCATGCGTAATGCCCCACCATCGCCCCGCTTGCGAGCGGGTCTGAATCAGGCACTGTATTTGATTCCAACTCTTCATTAACTCCCAAGTCTCCAAGACAGGAGAAATACTATACACAAGCTGCAGTTGGGTGAATTTATACAGAGTAGGATTTGCATGGTGACTTTAAGAGCCGTATATCACAACTCATTCTGACAATGCCTTAATGCTGTGGGATATGGCTTCAGCTATATGGAATGAAGGACGGTGCAAGTTGCCCGTTTCCCAGCTTACTTTTAAATACAGGTGCATTGGAAACTCAGGGTGAGGAATTACCTCCTATGAGAATTAACTAGCATTGCCCAAATCAGGAATTAGCTCCAGTGAGATCTCATTAGCATTGTGCTATAATCAGGATTTACCTCCCACGAGTTCTCACCAGCATTGTCAATACAGCTGCTTTTTCAATTAATAACAAACAGTTTTGCTGACCTCAGTACTCTAACCATATTGTACGCAATATTAAACTCAGATTAGAGGTCGTTACAGCTCAGGGCCTGATTCAGAGCCGCTCGTAAGCGGCTGCTCATTCACTCCGAGCGATGTTCGCACAACTGCGCATGCGTATGGGTCGTAATGCGCATGCGCCAACCAGTCATTGCGGTTGGAAATCGAGCACTCGCAAAATAGCGAGTGCCTGCTAATTTGAGTGACAGGATGAGGCGTTTGTGGGTGGTAACAGGGGAAGGTGCTTGAAAACGGGGAGTGGAGATCCGAACGCAGGCGTGCCAAACGGTCAAAACGGGCGTTTTAAGGGTGTGCATAATTAACAAAGCAGAGTCATCGACCATGTCACTTGGTTGTTTCTTAGCCTGAACTGTTCGCATGATTGCGGTAGGAAAATCCTACCACAAGCACTGCGAGCAGTTCAGACACCTTTCGATGTACTCGATTATCCAAATAAATAGCGGAGATGACGTAGGATGCGAGCGGCCAGGGGGCGTCTTTACAAAATAGCGAGCGCATGTTTCATTCGCTCGCTCAGACATAGGGGCATCAACAGACCGCAAAGAGCGAGCGTTCAATTTAAATAGCCGGCCCCTTTTTCTGAACGAGCGAGCGCAAATAGCGTCCGGCTCTGAATCAGGCCCTCAGTCAGTAGAATTATTTTACTGTACATCACTGAACCTCAATAACCAAACAGCAGTTAGCTTTTATCAGTCTATAAAAAGATGTTGCTGTGGTTGTGAACATTTTGCACCTAAATTGTATATACCTACTTCCCTGATCTGGTCTCTGGGAGATGAGGGTAGGTCCAGGTGTGTCGAGGGGGTGTGGTGCTATGAATAGCTTTATTCTGGCCCTGCCCCTGCAACTATGATACAATTCAAAGCAAATCGTGATATCAGGTTCCCCACTCATTTCACCTGAAAACTAGGTACACATTAGATGATGTGTACACAGCACAACATCACTGGCGATGGCACCGGCATGCGCCAGGTGTGTATGCAGGGTCCGGCGGGGAGAAGGACATGTCATGCTGCATCTGCAGCATGGCATCGTTAGCGCCATCCCCTGTCAGCCGTGCAGCAGCCGACAGGCGATGACGCTAGCGACCCATAATAGCGTGCATTCAGATGTGTCCACATACATCTATCCTCCATGCGCTACAAGTCGCAACACACTTAACGCAGGAGCTCTGTGTGCCTCGGTAGCGCTGAGCGTCTTTCGTGCAAATTTTTACCTTCAAATGCGTCCTATTCAGACAGTGATGCGAATACATAGCACAAGCAGCTTCTGCTGATTAAAATAATATGCAGCATGTCTATGTTCTCTGTAAACAGTGCTACCAAGTCTTGTCCTGGCATGGCGCAATTAGAAGGGCTGTTTAACCCGCTAGATGTATGAGGACACATCTGTATCATAAGTATACACTAGAGCAGGGCATGACAAATTTTTCTAAAACCTAGGAGCCAGGACGAAAGTGTAGGAGCCAGACCCCCCATTCCACCGAGGCAGCATTACTGAGCACCTATGCCCCTGACAACCAACCCCCATGGCCACACAACTAATGGGGTACCCTAGGTAAACCACCCTCCCACAGCCACATTACTGAGCAGCTAACACCCCTCTCCAGGCAACCAACCCCCAGAAAGACCACCCCTCCGCAGCCAAAAAACCCCGGGCAAGCAAAGCCACCGCCAGCAGTGGCCAAACCAGAGAGTGGTGGGCCAGATGCAAGAATATGCTTTGGGCACCCCTATGCAGTGCCCCCAGTAGTGGTCCCCCTATGCAATGCCCCCAGTAGTAGTCCCCCCTATGCAGTGCCCCCAGTAGTAATCCCCCCTATGCAGTGCCCCCAGTAGCAGTCCCCCTATGCAGTGCCTCCAGTAGTAGTCCCCACTATGCATTGCCCTTAGTAGCGCCCCCCTATACAGTGCCCTAGTAACACCCCCCCTTATACAGTGTCCCCAGTAGCGGTCACCCCCCCTATGCAGTGCCCCCAGTAGCGGCCACCCTCCCTATGCAGTGCCCCCAGTAGTGGTCCCCATATACAGTGCTCCCAGTAGTGGCCCCTTATGTAGTGCCCCTTTAATCAGTGCCCCGTGCCCCCAGTAGTAGTCCCCCCTATGCAGTGACCCCAGTAGTAGACCCCAGTAGTAGTCCCCACTCTGCATTTCCCCTAGTAGCTGCCCCACCCTGTACAGTGCCCCAGTAGTGGTCCCCCCATACAGTGTCCCCAACAGCGGCCACCCATAACCTATGCAGTGCCCCCATAGTAGCGCCCACCCAAACTATGCAGTGCCCCCACAGTGTCCCTAGTAATGGCCATCCTCCCCCTATGCAGTGCCCCCAGTAATGGCCACCCCCCCCTATGCAGTGCCCCTTAAAAAAAAAAAACAACGCAACTTACCTGATCCACGCTCCTGCCGACGACCTCCGCTGTCCGCTCCTCCAGGCCCACTCTGCACTATGGGAGAGACGTCATGACGTCTCTCCCATCACCTGCTGCGGGGTGAGCCGGAAGGTGGAGCTCATGAGTGAGCTCCTGCCCGGCTCACTCTGTGAACGACGCAGCAGCCAATGAGAGTATGTCTGACTCTCATCGGCTGCTATTACAAATATCCAGCCGCCGCTGGCGGCTGTGTGTTTGTTACTCTATAGTGTGGACCGCTCTCGCGGTCTGCAGTACAGGGCCTAGGGGTTGCTGAAAATATGGTTGCCAGGCAGTCAAATCTGGTCACCAGGCAGCCAAATCTGGTCGCCATGGCGACCTGGCCCTCGGGTTTTGGGGTTGCTGAAAATCTGGTCGCCAGGCAGCCAAATCTGGTCGCCATGGCGACCTGGCCCTCGGGTTCTGTCCTGCACTAGAGGATGTACCCGATATGTCGCTCCGATCAGACGACATATCATCAGTGTGTATCCAGCAGAAGAGTGCCGGGATGTGGAAAGGTTGGCCACTGAGAGAGTGGGCAGGTATGACAATGCACTCTTAGGGCCCTATGTATTAATAATCACAGAACTGCAGCAATTATCAAGTATCTGTTTAGTGTCGGATATGTTCATTCTTAATGAAAATATCCTCGCTATGTACTAAGTGAAACCCGCAGGGAAAATGGTGGCAATAATCAATGTTCCTGTGAGTTACTTTCCCAGCATTTTATAGAAGTCCTTAACAATTTGTGAAAGACCCCTCCGAGGGAATCTGACACTGCGCATGCCCCCTGTATCCGCCACTAGCCCGAGGCTGCAGAACAAGAATCGAAGATCTCTCTCCTGCTTCTAAGTCTCCATAGGCTTAAAGCGGTTTACACCATCTGTAGATGATGGTGATTATACGGTGATTATATGACAAAAAGCTTTTTAAATAGGCCCCTAAGTAAGTAGGAGATTTATCAAACCTTGGAGAGAGATAAAGTGGATGGAGATAAAGTACCAACTAATCAGCTCCTAAATGTCAGTTTACAGGCTGTTTGTAAAATGACAGTTAGGAGCTGATTGATTGGTACTCTATCTCTCTCCAAGCCTTGAGACATCTACACCTGAGTACTAATATGTCCAAATTAAAACCATATGGAAATAATATTTTTACTTCTATAACACAGGCCCGGATTTACCGCTAGACAACCTATGCGGATGCCTAGGGCCCGGCGGGTCCCAAGGGGCCCGTGGCCGGGCCCTCCGGTATCTGGCCCTGGAGAGAAACCTGCATTTTGAGCTGCTGCTGCTTTCACAGGACTGCAATAGGACACAGCAGCAGCCAGCAGCCCTGCCCTACCAGGTTGTGGGGAGGGGGGGGTGGAGTGCAGGACAGGGCCGGCCCTAGGCAGGGTATGCGGTCCTCTGAGAACACCCCCATCCCTATTCAGGAGCACTGCTCCGTGAGGTCGACGTGATGTCATCAAGTCACGTCGCAATTATACTTACTGGGAGGCGGAGCTCGAGGATCCATGCAGGACAGGCCCGCGGACCCGGCCAGCAGGTAAGTTTGCTGGAGCTAGCAGGGAGGGGAGAAATGTACTGTGCTATGCTGTGAGAGGTGAGGTAAGGGGAGGGGAGAGAGGTCTGAGCTGTGAGGGTACTGTGCTGAGAGGGTAGAGGGGTCAGTAATGTGAGGAAGAGGGGGTCTGTTTTGTGATGGGTGGGAGGGGTCTGTGCTAAGGGGAGAGAGGTCTGTGATGTGTGGAAAGAGGGGGTCTGTACTGAGAGGGGAGAAGGGTCAGTGATGTGAGTAAAGAGGGGGTTTGTGCTATGAGAGGAGGGGGGTCTGTGCTGAGAGGCGAGGGGGGTCTGTGCTGAGTGGGGAGTGGGGTCTGTGCTGTAGAGAAAGAGGGGGTTTGTGCTGTGTTGGGAGAGGGGTCAGTGAAGTGAATAAAAAGGGGGTCTGTGTTTTGAGGAGGGGGGTACTGTGTTGAGAGGGGTCAGTGATGTAGAGAAAGAGGGGATTTGTGCTGTGAGGGGAGGAGGGTTCTGTGCTGAAAGGGGTCAGGGTTAGGCTGCGAGGGGGAGGGTTAGGTTTAGGCTGTGGGGGGGAGGGTTAGGTTTAGCTTGTGGGGAGGGAGGGTTAGGGGTAGTGTTAGGATACTTACCGGCAGGTATCGGTTTCCTAACCTTGTTGGGAAGCACATCCCGTGCACAACTCATACATATATGGCCGACGTTTCAAGGCCGGAGCAGACCTTTTCTTCAGGGTGCTGTACACGAGCATGAATCAGAAATTTAAATATTGTGCTATGGATTGTTTGAGGGGGGGGGGGGGCAAAACTGGTATCTTGCCTAGGGCCCCATGAGGTCTAAATTCGGCTCTGCTATAACAGCATAGCTAAACCTAGGAATAAACATGTTAATATCTTCTATTTTAATGGTTTAAGGTTTCCTTACTCTCAGTCTTGTCAGCCTCCTTACAGTCACTGCCTTGAGGAAACCATTCATCAGATTCAATTAACAAGTGACACAGATAAAATCAAGTATTTGATGTGTTAATAGAATTTATACAAGAACAAAATGATGAACATCAGTGACGGTGATAGAAATGGCCAATCAGAAAATGTGGATTTAAACAGAATACCCAGTTAGTATGGTACAATAACCTGTATAGCCCTAAACATTAACACAGTAAAAAGGAATAAATATATATTTATAATAAAAACATTTTAGTTCATATATGAAACAATCTCTGTGAATAATTATCCGTCATATTTGTGCCTGTCTTAGAACAGCGACTATATAATAGAGTGGACGGCAGCAATGTAGCTACGTTGAAGGTACAAATATACTCATGAGCTTCAGTCTTGCTCTTATTATAAGGGGCTTATTTAATAAATGATGCTGTTTTTTTAAGACAATCAACAAGGAGGCTGACAATAGGAGAAGAGCTAGAGGGGAAGAGGAATACTTTCTCTCCATTTGATCCTGCTGTTCAGTCAACCCACTCATCAATAAGAGACTGCAGTAGTGGATGCAAGGACTTGTATTAGTGTGTAATTCTAGCTGCAGAAAATGTTGGTGGGGGGAATGGAGGAAATGGAATGACCAGGGCCGGCCCTAGCCAATTTGATGTCCTAGGCAAGATTTTGGCGTGCCACCTAGCACCGCCACAAGTTCCACCTCTAACCCAGCACCCCACTCCCAGCAGCACCGATCATAGCAGCAGCCAGCAACACCCATCATATTCACCCGCAGCACCCCTCACCCAGCAGCACAGATCACAGCTGCAGTACCCATCACCCCTCACCCGGCCAGCACACATCACCTCTCACAGAAGTCAGCTCATCACCCCTCACTCATGCTGAGCTGACATAGTAAAAAACTCACTCTTAAGAGCTGCCGCCCCTGCAGTTGTTTCCCCAGCTCCTAGTCATTCCTGTGCATGGTGGCTGGCAAATACATTGCCCCCACAGGAAAAATACACTGCCCCAAACAGGGAAAAATTCAAACATATTGTCCGTCGTCCATTATCCACTGACAGAGGCCCCCATTAAACAATGAAGCATAACCTCTTTAGCGCTCGCTGAAGGGGTTATGCCTCCCTTTCTGGTTTTAACAAACAACGGAAACATAAGATTATGTGATGCTGACTGTTTGTCAATCATCACTCTAGAGCGATGCGTTCCCCATTACTGGCAATGGAGACCCGGCGGTGCCTTTCCGGCTTCAGCGAAGCCTTCCACGTGCTGCCGGGTCCCCGTGTCATGCACATGTGCAGACAGAACGTTGTGCATGTGTATTACACTGGCCCACCAGTGAGCGGAGAACCCCGCCAATGAGGAGGACTTCGTGGGACCTCGCTAGAGGAGTAACTATTGATAAATACCAGTGGCATTTTCATTTGTATCAGTGATACTAAATGAAAATTGCCGCTGGTATTTTCGTTTGTTTATAAATGTGGCTCAGAGTGTTGTTATATTTGGTAGGAAAGCCGGACAAAAGTGGATATATATATATATATACGCACACACACATACACACACATATACTATATATAATATATATATTTATATATGTAATATATATATATATATATATACAGTCAGGTACATAAATATTGGGACATTGACAGAATTTTCATATTTTGGCCTCTATTCACCACCACAATGGCTTTGAAATTAAACAAACAAGATGTGCTTTAACTGCAGACTTTCAGATTTAATTTGAGGGTAATTACATCCAAATCAGGTGAACGATGTAGGAATTACAACGGTTTCTATATGTGCCTCCCACTTTTTAAGGGGCCAAAAGTAATGGGACAAACTAAATAATCCTAAATCTAACTTTCACTTTTTAATACTTTATTGCAAATCCTTTGCAGGCAATTACAGCCGGAAGTCTGGAACGCATAGACATCACCAGACGCTGGGTTTCATCCCTGGTGATGCTCTGCCAGGCCTCTACTGCAAATGTCTTCAGTTCCTGCTTGTTCTTGGGGCATTTTCCCTTCAGTTTTGTCTTCATCAAGTGAAATGCATGCTCAATCGGATTCAGGTCAAGGGATTGACTTGGCCATTGCATAACATTCCACTTTTTAGCCTTAAAAAACTCTTTGCTTGCTTTTGCAGTATGCTTTGGGTCATTGTCCAACTGCACTGTGAAGCGCCGTCCAATGAGTTCTGAAGCATTTGACTGAATATGAGCATATAATATTGCCCAAAACACTTCAGAATTCATTCTGCTGCTTTTGTCAGCAGTCACATCATCAATAAATACAAGGGAACCAGTTCCATTGGCAGCCATACATGCCTACGCCATGACACTGCCACCACCATGCTTCACTGATGAGGTGGTATGTTTTGGAACATGAGCAGTTCCTTTCCTTCTCCATACTCTTCTCTTCCCATCACTCTGGTACAAGTTGATCTTTGTCTCATCTGTCCATAGGATGTTGTTCCAGAACTGTAATGGCTTTTTTAGATATTGTTTGGCAAACTCTAATCTGGTTTTCCTGTTTTTGAGGCTCACAAATGGTTTACATCTTGTGGTGAACCCTCTATATTCACTCTTGTGAAGTTTTCTCTTGATTGTTGACTTTGACACATACAGACCTACCTCCTGGAGAGTGTTCTTGATTTGGCCAACTGTTGTGAAGGGGTTTTTCTTCACCAGGGAATAATTCTTCTGTCATCCACCACAGTTGTTTTCCGTGGTCTTCCGGGTCTTTTGGTGTTGCTGAGCTCTCCGGTGCGTTCTTTCTTTTTAAGAATGTTCCAAACAGTTGATTTGGCCACACCTAATGTTTTTGCTATCTCTCTTATGGGTTTGTTTTGATTTTTCAGCCTAATGATGGCTTGCTTAACTGATAGTGACAGCTCTTTGGATCTCATATTGAGAGTCGACAGCAACTGATTCCAAATGCAAATGTCACACCTAGAATCAACTCCAGACCTTTTACCTGCTTAATTGATAATGAAATAACGAGGGAATAGCCCACACCTGTCCATGAAATAGCTTTTGCGTTGATAGTCCCATTACTTTTGGCCCCTTAAAAAGTGTGAGGCACATATAGAAACCGTTGTAATTCCTACACCGTTCACCTGATTTGGATGTAATTACCCTCAAATTAAATCTGAAAGTCTGCAGTTAAAGCACATCCTGTTTGTTTAATTTCAAAGCCATTGTGGTGATGAATAGAGGACAAAATATGAAAATTCTGTCAATGTCCCAATATTTATGCACCTGACTGTATATGTATATATATACAGGTTGAGTCTCCCATATCCAAATATTCCAAAATACGGAATATTCCGAATTACGGAATAATTTTGGCATGACTGAGGTAATAAAACCTTTGATTTTTGATGGTTCAATGTACACAAACTTTGTCTAAGGCACAAATTATTAAAAATATGGTATAAAATTACCTTCAGGCTGTGTGTATAGGGTGTAAATGAAACATAAATTTATTTCATGTATGTACACAAACTTTGCTTGAGCCACAAAATTATTGAAAATATTGTATAAATGAGCTGCAGGCTATGTGTATAAGGTGCATATAACACATATATGCATTCTGTGTGTATATTGGGGTCCCATTCCCAAGATATTTCATTATGATATGCAATTATTCCAAAATACGGAATATTCCATTATCCAAAATACCCCTGGTCCCAAGCATTTTGGATATGGGAGACTCAACCTGTATATATATATATACACACACACTCATAGCATCCAGTTCACCATGTGGGGTGCTCTATTTAGAGACAGCAAAGTCCAAAGCATAAGGAAGAGAGAATAAGCACTCACCATTCAGTAGAAGGAATCTTTAATAACTCACATATATAGCATGATGAAATCGACGTTTCGGTCCTACCAGGACCTTTGTCAAGATAGAGACAATCGCCACAAAGCTACCACCAACAAGACACACAGAACACTATCCCCTGTGCCTGCTGATATAGCCACATCAATTAGTAAGCTCCACACTGTCAATCAACAATGAGTGAACATAAGGAAACTACTATAACATACACTGCATCAGAACACTATAGGAATACTTACAACACTATATTGTGCGAAGCAGACATGCCGCTAGTGCAGCATCAGCCGCTAGCATGTTATTAGTCAACAAAACAAATACAGTTCATGCCTGCATCGCGTCAGAACCGGAAGTAGCATGCGCTCCACCAAGTGGAACGCACCAGCCCCGGAAGTGACGCGACAGGTCATCGCCAGCCACACGCTTAAGCAGTTGCTAGGTAACACAACATAACACTAAGCCAGTAATGTACTATATGGCCTATCATAGATAATCACAACTACAATTAGCATGGGGACAATCCCCTCATAAGAAACACACTACACAGAAAGAATAAGATCAATCAGATAGATCGCATAGATAATTACTAAGTAACGTGGCACAGCAGCAAACCCATATCAGAGTGAACTGTAAATCGAGGATGTTCACCACTGCAAACTACATTGGGACAATTACTACAAAAAAGACAAACAACACTAAATTACAAAGACAGAGCTACACAAACCATTCAAATGGACAATTGCCAAAATAGTGGCAACAACAACCATCGATGTCAAAGATGAAACCATCGATGAATATTAAACATCACTATATACAACAATGAATACTATAGGTGGCTAGATCAACAGGCAACAAAGGGATACTCACATGGAGACACACATAACATACAAAAATAACATATTAGACACCAAATATATAAAAGCAAGCACCGAAGTGCACATTAAAGGGTTAAATATCCAGAAAATTAGACTGTCACTAATATACAAATACAAAAACATAATAATCACCAAATAATCCAAGTGGAATGAAAAAATAAAAAAATAATAACTAACCATGTGCTGACATTGCAAAACAAGACAAAAAGAAAAAATAAAATAAAAATAAAATATCAATTCCAGCAATCGAAATCCTCATATACCGTATAAGGCACACCACAAAGCATCGGTCGCAAGCGGCTTATGGGTATTACCGCAAGAAGATATTATACGGATGGTATTCATTGAGGCCCTTTGGGGATACAGTATCCAGCTTAAAGATCCACATTGCCTCACTTTTTTGAGAAGAAGCTACCTATCACCACCACGTACAGGTGGTGGGACATGGTCAATAAGCATACATCTTAATGAGGCCGCAGAATGTCCACAAGCCACAAAATGTTTAGCCACTGGTTTATCGGACTTATTGGTAAGTAAAGCAGCCCAAATAGTAGAACGATGATTGGCCATGCGGTCCCTGAAAGGTCTTGTAGTCATCCCTACATAGTAGAGACCGCATGGACACATCAAAATATATATTACGAAGTCCGACAAACAATGTAATCGATGGTGAATGGCTATCTTCTTGCCATTATGCGGATGAGAAAAACATGCCCCCATTGTCATTGAACGACAGGTAATGCAATCTGCACATTTATAACAGCCTGGGCAGCGAGTCGACAGCCAGTTTGTCTGTAGCGTCATAGGTTGTTTCATCGGCCGCATAAGTAACTGTCGCAGACTGGGACCACGGCGGTAAGCCATCATAGGGGGTCTTTTGCTCATACTCTTAAATGCTGGATCCGTAGTGATAACCGACCAATGTCGTCGAATAGCCTTATCGGTAGTTGAACCAGCTAAATCATATGTGGCAGGATAAATCATTCATGAGGGATCTATCTCCTTTTTAGTTGTAATATTTAAATGTCTCTGTCGTGCTTTCAACAAGCATCGATCAACAACTGAAGGTGAGTAGCCTCTCTCTAGGAATCTGGTACACATATCAGTTAATTGTATCTCAGCAGCCTGCTGAGAAGTGTTATTCCGTAAGACTCGGATAAACTGAGATATTGGAAGGGACTCCTTAAGTCTGCTCGCATGATGACTCGATGCATGGAGAAGTGTGTTGCGGTCTGTTGGTTTCCGGTACAGGGTAGAACTCAGTCTGGTACCCTGATGTGTGATGGTCACATCCAAAAAATTTATACAATCCTTATTGATGTCAGCGGTAAAACGAATGGGACTATCTAATGCATTGAGAATCGAAACCATATCGAAAACTCTACATCTGTCCCGTGCCAAATAAGGAACAGATTGTCAATATAACGTTTATAGCACATAATTTTATGTCCAAATTTGCCCAAAATATTTCTCTGTTCATAAGCTTGCATGTACAAATTGGCATAGGATGAGGCCAAATTCGACCCCATCGCCGTACCAGATAATTGGATGTAATAATCACCCCCATAACAAAAATGGTTGCAACCTAGTACTAACTCAATCAGTTCACATAAAAACTCAATAGGCGGTCCAACATGACACAGGGAATGACACAGGTGAAGCAGGGTGCTGCAACGCCTCTGCCTTTCCTTTAGTCAAGATGAGTAACTTAACTTGCATAATAGTGGACCTCATTGTGGCCGCCAAGCTTCATACACTTAGGGGGCAGTTCAATTTGGGCTGATGGTGTATCACAAAGTACAACTGCACACATCGCGGGGGAGGGGGTTCAAGGATACGTTGAGCGGTGTTGTGGTTGCGATGTGCAAGCTGTAGAAGCGTTCCCACACCATTCCACCAAGACAGCTTAGATCTGCATTACCCCTTAGGTACATATCCATATGTGTAATAATATTGGTCCTGATGAAGTTTTACTCTGTGCCGATGTTAACGCATTTCAGTGATTTATTTCCTGCTGTGCATGTGCAAAACACTGTGGAAAGTCCCACAGTGCACGCGGGAACTAAAGCTTGAGACATCATTCGCAGTGTCACTGTGATCGGAAGTCCTGAACAAACCACTGTGACCCATGTTTATTCCTGGGTGGTGTCGGGGAGGTGGCTGAAAGTGTTCACAAAAAGAGATTGGACTGTGGGCGTGTTATTGGGGTGCATCTGCGCTCTCAATCTCAGAATCACAGGCCTGTTGTCGCGGCTGCATTCCCAATCGTAGACCCTCGTAATCAGACCTATTGTCGCGGCTGTGCTCCCAATCGCAGAACCTCGTAATCAGGCTTATTGTCAACTACTTCGGCTCATTTTGTCTCAAGTGCATCACAATTTAATTCATTGTACTTTATTCATGTAGACTTGCGGCTGCCATAAACATTACAGAGGTATAACTCCAAGAGGGAACAGAAACGTTCACCTCCAGGTACGGAGTCAGCAGGGATGCTGAGAAAATGGGATGGCATGTGCAGAACTGAGGCCTTGTAGTCTGGCCTGTGTGTTGACTGTAGCTTATGAGAGACAGCGTGCTACCATTTACACAGGCTGTACTGCAGCTGATTGTGTCTTTGGGTTCCTGCCCCCTCCTGCTGTAGCATTAGTAAAATAAATTGGAAGGTTGGGGGGGACGACAGGACATTGAGGGAGACCTTGTCCCTAACACTTAGAGAAACGGGGGGGAGGTATCTTGCTTCCGGGCGCCAGTGAAAGTGTTGCACCACTGCACATTGCTGTCTTAATGTGGGGTGTCTCTTTACCTTTTTGAGCTCTCTACAGTAATACCCCTTTTTTTTAGTAAAAATATATTCCAGTTTTTTCTTCTTGGGAGCGAAATGAAACAATAATTACTAAGTCTATTTTTAGGACACAATATTAAAGACACCAATGTAAGGCCACTTTAAAATTGTGTGCACTTTTAAAATATTTATTATTCATTAAATATTTTACGCTTCCCTTTAAGCCATTAGTGCCAAGCTAACATTGGCAAAGTTGGGAAGAAGAGAGCAGAGAGGGAACATTTTTTTGACTAAGTGAAAAGAGTGCTCTTCATGTACACCACATCTCAGAATTACCATACATTGGGGGAAACATAGGGAGACTGAAAAGAAAGAAGATATTGGGGGAAAGAATATAAATCTATAACTGAATGTTTATACATACTGTTGATTAAAATCAGTTTCATTTTAGAAAAAAGACAGGGTGTAAAAATTACCCCTCCATCCCCAACCAAAACATGTTCTATAAGCTGGGAAGATAGGGGGGAAACATATTATTGCCAAATACTGTAGATACATATATTTTATTAGTCAGCATACAATTGTGCTATCACTCAGAACTAGTTTTTGTTTGTACATTATATCAATGTGTTATCTACAGACAGAGCCGGCCCTAACCAGTTTGATGCCCTAGGCAAGATCTTGGGTGGTGTCCCCTAGCACTATCGCTAGGTACTAAGCACTTGAGTCTTACTGCATAAACAAAAGATCTAGGGCAATATATACTGTAACTGCAAACTTGCTCGCATATATCCCTGTTTTAGTACAAATACTACTAGACTGTACTGTATACTACTAGCTAGCAGCACAGAGAGTGAAGGAAACAAAGTACCCAGGTCTGTCAAGAGAGCGCAGCCACATCCACAAGATGGGCCTGATATTCATAATGGTTCATGGCCACGCCTCCATACCATAGCCACTCCCCCTAAAAGTACTAGGACCCAACATTTGTTATGGTGGTCCTGTTGCTAGCTGGAATCCCTAAAGACAGAAAGGGTACTCCTAACTCAGCCTCAAACTCAAACAGCCTCTACTTCAAAATAACAAGTTAAGAACAATTCAAACGTGTTTTCCTGGTGTTAGCACCGCACCATAGTTATGAAAATCGGGACATTAGGAAATTGTGTGGTGCTTACATGTGAGTTTACAACTCTAAAGGCTCATACACACTAGACGATAAATTGGACGATATCGATATCATTAATATGCGTTCAGCTTGTCCGATGTTTATGCACAGTATCATTAACGATCAGCGTTCCCTCGGATCGTTAATGTTATCTTTCATCGCCCGTACTTGCAGGGCAACCTGACAATATCATCAGGTTCTGCAAGTTCAGGGATGAGGAAGGGTGCCGTCACGGAATGATATCATTAACGATATCCTTCACTGTGTATGCTCAATGTCAGGAACGACATTGAGCCCGGGAGTTCAAGGTAAACACTTATCGATATCGCTCATGGAGCATATTGTTAAGGGTGTATGCAGCCTTAGGGTTTGGTGACTCTTTAGAAAAGTTACATTAAAAAAAATGTCTTCACTAAATCCACCCCATGGGGTAAATTTATCAATGGTCGATTTGCAGGTCGTTTTGAAGAGTGATTTAGCTCTTCTCAAACCGACTCAAATGGAATATTGCAAAACCAGTGATTTTGCCAGATTTACTATTATTCGATTTGAGTCGATTTTGAGCAGTGATTTGCTGTTCGATTTGGCATGTTCATGTACAAATCGAACGGCAAATCACACTTCAAATTGAACTGCAAATACCCGACAGCATAGAACTGCTTCATGCTTTCACTTTCAGCATGAGCAGTTCGTTCTCACACAGATACATGCATCAGTGTGATGCCTGCATGTATCTGACTGTAAAATGTAAATAAAGAGTTAAAACTTAAAAAAAAATGACGTGAGGTTCCCCCCCAAAACACAACCAGTCCCAGACTGTTCAAACCCAGGTCTGGTTGACTAGGTACAGGGAGAAAATTACGTAGAGTCTCCCTGTACTCAGTACAACCAACACTGGCCTATGGAAACAGGGATGGTTCTGGAATTACAGGGAAAAATTTGCGTAGGGTCTCCCTATAATTCACAGAACCAGCCCTGGACCCTTTCTAATGGGGGACTGATGCCACAGCCAGGGGAGCCCTATCACCGGGCCCCCCAGCCACAGCCCTGACCGCTAGTCAGCCCAGGCCAGGGATCCCTGGGGAGTTGGAGACCGCTCCAATAAAGGGGTCTCCCTCTCCAGGGCACCCCTAGCCTAGCCTGATAGCCCGGGGCTATCCCCGCCACCCCTGGGCAGTGGGTGGTGAGTTGATTGTGTTAGTGTAGTGTAAAAATCGAAGAATATAAACATTGTCTTTACAGTAGAACTGCAGGTCCCAGCAAGCCTCCCTCGCATGCTGGTACTTGGAGATTAAGGACCCACTGGGACCTGTAGTTCACCTGTAAAGAAATGTTGAAAGAAACACACACACACCTTATACAGTATAAGTTTAATACATACATACATACACACTCACACATACTCACCTATATTACCTCGAGTGGTCCCCTTGTCCAGTAGGCATCCAAGGTGTTGTTAAAATAACAAAACGATAAACGCGACCTCGTACATAAGCAATAACCGTCCTAACAAGGATGATTATTCCATCCTGTATGAAGCGCACAGACGTGGCTTCCTCCTTTGAAGCACCGGGTCTGAGCGTTCATTGGCTGAGAGAGGTCAGGCATCGCCTCTCAGCCAACGAATGTCTCTCTCCATTGAACTCAATGGTGGCAGCCGCAGGGTAACTAAAGTTTATCTTGCTTAAGTCTGGAAGTGTTCTTCCAGAAAAACACATTATCACTGCAGCCCTAATTTGCCACTGGTTTCCAGCATCCTGCACCACTACCCGCAAGCTGCATACACTCACTGGCTGATGAGCTGTATGACATCCTGCTTCGCTCAAGCTCCACTCCATGACCAGAGTGTGTACAACAGTGAGTACAACTGTACACTGTGTAACACCAATAAACAACTCCACTGGTTAAGTAACTGGGCTGTTCGTAGCTCTAAGGCACCCGCTTGTGTGTACAGAAACTCTGCTACATTCTCAATCCTCAAATTATATAAATTAGACTCTACTTATAACCATTATTTACATTAAAGCCTATCTTTATAATCATTTTTCTGCAGGGGTTCTCAGAGACATGAACATTTTTCCAATGTTTACTCCAATATAAAAAGGTTGTTAAAGGGCTGCAATATATATTTTCACCAGACCATTCTAGAGTCATGATTTAAGCCCTTAGGATTTGCAATAAATGTTTTATTTTATAGAACAGTTGCATTTATTTGTTTTCTCTGACTAGCATTGTTTTACAAAGGCCAATTCAATGGAAGATTAATGGTGTATATCCATCTAATGACAAGGTGAACTGTATTCTCATTATTATTTACTATTCAGGCCAAAATATTAAACTTTGTAAAGTACATTGCAAAAGCAGGTACTAATGATTTAGTATATCGTAGTTGCATAATTACATAGTCCATCAGCTTTAACAAAACAAAAACCCCAGCAGGGGTAAACATAGGATTTCTAGGGAAGTGGGGGAAAAGGGGTAGGGGGGTCATATGCTTGCACAGAAAGCCAATTTAGCATCACAGCAGTCACCATTGCAATCAGTGGCGTATCTAGGGGGGGTCGAGCAGGGCATGTGCCCTGGGCGACATCGGACCGGCGGCATGGAGCGTGTGTTGGTGCGCCACCAACCGCGGACCAGGACGCTGGTCAGTGTAGTGCACTACACAGTAACAAACACCGGCGCCGAATAGTACACTCGTACTATACGGCGGCAGTGTGTTTGTTTTGGCAGCCAGTGAGAGTCAAACTCTCATTGGCTGCTGCGCCCACTGCCAGAGCTGGGCTGGAGATCACTCATGAGCTCCATCTTCCGGCTCCCGCAGTGGGTGATGGGAGAGACGTCATGACGTCTCTCCCATAGTGCAGAGCTGGCCGGGAGGACGGAGGAGTGGATGGCGCTGGTCACAAGAGCGGGGATTCAGGTAAGTGTTATTTTTCTGTTGTTTTTTCCGTGTCTTGGTCCGTATATATGTAAGGGGCACTGGCACTGCATAGGGAGGGCACTACTGGGGGCACTGCATAGGGGGACTACTACTGGGGGCACTGCATAGGAGGGACCACAACTGGGGGCACAATATAAGGGGCACTACTGAGAGCACTGCATAGGGGGAACCACTACTAGGGGCACTGCATAGGAGGATTACTACTGGGGGCACTATATAAGGGGCACTGCATAGGGAAGACTACTACCGGGGGCACTATATAAGGGGCACTGCATAAAGGGGACCACTACTGGGGGCACTGCATAGGGAGAACTACTCCTGGTGGCACTGTATAAGGGGCACTGCATAGGGGGGACCACTACTGGGTTCACTGTATAAGGAGCACTACTGGGAGAAATGCATAGGGGGGGGGACCACTACTGGGGATCTGTATAATGGGCACTGCATAGGGGGGACCACTACTGGGTTCACTGTATAAAGGGCACTACTGGGAGCACTGCATAAGGGGGGACCACTACTGGGGGCACTGCATAGGGGGGACAACTACTGGGAGGATTGCATAGGGGGACCACTACTAGTGGCACTGTATAAGTGGTACTACTGTGGACACTGTTAAAGAGGCACTGCATATGGGGCATTGTATAAGTGGTACTACTGGGGGCACTGTATAAGGGTGCATTACTGGGGGCACTGTATAATGGTGCACTACAGGGGGCACTGTATAAGGGGCACTGTATAGGGGGCACTACTACAGGGGGCACTGCATAACGGGCACTGCTATTGGGTACATTGCATAATGGCCGCTACTACAGTGGGCATTGCAAGAGGGGCACTACTACTTGGGACATTAAGGTGCTTATGGAATGTTCCCAGAGTGACGAAAAACAGTGGTGTGTCATGTTGACACGCCCCCATTTTCAGTGGCCACGCCCCTTGTGACATGTGACCATGCCCACTTTTTCAGCGTGCGCACATACTGGGGGGCGGGGCGGAACTCTGTTTTTTAACTTGCCCTGGGCTCCAAATACCCTAGTTACACTACTGGTTGCAATACATGTTCTGTTCTATGTTTTGATAATAGCGTATTGTGCTCTCTCCTGGACAAATGCACATCAGATATTTAGTAAAAGACCAAGACCCAAGGGGTAAATATAATTGGGTGCGCAGTTCTAACATCGGCGAGTCCCGTGCGAGACTGCCCAATGTTTCAAAGTAGCAGTTGTTTAACAGGCAAAATCAACCTGGTTTTGCCTGTTAAATAACGATTACATCGGACAGTCTCGCACAGGACGCGATGATGTCAGAACTCCGCACCCAATTACATTTACCCCAAAGTTACTGTTTTTCTATAGCAGCTTTCACTATAAATAAAAAAGGCTTGTCAGGGGAGACTGATATCGGAAGCACTGGTCTTCCACCAACAAAACTTACGATGTGATGATAACTACCCATCAAATCAAAAATATTAGATAACAAACACTGTGCATGCGCAATAGCGACCCGCGGCCGTCGTCGATCTTAAAAAGCTGAATTCAGCTATGCTTTAACAATGAATGCCCAACGCTTCTACTCCATTCGAATGCAGCTGAAAGGGGAGGATCAAACGGACTGTACACCTCCTGACGGCCAGCATCAGCATATTGCACCTACGCAGTACCTGATAGTTGGCGGCTTCTGTGCAACCTGCCTAGGTGACAGTTTCCAAATCAGCCTCAGTGGTACAAAATCCTTTCTGTTCTTTACTAATTAAAAACTACAGATACTGTACAATTTCATTATGGAAAGTCATCCAAATTAGTTTTCGATTCTGTTTCTCAGCCTAAACACCCTTTACATAAAAAAAAATCATTTCTTCAAATGTGTTGTCCCTGCACGGTACAAAATGTATAAAAATGTATTTGACGAATAATTGTACTATTCTTAAATGTACATATTAGTTAGGCCACATCTTTTTTCCCAATTAAACAAAACTAGTCAGTCTCAAAGGTCTATAATATCCTGGTTCTGATTTTAGTACCACATCTGCTTTCTCCCAATCTCATGTCAATGACTAGTAAAAAAGAAATAGTGCTTAATCAGTTAGAAACATAGAATTTGAGGGCAGATAAGAACCACTTGGCCCATCTAGTCTGCCTTTTTAAATTACATGGAACGATATCTTCAACGATATGAACAATAATGATATCGATCAGCGATATAACGTTCATATCGCTCCGTGCGTATGCAGTGAACGACCACCGATGCGAGCTCCCACTGGACGATAACTATATCGTCCATCATCCATGCATGCAGGCCAACCTGGACGATATTGTTAATTTTCCATATGGGAGAACAATGGTTGGTCGCTGACGATATCTTTGGTGTGTGGATGAACAATATCGTTCATCCAGCACACTGGGAATTTCAAGGGAGATCGTTCAGCGTTATCGTTCGCTGAACAGATCGTCCCGTGTGTACCCGGTATTACTCTTAAGGTGCAATTTTACTGAGCGATTGCACGATTACGACATCGTAATCATGCAATCGCTCAGTAATTGTGCACAAATCGTGCACTTTTATGTTGGAAATGACCAGCAATGCGCGCTACCGCTGGTTGTTTCCGACATTGTTCATCGCCTGATCATGCAGCCCAATCTGTCCATAACGACAGATTGGTCATGTGCAGGAATGATGGAGTATGCCTGAACGACTGATCGTACAATGTAGGCACTACAGGGGATCAGGAACGACGGTATGATTACGATGTCGTAATCGTACTGTCTTTCCTAATCGCCCAGTGTGTACTCACCTTAACTGTTACTGAACTAAGGGCCTGATTCAGACCCACTTGCTAGATGCGTACGCTTGCTCCCAGCGTATGCAAATCTGGCACACACCCAGCAAGGCAAGCGATCGCACGGCAAGGCATAAGCATGCCAACTGTGTCTTGGCATGCGATCACTTTGTGTATGCATAACATTTCTGTTTATTATCATTGTTGCTTGTAGCTATCTCTGATTTCATCCCGAGCATCTCCTGGCCTCTCCTATCTCTTCCCTGGCCCTTCCCCATGAATCCATGGCCCTTTTTGGGTGCTTTATGTCCCTTTGAAAAATGAGGGGGGCGCCAATGCTCTTTCTGGCACAGGGCACCAAAAAGTCTAGTTACGGCTCTGACAATAACTTATAAAAAGGTTCCTCCTCATTAAGCTTAATATTAGAGGTTTTATTAGCCAATACTTATGTTGTGAAATGTAATGTATACGATATTTAAGGTACATAAGCTAGTAGACGTATCATGTTTGTTATCATTCTAAATCACTGCTTATTTGCAGATTTCTGGTTCTATCCGCAAGGAAATCGCACCATGCATTCGCAAGATATGAACTACATGAAATTAGTGGATAGAATGTAAAGCTGTATGAAGTGTTTTTTACTAGTTTAAACCAGTTCTTTGGCGGGAAAACCACACAAAGTAACATCTGAGGAACTGGGACATACCCCTAGTGACGCTGTATGAACTGTCCAATGACCTGCATCGTACCAGAATGTCCAGGAGCAAGACCCAATGGAAACCTGTTAACTAGTTTCTTTGCTCTGTAAGGTATATAGCCTGCTTACTGGTTATAGTACACAGCCATTCTTCTTGGATGACCACAGACTTCTGGAGAGACGACTGTTTACTGGGACCAGTGCGCACGCGTATGTATCGGCTTGTACCTTTTGTATTTACTTGTCTTTTGTGCTAATTGTGCTAGATCAAAGCGTGTAACTTTCTTTTATTTCAATAAGAAGTTTTGTGCTTTGGAACCACAATATAAGTCTGGAAAGCAATTATTTCTTATGCAACTTGTATCGCTAAACAGCGACATTTAGGGTATATAGATTAAGGGGTATCGATAGCACTGTCTGGTGAAAAGATGCCCTCTATGCCTTAGGGAGCGACGGCAGTGAGCGCACGCTGGAGTATAAAGATGCCCGCCTTTCTTACATAGCACACGTCATCTCCAGGAAGTGTGTGATTAATCGGTGACATTGAGAGCAATCGGAGCTACACGCAGCGCTTGAGGTAGACCCTACCCCACCACAAGCACTGTGATCACTGCAGACTGAAATACAACCAAGTGACGTGTAGAATGATGCATCTTTGCTAATTATGCACGCCCATAAAACTCAGTTTTGACGGCCAGACACGCCTGTGTTCGCAGCCCCACTCCCCCGTTCACAAGCACCTTCCCCTGTCACCACCCACAAATGGCGCTGTCACTCAAAGTAGCGTCCAGTCTGTGTACTACGAGTGCACGATTCCCGGCGCAGTGACTGCTTCACGCATGCGTACTTTGACGCATACGCAAATGTACGATAATCGCCCATAGCGTGCATTCGCAGCTTAGCGAACGGGTCTGAATCAAGCCCTAAGTTCCTTTAGCACACTTGGATGCATGCCATCTGGGCCAGGTGCTTTATCAGTAACCACATCCACCTGGCAGCTGAATGTTTGGTTGCTTGTTAATAGAAGTAATTTGCTTCTCCCTACGCATCTCAGCTGCTCGCAAAAGTCTGAAAAGGCGCTAGACATCCAGTGTTTCTCTTGCAGTGAGTATTAATATCAATGTATCAAACCTTAGAGGGAGATAAAATGGAGGAGTTGCTCATAGCAACCCACCAGCTTCTGTCATTTTCTAGACTGATCTAGATAAACGATAGCTAGAAACGGATTGTTGGGTTGCTATGGACAACTCCACATCATCTCTCTCGCTTGAAGGTTTGATACATCTCCCCTTTTAGTGAGGAGGTCCTATCAGGATCTGGTATTTCTATCTTATGGAAGCAGCCTGTATCACGCCAGCTGATACAACTGTATTCATTTGGATTCTTTAAGAGAATGTCACAGCGTGCAGTCCTGACAACACGTGATAAAATCATAAACGAAAAATGAAATCAGTAGATACATTAAACAAACATGTATAACAAGGACATGATAAGTACAAGATGCCTTTCAGCTTCGTGGTCATAAAACCAAACTGTATCATTAAGCAGCATTTGTGATGCTTTAAAAAAATACACAGGAAAATACAGATAAGAGACTTCACTCTGGGGAATGTTTCCTTATCACTTCTCTTTTCTCACTGTTATATCCAGAAAAAGATATACTTTGTAGAGTTGGGGGAATGGTTAATCCCCTTCCTGCTTGAGGGGCTGGTGCGGGCTAGAAAGGTTACATTATGAGATCTGATTGGTAGGCAGTGAATCATTTTCTAATACAGAATGAATTCTCGGATGAGATTTTGCATGCATTACTAGAGCTATCGACATTGCAAGAACATATCCGGAGGAGTCAAGTGTAAGCAATCAGCAGCGGTACAATCAGAGTATATAAAGAGCTTTACATTCAATATTCCAAATGCCATATATTTCCTCTGATGTGTCAGACCTTCAGGCAATTAAATAAATGCGAACTATGGATAAAGAGAGCAAAAGATAAACATGTTCTGTCTGTACTCTCAGTGCATTTAGGAAGAATTTGCAATCTTATGAATTACCAAAAGAACCTTAACCCCGAAACTGGCAATCAATGTAACACTTTAATCGCTTAATTTTACATTCTTATTTCTGACTCATACAGGGAAGAAAATTATTGTTATTTTTGGAGAGAATCTTTATGTTCTTTAGAAAAATATAAATATATATACATTTGTATGTATATGTATGCATGTGTGTGTATATATATATATATATATATATATATATTAGATGGATAGATAGATAGGAGATAGATATAAGATAGATAGACAGATAGATAGATAGATAGATAGATAGATAGATAGGAGATATATATGAGATAGATAGGCAAGTGAAGGTATTTCACAAAGCAACCAATCAGATTCTAATGGTGCGTACACACGGTACAATAAAAATGCATAATATGAACAATATCGATCATATCGTTATCGTTCATATTGTGTATTTTTTGGTGCCTTCCAACCCACCAACGACCTGCAATGCGCAGGCACGTATGGACTATAACAATATCGTCCATCGCCCATGCATGCAGGCCAACCTGGTCGATATCGACCAGGTTACATAGGGACGATCGCGGGTCGCTGACCCATCGTTGATGGGTTGGTGGTGTGCTGGATCAATATCGATCATCCAGCACACCGGGAAGGTGCAGGGAGATCGTTATGGCTGATGATCGTCCTGTGTGTATGCACCATAACTATCATTTCATAGAATGTACTAGATCAGTGTTTCCCAACCTCGGTTCTCAAGGCACACTAACAGTCCAGGTTTTAGTGATATCCATGCTTGAACACAGATGGTCAAATCAAAATAACTGCAGTACTAATTAAGACACTTGTGCTCAAGTATGGCTATCCTTAAAACTTGAACTGTTGGTGTGCCTTGATGACCGTGGTTGGAAACCCCTGTACTAGATAATTGATAGCTACAATCTGTTTGGTTGCTATGGGCAACAGCTCCATTTGTCCTTTTTAGACAGTTTGATAAATCTCCCCATAAATCTCATCCACATTAAACCCAATTTGTGAATTTTTTTGGTGACCCAAAAGTAAGAAATTTATACCAGTTTCATCTTCAGGTAGATAAACACATTTAAATCTAATAATTTGAAAATTGTAATGCCCCGTGGTTTTGAAGGCATTATCCATCTATACTATTTAGTTCATATCTTCTCACTCATGTTTTTGCTGTTTTATGGTTAGGGGTGTTTCAGATTATTGCAGAGCTCCCTATTGACAGCATCAAACATTTCCTTCTGCAGCGTTGGTATGAAGATGACAGCAGGAGGGGGCTGATGTGAGATAATGCTTCTCCTTCCACTTTTGTGCATCCTCTGTATCTCATACAGTTATAATAGGAGAAGGTGGCAGAATATTTCCCGAAGAACAAATCTGCTAGTATTGTAGCTGAAGGAAGGCCAGTGAGTAGAATGAAATGGGTAATTTCAGAGAAATGGTCCATCATGGCCCAGATGGTATCAAACTTTTTGATAAGAGATAGGTCTGTAATGAAATCCTTTGCAAGATGGATCCAATACCTGGTTAGAATGGGCAGAGGATGCAGAGCTTGATGTGGAACCTTGAGCTGAGCACATTTGGAGGAGGCTGAAACTAATTATTCCACCCCCTGGTCAAGAATAGGTCACCAAAAGTTCCAAGGAAGCAGCTCTAGAGTCTTGTGAATACCAGTGTTGCCAGCAAAAATAAAAGAATTTGCTTTTATTACACAATTGCTTGAAGACACTTGGAATCAATAATGGGTCGCATTTTGGGAGAATATTGATCCTTAGTAAAAGCAAAAGAGTTGTGCTGCTTGTAGAAAAGGAAGATTTTAGTGATCATTGTAAATAGTCACTGGAAATGTGGAACCCACCAAGTATCTGTTCTTCCAGAGCCAGGCACAGAGACAGGACTCGTTCCTTGTCTCCTATGGTAAAATTCACATCAGCAGGAAAACATTTCTTTGACAAGAACCCACACGGGAAGCAATTTCCCATCAGTGACTCTTTGAGAGAGGACGGCATCACTGCTCACCGAGGATGCATCAGCTTCCACATACTGTAGAAAGGTAGAGAAGTATCAGGTTGTCTGAGGACTGGAGCTGTGTGTCACTGTACTCTTCCTCCTGCAGTCATTGTGGGCCTGATTCAGAGGTGGACACAATGCTGGTGTTTGCGGAGTTGAGCATTTAATTTGGTACTGCACATGCATCTGTATCGCACTGTGCATGCAACCCGATGGATTACCAACGGTGGAGAAGATTTGGATTCATAGTGATTGACAGCCAGTGAGCATTTGTGGGAGGCAACGGGATGGCGAGCCAAATGCCGGTGTGTTGCAACCGTTTAGTGGTGTGATGCTGCGATTGCATATGTGCACGCAGTTACAATGTCCCCTTTGGACATTGTAAGCAACCATAGGGTTG
Organism: Taudactylus pleione; assembly: GCA_031769625.1. Taxonomy (NCBI): domain Eukaryota; kingdom Metazoa; phylum Chordata; class Amphibia; order Anura; family Myobatrachidae; genus Taudactylus; species Taudactylus pleione. Next base: position 13,900,150 of record JAUIMM010000042.1, read on the forward strand.
ATCAGAGGATTTATGGTGCGACCAATGAGTGTCTTTGTACGCAAACGGCTGATCAGAGACGCAGTTAATGGACGTATCAGTACAAATCCCTGCAACTGCGGCATTTGCATATTTTTGCAAAACCTCTGCGTACAAAGGGATTCAGTATGATTTACCGCCGGCCGCGTGGCCGGTGGTTCAAATCCCGACAGCTGCAGCTGCAGTAAGTAAGTATTCACTAACCTATTCTACACCCTAACCCTAACCTCCCCCCTAAGTGCCTAACCCTAATCCCCCCTCTAAGTGCCTAAACCTAACCCCCCTTTCCCTGCCGCCTAAATCTAAGTCCCCCGGGGGGTGCCTAACCCTAACCTACCCCCCAGGGGTGCCTAACCCTAACCCCCCCTTCCCCTAGCCTAAACCTAACTGTCCGGGGGGTGCCTAACCCTAAATCCCCCGAGAACCCTAAGCCTAACCCTCCCCCCTGCGGCTGACTGCGCCCGTCGCCCGGCTTACCTTCGATCGGTAAGCCGGGTGTCGGCCTCCCGGTATAGGGAAAATGACAGGCGTCGGGACCTCGACGCCTGTCATTTAACCCTTGCCGGGAAGCCGGTGGTCGGGGTTCCATCCATTAGGACCCCTCAATTAAACTGGACATTGGATTTGGTAATTATGAGTCTGGACTGACACTCAAAACTTTACACGCTCAATACTATTGGATTACAACTTAAGCCTCCAAGCACCTATAAGAGACTGGTGTGATTGGTGGATTGGACTGTTTTTATGTACATCTTATATATTTATATATTCTATTTTTATTATTATTATTCATTGTCAAATATACATTGCATGCGTTATTAAATTAGTACTTTCCTTTAATTAAAAGTGAACGCTGTTATTTTTCTATTTTTGCACTACTCCTTGAGGACTGACTTTCCTCTTTTATACAGCTGCTCTACGTTGTTACTTATATTTTGTTCATTTGTTACTTTTGTGCCCCGTTCAGCAATTCTACAGTGTAATTACTGTGTTTCTTTTGTGTACTTCATTGAATCATCCTATCTGCTGTGCTACACGGCAGATGGGACAAGGCAATGAACGGTGTGGTATAGTTACATGCAGCATGTAATGATACATCGCACCGTCGCATGCTGGATTGTACAGCGTGTACAACGCCCGCAATGCATTGCTGCATCGCCGGGTCGCACCGTTGTATGGTGTGTACCCAGCTTAAGACCTGAGAAAATGTTATGTTACATGTGTGTCACAGAATTAATTTTCAGTATAATGGGAGCTCTAATTTCAGGGGACAGAACTGATACTTTACATATTCTAAAATCAACATGTGCGTGACAAGTGAAGTCTCTTCCAGGTGATCACCCACCAGGCTACGCTCATATATGACCGATAAAATGTTACAAAGCTAATGCCAAATAGAGCTTAGTAAGTATGCTGTCACTTTCAACAATAACTAGGGGCATTATTTTATTGAAGTCTATGGATAATGTTTCACTCCAGTTTGTCTCAGCAATCTGTGCGAAGCTGATAAGTGCAGATATGTCCATACAAGTGCAAAGGGACTTGTGCCCTTTAGCTGAACACTTGTCGAATTATAGCATTAAAATAAATCATGTGTATTTGAGCAGAGAATATATTTCCCTTGGTTGTTTTCTCCTCAATAGCCAAAGGTTGCTGCTGTCTAGTACAGGTATTATTTACACTCTGTAATCTTAACATATATCAGTTATTTCTTGTGTATAAATAAAATATCATTCATCAGTCACACGCTTAATTGGGGCTTATGCTTAACTGAACGCAGCTGGACCGTAAGTGTAGATGCGGTTGAAAAGCGACCACTGTACTTTCGTGCGCTCAATTCCAGAGCAAACGCAGTGCGCAAGAGAGACTCCGCAAACAGGCGCACGTTCTACTTTGTATAAGCCCCTTTGTTTTATAGCCAATCATACATTGGGAAAAGAAAGAAAGGTAATGTGCTTATACAATATGTCGCCACATAAAAAAAAATGCTGTTTAAGACAGAAATAATGTACTGTATATTTAAATAGTCACCTCCTTGACATTACCATTCAGTTGCTATGCATGCATTGTAACATAAGTAACTTTGCATAAGAGAATGTTGTGTACTCACTGTTAGTTGTCCTGTTATGATCACTTTGTATACTCTCACTGGACTGGTTACTTGACAGTGACGACACGCTCGAACTTCGGACAAATCCAAAGGCCGCAAGCTTAGCAGCAGGCAATCTGGCGTAGCCTGGATGACGGAGGCCAGACTGGCAAGGCTTAGGAAGATTAGACTTTGCGCCATTTGGAATGGAGCTTTTCTTAAGATCTTCTGAGAAGAGAATAAAAAATGACGCATGAAATTTCTGTGCTTGGGAACTTACATTTAGACATGGGCGCTGGTTTTACATTCTCCTGACACATACATGTCAATTATGAAGATAATGTATACATCCCAGGCACCAACACAATTGATTGTAAGCTCAAATATATGTGTAAAATATTAAATATATAAGGAATAATGGACAGATCACAATACAATAGTTGATTACTTTCACAATATTTTACTTTTGGAGATAAGAAAAATAAGTGAATTTAAATTAAAACAGTTTAATTAGGAATGTACTGTATATGGAAAAAAAAAATATTTAGAAAAGCATTGTACAGTGATATGTACAGTAATACAGTCAGTGACCATTTTTGCGACTAATGGATTCATGATTAAGGAATAAATAGTAAAAGTAGTCTAACTTTCTATGAAAGTTTTTTGTGTAACAGAGAAGAAACGTCTGCAGGGACAGCTCACTAAAGTTATTCAGAAGTACCGGCTGCCATTAGCCTAGGGCTGAGATTCCCATCCACCGTTTTCAGGCTTAACACTTCACTCTACAAATCGTATCTGTAGGCATTTAAAGGTTTCCTGCCAGTTTCTAACATGATGTCTGTAATTCCAGCTAGAAGCTTATATTTAGAATGTACTTAAATTATAAAGTAAGGTCATATTTAGTCTCTCTGTCCTCCGGATACCGATACAGTTTTTAGCTTTATGTAACCTGGATTAGATATATGAAGTTGATGATACCACACCTATAAAATGCAGTGTTTTGATTATCAGGATACAAAAGCATACATCAGGAAAATTGCAGATATACTTTATATGTAACCAGATTAAGGGGTCTATTTACAGTATTAACCCCTTTCGCTGCTGAGGGTTTACTCAACCTCGCGCCATTTTCTGAGGTTAGTGCTCTTCACATTCCACCATTAATATCACGGCTATATGGTACCCACACAAGGTATACCTTGTTTTTGTTTTCGGAAAATTTTGGCCAGTATCCTATTAGCAGCAAAAATATCTGTGGACGCAAAAAACAAAAACGGGAAGGGAGGTGGGGGAATGGTTCACCGATATACGGGTGTTTTTCATCGTTTTTTTTTCTTTTTGCAGCATCCTATTAAACCGCAGTATTTTACGTCTGAAACATTTCAATTAATCTCGCGAAAGCACAACGAACGGTATCCAATTAGCCCGAAATTATGTCGGAGGTGAAAAACGGGGATTTTCCCCAATTTTTTTTTTCCCCATATCCTATTATATTTGGACAAAAAAATAGGATATATCGCCTGAAAACATATAGGATCCATGATAAGCTCACGGACCTTTGTGTTTTCGCTAATGTGGCGGTGAAAAAACGGCACTTTTTCGTGGATTATTTATTTATCAGGTCCCAAAAAAAATCCAGGATAAATGCCGGCTTCGGACGGCACTTCAGGGCTAATTGGATAGCTCCATGATGATCCATTAGCAGCGCTACTTTAGCGCTGCTAAATGGATACCGCCCATAGGATGCGCAAAAAGTGGCGGACCTATGTATTTTCACTGCCGTGATCACAAGAAAAAGGGCTTCTTATTGCGGGTCTGGTTTCACCTGCCTGAGGCAGGTGAAACAAAATCACAGATAAGTGCTGGCATCGGGGCTAATTGGATAGCCCTGGCGTGGTAATTAGCCGCAGTAATTTACCGCAGCTAATAGGATACCGCCCTTTGTATTCTCAGAAAATACCAGTAGTCTTTTACTCGTACATCGCACGTCGGATCTTACACCAGCAAAACAGCATACGATGTGTATCACATCATACACGATAGGACGAAATATTACCGCTTTTCCATAAGAATTACAATGCAGAATTACGACAGCGGGGAAGCGCATCGTCATCTTACAAATACCACACACGATTGGTCAATATGATTGGTATCGTGCAAAAAATCGCATCGTGTATGGACCGCATAAGTTGGGAGCAAAGCAAAAAGAAGAAAGTAACTTTGCATTCCATGTAGCAATGCCAATACATGTTTGTTTGTTTTTTGCATGCAGGGTAAATTCTGGCTGTTTTTGAACGTTGCCCCTTTTCAAATCTAAATCTCTCTCAACCTTTTAAATCCGCAACCTGCAGTGCAACATGGTTTTGCCAAGGTGCACAGGGCCTGATTCAGAGCCGCTCATAAGCGGCCGCTCGTTCGCTCTGAGCGATGTTCGAACAACTGCGCATGCGTATGGGTCGTAATGCGCATGCGCAAACCAGTCATTGCGGTCGGAAATCGTGCGCTTGCAAAACAGCGAGGGGCTGCTAATTTGATTGACAGAATGTACCGTTTGTGGGTGGTAACAGGGGAAGGTGCTTGAAAACGGGGGAGTGGAGATCCGAACGCAGGCGTGCCTAACGGTCAAAAGGGCGTTTAATGGGAGTGCATAATTAGTAAAGGAGCATCATCGACCACGTCACTTGGTTGTCTTTTAGCCTGAACTGCTCGCAGTGATAGCGGTAAGAAAAACCTACCACAAGCACTGCGAGCAGTTCAGATGCCTTTCGATGTACCCGATTACTCTAATAAATACCGGATATGACATGTGATGCGAACGGGAAAGGGGTGTCTTTACAAAATAGCGAGCGCATTTTTCGTTCGCTCGCTCAGACATAGAGGCATCAACAAACCACAAAGAGCGAGCGCTCAATTTAAATAGCCGTTCCCTTTTTTGGAACGACCGTCCGCAAATAGCGTCCGGCTCTGAATCAGGCCAACAGTTACTTGCTCTTGTTTGGTTTACTCCCATCTCAGAATCAAGCGCTCTGTGGACCTCATTCAGAGCCACTCGCAAAATGCTTCACATTTGAAATCCGGCCTCCTGGCCGCTCGCTAAGCTGTGGGTGACCACCCACAGCTTTAGCGAAGGACCAGGTTGATGGTGGCGATGGTCGACCATCGGGGCTTGTGACGGGACCCTTGTGGTAGGGTCTCATCTGCCGCAAGCCCCAGTGAGCTTTCGGTTCTAATAGAGCTGGAAGCTCACCACTGACATCACCCCCCCACCCCGCCTACAAAACGGTGCGAGCTGTCGATCACCATCGATAGCCACCCCTTTTGTAGTGAGCCACAGAGCGAGAGAATTTTTCTCTCGCTCCGGGGCTTGCGCACGTGCAGTGCGCCCGCTGCGCGTGGGCATGGCCTCAACATCGACCCGCTTGCGAGCGCTCAGCGTTTGCAAGCGGGTCTGAATGAGACCCTGTGTGTAGGAAGAATATTGTAGCCAAACAAGGCCTAACATTTTAAAAACTAGACAATCTACAGCTTTAAATGAGGGATCACTTTTTTATTTGGCACAAGATGGATGAGACAAGGGTTTAGTGTCCAGTGATCATAGTTGATCACCAGACAGTAAGTACTAAGGGGACCCGTCATTAGAAAAAGGGAATTCCCCTCTTTTAAAATATGGTATCCTGATTTCATGGATGCCATGTTGGGGGGAGACCCTTATTTTTATGTAGTGCAGGAGGTTTTGCCTGGTGATCACACAGATCAACAAAAAAAAATCCCTATGGGGGCACAAAGTTTGAAAATGGGGACTCCACTCTTTAAAAAAGGTGTGCTTCCATCACTCTATGCGCCAGAGTTGGGGAGATTGAGGAACTTAAATTCCCTCCCCCATCTCTTAAAGTAAAAAAAAAAAGGGGGGGATCAGCCCCAGTACAGGATTGGACTCCCCACCGGTGATTAGTGCCGTTGGGGAGAAGGTAAGTAACCACGGGTCACTTTTCTGTGGACGTCTAGTGGGACTCATCATTCTCAGTTTTAAGGTATAACGACAACGAGCTCTACTCATCCTCTGCAGCAAAGAGGTTAAGCAATCAAGATGCTTTTCTCCAGCTACAATCAATACATTTCTCTTCTCCACAAATTGAATACACTTTTTAGTGTCGTCCCCGTAGTGGACAATGGGGACTGAGCATTAATTTATTAAGTACAGGAAAGATCTGCTTTTAGCGAAAACATAATGCCATCTAAGATGGCGTTATGTCCACTTACATACACCCGAAGTGGAGAAAAGAATGAAGAGAGTGGTCTCTTCTTGGTTCCTCCCATGGTACATCTGCTGCCCCTCCCCTCATCAGTCTACCAGGCAGCCTCTGGGTAGTGGGGAAAATAAAAAACACATCTCTTTAATACTACTGCGTTCCAGTGACATAGAAGAGCTGCTGGCCACGCTGTCTTCCCTCTTGAGTAAAGATAGTGGCATACGCTATGTACAGCAGCTGGGCACTTACGCACAATACTGAATTTCATTTAAAATGTCTTTTGCATTTGCGAAAAAGCTCATTAAAAACTGCACAAAAAAAGTCTTCGTTGGGGCAGCTTGTTTTACGCAAGAGATGTCCGGGTGCTGGAGGTGGCGTTATCCAGGGTCTCCCCCGGTTACCGCCCTCCTACTCTGCTCTAAAAGGCAGAGCAGAGCCCAAAGCCAATCCCAGTGATCAGCTGTGTGGTCTAAACAGACCACATGCTGATACACTGCAAAAAAAAAAATAGTATAAAAAAAAAATTCACTTACCTGACTCCAGGGACCGGTGGTCGGGGCTCCGGTAATGACTCCCCTCTGGTCAGCTGGTCTCCCATGCTGCACTTCGGCCCGGTCATCAGGTGATCGGGTCCCAGTGCAGTACGGGATATCAGCTGACCGGAGGCATGGATGACACCGGAGCACCGATGACTGCAGGTAAGTGCTATTAAGGGAGGGGGGGTCGCGGGGGGGATTTTCCGCGATTGTGGGGGCAGGGCTTAGTGCTGGGGCGGGGCTTAGCGCCGGGGGGGTAGCAGCGGTGCCCGGTCGGCGCATGTGCGGGGCACTAGTCACGGTATTTCGTTTACGAAAATATTGTGACTAGAGTGCGGAGGTGATTCGCAGGGACAGAGCTTTCTCGCAAGCTCTGTCCCTGCAAGGGATTTGTAGTACATCCCTGTGATATTGCCTGAGCATGCGCTGACCCACCGTCGCTGCTACCCCCCACCGATGCTAAGCCCCGCCCCCCACGATCGCGGACCCCCGCGACCCCCCCTCCCTTCATTACACTTACCTGCATCCTCCTGGCCTCCGGTGATCTTCTCCGGGCTTCCTGATCAGGTGATCTCCCATACTGCACTGGGACCCAATCACCTGATGACCGGGCAGCAGTGCACTGTGGGAGACCAGCTGACCAGAGAGGAGCCATCACAGGAGGCCCGATCACCGGTCCCTGGATTCAGGTAAGTAAAAAAAAAAGTTTCAATTTTTTTTTCTTTTTTTTACAGCAATCAGCTTGCGGTCTGTTTAGACCACATAGCTGATTACTGGTACCGGCTCCCGCCTCTGCTCTCCCCGTTAGAGCAGAGTGGGAGCCCGGTAACCGGGGGAGACCCTGGATAAACGCCACCTCCAGGTGGCGTTATTATCACAGGGCTTCCCCCGGTATTTTTTTACAATTTATTTTTAGTAACTATGGTCGGATCACATTTCCCATTACAATTATGGGAAATGCGATCTGCTTTACTAAAAATAAGTGATAATTAGGGGTTGGAGTAGAATTTTACTAATTCTACTCCAATTGCCCTGTAATAACTACAGGTGAAACTAAAATAATGTGAAAAGGGTGTGAAAACACCCTTTTTCACTTTATTTTAGTAAAAATAATGTTAATAAATAGAGCCCTGTATGTCTAAAGTAATATGCTGCAATCTTCCCATGGTTGATCACAAAAGTCAATTCATTTTATGATAAAATCAAGGAAACCCTAGATTAATTAACAGGTTCTATTCACAATATGTCGTCTCCTTTTGTTGGTGGGAGGATATTTCATGAGTCAGTTTCACAGATTACAGATTACATTTTGAGAGGCCACTTTACCTTGTTGAAAAACATTTCCCTGTCTTTATATGGGAAGTTAATGCATCAGTCATTCTGCATTAAAACCCTCATGTGGGAGATGCTAAATTTTATTTCAACCATTTGAAGACATTTTATTTGTCTTTTCATGGAAAATGATAACTTAAGAGATTTTTTCTCCCTACTGATTATTGATAATAAATGCAGCTATGATTAACACATACTGTACATGTCCTGGTAAAAGAATCATGTTTGTTGCTTTGTAAGCAAAAGCAAAACAAATCACCAGTTATGTCGTTTTATACACATCACATTAGTACCAGTGTCAATGACGATTTATTCCTTGTGGCATAGAAATCAATCTGTTTTTTTATTTAGCAAAACTGTCCTCTGTGCTGTTTTCTCGTAGCCTTTTCTTACTAAAATCACATTTTCAGATGTTTTAAAAATCAATATAAAAATACTTTAGTGATACATCGTGCGTTAGTTACTGAATATTATTAAGTTTTATGGAACAATTAGGTAAAATAGGTATGTACTGTATATCCTGCCTTTTTTGTACTCCTCTCCCTCTCCCTAAGTTTTTGATGATGTGTCACCAAAATGTTAACAAAAATTACTAAAGGTAAAAAAACAATGTAGTCTACATACAGTCACGATCTGCATACCAAGAATGTGGATATTATTTGCCTATGACTTAATAATAATAATCTTTATAATGATCTCTTTTGATCAGAGCTCTTACCTTTAAAATACAATGGCAGTGTTTACTGGCGAGACAGTTAGCGAGACCTTTATAATTGTGGTGACAGTTCAAGCGAATAAAGGTATGACAAACACTAATTATTAAATGTAGACGCAAAGCCGTGATGTTCAATTACCAGTTGCCTGTACAATCCACTTTAGTGTTGTGAATAACAGTATTCAATCTCTGCAAACAGTTACTCTCACTTATCAGTACACAAGAACTAATTGTAAGCCCATTAAGAGAAGGCCAATTAAAGTTACATGTAGTATAAAAGGAACTCAGTTACACGGAGCCTAGGACCTCATTCAGAGCCGGACGCTATTTGCTGTCGTTCGTTCAGAAAAAAGGGGTGGCTATTCAAATGAACCTTTCGCTCTTTGCGGTCTGTTCACGCCTCTATGTCTGAACGAGCGAACAAAACTTGCGGTCGTTTTTTGGATAACTACGCCCCCTGGCCGCTCGCATCCTACGTCATGTCCGCTATTTATTAGATTAATCGAGTACATCGACCAGCGTATGAACTGCTCGCTATTCTTGTGGTTGGTTTTTCCTACCACATCTTGCGAGCAGTTCTGACTATAAAATAACCCAGTGACGTGGTCAATGACGCTGCTGTATTAATTATGCACACCCATAAAACGCCCATTTTGACCTTTAAGCACGCCTGCGTTCGGATCTCCACTCCCCGTTTTCAAGCACCTTCCCCTGTTACCACCCACATACGCCTCCTCCTGTCACTCAAAATAGAAGGCATTCGCTATTTAGCGAACAAACGACTTTCGGCCGCACTGACTGGTTCGCGCATGCGTATTACGAATACGATCCGTACGCATGCGCAGTTGGGCAAACATCGCTCAGAACGAACGAGCGGCCGCTTACGAGCGGCTCTGAATCAGGCCCCTAATTCAGAGATGTACGTAAACCCAATATTTACAGTATGTACATCTCCGATGTGTCACGACCTGGCCCTTGAGGTTTCCAGACAGAGGACTGGGAGCAGGGGTGACTAGGTGGGGAGGCAGCAGTAGACGAGGAGGAAGTACATACAACTTCATCATAGGTTAATTCCGGGTGTTGAGACCTGACCAGAGGCGTGGAGTCTAACTCATATGTGGTTTTCACTGGTGACCCCTCCAATTGGGATATGGGTTTAGCTGCGCCCAAGGAGCAGGTTGCGGCCCCATGATCAGGGATCCAGGAATTAGCAACTAACAGGGAGATAAGAAAGACAACTGGGTGTCTGGAGATTATCACCGATGTAGAACAATACTGAAGACTATCGGTAGTGACCAATGTAGAATATCACTGGAGAGTCTCGGTAGTGACCGATGTTGAATATCCCTGAAGAGTATCGTTAGTGACCGATGTTGAATATTTCTGAAGGATATTGGTAGTGAATGATGTTGAATATCACTGGAGAACAACAGTAGTGCCTGATGTTAAATATCACAGTAGAGTATTGGTCGTGAGTGATGTGGAATATCACTGAGGAGTATCGGTGGTGACCGATGCTGAATATCACTGGAGAATATCACAGAGACTGGTGAAGCGCACTGAGAATACAACAGCACGGAGCCTGGATCAGCAATTCGAAGCTAGCAGCTACTGGAGAAGTGAAGTTGTTCAGGCGACTTCCTGTTTTCTGGAGTCCTGCTTTATACCCTTAGGTAGCTGTCCATTGGAGAGTGTCAGCTGATAGTGTCTTGACAATGTTATGAATAAATGTGAAAGTAGCATTTTTCTATACAAACCTAATGAAATACAAACACCCACACATCTGTCCTTTACCGTTTTATAGATCCAATGGGAATCTCCTATCTAGCAGTAGTTCAAATGGAAATGACTGTCATAAGTTAATTTAATATAGCTACAATGTTAATTATACCTCTTTTAGACCGACCTGAAAATCCCAGATTATTGCACGTGAACGCGTATCAACTCAGGATTTTTGTCAGTGTAAAAGGATCTACCCGGGTCCAGGGACCCGGGAAACCAACTCGGGTACTTTGCAGGGTTGGCCACGGGCCATTCCTGTCTCACCCTACAGTGTAAACGGCGCGATCCGGGTCACGATAATTTCGCATGCCGCCTGACTGGCCAGCTTCAGTGGCACTTGGAGATGACATCATCTCTAAGCATCCACTGCAACCAGGGCCAGACTGACCAGCACGGAACAGAGCATCCCACCCGCCGTCCTTGACTCTGAACCACTGCGGAGTGTGGTAAGAGGGTAGGGGAAGAAGCGCTGCTCACCTGCGCCGGAAGAGCCGCGGTGTAAAAGGGGTCTGTCTCAGGTCTGATCCGGGTCCGAAACGTGTTCCAAATCCCGGGTCAGACATGGGACTTTGGTATAAAAGGGGTATTAATGACGTACTAGAGACTGGAGGGTTCTATGCCCAAACAGTCAATCAGAAGCAGCTGGATAGCCCTGCTGGTGTCATCATCAGGCTCTAGAACCCACAGCCATCCCTAGTGAGGGGAGAAACAGAAACAGCAGAGGTGATGAGTGCTCCAGAATGGAGGAGAGCCTGTACAACCCCATCATTGAGCTGTTGAAGAGAAAGTGTGGGAAGAGCCGTGAGCTACAGAACCTGAAAAGAGACAGCATGTGGAACAAATGGTGCAAGTCAGACTGTAAGTTGAAAACTGTATACTGCTTAGTAGAGCCATCTTGTCGGACAACAGGTCCCAGCTAGCCTGTTATCTGATAACTGTATTAAAGGAAGAGTATCCAGCCGAGTTAACCTGGTAGGACTTTATAATATGTTACTAGAGTTGGAGGAGCTTAAATTGGGTTCCAGACCCTGTCACCCTGGGAGATACTGCCAATATTTTAAGCGAGCCCCTTACCTGAGAGGGAGTTTCCGGGTATGGGTGAATAGCGGGTGAACTGTGAGGACAACTATAAGAGGAGGTTCTGGACCTGCGGTTGCGCAACTGTTTGAATTACTTCAGCATCAGGCAGATAGGCAGTCATTTATTATTGTTTGAAATCGCCCTGCAAGTTTAGTGTGAAATACATCTGGACATAGATCTGTTTAAAGACTGTTAGATACCAAGCTACTATACAAGTTCAAATGCTGCACTACACAGCACATGGCCTGGGTTCACCAGCAAAAGCATCGGTAACCAACAAGCTCATACTGCAGTATTGTTTAGTAAGTGTAGATTAATATTAAGAGTTATGGTAGACTTACCTTTGTTAACTCTATTTCTTTGAAGTCCACAGGGTCCACTGGGATACCAAACAGTTAAAGCTTTAGCTCCCAGGATGCACCGCTCCTCCTCCACATATACCCCGCCCCCAGCCAAAGGCAGATCAGTTTTGTAAACAAGCCCAAGGCCGGAGCAGATGAGAGGAGAAGGAAGAACAATGTATACAAGAAACACTCTCACAAAAGATGAGGGAATCCATGACCAAGAGAAAAATACCCAATGAAGCCAGGTGCGTCAAGGTGGGCGCCCTGTGGACCCTATGGACTTCGAAGAAATAGAGTTAACAAAGGTAAGTCTACCATAACTCTTAATTTCTTCTTCAGGGTCCATAAGGATCCACAGTGATACCATGAGGATGTCCTAAAGCAGTTTCCCCTAAGGGTGAGGACACTCCTGAGCAGAAAGGAGAATCCGACACCCAAAGGAAGCATCCTGAGAGGCAAAAGGTGTCAAAGGCATAAAACCTGAGAAAGGTGTGGATGGAAGACCACGTGGCCGCCTTGCACAATTGTTAAGCAGAAGCGCCACGTCAAACCACCCACGAGGGTCCCACAGACCGAGTAGAATGTGCTGTAATCCCATTTGGAACAGTACGACCAGCTTGCGTGTAGGCCTGACAGATTTTCATGCGGACCCAAGAGCCAGAGCCTGTTTGTTAGCTGGCTAGCCTTGTGTCACAACTCTTGGACGGATTGTGGATGAGGCCCGTATTTAAGGAATTGGCTAGACTGACTAGTGATGTCAGCGGGAATGCTCTCGGCTCTGAAAGAGCCGAAAGCACTACAGGGCTTGCGGCAACAAGACCCTACCACAAGGGTCTCGTCGCAAGCCCGATGGTCGCGATGGTCTTGACCATCGCGACCATCTTTTTTGGCCGCTCGCTATAGCTGTGGGTGGTCACCCACAGCTTTGCGAGGCCGCTCTAGAATCAGGAAGGACGGCCCTGATTCAGAGCGAGTGCTCTGTCAGAGTGTCCGGCTCTGAATCAGGGCCACAGTTCGCAGCCCTCAGGTTAGGTTCCCCTATACAGGTGCTGGTGAGTACTGGATGTAGTACAGAAGAATAACGTAGTCAACAGGGCAAGTCAATACCAAACAGACGAGACGGTACCAGGGAGCAAACGGGTCACAGGGAGTAGCCAAGGTCAGAACCAGATCAGTAGCAGTACAAGGGGTCAGGCGATATCAGAGTCACAAACAAGCCAAGGTCAAGATCAGGATAACAGGTAAGTACTGGAACACTGGAGTATGGTATGGAGCCTATACTCTGGCACCTGTCTGGTGCCAGAGACTCCCTCTTATAGGGAGAAGTCCAAATCTCATGCCAAACATGAAGCCTGTCCTTTTAAATTTCCTGCAGGTAGGCGCACACGCTAGGAGAGCTGCGGCCGCCTGTACTTGTGAGGGGGACCCGGAGCTGATGTCATGGCAGCGGGCGCCGGGGACTCTCCGACCCCGCTGCCCGCTGTTGACAGCGGTTACAGTGCTGCTGGACCTGGTAAGTAATAGCCGGTGTCTGGTGCACTGTGACACCTTGCTTGTGAAAGCCATACAACACAAAAAGATAATCTGATTTCCTCAAAGATTTAGTATGATCAACGTAGATCCAAAGAGCACGAACCACATCCAGAGGCTTCACCTGCAGAGAGATCCGAGGACTGGAAGGCCAGAACCACAATCTCTTGATTTTAATGGAACTGGGATACCACTTAAGGAAGGTAACCACCCCGAGCACGGAGGACAGGTCTGACCGAATGAAAGATCAAGAAGGGTGAGCGACAGGAGAGCGCTGCCAAACCAGATACCCTGCAGAGGAGATAGCGAGGAGAAAGAGCGTCTTTGCCATAAGCCACTTGATGTCTACTTTGTCCAGAGGTTCAAATGGGGAATCCTGTAGAGCCCGGAGAACCAAGGACAAATCCCACGGGGCCACTGGAGGGACAAAGGGAGGTTGTAGACGGAGAGCACCCTGAAATAATGTTCTAACGTCAGACAGGGGAGCGATCCTTTGCTGGAACCAGACTGATAGTACAGAAACCTGAACTCTAAGGGAGGCCAGGCGGAGGCCAAGGTCTAACCCAGCCTGCAGAAAGGCAAGCACCCAGGAGACCCTGAAAACTGTAGGGTAATAGCCTCTGGGGGAGTACCATTGAAAGTAAGAGTGCCAAACTCTGTAATAGATGCAGGCTGAGGAAGGCTTAAGTGCCCTGAGCATCATCTAGACCACAGAGTGAGAGAAAACTTTGGCTCTTAAAGAGGGATGACTCAAGAGCCATGACATCAAAGACAGACGAGGTAGGTCCGGGTGCAGGCAAGGGCCCTGCGCTAACAGATCCTGCTGTAGAGGATTTGTAAAAGGAGAGTCTATGGTGAGACTCCATAGGTCGGTGAACCACTGGTGCCTGGGCCAGGCTGGGGCTATTAGTATCACTGTGCTGCCTTCTTGTTTGAACTTTCGGAGAATCCTCAGGACGGTAGGCGAGATTGGAGTCCCAACTCATTGCAAGAGCATCCACGAAGGTGGCTGAGGGGTCTCTGGTCCTGGCCCCGTACCTGGGGACTTTGTAGTTGTGACATGAGGCCATGAGGTCTACTTCCGGTAGGCCCCATTTGTCCACCAGGAGTTCAGAGATATCTTGGTGGAGAGCCCACTCTCCAGCATGTATGTTCTGACAGCTTAGGAAGTCCACTTCCCTGTTGAGGACTCCAGGTTGAACACTGCCGAGAGCTGGTACGATGGACTGGGGAGGTGGTACATAACAAATAGCACACAGACCATCCTGTACGAAATCCTGAGGGGACAAGCCCGCTGAACAGGATCCGCAAGTAAACAGCACAGGGAGCTCAGGCTCCTGTTTATCCTTAGAAGACATAGTAATAACCAGCCAGCAGCACAAAATCAGTGTATGGCTAGTAATGCAGTATGACATACTTCACAAATACAAGTAAATGTGAAGTACGGTAATAATGAACCCCTACACACCTGATAGTTGAGGGTTAAACAAGAGCAGCAGGGATAGATATAACTGACATTGAGAAAGTTTTAAGACAGTATATCACAACAGCAGAGCTAGCATAAGTCACATACAATGCATATAAATATACTTATAATGGGCACTGAATCAACTACTCCAGCCTCCAAGGGCTGGAAGGATTTGTGCGCTGTATAACCTGGCCCTAGTGAGAGGTATACAGGGAAACTGGACCCGAATCTCCTGAGACCTGTAGTTTCAGAAAAGCCATGATCAATGGCTGCTGAGCTTCTCATATAGGGAGGAGGGTGAGGAGGAGGAGCAGCTCAGAGGTGGGAAACCTCTTGTGAGGGATCAGGCTCTGGGTTAGGGGAAGGGGCTGCTGGGGGAGAACCCATCTCCCCGCTGCCGCATTAACCGTCGGGTGCCGCTGGCCTCTACATGGTCCCCGATACCAGCTTTTAACTGCCCCTATGGACTAGTGGGGGAGCGGACGAAGCAGAGAATCACCTTACCTGTTCTTCTCCATTTGTCCAGCTGCAGCCCTGGGACCCCAGTGGAATGGATAGCAGAGCCCCACTGGCGCTCGCCGTAATCACCGGACCACTCACCTGTGTGGCGGAGGTAGTTGGAACAGCAGCACAGGCGCCCATTAGGATGCCTTGCTGCTTGCTTAGATAAATAATAAAAAACTCATAAAAATAAAACTTGGGGCTGCCTAAGCAATCCCCCTGTCTAAAGGTGCGACCGGTCCTACCAGCACCAAACATAAAACTGATGCCTTTGGCTGAGGGCAGGGTATATGTGCAGGAGGACCGCTGCATACTGGGAGCTAAAACTTTAACTATTTGGTGCCCGATCACTCCAACCACACACACCCCATGGTATCCCTGAGGATCCCTATGGACCCTGAAGAAGAAAATGCTTAGTATTAGTTAGGATCTAAATTGGTGTTAGCTAGTGCAGGGAAGGCTTGTATGTACAACTGATGTGTATGTTTGGATTGGCAGGGTGAGAGAAAGAGATCATCTCAAAAGCAGCCATTGTCTACCCAGAGGAATTATTGTCCATTGCTACTGTTATTTATGTCAGTATATATACACACATATTAACATATTACCCCTGAGGAAGTCATACCGACAACACTGTGTGTCAGAGGTGAAATGCGTTGGCCATGAATTGATTAGTATTGTATGTCGATGAGGTCTCTGTTGAGAAGTTTACAGATAACCTGCTTATACCATTTTTTTACGTACATTTGCATTCGTCCTGTATGGAATAAAATATGATTTTTTTGGCTGGGTGCCGTATGATTGTGATTCTACCTTTTTTTGAGCTGCTGCATAGAATTTTTAAGAATTTCTTGATAGGTAATGTTCTTGTAGGAAACTCTGATTCAAAAAAGCACCGTATGGTTCATCTTTCCATTTTTGACATGGGACCATTTGGTTTCCACAATTACTGTTTTATTTATATACCAGCATTCTAGTTCCGGAGGACCTGATGGTCCAGCTACCACCAGTAAAAGTAATGTGTCCACGGGGACACCGAGGAATATTACCGTGTTTATCTTTCTGTTACTGTTAGGAAACAAATGGTGGTGTTGGCAGCAATGGCTCCAAGGCTGCCTGTGCCCAGGTCCTATTCACCAGCCAACTCCCCCGCTCCCCCCACATGGCTAAAAGGATTTTGCAGATGCAGGGCACCAATTTCAAGTTTGTTGGCGGTGCTAGGCACCCAGTGTTTATAAAAAAAAGAAAAAATTTTGTTATTATGTGCCACAGCCCGGATCTCCCCCAGCGGCTGCACCGGGGGGACTAGGAGTAAGGAGCATCTGAGTGCTCCGCGCTGGGGACCGGGTAGCAGGTAGCAGGGGGAGCCCAGCACTGAGTGCCGGGCACTACATGCGCTGCAGAGTGCTCCTGGTGCCACCAGTACTAGGGCAATTAAAGCCCCACTACTCAGGCTGCAGGAGGGGGAGCCTGGCTGTTGCAAGTGTGCTATGGATTGGGAGAGTAGCTCCTGGTACCTCCAGTGGTAAAATGGTTAGAAGCCTATTGTTGCACAAAGTATAACAGAAATACAGTGTTTAATAAAATAAATAAGTGTTATAAAAGGTATGTGTAGCACTGAGCCAGGAGAGCAGTTCTGAGCTGCAGTTCTGCATTCTGTGAAAGCCTGTTGCAGGGCACAGGCTCAGTGTATATATATTTTTAACATATATAATGTATTTCAAATGTACTCGAATGCAATTTAAATGTATGTTTTTAAAGTAAAACTGCACCTACCTTGTGCCTTCCTCTGCAGCATCACACCGGAAAGTGGTATGAGGAGGTAGAAGGAAGGCTTCCTAACACAATCAGCTAAGTGGTTTAAGGGAGCTACAAGGAGCTTCCCTGCCATGGCCAGGAATCCCTGCCTGGAGACCATGGTTGCCTATCTCTGGAGCTCGGATTCAGGCTAGAGGTGGCAGGCTTGGTCTCTTAGCAGATTCCTGGAAGTACATTTTGGAGGGAAATTTTTTTCATCCTAGACATGATGGCGCCTGGGCGGGGACGAGCCCTACAGGTGGGCTCACGCACAGTGGAGAGACCACTCCCCACTGTCCATTAGGGACAAAAGTAAAGGTGTGCATGCCTTCTGCATGCAAGGCACATGCACTTAATTTGATTGGGTAAAAACCATAGGGCAGACTTACCCCCTGTGGTGATGTTTATTGGAGTTAGATAACAGAAGAGCCTGCTTGCTCTGTATGGGTGTATCTTTTTGGGCATCAAGAAGGAATAGACTGCTATAACACCTGTACGCTGTTCTCCCTGAGTAATTGTAAAGGGATTGAGTACAGCGGCTGGGTAGACGGCCATTAGAGCAAGTCTACCACGTCAACTTGTTAAAACCGTTGGTGGAGGAAGCATTTCCTCAGCAGAACTAGAACAACCTATGTCACCTGAGGTCACTCCATAGAAAGACGACTCCAGTCGACACCCAGCACTAAAAAGAACCAATAAATACGTAGAATATCTAAAAAGTGCTGTTTGTGTATCTCAGTTCACAGTGCTGCAAAGTCTAAATGTCAGTTGCTTATCTGACATAAAGAATACAACCATAGAAAAAGAAGGAAAAAGTAGACTGCACTGCTGTGACTGGATACTAACATGTGCTGGATTAATCAGATGAATAACACTTTAGCCTCTTTGAATCAATAAATATTCAACAACATTTATTAGACACACAATAATAAAAATAGATAAAATGTAACTAGATAAAATGTAACTCTAAATTATAAATCACAATAATACAATTTTTACAACAACTCATATAGCCATTTAGAAGTATCCGATTGTAGATCTTTACCCAATACGGAATAGTTCTTTGTTGTAAGTTCAATTAATGAGAAATAACGGGTCAAATGCTCACCATTAATCACATACACAAAATAGAAGTATTCGGCAAAGGCTTGATGTAAATTAATTTCCAGTTGATATTTGTAGTGCACCGGAATGTGCTTAAAATAAATATAGTAGTAACAAAGCCGTGAAATGCCACCTGGCAATTGGCGGCTGAACTGGAACTGATGTCCGCTCTGTATCACAGTCCCGGGTATATCCCCCATTGCCGTCAGGCAATATGCTGGACGTAGCCCTCAGTGGTAACGGAGCCGTAAGATGTCACTTGGAGGAGATGGTAGTGTAGCGGCTGTGTTGGGACTGGCGCCTGTCCTGCGCCGCAGACCCAGGTCACTCCCCTGTTAACGGCAAGCAATGTGTAGAGCGGTAAACACCAGTACCTATGCCGCCAGCTGATGCGCTCCGATAAATGGGAGCTCCCGTCTCTCAGTGCCTCGTGGATAATGGTGGCAGGGACCAAACTGCTGAGTTGCTGAACACTGTTCACATTGTTTAACCCCTTTGACGCGTTTCGCTCTTCTCTTGGAGCTTTTTCAAGATAGCCTCAGCAGAGTCTTCCGCTATGAAAGTTCCGTCCTGGGTTCTCGACCCCCACCTCAACAGACCACAGAGGAAGGTAACAGGAAAATCAAAACTATATCTGATACAGGACCTTGTTCAAAACTTCAGCGACAGTTCAACTGCCCTTGTTTCAGCTTTCCAGTGGATCAGAGAGCTGGTGCTCTCCATAGTAATGCTGGTACCCAGTCGCAAAAGTTTATATACTTATATATATTTTTTACTCAGGTGTGCACTGATTATTGGCTTCCCAGCAGGTATTTATGAAGGTAAAGTTAGTTCTTTTATACCCTTTTTCCACTGCTGCTAAAATCTGAGTTATTGCCGTGTCAACCCGGGTTGTAGCTCAGTGGAAAGGACTCCTAGGAAAAAAACCCAGGTCGACTGACACAGCATTCCTTCCAGGGTCTCCAGCAGGGTTTTACGTGGGTAAAACCTGCGTAAGGCTAAGTGGAAACGGGTATCCCGAGTCATCTGACCTGGGTCTCGTTCACTGCATAGGGAGAGCCGCATTTCCCAGCGCTTGGAGATGATGTAACCAGGATTGTGGTGGAAAAGTGGTATTAGCTGTGTGACATTCCTTGCTTTGCATTGAAACAACTGTTGGGTCACCCATATGCGGGCAAAGTGCCACAGATGAGTATAAATGGTGCTAAAGCTGCTTAAGTGTGTGGTATACAGTATGTGCTGCATTGCTTGGCCTGTTAACTCTATAACTCTATGTGGAAATAAATATTTTTGTTACTTTTCCATATATATTACGTGTGTGGGTTTATGAATTGTTTTTGTCTGGATCTTTTCTTTTAACGTGTAACCTACTTTCTCAATGATGTATGTATGTGCAATTAATGGACTGTATAACACACACACACAAACACATTAGGTGTGCTCTAATATCCATTTAATTAGAGTCACATATAGAATCATATTGTGATAAGGTCGGGATAGGGGTCCCTCTCCTGGGGTAGATGGACTCTCTCTTTCACACACACAGCAGCCGGGAAACAGTACACCAGACCGGGTCCTCTTTCAAGCTGGTTGGAGCCAGTCTTTAATGTGCCAAATACGTAAACATAAATAAACATAAACATAAGACCTAGCCTGTCACACAGTAGATTCCCTCTCTACAATAATGGTAGGGCCTATTGCCCTCACCATCAACAAAACACATGCACAGTACTTACAGGAGTATATACCAAGTGTCTCTGAACAGGTTAGTTGGCCTGCTCGCCCAGGTGTGAGACACTGTACCAAAAGATTACACAGCTCTTATAAGCCACCTCCAGGTGTAAGCCCTAATGAGCCTACTACCTGGGTGATGGGCCCAAAACCTGGAGTGGCCTGTGGATGGAGCCCTCCCTCTCCTCACATCCACAACCCCAGGACCCAAACCGGCTTTTCCAAAAGCTGATACTCTGGTCTGCTTACAAAACAGACTTCTCCTGGGGTTTTTTCGAACACATAGGCCAAAAACCTAGGACAAATGTACCTGCCATTGACCACTTTACCAGTGCTTCTATCACAATAAATATATATATATATATATCTACCTTAGCTTATAATTGACATTGCCTTGGGGAGGTACACGGTCCCAAAATGTATGTAATACAATCAAGAAATGTAACTAGGAGGCAGAGCAGAAATATTGAGAGCGCATTGAGAACATTCCATAGAGGATTGAACAGAGAGAGAATTATTCTAAATTACTGTAAGATGTGACCAAATGATTTATAGTACAGCTACTAAGAAAGTGTTCTAAAGAACAGATGACTAATTTTTTTCTTGACACCTCCATAGGTTTCTCTTAGACATCAGTGTAACTCTCTCAGGTACTGATTGCTTGTCAGTGGGCCCTCCAGGCATTGAGGAAACCACCACAAAATGAGTTCACACGTTTATTAATTTAAACTGTGAATACTATGCCAGACTCATAACTAGCTAAAGAATATTGAAGGGTCATTCATATCACAAAACAACAAAGAATATACAGATATGCCCAGCTATATTGCTGCAGCTGGCGCATAGCATGAGACGTGAGATGCGCACCTGCGAGCATATACGCGCACTGCATAAGTGACCGGGCCTCCATTGAGATGCATGGTGCGATCGCAGTGCACACCATAGTGTAGCGTATGTAGGTGCGGAGAATCGCATGGCGTGATGCGTGCGCACGTTTGTGGCGCGATCAGCCACAATGTAACTGTGCGCATCTGTATACCGTTCTCTTTGGGGTAGATGTGCTGAGCCTTGGAGAGAGATAAAGTGGAGAGAGATAAAGTACCAACCAATCAGCTCCTGACTGTCATTTTTCAAACACAGCCTGTAACTTGACAGTTAGGAGCTGATTGGATGTTACTTTATCTATCTTTACTCTCCAAGTCTTATTACATCTCCCCCAAAGTACAGTAGTTAGTGGACAGTTTAGCTCCAAATAAGAATCATTGTGCCCAAGCTACAGCATACCTCTGTATAAGAGAGGAAGCTGTATGCAACTAACTTATTGGGATGCTATCAGGTAATGGGGAGTTGAAAATTATTTCCAATTATGAAGACAGTGATTGCGGGATGAGCAGTTATTTGTTCAAGTTATTGGATGAGGGATATGATATGTGGAATATCCATGACAACATGACCATGGATATCTTGCTTTACAGTACAAGGTATAATAGAAGACTGGGTGGGTAACCTCCAAGGTACACAGAACAAACAAGTCTTTATACCATTGATGGTAATTAGAACTTTCCCACTAACACATTTTTTGCACAGTTTATACTGCATTATATAGAGAAAGCACACTCATACGTACATAAACCCAAACGTTATATAATAACATATGATATATTAACTCAATGACATCTGACTTTCCTATGCTATAAAATATAAAACATCAAATGAGAAGTAGTTCACAGAGGTGATCTAACGCTGAGTGCAAGCTATACTAGTTTACTTGCTAGATGGCAAATCTAGTGGTGTAATAGCTAACTTGTCAATTCCTCTGGAATGTCAGTGAGCCTCACAAATTTCAAGGCGCCCCCGAGCGCAGGGAGAGTATGCTACCCTCCTGGGTCCTGCTAGGGTCTTAATAACACTATTCCCTGTAAACTGCTTCATTGTAGTCCTTCCTCACTGCTTTCTGATGACGCTGCACCATAAGTTCGCCCCTGCTTTGTGAGGAATTGTGCCATTCCGCAGCAGGAAAAAGGGCCAAAATCATCTACAGTGAGGTCACTTTGATTTGCATTACTGCAATCAGTTTACTACCACATTGGTTTCAGGGCAACATGGCAGCATTTGTACTTGCCAATGGAAAGACTTAAGAATTGTGCAAAAATACAGTAAGAATTAATTTTGTTGACTGAGATTATAGTATGATAAGTGGGTGAATAGTGCATAGCAGTAGTGATCCATGTTATGTGGAATAGCATATAGCCACTTTGTGATATAGACCTATGTAGGCACCATAGCAAAAATTTCACAGGGCCCAATCTCTGCAAATTATTTAGCAGTTTATCCATTTTGATTGTAAATTATCTAATATTTGCACTACAGTATCTGCCTACTTAGCTGGCATGCAGGATCACTGTAAATACAGTGCAGCACATTCCACCGCCCAGTACCTTGGTGTCACCCATTGGCGGGTGACACCCCCCTTGTGACGCCACTGCCCGGGTTATTGCCAAAGATTTCCCTATGCCGGTGCTTGGAGATGACATTATCTCCTAGCGCTGGTGAGCCGGCTCTCCGCAGTGTGTTAATAATGCTCATGGTCGGATGACCTGGGTCATCTGTTCACCTTACATGGCTCATTCCCGTGTTAAACCCTGCTCGCTGCCCTTGTTGGATTGCCAGGTCACTCAACCCGGGGATCCAACCCTGGCCCCTATTACACTGAGCCACGACCCGGGTTGACACGGCAATAACCCAGGTTATTTGGCCATAGTAAAAGGGGTGTCAGTGAGGAGAGTTGGAGCCGGCTGGGCCTCATTCTCTGCACCTACTGTCTGAGATCTGCTGGCACATTGGACCTGTGTGTAGGCATATATTTGGTCTTGAATCTGCAACCAGGTCTCCAGTAGGATTGTGTCAACAACAGTCTGGTTCGGAGTTGGATCCTCAGCGGTATGTGTGTACCCATCTTAAGTCATGCAATGTCATATCAGATGAATAATTTGCTTTATCCACTGTTTCTAAACTAAAAACTGCAGATATAATGTAAGGAGGTCAGGGTGACAGGCCAAAACTTGTTATATAGTCCTTACCTGAAGATGTTATTGAGATTCTTTTTCTGAAGATGTTGCTGTTCAGGACATTTCTGGGAGATGTTATCCAAAGTCGCTTATATAAAGCAGGAACACCTCAGAGAGTATCAATGTAGGAAAAGTGTAACCACAAAATGTCTGCCAGTAGCTTGCCATCCTTTATATAGGGCAGTGACCTGCATTGTGACATCACAATGCATGCAGGCAGCAGCTAGAGATGGCTGTAGCTTACATCAGCTCTCGGCCCAGATGCCCTGCAGCAGCACTTTGGTGAGCTGGGGCTCAGGGGATAGCAGTGTAACTCAGTGCAGGGAGAGGATTGGGCCTAATAGGTGGCCTGGGCCCTGTAGCAACTGCACTCTCTGCACCTAATATAGCTATGCCCTTGCTTCTACTCCACAAAACATTGCAAATTTGAAGACTGGGTAAAACAATATGTTACAAAAATCAGCACCAATCACAAATTTTGCATCCAAATGGGAATTTGTAAATCTTTAGGGATATATTTACTAATTATCGGGTTTTAGATCCGATAATTAGAATTTGTTATCAGCGCTATTCGCGGCAATAAGAAATTTCCATGTGCCCGAATGTACTTAAGTCCCTGTGGTATGTAAAGAAGTTAAATGATCGCAAAAGCATATCGGAGATATCTGCTGCGGTCCCTCCATGGTTAATATTTGCGGATATCCCCCAAAAACGGGTGTTTTCAGAGAATATCCCACAAATATTACTTGATAAATAGGCCCCTAGCCAAGAATAGATCAATATTAAAATAATTAGTAAGAATCATTGAGATAACAGCAAAGTATAACCTATAATGGATGAATAGATAATGCCAGACCTGGATCCATAAAAGTGCATCAGAAGATAAACAGAGTGATTGGATGCAAACGGAGTGGGTCAAACCTCAAGTCTGGGGGCTGGCTTGGGTAACACCATGTGACTGAATTTTCCCTATTAGGATAGGTGTGTGTGTTTTGCTTAGGTATGTGATGCTGTGTGGGCTGAGACAAAGCCTCTTTTGTTCCTCAGGACAAGGTGGTGAAACTGCGCAATGTTATTGCTGCATGTTTGGCTGCTTGTAGAATTACGTTGCAACAGGCGTAATCGCTGTTGGGTCTGTTGAACTTTGCCTGTAGGGTTATCCTGATGGGCAGAGTTTTTCATTGGAAGCTGGAGCGGTCCACGGCTGGGGCGTCCAGGCCGCACCATTTGGTTCGCTGTCGACAATTTTCAGTTGCAGCTTTTCACCGATCCGGCGGGTTCGACTGGGTTTGGTTGCTATCTTGCCAGGTCCTGATGTTCTGCACCCTGGCCCGAAGAATGGGTGCGTTTGGGTCTCGCAAGGGATCTTTTGCTTCTCAAACTCTTTCCAATCATGGTTGCATTGGAAGTGTGGGGCGAGCTTTGCATGATCGCAGTATAGTGCTTAGGTGTGACAACCTTGGCGTTGTGAATGCGATTAACCAGCAGCATGCTAAATCATTGTTAGTGTTGCAAGTTTTGGCACAGTTTGTCTTAACTTGCTTGCGCTGCAACATTTTATTTAGAGTGCAGCATGTTCCCGGGGCAGAGAACGAAATAGCTGATGCATTGTCTCGGTTTTCAGTGGCCTAGGTTTCGGTCTTTGGCCCCTGAGGCTGATGCTACTGGTGTGCTTTGCCCCTCTTATGTTTGGCAGGTCATCAAGCCAGCATGGAGGGCTTAGCAGAGAGGTCTCTCACCCCGGGTACTCTGAGAGTTTACCGCCATGCTTGAGAAGAGTGGGAAGAGTATTCCCATAGCCACAAACATGGAGGTAAGAGCAGGCATCCGTTGATGCTTTCTTTTATTTGGCTCTCTATGTCTCTGGCAGATCCAGAGCTGTGGTATCTCGTTATTTAGCTGGCATTTAATATTTTCTGTAAGCTAGCCTTCCAGACTTTACCAAGAGTTTTCTGATTCAGAAGGCTTTGCAAGGTTGGGCTCGTGCGGTTCCGGTTGCACCAGACAAGAGACGTCCTATCGATGTTTCCCTCCTTCCTTTAATCCTCGCGGCCATAGTGGACGTGGCAGATTAGCTTTCTCGATGGCCTTTCATGAGGATTTTCGGATTTGGTGGCAGCCTCCAAATGGGTCGATGCTGCTCTACTCCAGACGGATGTCCTGGTGGGGGAGAGGTCGTTGCTTTGTAGGCTTAGGCGCTCCAAGACTGATCAGCTGGTAGAGGCCGTTGGATTTCGCTGGTGTCTTCCGAGGACTTGCGAAATTGCCCCATTGCTCTTGCCAAACATTATGTGGAAGTCAGGTCTGCTACTGCGGGCTCCTGGCTTATGCATGGTGATAGCTCTCCTTTGACGAAATACCAGTTTGGACGGGTTTTGAAGCGTTGTGTCTCTTGTGTAGGCCTCTCCCCCCGGGATTTCGGTGTGCATTCATTTTGTATCAGGGCGGGATTTTCTGCATCCGAAATTAAGGCTTTAGGCCGTTGGAAATCATCCAGTTATAAGCGCTACATTCGGCCTCTGTATTGATTGGGTTAACAATGTGTGCATTTATATTATTCATGTTTATTTGTTTGTTTACCTTAAACTTGTGGTCTTGTGTGTCTTGTTTTGTCCTTTTCTACCCTACTCTGGGATTAGCTACTTGTCGCTGTGTCAGCGGAAGTCTGGAGGGATTTGGCTTTTTTTTTTGCCTCAACTGACGGACCTTAATTATAATTCATATGTCCCTCAGCAGGTTTTTCATTTTTCCATCCGGCCAAGCTATTCGTGTTTTCTCAGAAGCCCCCCTACCCCCCCCCATCCTCTTCTTCTTCTGTTCTTTTCTAATCCTATTCCTCATTTACCCTCATGTGTCTTTATGTTGCTTTGAATTGGCACTGAAGCTTGTCTAAATTCAGCCTGGCAGCTGGTTACACCAATATTTTTAATTTTGGCAGATCCTCCTTTCATTAAGTTTAATTGCAAATTAATTTATTGTTTTAATTCTTTTTCTCACTCCTTCGGTGTTAAGCTTGACTCTCTTAAAGTATGGATTGTTGGCCACACGTTTTTTGGGCTGCTAGATTCATGGCTTCAAGTGGTGCTCCTTCATTTCAGTGGTCTGCGGTGGATTGGTGTGAGAGGGATGATGTGGCAGGCTTTGTGTCCTAAGCTTTTGGAGGCCGCAAAATGTTTTGGTACTCCCGAGGCCTTGCTTATTCATTTAGATGGTACCGATCTTGGTAAAATGACTGGGTTGGAGTTGAGGAGCTCCATTACTGACGATATTGCTAGGATTTCGTCAGCTTGGCCTTCTTGCAAGATCATATGGTCATTTATTGTGCCTAAGCTGGTCTGGCGTGGTGTGCAGAATAGTAGGGTGATTGATGAAGCCAGAAAGAAGGTGAATGCAGCAGTTGCTAAGCATGTGTTGGCCGCTGGTGGTTGTGTGGTTGGGCATGCCAGGATACGTTTCCGGTATTCCTATCTACTGTATATAGGACAGATGGGATTCATTTGATGGAGGAGGGGCTTTTGATTTTTGTTGAGGATCTGTTCCAGGTTATTTCTTCGGTGCTTTAGTGGTGGTATGGTGACGGTGCGTTGGTCCTGTAACCAGACCCTCACTTTGGCGGGAAAGAACGGCAAGTCGCCACTTAGGGTGCAAATCTCATTCAGTTTTTTAGTGTTATAGTCTTCGGGTGCGCTCACCTTCATTGACTTGTTAGTTAGCTGGATCACCCTGCCGGGGACAGTGTCATCACCCTACCGGGTGGGTAGTCATGTTAGAGGGTTGAGTGTATACCTATTGTTGACAGTTGTTTAGTTCTTGGTTGCTCTGCACCTTGGGTGGTGTCCGCTGGTATGCTTGTCTGTGTGCTGCATGTTTGGAGTAAGCTGAATTTTGTCGTCCTTTCTTTGCCACCATACTTTCGACCAGTTAAGATTAATTTAATAATAATGATATAATTTTAATAAATAGCTAACTAATTATTCTGCCAAATATCATGTCTCTGAGTCTTTATTTCATATAATTTATTAAGAAGGTGTTTTATTACATGGTGTGACACAGGGCACCCCTCTGACGATAGAAGGTTTATGTAATAAATAATACATGTGTGCCAATGAAGCACCAAACGCCAACAAAGCTGCACACTCGAGTGTATACAGTAAGATCAATTCTGCTTTTGCAGTTGGACATCAATTGAGCATTACCCAGGAGCAAACGTTAGAGAGGGCAAGGCTCAGCTTTTACAAGTCTGCCCAGAAAAATCTGCAAATATTACCATACGGGAAGCCTTGTACACACTGGAAGATTCATCTGAACGATAACTATATATTTGAACGCTATATCGTTCAAATCGTCCAGTGTGTATGCACTTACCGCCGAATAATGCACGCTCCCGCTAGTCGTTAACAATATCCCCAGTTGTTTCTACATGCAGTCCAATCTAGGGATATCGTTAGAGATGCCATGCTGACGAATGCAGCATGGCCCCCCGCCGTTGTTCGTCGTTGCCGACATCGGCAAGTGTGTATGCACTTGCCGATGCCCGCACCCCCGCCGGGCCCGGCGCATCTGACATCGCTCCATACACACATTGTCCAGTGTGTACGAGGTTTTAGACAGATGGTTGAAATAATAAATAAGGGCTAAAATTACTTTTTCAGTGCACTAAAGTATTTGTCTGTAAAACTACTTTGCTCGCCACGTTTTTGCATACTAAATGACCTCTTTTTCGGGTAACTTGGTAACTCTTATGAAGTATGGTTTGCCTATGTGTAATGATATGGAAATGGTGGAGATCTGTGTACAAGTCTCAGCTGGTTTGATGAGAACTAATCCAAAATCCAATTGTGCGTGACTTGGGCAGCTAAATATATTGCTGGGGCTCTACAGACAACTTACATTGATGGAGATGGTTATTTTTTGCACCAGTGAACAGAGTAACCTTGGTAGGTAGAACTTCAAGGTCAGCAGGTGGGATCACTGAAGTATCCTATGAGACAGGAAACTGGATGTCACATATGGAAGGGAACGATTGGTCAGCAGCTTGAACAGGAACCAGTGGTTAATAAGTCACGTAGGGTAGAGTTTCTGCCATAAATGAGAGCTATTCATGGTTCTTATAGATAGTAAACTCTCTATTATCAGATGATGGATTTAAACACGAGTTCTTTCAAACCATATTTTCTCAAAAAATAAAGACACAGACCAAGTTAATGCCATTTAAAATAATAGGTCAGCTTTATTTATAACAATGAGTATGGTAGCAGAGGAAAGAACGGCAAACCACCGGCGCCAGCTTGACTTAGGCAAAAGATGTCACACAACTTACCAGGGCCAACTATCCCTTAATGGTGAGTGAGATACTTGCAAGGGCCAACTCTCCCTTACTAAGCAAGTAAGACACCCATGCCAATATAAAATACTTGCAAGGGCCAACTATCCCTTTCTAGCAAGTGAGTGGTATCCAACACCCATACCGATGCACCAAAGAGGCTGAATATCCTACAGATATTACTGATAAGCCCATTAACCACTCCCCCCCTTAACAACAAACAACCTATCCCTGTACTTTATTAACCCCATCCATCCCTGTCTAGAGGTTTATATGACCTCTGTTCTATGCAAACCTCGGTTATTTATAAATAGAAATTTCCAAGAGGTTTTATAAAAATTTCACTTTTGGGGGCTCATTTACACATAAACACTGGAAAAACAGACAAAAACTTAAAAAGACTAAACAGGTCAAGTGGAGAAGTTTTCCATAGCAAACAATCAGCTTCTAGCTATCATTTTATGGAATGTACCTAATAAATGATAGCTACAAGCTGATTGTGCAACTTCTCCACTTGTCCTCCTTTATATAATGGTTTAATACATCGGAATGTAGTTAGTACATAGTACTGCCGGCAGACCGGATGCTGGGCGTCGAAATCCCGACATCAGAAGGCCGACCCAGGGCTAAAGATAGGTGTCAAAATCCCAACGCCAGTCTATAT
Organism: Taudactylus pleione; assembly: GCA_031769625.1. NCBI lineage: Eukaryota > Metazoa > Chordata > Amphibia > Anura > Myobatrachidae > Taudactylus > Taudactylus pleione. The sequence goes on from JAUIMM010000042.1 coordinate 13,929,482, forward strand.
CCCGACGCCGGAATCTCGACAGCCGCCATCCTGAACAAAGGTATACCGGGGCGTCTTAGATGTTAGCCGCGGGGTGGGAGGGTTAGGTTTAGGCACCAAGGAGGGGTTAGAGCTAGGCTTTGGGGGGAGGGGATATTATGGTTAAGCACTACTGGGGAAGGTTAGGGTTAGGCACTAAGGGGGAGGGTTAGGTTTAGGCACTTAGGAGGGAGGGTTAGGTTTAGGCACTAACGGGGAGGTTTAGGGTGCGGGGTGGGGAGGGTTGGGGTTAGGGTGCAAGAAGGGAGGGTTAGGGGGAGAAGGACGGATGGTTAGTATACTTAACCGACCCCTGACGGGATCCTGAGCCAGTATTTCATAACCAAACCGATACATCTCCCCCATAATACATAATGCAAGTTTTAGTGATGCTCTTCCCAACACCTAGATATTCCCCTGGGTCTGTGAGCTGGTAGCTCTATACAGTACACAGTACCTTGAGTATTTGGCAGATGCCCTTATAAAGCCGGCTGCGCCAGCATCTATAAGAACACGGCAAAAATCAATGGAGAACAGAACAACACAATCACTTTCTAACACATCATGAAGACGGTAACAGAATTTGATTTCATACACAACCGGGAACCTCTGAAGTTTTAATGCAGAGCCAAGGGAACACAAATTATTTTTGAGCTCGCTAAATAGCCACATATTACATGTTCTTTTCAAAATTGCTGTAATGTTCACTGAAAGAGTCAGTGGAAATAACCACAGCCAATACAAGTATAGTAACAGCACTTTTCCTGACTCACTGCAGCTCAGAACAATCAGAGAGACTCACAACTGTTTTGCTTTTCTCTTAAGTAAAATGACTGATCATAAATTGCAGAGTATTTCAAAGAAAATCAAGGTCTGCTTTGGACTAAAAGGATTTGAGGATAAACTTTAATTGGCCCAGAACAGAAAGGAAATAAATGTATAACGTTACTGGAGGGCTGAACTTAGCAATGTTTTGTTGACATCAATGCAGTATTTGTGTCTTTTTGTATTTCTCGTTTATAATGTAAAGATCGTAGATTGTTTACTCATATTTTTTTCCTGCATTGTTTTTCCTTTTTCTTGATGACTACTAAGGTGTAACTTTGAAAATGACAAAAAAATGGTAGCCAAGAAACAATGGGCCTGATTCAGAGCCGTTCGCTATTTGCGGTCGTTCGTTCAAAAACAAGGGGTGGCTATTCAAATGATCCGTTCGCAAATTGCAGTCTGTTCACACCTCTAAGTCTGAACGAGCGAGCAAAACATACGCTCGTTTATTTGTTAAAAACGCCCCCTGGCCGCTCGCACCATACGTCATGTCCGCTATTTATTAGATTAATCGAGTACATCGACCAGCGTATGAACTGCTCGCTATTCTTGTGGTTGGTGTTTGCTACCACAAATTTGCGAGCAGTTCTGGCTATAAAATAACCCAGTGACGTGGTCAATGACGCTGCTGTATTAATTATGCACACCCATAAAACGCCCGTTTTGACCTTTAAGCACGCCTGCGTTCGGTTCTCCACTCCCCATTTTCAAGCACCTTCCCCTGTTACCACCCACATACGCCTCATTCTGTCACTCAAAATAGCAGGCACTCGCTATATAGCGTACAAACGATTTTTGGCCGCACAGACTTGTTCGCGCATGCGTACTAAAAACCGTACGCATGCGCAGATGTGCGAACATCGCTCGGAACGAGCGTACTGCCGCTAACGAGCGGCTCTGAATGAGGGCCAATGATTGCTCTTTACAAGTGATGTGCGGTTCAGTTCTCCAGAAATCCAAATCCACCTGAATTTCGTGAATCCGGGTAAATCCAACTCGCGGTTCTAATCTCCTGAGGATATCCGGGTAATTCCGGGTTGCAGTTCGGATTTTGGATTTTAAATCCAAATTTCGGGTTTTGGATTGCATAAATTACATGATTTTAGCTATTTTTAAAACTTTTTATCTAATTTTTATTTTAAAAAAATCCAGATCCAAAACCAAAACCCTTGAGGGTGGTTTGCAAAACCAAATCCAGATCCAAAACCTTGAAAGAGATACAGATCCAAAACCAAAACACGGTGCACATCCCTACTCTAGTCCACATTCAGAATGTCAACAGGTTCTGAATGTCGGCATGGGCGTTAGATCGACAAACAGTATGTCAACATACACTTAGGACCTCATTCAGAGTCTCTCGCTGGCGCTGTGCGCTCGCAAGCGGCCTGTTGGTTTGCGTACGCACATGCGCACGCTTCGTTCTGCATGTGCGCAAACTACTCTGTGCGATCGCAGGCCACTCGCTCGCCCAGCAAAGACAGCCCAGTGAAATGAGTGACAGGAGGGGCCGTTTGTGGGTGGTAACAGGGGCAGAACACTAATAACGGGGGAGTGGAGGTGCGAACGCAGGCGTGCCTGAGTGTTTCAACGCCGTTTTAGAGGCGTGCATAATTAACACGCAGCGTCATAGTACACTTCACATGCCTGTTTTTTACACTGAAGTCCTCGCAGTGCTTGTGGTAGGGTAAGGTAACCACAAGCGCTGTGATCGCTTCCCATTGTCCTCAATGTACCAATGTTTTAATACACTTCTTGGAGATGACGTGTGCTGGTGGGCGGCTCTGCCTGTGCGATTTGGCGTACGCTGACCGCTCGCTAAGACATGGTGGGCGTGCTTAAGCCTTGGCGAGCGATCGCTTCCCGTGGCGTCACTTTGACAAATTTGCATATGCTGGGGGCAGGCGATCGCATCTAGCGAGAGACTCTGAATGAGGTCCTTAGGTCGACATGGTTAAAATGTCGTCTTGTTCAGAATGTCGCCAATTCAAATGTTGACACCAGAATGTACCTGTAATGTACCCGTGAAGAGTATTTATACTGCCATGCAGCTGGTACCCATGGGAATAACTGAGCACTGACATTTCTTTTCTATGGTATTTCCAAATACAGTACTTAGGGGCCTATTCATCATAACTAAACTTTAATTAGGTAATTAGGTTTAGAACTCGCATGGAGTTCTACCTAATTACCGGAGGAATTCATCATTCCTCCTCCCTATAACTATCTATTCCGAAAAGCTGTCATTTTTGTGATGACAGCTTTTCAGGAAATAGATAGTTATCCCTCACTACACTAACTTACCGCAGCTGGAAGCAGTGCTGCGCATGCGCTGTTACATCTGTAAAACCAGGGCCATGCGCAGCACTGCCTACAGATGCGGTAAGTTTGTGTCCCCCCCGCCTGCTCACCTGCCCCCACTCCCCCCCCCGCACACCTCCCACCTCCCCCCTGTCCAGCACTTACCTGCCCGCACAGCAGCCTCCGGCTCCGTCTGCTATGCTATCATGTGGTTTCCCAGCAGCACACAGTACTGTATAGAAAAAAAAAAGTTTTTTTTTTTCTAAATTTTATTGTGTGCTGCTGGGAGAACACATGACAGCATAGCAGACGAAGCCAGAGGACGGACCAGAGCGCCGGAGGGAGATGCCGGGGGACCTGCACACGCTGACACAGGTAAGTGTTACCCAGGGCCATCTCTTCCATTGGGCTTGTTGGGCAGTTGCCCAAGGGCCCGAAGCTTGTAGGGGCCCGCCAACCCGCCCCCCTGCAACCGCGGGCAGTTGGTAAATTTGTGATATTTTTATAAGCCGGCCGCCGGTGCACTGTATTCTTATCTAACTTCCTCCACCCCATCCCCCCCCCCCGGTGACGAGTACTCACCTCAGTCCCAGTTTCACTTCATCTGCCGGCTTCAGACCAGTCAGACCAGTCTCTCTGCATGTGTGGGAGGTCTGATGGACATGCAGGAGGGTTTAATTTTATTGACCATTTACATTTTTTTCTCGTGAATGGGTGGGTAGGGGCCCCAGTGCATTGCTTTGCCTAGGGCCCACACTGCTGTTAAGACAACTCTGGTGTTACCTGCTATTCGCCACCTCACAGTGGCGAATAGTAACTCCATCAAATTCCGAAAATACATAATTTTCGGAATTTGATGAATACAATAATTTCCATATCCCCATACTAATGTACTAATGTATGGGGAGTGTGGAAATTAACGCAGCGGGACTTAGAGAGGAGATATCAGTGATATCTCCTGTGCTAAGTGTCATCAATACTAAAATAACGAAAATGTCCTTGAAAACATTATTTTAGTGTTGATGAATAGGCCCCTTAATAATGTTGATTTAGCTGCTGTCTTATCAGCATATTAGTGGTCTATTCATGATGTTAATTATCGGGGTCCAAACGGACCCCGATAATTAACATTCTAGCTTGCCGCGGACACCAGAGCAATTAATCATTGTTCCAACGTGGAGACAGCTGATCTGAAAATCAGCTGTCCCCGAGAGCGGCTTCACTGCTCCTTTCGGTCACGCATGCGTACAAGAGCCCCGATATCCAGCGGAAAGAGCCGGACAGGGGCGGAGGGATCCAAATTTTTGCAGGAAGTACTGATCTGGGGTGAGAGGAGGGGGCCATGGGACTTATTCAGGTTGGATCACAAGACTGCGTTCACACGTAGCTGGGCGATGTTTGTGCTCTGCGCATGCATTGCAGTGTGCAAACCGGCCACTGCGATCGCGAAGCGATCGCAGTGAGCACGCAGACCCATCGCATAGTGATTGACATGAAGTGGCCGTTTGGGGGTGGAGAGGGGGGGTGGTCGGCGGAACGCAGACGTGCCTGTGCGTTTGGATGCCGTTACAGGGGCGTGCATAATTAAGCCCCTGCGATTGCATACACTGGCAAAGATCTAGATGGCGACAGGATCCAGCGGAAAGAGCCGGACAGGGGCGGAGGGATCCAAATTTTTGCAGGAAGTACTGATCTGGGGTGAGAGGAGGGGGCCATGGGACTTATTCAGGTTGGATCACAAGACTGCGTTCACACGTAGCTGGGCGATGTTTGTGCTCTGCGCATGCATTGCAGTGTGCAAACCGGCCACTGCGACTGCGAAGCGATCGCAGTGAGCACGCAGACCCATCGCATAGTGATTGACATGAAGTGGCCGTTTGGGGGTGGAGAGGGGGGGTGGTCGGCGGAACGCAGACGTGCCTGTGCGTTTGGACGCCGTTACAGGGGCGTGCATAATTAAGCCCCTGCGATTGCATACACTGGCAAAGATCTAGATGGCGACAGGAAGTTTAGCAGTTTGTGCAGTAGGGTCAGATCAACCACAACTGTACGAATGGTTTAGCTGTTACCGATGTTTCCGCTGATTTGCGGATGCATGTTATGGGAAGTGGGCGGCTTTATATAGTGATTGGCTACTTGGTACAGTGCTGCGATTGCCGTGTGATTGCATTCATTAGCATATTTTCCCAGCGAGCGGGTGCGTGCGATTGCAGGCTTGCGATCCGTGCTGAATCAGGCTCTATTCAGTTAGGGGAGGTGGGGAGCAATTCCATGTTGTGAGGTGCAGGGAGTCATATTCTGCTTTGTGATGCAGAGGGTTGTAGTCTGTTATTGGCTAGGGCTGCTGTCTGGGGGGTATGGGGGTATGGGGGTATGGGGGTACGGATGTAAGTGTGCCAGGATGATGTGGGTAGCCCGTCAATGCTGATGATGCAGGTCACTAAATGCTTCTCATTGACAGACAGGCCTGTTAATGAGAAGCAGTTTGCGGCTCCGTTCACTATCAATAATATATATACAAGTGTCACAGCTGAAACTTTCACGATTAATTGACAAACTGCATCTAATTGTACGTACGCAAAGGGAGAAAACGAGACTCAGAGATCAGAACATGTGGAAGGAATAATAAAATCAGAAGATGTAATGAGTATATGTCATTTGGAAAATCCAGGACAGAGCGGTCTTCTCCTGCAGGCACAAAACATTTCAAGCATGATCATACTCCCCATGGGAACCAGCAGAGAAAAAACATAGAGCAAAATTAATTGAATGGATTTATATATTACTATGCAAACCTAAAGCCAAGTCATTGGAACTCAAAAGTGTTAAATCTGAAGTCTGCAGTGACTGAGAAATCTTTAATATTATAATTCCCTAGATATCAAAGGCGCCAGAAAAAGAGGGGCGAGGGGGCGGCTCGTCCCCCCGACCATTTCAGAGGCACCAGTGGAGCGGTGGCTGCAGACGGTCAGGGACTGTACATTATAGCAATAGGCTGCATTGCCCCTGCACTGTATAGAGGAGGAGGAGGTGTAATGTGCAGTCTTTAAGTTAAAAGACTGCACATTGTACCTCTTCCTCCATGCAGGGCAGGCGCTGTGCACTCTATTGCTAGAATGCACAGCCCCTGCCTCCTGCTCCACTATGGTGCCGCCTTCTCCTCCCTGTTGGTTCTGCCCTCCCCTTCCGTGGTGCCAGCCTTCTCCCCAGTGCTACCGACCCGCCTCCACCCAGCAACAGGTAAGTTGGAGGGGGGGTGCAAATTTAAATTATATCTTGCCCCCCTCAAACATAAAATCATACTGACGACCCTGGTAGATATAGTAGTGCAAAACCTATGATCAATATGAGATCTCCCTTCACTGTAGAGAAATTAGGATCATGCATTGGGCCAAGAGACATAAAATCAGGCATCCTACCCTTTTGTGCTACTCAAGGCCACATATCTACACTCCCCCACCCCCCACAATCCTGTCACCCTGCAGGCCTTGGTGCAAGGTGTTACACCAATCACCTGAGCTTCTTCCTGCAAGTATTTTGACATAGTGGTGACTGACATTATGAACTGACAATCAGTGCACTAATACAGTGACTGTAGCATGGAATATGGATGGCTGGTGTCACCCTGTGCTTCGCCCTGCAGTCAATCATTGCAAAGAGCATACAGTATGAACAGGACTCAGAGCAGAGAGAAGAAACAAGTTAATAGACTGGAAACCCGGTGAAAACTTAATATCTGCTATCCTCAAGATTACACTGCTTCAGGTGAGATTCCCAAGTAGCCACCGTGGAAGGCTCAGAATGCAGCATCTCTAGGTAAGTATGGTATCACAGCAGAATATAAATGCCCCTGTTAAATAAATTATAGTTTATAAAATCACAGTGATGAAAGGCTTTGTATTCTCTGAAATATTGCATATTCTGTTAATGGTAATGGTAAAATAATGGTCTCCTCTAATTGTTCTGCTGGAATCGGTATGAAATACTGACAGTTGGGATCCTGGTGGTCAGAATCCCGACGCCGGGATCCCGACACTTGTTGTTCGGTATGCTAATCCTCCCCCTCTCCCTACCCTAACCCTCCCTCTTTGGTGCCTAACCCGATCCTCCCCCTTAGTGTCTGAACCTAACCTCCCACCTCCCCGCACCCTAAACCTAATCCTCCCCCTTAGTGCCTAACCCTAACACTCCCCCTAACCCGCCCTTTACTTACCTTCGATATCCCGGCGGTCGGGATACCGACGCTGGGATTCTGACCGGCGTCAGTATTCTGGTGACGGTAATGTAAGTGTCGGCATCCAGACCGCCGGGATGCCGAAAGCATACCGTTCTGCTTGACTGTACATCATAGTGCCTATATGGGGTATAAGGTATGTAAGAATAATGCATGGTCCAAGATATGTAAAAATCAACCAAGTGACATGTACTATGACGCTGCCTGATAATTATGTACGCCTCTGAAGCGGCGTTGAAACACTCTGGCACACCTGCGTCCACAACTCCACTCCCCCGTTACTACTGCCCTGCCCCTGTAACCACCCACAAACGGCCTCTCCTGTCACTCATTCCACTGGGCTGCCATGGCAGGGCGAGCTAGCACATTCCGATCGCTCGTACTAATTTGCACACGTGTACTGCAAACTACACGCATGCGCATATTAGCGAACATCGTCTGAACGAGCGGCCGCTTGCTTGCGAGCGGGTTTCAATCAGGTCCTGTGTGCGGAAGCCCGTCTCTCTACACTGACCACTGCTATCAGGCTGAGTGCGAGAGCCCATCTCTTTACAGTGACCACAGCTATCAGGCTGAGTGCAGGAGCCCGTCTCTCTACACTGACCACTGCTATCAGGGTGAGTGCGAGAGCCCGTCTCTCTACACTGACCACTGCTATCAGGCTGTGTGCGGGAGCCCATCTCTCTACACTGACCACTGCTATCAGGCTGAGGGCGGGAGCCCGTCTCTCTACACTGACCACTGCTATCAGGCTGAGGGCGGGAGCCCGTCTCTCTACACTGACCACTGCTATCAGGCTGAGGGCGGGAGCCCATCTCTCTACACTGACCACTGCTATCAGGTTGCGTGCAGATGCCCGTCTCTCTACACTGACCACTGCTATCAGGCTGAGGGCGGGAGCCCGTCTCTCTACACTGACCACTGCTATCAGGTTGCGTGCAGATGCCCGTCTCTCTACACTGACCACTGCTATCAGGCTGAGTGCGGAAGCCCGTCTCTCTACACTGACCACTGCTATCAGGCTGTGTGCGGGAGCCCATCTCTCTACACTGACCACAGCTATCAGGCTGAGTGCAGGAGCCCGTCTCTCTACACTGACCACTGCTATCAGGCTGAGTGCAGGAGCCCGTCTCTCTACACTGACCACTGCTATCAGGCTGTGTGCGAGAGCCCGTCTCTCTACACTGACCACTGCTATCAGGCTGAGTGCAGGAGCCCATCTCTTTACACTGACCACACCTATCAGGGTGAGTGCGAGAGCCCATCTCTCTACACTGACCACTGCTATCAGGCTGAGTGCAGGAGCTCGTCTCTCTACACTGACCACTGCTATCAGGCTGTGTGCGGGAGCCCGTCTCTCTACACTGACCACTGCTATCAGGCTGTGTGCGGGAGCCCATCTCTCTACACTGACCACTGCTATCAGGCTGAGTGCAGGAGCCCGTCTCTCTACACTGACCACTGCTATCAGGCTGAGTGCAGGAGCCCATCTCTCTACACTGACCACTGCTATCAGGCTGAGTGCGGGAGCCCATCTCTCTACACTGACCACTGCTATCAGGCTGAGTGCGGGAGCCCATCTCTCTACACTGACCACTGCTATCAGGCTGTGTGCAGATGCCCGTCTCTCTACACTGACCACTGCTATCAGGCTGAGTGCGAGAGCCCGTCTCTCTACACTGACCACTGCTATTAGGCTGAGTGCAGGAGCCCGTCTCTCTACACTGACCACTGCTATCAGGCTGAGTGCAGGAGCCCATCTCTCTACACTGACCACTGCTATCAGGCTGAGTGCAGGAGCCCATCTCTTTACACTGACCACAGCTATCAGGCTATGTGCGGGAGCCCGTCTCTCTACACTGACCACTGCTATCAGGCTGTGTGCGGGAGCCCATCTCTCTACACTGACCACTGCTATCAGGTTGTGTGCGAGAGCCCGTCTCTCTACACTGACCACTGCTGTCAGGCTGAGTGCAGGAGCCCATCTCTCTACACTGATCACTGCTATCAGGCTGAGTGCAGGAGCCCATCTCTTTACACTGACCACAGCTATCAGGCTGTGTGCGGGAGCCCATCTCTCTACACTGACCACTGCTATCAGGTTGTGTGCGAGAGCCCGTCTCTCTACACTGACCACTGCTATCAGGCTGAGTGCGAGAGCCCATCTCTCTACACTGACCACTGCTATCAGGCTGTGTGCGAGAGCCCGTCTCTCTACACTGACCACTGCTATCAGGCTGTGTGCGGGAGCCCGTCTCTCTACACTGACCACTGCTATCAGGCTGAGTGCAGGAGCCCATCTCTCTACACTGACCACTGCTATCAGGCTGAGTGCGGGAGCCCATCTCTCTACACTGACCACTGCTATCAGGTTGTGTGCGAGAGCCCGTCTCTCTACACTGACCTCTGCTATCAGGCTGAGTGCGGGAGCCCGTCTCTCTACACTGACCACTGCTATCAGGTTGTGTGCGAGAGCCCGTCTCTCTACACTGACCACTGCTATCAGGCTGAGTGCAGGAGCCCATATCTCTACACTGATCACTGCTATCAGGCTGAGTGCAGGAGTCCATCTCTTTACACTGACCACAGCTATCAGGCTGTGTGCGGGAGCCCATCTCTCTACACTGACCACTGCTATCAGGTTGTGTGCGAGAGCCCGTCTCTCTACACTGACCACTGCTATCAGGCTGAGTGCGAGAGCCCATCTCTCTACACTGACCACTGCTATCAGGCTGTGTGCGAGAGCCCGTCTCTCTACACTGACCACTGCTATCAGGCTGTGTGCGGGAGCCCGTCTCTCTACACTGACCACTGCTATCAGGCTGAGTGCAGGAGCCCATCTCTCTACACTGACCACTGCTATCAGGCTGAGTGCAGGAGCCCATCTCTTTACACTGACCACAGCTATCAGGCTGTCTGCGGGAGCCCGTCTCTCTACACTGACCACTGCTATCAGGCTGTGTGCAGGAGCCCATCTCTCTACACTGACCACTGCTATCAGGCTGTGTGCGGGAGCCCGTCTCTGTACTCTGACCACTGCTATCAGGCTGTGTGCGGGAGCCCATCTCTCTACACTGACCACTGCTATCAGGTTGAGTGCGAGAGCCCATCTCTCTACACTGACCACTGCTATCAGGCTGTGTGCAGGAGCCCATCTCTCTACACTGACCACTGCTATCAGGCTGTGTGCGGGAGCCCGTCTCTCTACACTGACCACTGCTATCAGGCTGAGTGCGGGAGCCCGTCTCTCTACACTGACCACTGCTATCAGGCTGAGTGCGGGAGCCCGTCTCTCTACACTGACCACTGCTATCAGGCTGAGTGCGGGAGCCCGTCTCTCTACACTGACCACTGCTATCAGGCTGAGTGCGAGAGCCCATCTCTCTGCACTGACCACTGCTATCAGGCTGTGTGCGGGAGCCCGTCTCTCTACACTGACCACTGCTATCAGGATGAGTGCGAGAGCCCGTCTCTCTACACTGACCACTGCTATCAGGCTGTGTGCGGGAGCCCGTCTCTCTACACTGACCACTGCTATCAGGTTGAGTGCGGGAGCCCATCTCTCTACACTGACCACTGCTATCAGGCTGTGTGCGAGAGCCCGTCTCTCTACACTGACCACTGCTATCAGGCTGTGTGCGGGAGCCCGTCTCTCTACACTGACCACTGCTATCAGGCTGAGTGCAGGAGCCCATCTCTCTACACTGACCACTGCTATCAGGCTGAGTGCGGGAGCCCATCTCTCTACACTGACCACTGCTATCAGGCTGTGTGCAGGAGCCCATCTCTCTACACTGACCACTGCTATCAGGCTGTGTGCGGGAGCCCGTCTCTCTACACTGACCACTGCTATCAGGCTGAGTGCGGGAGCCCGTCTCTCTACACTGACCACTGCTATCAGGCTGAGTGCGGGAGCCCGTCTCTCTACACTGACCACTGCTATCAGGCTGAGTGCGGGAGCCCGTCTCTCTACACTGACCACTGCTATCAGGCTGAGTGCGAGAGCCCATCTCTCTGCACTGACCACTGCTATCAGGCTGTGTGCGGGAGCCCGTCTCTCTACACTGACCACTGCTATCAGGATGAGTGCGAGAGCCCGTCTCTCTACACTGACCACTGCTATCAGGCTGTGTGCGGGAGCCCGTCTCTCTACACTGACCACTGCTATCAGGTTGAGTGCGGGAGCCCATCTCTCTACACTGACCACTGCTATCAGGCTGTGTGCGGGAGCCCATCTCTTTACAGTGACCACTGCTATCAGGCTGAGTGCGGGAGCCCATCTCTCTACACTGACCACTGCTATCAGGCTGTGTGCGGGAGCCCATCTCTCTACATTGACCACTGCTATCAGGCTGAGTGCAGGAGCCCGTCTCTCTACACTGACCACTGCTATCAGGCAGTGTGCGGGAGCCCGTCTCTCTACACTGACCACTGCTATAAGGTTGTGTGCAGATGCCCGTCTCTCTACACTGACCACTGCTATCAGGCTGAGTGCTTTTTAAACCTCACTGTCCGTGATTTCATACACCTGAGCCGTCTCTTTGAAGTTACTGTAGTAAAGAGAACACATGGTGGTTTGGATGATTACAATCCTAACAATACTCTTTCTTTTCCTTAAGCAATTTTTCCCATACATTTCATCAATGGGCAGCTGATTAGTAACAATAACATACTCTGCCGTCCTCACATCCCTCTCAGAGATTACGATCTGCTTTAGAGCTGTTTCAGTACCAAACTGAGATGCAATAGGCCAACACACTTTCAGTAACACTTTTTTGACCATAGCGACAATATTTGAGGTCCATGACATGACACCTAACAATTGGAAATAATGCACTCTATACTGTAAACTTTACAGTGTAAAGTATAAGGACATGAGATTGTCACCTTAAACTTTCCTAAATGATATATAAGCACTCAGGGCCTAATTCAGTACCGATCGCAATTGCGACTGCAACTGCAATTGCTTAGAGATCGCAGCTGCAAAAATATGCTAATGCTTGCCAAAGCACAGCCAGCATAAAGACACCCACTGCTGCTTTCTCATCTCCGCCCATCCTCGCTCTTCTGTGTTTACATCGGTACCATCGATGCACATCGGCCAGTCACGCAACATTTACAACAGGTCTAACCAGCCTCAGATACTGCAAGTCTCGTCACACGCAGAGAGCTCTCATGCTGCGTATGCAATCGCAGTGACAAATTTATGCACGCCCATGAAACAGCGTTCAAACGGTCAGACGCACCTGCGTTTTCCAGACCACTTTCCCGTCACCACCCACAAACTCTGACAGCCTGTCACTAACTTCGCGCTGGATACTTCTGTGCATCCGTAATCGCAATGCAATCACAGCGCATGTACAGTGTGGTTTATACGCAATGCGCAATGTCTAACAATCACTCGATCTGCATCCATATTTGCACTTGCAATCGGTACTGAATCAGGTCCTACTGGTATATTATGTGGCTGCTGAACTCCCCTGTGCCTGCTAATGTCCTTATTAATTACAGTAGTCTGTAAATAATCTTCTGATTTTTGGCGTACTATACTCAATGTATACTGTATAGCTTTCTGACAGTACATGTTTTCTAGATGAAACCAACAGAGAATTTATAAGAAATAGCTTCAATGGCATCAACTTGCCTCTATTCTAATGTCTTGTCTCAAAATGATCCTGTCCTTTTAGGTTTCAGTCTGCTGTGAAAACACTAAAGTGTTCTTTCCAGACTTGACAGCCTACTTACTGCCCAGGCTTAGATTTAATATAAGGCAGCTGGCTGAATCAAATGAATAGGATTTAAATATTCTGTGGGTCTGAACATCCGGCAAGAACCTTAATCCATCCAGTGTGTAAATGTCACTTTCATGGTTTCTATATTTTCATTTGTCAGTGGAGCTGGCAGCGTGAGGGCTCTGCCAACCTTCTGTTTCTGTGATGCATGATTCTTTGCCTTTGCCAGATTCTATCAGCCAATATTTACAAGGCTTATCTAATACAATCACATACCTAGTTACCCACAATGACATATTAATAAGAAGCAAAAGATGAGTTCCTGGGATAAACACTGACATTAATGGGGGTTATCACCTAAGTGCTGCAACTTAATTTGATCATTTGAAGTGGTAGAGGGCTCCTGACAGCATGACGCTCTCCTGGTCAGATCACTTCCACCTGTGGCACACAGAAAGGGTTTTGGAGACTGGCCGGAGCAAGTCCTTAGTAATTGTGTATGGCGGGGGTCCCGGAGAACCATGACGCTTCTGGCTAAAGAAGTCACGGCTTGTTTCTGAACTGAAATTTGTGTCAGGGACAGAGGAATATGAGGTATGTCTATTAAATAACGAGGCTGATCATATAACTCATCTTTATTTATTGGTATTACAAATTTAATGTTTGTCCCCTTGAATATACTCCCCATTTGCACTAATACATCGCTGTAGTCTTGTTTTCCACTGGTGGCAGGCATGGAGGAAATCATTTTCTGTTACTTGTTTCAACATATCTGCTGTTTACAGCATCAACTGATTCAAAATGTGTCCCTTTAAGCACTGATTTAACTTTTAGGAAAAAATAAGAGTCGCAAGGTGCTAAATTGGGCGAATATGGAGGATGTTTAAGTGTAGTCATGTGATTGTCGGTCAAAAACTGCCTCACAGAAAGTGCTATGTGAGCAGGCGCATTGTCCTGGTGAGCAGGGTCATTGTACTGGTGAGCAGGCGCATTGTCCTGGTGAGCAGGCGCATTGTCCTGGTGAAGAACTAAACCATTTTTCCACAGTTGCGGCCGTTTCTTTCTGACTCTTTCTCTCAGCTTTTTCCAAACTTTCTTATAATAATGCTGGTTACCTGTTGTGCCTTCTGGGACCCCATTCTTGCAAAATTACACCCTTGATATCGAAAAAAACAATGAACATTGCTTTGAATTTTGACTTTCTTTGACTAATTTTTTTCATTCTTGGTGATGACGGTGTTTTCCAGTGCATTGACTGTCTTCTGGTTTCAGGATCGTACTGGAAGATCCAGGTCTCATCACAAGTGATTACTTTATGAAACAGGTTTGGATCTGCGTCAAGTTGCTGCAGAATGTCACCACAACATTCCTTGCAACGTTCTTTTTGCTCTGGTTTGAGAACACGTTGTTCAACTTTTAAACTTAGCATTTTTTCGGCACTCTACAGAAAACACAACCAAATTAAATGGCGACTCACAATCATCTGAACGTCATAGAGTGTTGCTGCTTTTCATGCAGGTTCAGACAAGTTCAAGGTTACTACGTATGCAGTGAGAACCGGTTCTGACTGCTTTGTTTACTAGGTGGAATCACAGTCTCGTTATTTTATAGACATACCTCATATCCTAATATATATTATTATTTATTTACAAATACGTCAGTTATCTAATGCTGGGTACACACTATGCTATATGTCATTCAATAAGCCGACGAACGACATATTGCATAGTGTATCTGTAGTTGTGTACAGAAGATATGTCTGTGATTGACGTCATTCATATACATCGGTCCTGCAGCACAGCTGATACCGATATATCTGGCAGGTATATCGGTACATCTGGCTGTGTGTACAGGTGACCCGCCAACCGCCTGCACATATGTTGCAGGGACCGCCGACACTGATATTTCAACTGGACAGGCAAATTGTAATGTCAGGCCAGACATATCGAGCGGCTGCTCAGTCGGTGGATCTGTGGTTTGTCGGACAAGTTGCCCAGGTATGTACCCAGCATTAGTGTTTAAGTGACAGTAAACCCTGTCCTATATTTGGGATGTAGTTATGAGACCGGCGGCCGCGATGCCACCGCTCTCAATCCCAACGCTGGAAGGCTGACAAGGGACTTAAGATAGGTGTAGAAATACAGACGCCTGTCTTAATCCCAAAACTGGAATCCAGGAGGGCAACAGCCCAAACGAAGGTAAGTTCTGGGGTGCCCTTTGTGATAACAGCAGGGGGGGGGGGGGCGGGGTTAGGTATAGTAAGATAGCAGGGTTAGCGTTAGGGTTTTGGGGAGGGTGGTTAGGGTAAGGCACCCCTATGGGGGAGAGTTAGGTTCAGGCACCACTGGGCTTTAGGGGTAGGCACCAAGGGGGGAGGGTTAAGTTTAGTTGTCTGTTCACATATGTGTACAGTACATTGTGTTATCTCTCCACTTATGTTTGTGTTGTGTTACATGTCATCTTTTGTGTGTATTGTATATCATCTTTTGTGCATGTTGTGTTGTATGCCATATGCATATCTTGTGTTATATGTCCTCTTATGTTGTGCTTTATGCCCTCTCAGTGGCAGTGTGGGTCGCACAGGGAGGATCCCGAGGGTGGCGCTTCCAAACCCCCGCAGAAGAGGATAAGTCTCCATATCTGGCCGGCATCCCCTGCACCTCCTCTTACTTACCTGTCATAGTGGGCGGTCTGGAGGGGTCCGATGGCACGATTTGTGCTGAATCGCGTCATCGTAGCCCTGTCCTCTGCTTTGCAATGCAGGAAATCTCGGCATTGTAAAGCAGGGGGCTGAGTCGCGATGATGTGATCTCGCTGCCATGCCCTCTGTACTGCCCACTATTACAGCCACCACGCCCTGTGCAGCTCCGACCTGGCTGCCTTCTCCCTAAGGGGGCAGCCAGAAAGTTGGCAAACATGCCCTGCACCCAATATAGATACGCCATTAGTAACATAGCATTCCCAATGTGCACAGTTACTTGCTATTTTTTGTTTTACTCCCAATTCAAAATCAGGCCCAATATTTTTAATAAATCCTCCAAATCCTAGGTTGCGATCCTGAGTGGGAACTGTTTAGAAGACGGTGATACAGGAGGCCATCACTCCCCATCCCCTACTCATAAGGCCCCCATACATCAGAGATTGATTGATTGTATAAAAATCTTTCCCTTGTTCAATTGATTGAAGATTGCAGAATTGCCACAATCGATTGAAAAAGGGAAAGATTTTTATACACAATCGATTGCAAATTGCACGATTGCTGCAATCAATCTCTGATGTATGGGGGCCTATACTTCCTGATACCTTCCAAAAACCTGCATGATCTGACAGTAGGACAGTAGAAGAGAGGTGTCTACTTGCTGCCTTACTGTCGGATTAAGCACTCTTCGATATGATACAGATATAATGGATTCAGGGGGCTATTCATCATCGATAAATGGCCCGGTAACCATGCGGAAACGCTAGTTTCTGCATATTTTTATTACTGGGCCATTCATCATCAGGGGTCCGGAGTTTGCTCCATCTTCAGACGGCGCTTGTTCTTGGATCACCGCTCCTTTCTATGGATCCCTCCGCCGTCTCCTCACTACCTTCCTGGCGGCTGTGCGCATGCGTGACCTCGGGTCACGCATGCGTAGTCGGGACGACGGGGAGGAAGTAACTAATGCAGCTACTTCGGTAAATGCGATACTAACCGAGGGGACAGCTGCTTTTCTGAGCAGTTGTCCCCGCACCGGAGCAATGATGCAGGGGCAGAAATTTGGGAGACAATGGAGGCGCCTGCCGCCGGGCTCCAGCAGTGAAGGGGCATCTCCTCCATTTCCCACAATATATTCACCTCACTTAGGGCTCTATTTACTACAATCCGCATTTTTTATGCAGATTATAGTGTGATATTCGCATTGCAAATTCAGCCAATATCACAGGGATTTACTAAAAATCCCTTGCAGGGACAGAGCTTGCGATAAAGCCCTGTCCCTGCGAATCCCCTCCGCTCACTTATCATGGTATTTTCGCAAAAAATACCGTGACAAGTGCCCGTGCATGCGCCAACCGGCCGCCATAAAGCCCCGCCCCCTGTCGCTAAGCCAAGCTCCCCCGCGATTGCAACCTCACTTAATTGGACTTACCTGCAGTGATCGGGGCTCCAGTGATGTCCTCCATGGCTCCGGTCAGCTGACATCCCATCATGCACTGGGACCTGGTCACCTGATGACCGGGTCCCAGTGCAGGATGGGAGACCAGCTGACAGAAGGGAGGAGATCACCGGAGCAGTGAATCAGCGTGTGGTCTGTTTAGACCACACAGCTGATCACTGGGGCCGGCTCCGGGCATTGCTCTGCCTGTTAGAGCAGAGCAGGAGTCCGGTAACCGGGGAAGACCGTGGATAACGCCACTTCCAGGTGGCATTATTATCACAGGGCTTCTCCCGGTATTTTTTGCACAATTTATCCTTAATAACTACCAGGCAGATCACATTTCCCATTACAATGATGGGAAATGCGATCTGATTACTAAAAATAAGTGATACTTAGGGGTTGGAGTAGAATTTTACCAATTCTACTCCAATTGCCCCATAGTAACGTTAGGTGAAACTAAAATAATAACCCTTTTTCACTTTTTTTAGTAAAAATAATGATAATAAAATAAGAGATATGGTAAGAACTTACCCTTGTTATCTCTATTTCTACGAAGTCCATAGGGTTCCACAGGATACCTTGGGGTATAGGTGATGATGTCAGTCTTCAGGCACCACAGAGTTAAAGTTTTCAGCCTCCCAGGATGCATCTTGGTCCCTCTCGTATACCCCGCCATAGGCCGGAGGAGGAGAAGAAAGAGAGAGAAGAAAGATCTGGACACTCACGAGAATCACATTCTCACCATAGGGAGACGGAAAAACCGGTGACCAGAATAAAGCCCATCTGCAGTACAGGTGCGACAGGGCGGGAGTCCTGTGGAACCCTATGGACTTCGTAGAAATAGAGATAACAAGGGTAAGTTCTTACCATATCTCTTATTTTCTACTGCAGGGTCCATAGGGTATCCACAGGATACCTTGGGGATGTCCCAAAGCAGTATCCTTCAAGGGTGGGGACGCTCCTGTGCTGAGAGGAGAATCCGCCGCCCGAAGGAAGCATCCTGAGAGTCAAAGGTGTCAAAAGCGTAATACCTCACAAAAGCATGGACAGAAGACCACGTATCAGCCTTGCAGTATCTGAACTGCAGAGGCACCACGTCTAGCTGCCCACGAAGGACCCACAGACACAGTGGAATGAGCCCTCATAGAGGAGGGAACTGAAAGACCTTCATGGAGATAAGCTTCTGAAATTGCCATACGAATCTAGCCTGCCAAAGTCTGCTTTGAAGCAGGCCAACCCTTTTTACGGAAGCCACAGAGGACAAACAAAGCGTCCGACTTCCTAAACGAAGAAGTGCGGTCCACATAAATCTTTAAGGCCCGCACAACATCCAAAGTGGCTTCACCCACTGGAAGTCCAGGTGAATTGAAAGCCGGCACAACAATTTCTTCATTGATGTGAAAACTGGATACCACTTTGGGAAGGAATCCCGGACGAGTGCGAAGTACCGCCCTATTCCTATGAAAAATCAGAAAAGGGGGTCTACAAGAGAGAACCCCTAAATCTGAAACCCTTCTGGCCGAGGCAATGGCCAGAAGGAATATGGTTTTAGCTGTAAGCCATTTAAAGTCCACTGAGTCCAGTGGTTCAAACGGCGGTCCCTGGTCTCAGGACCACAGCCCAATTCCAAGGCGCCACCGGTGAACAAAAGGTGGCTGAATGCGAAGAACACCTCGCATAAAGGTGTGCACATCAGAGAGAGCAGCAATCCTATGATGAAACCAGACTGACAGGGCAGACACCTGCACTTTCAGAGAAGCCAGGCGAAGCCCATGATCCAGTCCAACCTGTAGGAAAGCCAACACCCTAGATAGGCGGAACTCCCTAGGGGAATACCCTCTAGGTCTACACCACCGGAAGAAAGTATGCCACACACGATGGTAGATTCTTGCCGAGGAAGGTTTACGAGCTCTTAGCATGGTTTGCACCACGGAGCCAGAAAAACCCTCTGGACCTTAGCATGACCGTTTCAACAGCCACACCGAGTCAGGTCCGGGTGAAGACAAGGACCCTGTGACAGCAGATTCGGTCGTAATGGTAACCTCAGAGGAACGTCTACTGACAGACTCTGGCGGTCGGAGAACCAGTGCCGTCTGGGCCACTCGGGAGCTATCAACAGTAGCGTACCTCCTTCTTGATTTAAATTTCTGTATTACCCGCGGAAGAAAGGAAAACGGAAGGAAAAGGTAGGCAAACTGGAACGTCTACTGGACGGACAGGGCATACACCAGAGACGCCTTTTCGTCTCTTGTTCGAGACCCGTACCCCGGCAACCTGTTGTTGTGCCGGGACGCCATGAGGTCTATCTCTGGAAGACCCCACTTGTCCACCCGACTCTGAAAGACGTCCTGGTGTAAAGACCACTCTTCCGGATGCACGTCCTGCCTGCTGAGAAAATCCGCTTCCCAGTTGAGGACTCCCGGGATGAACACTGCTGATAATACTGGGAAATTGTGCTCCGCCCAGACCAGAATACGGGACACTTCTGCGAGTGCTGCCCGACTTTGGGTTCCTCCTTGCTGGATTAAATAGGCCACCGGGACCTGCACAGGGTGACCCTGGAGAACCGGCTGTGCCAGCTGGAGAGCTCTTAACACCGCATGGAGCTCCAAAATGTTTATTGGAAGCTCCGCTTCCGCCCGAGTCCACCTGCCCTGAAACAAGTGTGGACCCGTGACAGCTCCCC
The DNA here is from genome assembly GCA_031769625.1 of Taudactylus pleione. Taxonomy (NCBI): domain Eukaryota; kingdom Metazoa; phylum Chordata; class Amphibia; order Anura; family Myobatrachidae; genus Taudactylus; species Taudactylus pleione. The sequence goes on from JAUIMM010000042.1 coordinate 13,949,417, forward strand.
AGCCCCGGAGACTGGCGTCCGTTGTTAACAGGACCCAGTTCGCCACCCAGAACGGGCGACCCTTGTTGAGGTGGGTCGTCTGCAACCACCAAGTTAGAGACAGGCGAACATCCGGAGTGAGCCCCATCGTCTGGGACTTGAGACACTGAGGCAATCCATTCCATCTGGACCGGATCAATAGCAGCAGAGGTCTGGAGTGAAATTGGGCGTACTCCAGCATGTCGAATACCGACACCCTTGAGCCCAATAACCTCATTGCCGAGTGTATCGACACTCGACGACAATGCAGACAACGGCGCACCCTCAACTACAAAGCAAGGATCTTTTCCTCCGTCACAAAGATCCACTGCTGCCTGGAGTCCAATAAGGCCCCGAGGTGCAGGATCCTCTGAGACGGGGTGAGAGTGGACCACTGCCAGTTTGTCAACCAGCCGTAACGTTGCAGTGCCGCAATCGTCAGATCCAGATGGTGTAAAAGAAGCTCTGGAGACCCCGCTATCAACAGAAGGTCATCCAGATCAGGCAACAGTCGGACTCCCTGCGACCGCAGGAGCGCCGCCATGACCGCCATGACCTTGGTGAATACCCGTGGAGCAGTCACCAGGCCAAAAGGCAGTGCCCGGAACTGGAAATGTTCGTTGCAGATTGCCAATCTGAGGAACTGCTGATGGCGCAAAAGAATTGGGACATGCAGGTAAGCGTCCAGGATGTCCAATGACACCATGTAGTCCTCAGGTTCCAGTGCCAGAATAATGGACCGCAGGGTCTCCATCCGAAACAGAGGCACCCTCAAGGACTTGTTGAGGGCCTTTAGGTTTAGTATTGAACGGTAAGACCCATTGGGTTTCTGCACCAAAAATAGAATGGGATAGAAACCCAGGCCCCTCTGGGAAATTGGAACATGCACTGAAACTCTGGCCTGGAGCATAGTGTGCAAAACCTTCCGCAGTTCCGAGGCTTTGCTCCGGTCTAGCGGAAGGCCTGTGGTAAAGAACCGGGATGGAGGCCTGTGCCGAAAGGAGAGGGCATACCTGTGAGAGACCACCTCCTGAACCCAAGTGTCTGTCGTAGTCCTCGACCAGCACTGAGCGAACTGAAGCAGGCGCCCCCCACTTTGGGGTCCCCCAAAGGGAGACCTGGACCGTCAGGCCGCAGGTTTGTTATCTGACCTAGGAGCCGGACGTCTGGTACTCCAGACCTGTTTCTTGGGCTTGGACAATTTCTTGGTCCCAGCCTGCCGTGGAAAGGACTGTACTTTAGGCCTACCTTGGGCCTTGTGAGGCCGAAAGGACGACCCACCAGCACTAGAAGGAATCGTAGCAAACGGAAGACATGCAGATTTTCCTGCTGCCAACGTAGCTACTATTTTGTCCAGATCTGGACCAAATAGTACCTGTCCAGACCTTCTAATCCCTTTTTGGAATCCGCGTCCGCTTTCCAAGAACGCAACCATAAGGTGCGACGAGCAGCCACGGCTGCAGAGGAGATCCTAGAGGTGAGCATGCAAATATCTAAGGCCGCTTCATTAATGTAAGTGGCCGAGTCTCGGAGATTGCCCACCAACTTGGTCTGTTCAGCCGAACAGTCAGAGTCCAAAGACGCCTCCAAATTATCCGCCCAGCGCTCCATAGCTCTGGCTACCCAACACACAGCCATAGCCGGTCTGGATGCTTCCCTGCAAGGGAATAAACGGATTTGAGGCAGATCTCCACCTTGCGGTCAGTGACATCCTTCAAGGATGACATCGAAGGCATAGGTAACGTGGCACTTTTGACTAGGCGTGTGACATGTGAATCCACTTGCGTAGGGGATTCCCACTTAGAAAAATAATTGACCGCAAACGGATAAGCCACGGTTAAGCGCCTCTGGGGCTGAAACTGTTTACCTGGATTTTTTCACGCCTCCTCTAAATGATCCACTAATTGATCAGAAAGAGGGAACACCGTAGCCTCACCCTTAATATCCTTAAAAAGGCATATATGAATGTGGCCACCGAAGGATCAATATCCTCAATAACTAAAGCCGTGCGGACCGCTCGAATAAGACCAGGGATATACACCTTGGACTTAGCGTCCGGCTCTTTGGTACGGACAGGTTCTTGGTCAGATAGATCCAGAATCTCCCCATCATCTGACGTCTCATCGTCATCTCCATAAGGAGCAGATAAAGACGCCACCGGCCGTTTATGAGGCCGCAACACAGACTCCCCCTGTAAAACATCGGACAAATGCTGAACCGATGTAGTTAGAGCATTAACCCACGTAGGCTCCGGAGAAACCTGGGAAGGGACAGGGAGACTTTGGGGTACCATCAATTGTCTCGGGAACTCCCGCATGGGTGACGACACCACTGACTGCTGGGACAAACCCGTCTGGGTAAACGCAGGTGGCGGAGCTAGCTGATCCACAAGGGTTGTAAGCGCCTTAGCGAAACAAGCTCAGGGAGGTTCCTGTACCGGGACCGTGACCATAATCGGCCGTGACAGTGCCAGGCACTGGGGACATAACCCCTCCGCGTCACCCTCCCCCTCCGCTATTGGTACCTTACATTTAGTACACATGAGCTGGAGAGGAAAGTCAGTCTCAGACATGATGGTAAGTATGTGACACTCACACCTATACGTATTGGTATAGTGTGAATAACACCCTGCACACCGCGCACCGCAAGGGCTTTGAGCAGAGCAAGATCAGGGACAGTAATAAGGCTGACAGTAGAAAGTGAAAGTACAGACAGCAGGCTAGCAGATTAGTCACATACAATGCAGAAGAAACAAATCCCTGCACTATTAGCGCTGATTCTCAACTACTCAGACCCTCAGGCTGGTAGGACTCAGCGCTGCATACACTGACCTGTGACAAACGGAGGAGAGGTATGCTGGGGGACCCAGACCGCAATACCACTGCTCACAGGCTTCCAGCAGCGTTCACCATGCTTCAAAGATGGCCACCGAGGAGCAGAGGATGAAGGAGGCCGGCCTGGGGGAGGAGCGCTGACACACCATGGCCAATTAGACAGAGCAGAGAGGCTGTGTGCAGCAGGGGAGGCGCCGGCTGTGAGACAGGGAAAGCGCGCTCCCCTGGCATGCATTTAACCCCTGGGATGCCGCAGCGCATGCCGCTCAGCAGTGGCCCGCTGTCCCAGGGGGTAGTGGAAGCGCAGGTTGGTCGCCTGGCTCCACGCTGCAGCCAGTCCCCAGGGAGCCCACTGCCTGGGGACTCAGGACCATGTGACCAGCGGGGACCCACCGCGGGACCCCGCTGCTTACCTGCTATCCCCTGGGATCCGGCCATGGTCCAAGACATCTGGGGGCACCGCCAGCTGTGACCCCAGATATCTACCAGCATCCCCGGATCAGTACCGGCGTTCTGGTACCGGCGGGGTGTAGGGGAGACAGCATGGACGTCAGTACTGACTGTCCATGCTGTACTCCCAGATGTGCAGCCAGCGCTGCCTTTAAAACAAACCAGGGGCTCTTCATAGCCCCCCTCTGCACAGTGCCTCCGACTCCGGCCAGGCACCGACGAAACTGGGATGCCTTGGCCCGGGGGTGGGGTATAGGAGAGGGACCCAGATGCATCCTGGGAGGCTGAAAACTTTAACTCTGTGGTGCCTGAAGACTGACGTCATCACCTATACCCCAAGGTATCCTGTGGATACCCTATGGACCCTGCAGTAGAAATAGAGCCCTTAGGGCTTTAATTAAGTCCCCGAAGTGTACCGTCATGGCCGCCCAATACATGGCATCTCTTCCTGGCACCTGAGAAGCCGCCATACACTAGTGGAGAGCTCCGTGTCAGACCATCAGCTGCTGCCTCTGTATATCTATAGCCTGTCCCTACTCATTGGTGTTGCTGCTCCTCAGCAGCTTCTTTTGTCAGTGTGACACGTCCGGCGTCCCCCTCACAGACAACTTTCTATCTCACTCCTCATACATATATGCTGTGTTCAACTGCGGGTGTATCTGCTTCCAAAATGCTACGTTACAGTGTCAGCGGCTGTAACGGGGGGGCACCAAATTATAACTTGCCTCCACGCATCTGGGATGAATTTACGCCACTGCAATGATGAATTGCTCCGGTGGCAAGTTTCCCCCGCTGCGAGTCGGATACTTAAGAACAACCCCCAATGATGAATAGGCCCATGAGTGTTCCTAAAAACTAATCAACTGCAATGGCCGTTGATTAGATAAATAGTTCAGTAAAAAAACAAAAAAACACATACAAAAAACCCCAATGTATATCAGATATGGCCTTAGGCATTCGGCCAGCAGGATGGGTCTGCCATGAGCAATAATGTTCCTATGGAAAATTTTGATGGGCCAATTATACCTCATATGACATTAAATTATATGTTTCTATGAAGTCTGTGAGGCAATTACATATTAAAATGTGCAGAAGGTATAATATAGTCTGACACCTAATGGCTCTGCAAATTAACATTATGCAACAAACAGCAATCGGACACATACTGCAGTCTGGGAAAGATAAATGTCAGCGAATACTAATAATGCAATTAAATTAGACTTTTTACTTCAAGCATAAACATTGCTTAAAAACTGAAAACAAAAATGCATTAAATCTTGCTAGAAGGTTATGTTGATGTCTGTGCCGCTGATAAGATTAATACCAATTTTACGCCTATCTGTACTGGGGGATCGTGACAGACGTCGCAATCCCAGCATTTGGACTGGTCATTACGGGTTTACTGCATTGCTACAGATTCTGAAATGTTGTCATGCCAATGAATATATCATTCCTCCATTTATCTGTAATATTGTATTTTGGAAACTTGGGATCGTGGCCGTCAGAATCCCGACACCGGCATCCCAACAGGGTTAGGATAGCGACACTTGTCAGTCAGTATCCTAACCCACCCCCTCTCCCTATACCTAACCCTCCCCGGTGCCTAAACCTAACCTCCCCCCTAGTGCCTAAACTTAACCTCCCCCCTAGTGCCTAAACCTAACCTCCCCGCTAGTGCCTAAACCTAACCTCCCCCCTAGTGCCTAAACCTAACCTCCTGCACCCTTAACCTAACCCTCCACCTCTCCCTATCCCTAACCCTCCCCGATGCCTAAACCTAACCTCCCCCCTAGTGCCTAAACCTTACCTCCCCCTAGTGCCTAAACCTAACCTCCCCCCTAGTGCCTAAACCCAACCTCCCCCCTAGTGCCTAAACTTAACCTCACCCCTAGTGCCTAAACCTAACCTCCCCCCTAGTGCCTAAACCTAACCTCCCCCTAGTGCCTAGACCTAACCTCCCGCACCCTTAACCTAACCCTCCCCCTCTCCCTAACCCTCTTCCGGTGCCTAAACCAAATCTCCCGCACCCTTAACCTAACCCTCCCCCTCTCCCTATCCCTAACCCTCCCTGATGCCTAAACCTAGCCTCCCCCCTAGTGCCTAAACTTAACCTCACCCCTAGTGCCTAAACCTAACCTCCCCCCTAGTGCCTAAACCTAACCTCTCCCCTAGTGCCTAAACCTAACCTCCCGCACCCTTAACCTAACCCTCCCCCTCTCCCTATCCCTAACACTCCCCGGTGCCTAAACCTAACCTCCCCCCTAGTGCCTAAACCTAACCTTCCGCACCCTTAACCTAACCCTCCCCCCTTAGTGCTTAACTCTAACCCTCCCCCTAGTGCCTAACACTAACCCCTAACTCTCCCCCTAACACCAGTACTTACCGTCAGGATGCCGCCAGTCGGGATACTGGCACCAGGATTCTGACAGGTGTTGGGATTCCGTTGCTGGCATTCTAAGCACCGGAATCCCGACTGTCGGTACTTTGACTGGATCCCCTACTGAGGCCCAATTAATGTCTCTTGTATATTTAGAATATAATGTTTGCCATACATGCTGGTTCAGTCTAGCACTACAAACTAGTATGACATGGATGTAATCAGGGGTGCCACAACAGTTTTAGGTTGGTGGGGAAGATATCATCTTATTTTGGCGCCCCTAAATCACTGAATATTACCCCCTCAGCAGCAGCTGGAGTTACCCGCCTCACCACCTGCCTTGTGACAGAGATCAGTAAGCCTGAGGGGTCTTTGGTATTGCAGATTTGGCCTCTGGATTCGGACATCACTGCTCTCTCCCAGTCTCCTCAGTCACAGACACAACACTGACACAGCGCTATGGGGCAGCCCCGGAAACATATGCAGCCAATAGCGCGTCCCTTTACAGACACGTTATCCAACCAGCTCTGGGAGAGGAGGAAGGCGGTTACCTGCATGCTGCAGGGAGTTGTAGTTTGGTGTAGGCTTAGGAGCTTATTGCTACTGTGCACTGAGTCTCACTCTGGGACTAGAGAGACCATCATCAACGCGAAGCCGACTGCCTTCCTAACTTAATCAAACCGGACAAATCAATGAAAGGCAGCCTAATAATAAATCCTGTGTCTTACGTCCATTCCTGTATTTACTGGCGCACTGCGACCCAGTACATTGACTGGCGCCTTTCTCAAATGTTGGGTGGGAGCAAGAGCAGCCCCCCTCCCTCCCTGTTCATAGCAAACAAGAGTAGCCCTACTCCACTTGGCTCATCTGTATTGGCAGCTATGATAAACTCAGGGGGACACAATGATGTTGTCACTGGGTTTCAATAGGATAAGGAATTGCATTGGCTATAACAGAACACTGTTAGGCCTAATTATTAAAGGCATTTTGTTAAAAATCCTCCGAAAGCTGCCTGTTTCTGAGCATTTCCATGCATGTATTAGTAGGGGCATCGCACAACAGACATCTCCGCTATCTACTGTGGTCACTCTTGTGTCAATCGCCAGAGCAGATCTCATAGGTTTCCAGATTATGCCAGAGCATTACTCTACCGCCGTAGGTTTTTGTGTAGGGGTCATGGTTTCATCTGCTTTGGCAGGAGGGGATGAAATAATTTAATGGCAATGGTAATGTGTTTGTAAGCAGCAGTACAAATTGTCTGTAACTGCTGCGTTTTGGTGCAGTTACATAAACAGGCACCTCAGTGCAATGAGCGCCCAAACACAGGATGTAGACATAGGGCCTGATTCATAGATGTACGCAAACCTGATGATTTACTACATATCCAATTGTTGGGGGTCTGTGCATGTGCAGAACAGGTCCTGGGTGAGCACTCACAGTCCCCCCTTAGGCGCAGCATCACTGACATGCTGTGGCATTTGGAAGGGGTAGCAGGGGGGGGGGGGGGGGACACACAAGGACCATTCCCAAAACAGGGGCATATTGCCCCGTTTTGGAGGTGTGCAGATCCCAAGGTATGCCTCAACGGACGCAGACTTCTTGGACTGGGCTTTCCAGTTCCGACGGCCAGTCTGAGTATTTTTCAGCTTACGCAGCCTGGCCAATGCAGCAATCATCGCAAACGTCTATGGACGCTGCAATCGGATCGCAGATGCATGCAAGAGGTGTCTATTACTTACAGATACCTCCTGCTGCATTTGCATTTTAGTTGGACGGTATTGCATAGCAACTTCCCCGTGGCTGTACAATACCGTCCATCTATGAATAAAGGCCCATCAGACCCATAGACTTGAAGCAATAACACACACGCAATAATCATTCAAGTCAAGATCGCAGTGTATCCCTGAGTGGCTGGTGAGCATGGAGGCGCTCTTACCCACACTACATAACACTGCAACTGAGCTTAGGTCTACTGTTTTAATTATAATTAACAAATACACATTTCCATAGAAACACAGGCTATTTTGTAGTATCCAAATTAACCACTGGTGTTTCCTTCAGAAATATCATTATAAGTAAAGTACAGTATGCAATGTTTGTCCATTTATATCTAATGATCAATTGCTGTATGTTGTTGTAACGCAGGCATATGAAAAAATAACAAAATATTAAATGGTTTCATAATTTAAAATAAAGGTGAAATGATAAGTGACAGTAAATCTACCGTACCTGCGGTATCGGAGCTGCTGACAGCTCCAGCAGCTGACACTAGCTCCTGTTGAGGTATAGAGGTACTTGAGGCGCGCTGGCTTGCAATCAGTATCCTGCCCTTGGTCGATGGTAGTCTGGAGACTGCCCCTAGTCCAAGCTGCGGTCTCAGGATCATGGTGGATCTGTAGAAGCTGGGTGGCACTTCATAATGAGGAAACGTGGAGGAACAGAAGTCATCTTTTCTCTGCCTCTCACCTGTCTGCACACAAACAATAGATAATAGTAAACTGTTTTATTTGTCCAAGCTTTAAAAGTGCACTTCAAAGAAAATTACATTTTATTTGTCCTTGAAGCAAAACTCAACGGAGCAGGAGACTGATGATTGCTAAGGCAGCTTCATTACATTTCTTGTCTGGATTAAATATCATGCAGCACTTTTGTCAAGACCTTTAACACTGTCTACAGTATGTTGGTACAGTTCCTTGACTCTGAAAGCATACTCCAAATGTCAGAGGCTGCAAATAATAAACAAAGTAATACTGCGGAGGGCAGCGTAGTTTATATTTGAAAACTGCAGTAAGACATAAAGAAATAAAATAAACATACATCCAATTCAACATACCTATACTCATTTTTGGATATTGCACACTGAGCGGTACATTTATAAAAAAGAATAAAATCGGTGCACATGCACCGACCGGCCGCTGCTGCTACCCCCCTCGGGGTGATGTACCCGGGCTCCGGTGATGTCCTCCATGTCCTCCGGTCAGCTGGCATCCCATAATGCACTAGGACCCTGTCAAGTGACAACCGGGCAGTGCAGCATGGGAGACCAGCTGACCGGAGAGAGGACATCACCGGAGCCCCGATCACCGGTCCCTGGAGTCAGGTAAGTTTTTTTTTTTTACTTTTTTTTTTTACTTTTATTGACAGTGAATCAGCGTGTGGTCTGTTCAGACCACACAGCTGATACTGGGGCCGGCTCCGGCTCTGCTCTGCATAATAGAGCAGAGCAGGAGTCCGGTAACCGGGGAAGACCCTGGATAACGCCACCTCCAGGTGCCGTTATTATCACAGGGCTTTCCCCGGTATTTTTTCACAATTTATTTTTAGTAACTTTGGCCAAATCACATTTCCCATTACAATTATGGGAAATGCAATCTGATTACTAAAAATAAGTGATACTTAGGGGTTGGAGTAGAATTTTATGAATCCTACTCCAATTGCCCTTTAGTTACTGTAGGTGATACTAAAATAATATGAAAAGGTTGTGAAAACACCCTTTTTCACTTTATTTTAGTAAAAATAATGTTAATAAATAGAGCCCAAAATGTGCAGACAGATTTAGATATGGGATGGGTGTGTCCTAGCTGAACTCTAAATTGCCTTTATTTGTTTATATAAATATGGCGCAAAGGATGTGATGGAGGTGTTGGGGCTATGGAACAGCAGCAATGAGTATTTGGGGCTGACATCATACAGATGGGTCCACACATACAACTATCCTCAAATTGTGTAAAAAATAGCCCCAAAAGTTTGGGAATCACTACCAGAGTTGGAGTGTCTTAATCACACCCTGAGTCTCATGCCATATGGCACTAAAATGATGGGTGAATGAAGACACATAGGTCTGTAGCTATGTTGCCTGGGTGAGAAAAAATTCTAAGACTAAATCTAAGGGCCTGATTCAGACCCACTCGCGAGCGGCTGTCCGCTCGCAAGTGGGTCGATGTTATGCACTGAGCATGCGCACGACGGAGGGAGCTCCGTCGTGCGCATGCGCCAGACGCGACGAGCGAAGGAAAGTCCTTCGCTCGTTGTGTCCGATCAAAGGGGGCGTGCTGTCAATGTTGATTGACAGCACGCCCCCTTTGGTGGGCGTGCCGGGGGCGTGCCTCCCTGACGGGGGCGTTCCCACGGGAACGCCTCCCGTCAGAAGCCGGCCCACTGACATCACTAGTGATGTCAGTGGGAGTGATTTTGGCTCTGATAGAGCCAAAATCACTCCGGAGCTTGCGGTTGAAAACCTCAACCGCAGGCTCCGGCTCGCAATTTCGATGGTCGCGATGGTCTCGACCATCGCGGCCATCACAAAGCACGCTCGTATAGCCTGTGGGTGGTGACCCACAGCTATACGAGCGTCCAGGAGGACGCTCCATGAAAATGGAGCCCGGCCCTCATTCAGAGCGTGCGCTCTGCTCAGAGCGTACGGCTCTGAATGAGGGCCTAAGTCTTTTAGGTTATTCATTGTTATATGGTCAGCACCTCTAATAATACATGAGCTCTGTTTTCTAATGCCATGGAAAGGAAGTACATGGAGTTATGTCCGGTAATGTGAATCAAATAATATACATAAATACAATTCAGGTTTCTATACATCCTAGTGTGGCCACTGAATACTCACAGGTCCCAATATTCAAAAATAAAAAAACTGAAACAAAATCTGACAAACTCTGCATCTACCCAGGCACCACACATGATAAGGGTTGTCACCTTCCTGGGAATACATACCGTACTAGGATGCAATCTAGAAGCCGGCTGACATTATACCGACAGCCGGCTTCCCGACTGTGATATCCCGGCGAGGGTGAAATGCCGGCGCCCGGCATCCCGATCGAAAGGATGCCGGGCGCCGCGAGCGGACAGCCACGGGGGGGGAAGGGTTAGGTTTAGCGCACCCGGGGGGGACTTAGGGTTAGGCATCCCCCTGGGAGGGTTAGGCTAGGGGGAGGGGGGGTTAAGGTTAAGCACCCCCGGGGGACTTAGGGTTAGGCACCCCCCCGGGGGACTTAGGTTTAGGCAGCGGGGAAGGGGGGGTTAGGGTTAGGCACTTACAGGGGGGATTAGTGTTAGGCACTTGGGGGGGAGGTTAGGGTTAGGCACCCCTAAGAAGGTTAGGGTTAGGGGGGTTAGGTTAGTCATTTCTTACCTTACGACGATCGGGATTTCCAGCGCTGTTCCAGTGTTGGGCTGCCGCTGCCGGGAATCAAACCAATCCCACTGTACTTGGCTTCCTATAGCTGTTACGCTTCTGTCTATCTACCTAACCTACAGATGATCCATTCCACCAATCTATGGATTCACTTAAGCTGCATATACACGGTACGATCTGCACAACCAACGATATTGCTGAACAATTTCCCTTGAACTTTTCTGTAGTGCAGGACAAACGATATTGGGTGTAGATATATTTCAGTGAAGTCATCCTGCCACATATCTGAACATGCAAATTGCGATGAAATCATCCAAGTTGGCCTGCATGCACGGACGACCATAGATATAATTTTCGTCCATGCGGGAACGCGCATTGTTTGACATTCGTTGGTCATTCACTGCATAAAAATGTACGATATGAACGAGCTATCATTCATACCGTGTGTATGCACCTTTAGTTGAAACAATCTATTCAGCTAATGGCTCATGACCCCCTTAAAATTTTAAAAGGATCCCCTGAGGGTAAGAGAGCTATGGGAGGGGATACGGGGCTGTAGATGACCCTTGAAGGGGTATAGTTTGAGGACTCTGGACAGATTAGAGCATCAAGGGGTGATGTGGGTCGGTGAGAAAACACAAAATGTGAGGGAACAGGGAGAATCCAGAATGTTGAAGAGAGAGAACCCAAGAGGGGAAGAGTGAAATAATCCTGAGGGAAAGTAAGATATTGCTAAAGGGGAGGAAGTGAGAGAACCCTGCAGAGGATTAGAACTCTGGCGAGTGAGGAAAATTAAACCCAGGTGGGCAATAGTAAAAAAAAAACCTTAGTGGATTGGGGGAGTAAGGACACTGTAGTGGGGTGAAGGAACCTTCGGAAAGGAAGAGAAGGTGGACAAACCCCGAAAGGATGTGAGCATCGTTCAGGGGAAGAATTCCTGAGAGGGTGAGACCCAAGAAGGTGAAACATGAGAGAGCCTGAGGAGGTGAATATGATGATGAGGACATCTCGCTAGGGTGGACTATGAGTAGGATAGGATGGAGAGTGGATTGTGTAGACAATGATTATGCTGAGGAGGGTGAATGGGTTTGAGGTGTTAGTTTGATAATGCAGGAAATATCTTCTACTGTATATTTCCTGTGTTAGGCATTTGTTATAAATGTAGGTATACTGAAAATTGCCTAAACCAGAGGTAGGTAACCTGTTGTACTCTAGCTGCTGTGGAACTATACATCCCTGAATGCCCTGCTGCAGTTTTGATGTTAAGGCATGCTAAAACTGTGGCAGGGCATACTGGGATGTGTAGTTCCATAGCAGCTGGAGTGCCACAGATTGCCTACCTCTGGCCTAAACCATTTGGAAACATCCATTTCTATATGGATTTAGCCTTAATAAATAGAGACCCTTTAGTTCATTATACTGTATTTGGTAATTGTATTTACTGAATATTTTCTATAGTTATATTAACGGATTCTAATCAGAACTGAAATATTTAAACAATGACACAGATGCTTTTATGTCGTTTCATACAGTACAATACCTTTTTCTAGCCTGAAGATGTCACTACGGCTATTGTTATGTATGGATAGCTTTTGTCAGTACTACAACACCCAGAAGCAATAAACGGAGAGTGTTCCTACACAATGCTTTGAACTTCATAGAAAAAATGTACAAGAGAGAGTTTGGCAGTATATTAATGATGAATGTATTCATTGTCTCTGACAATGTTCTGTCTCTGACAAGCCATTCATATTCAGTCTGTTGGCAGCTTACACTGACCTTTAGCAAGCGCAATTGCACTGCGATTATAAAATGGCAAAAACACATTTATCTACCACAAAATTAGTATTTTTGGCAACAAATCCCCTGTACTGCACAGAATAATTCATCACCTGCACTCTGCCTGCTCTATAATATAACTGTAGTTACACCACATGACTTTAAAGCAGTATTCCCAGCTATTTCTTTATGTCTTGTGACCTGCTCCTTTCTCTAAGTCGAGCGGTCATCTGGAGCTCCATGCCCGCACAGGGCATGGAGCCAGGGGCACCAAGAGGGGGGAAGCGGTTACTAATTATACGTGCCCGGGCTTACTCGAGGGGCCCGGCAGGGGCCCAAGACCGTTTCCGCCACCCTCCACTTATCTCACAGCAGCCTAGCACACGCTGCTGTGTGCTGGGCTGCAGTGGGAGTCTGCTCGCAGCATCCGCAGCAGTCTCCTATTGTGGGGGGGAGGCGATTAAACTGACCGCGCACTCCCCTGGCTGTGCGCCTGGCTGAGGGGTCACAGCGCCCCCCTTTTTTACATTTTATTTTTAGACTAAGGGGGCATACACCACGCCCCATTCCCCTCCCACAATTATACCAATTATACAATTATGAGCAAATCTCTGAGTGCCGCCGCTTGTTTGTACTGATATAATATATATATATATATATATATTAAACATGCACACACACATATATATATCGTGCAGGCGTATATATTACATATGCACTAACACACAAAAACACATACATACACAATAACACATATACATACACAGTATACACACATTAACTCATGTATACAAATTAACACATACATACACACATATATACATACTAACACATCCACAGTATACACACAACAACATACACATACAGTATATATGTCAGGTTTTGGCCCAGGATCGGCCGTTACTCACCACAGCGCCAACTTCCCCTGACTTCTCATGCGGTCAGACGTCAGGTGCGTCATGCATCCTGCCCACTGTTTGATAATTTATATCTTCTGAAATACTATATAATAATTTGATTTAAATATATTGTAGTCTGTAGAATGTGTATATTTCCAGGTAAAATCGGATAATTTGTAGTTTGTTGAAACAAAATGGCTAGTGCCATATGTTTTTAAGGCTTTGAACCAAGTGTTTGGTTCCATAAGGGTTGTGAATTACTTGCTGCATTATGATAATATTGTGAAGTGTCTATAATGTGATATATTATCATAGTTATAATCCTAGTCTTTAATTGGTGTAATAGGAATAGATGTGATTGTATAGTTCTTCAAATAGGTTTGTTATCATGGGAGATGAATTAACAGTTTGTTATGTTGTCTGTAGTTTGTTGCAAAATGGCTGCCGCCATGTGTCCTAAGCAAAAGGATTCCATGGTGTCCTGTCCTCCCTCACACACACACACACACACATACACACACACACACATACACACACACATACACACACACACACACACACACATACACACACACACACATACACACACACATACACACACACATACATGACTACTATCCCGGAAGTCGCGGGAGGCTCCCAATTTTTGGGGTAGCCCCCCCCTCCGCAACCACGGGAGAGTAGGCATTTCTCCAGCATTTTTCCCACTTCCGTAAGCTATTAATGGTTATTAATTATGATAACTTATTAAATTATAAAAAATAGTACATTTGCTTTAAGAATATGAGATTAAAACCAGGTGGAAAGGGAAATACAAACAAACAGAGGAAAAACACACCTTCTCAGGTACAGCACGTGATGACTGCTGGGCAGAACAATGAGTTGTTGGAGTAAGTTGGGCACCAGACAAACTCTTCATTTCAACCGTGTGAACTTCATTTACGCTCCTGTACTTCCACTCCAGCACATGACTTAGGCTGCAGTGTGTAAATAACTATATATATGTCAGCACATTGCACACTGCCTCTCATGGCTCCTCAGCAGACAACATGCAGGTGCATCCTACCCCAAAGTCTGTATCTCTGTGCATCCCATCTAAAATTGGACCATACAGACACGTGTAGCCTCCCCACACACAGGCTTCCACTCACACAGCCTTTTCTGTAGCCACACTGCCTTACAAAACCTTAGATAAGGGCATATACTTCCCCTCTATCTTCCTCTGTAGCTTGTCAATACTTTAGCTCTTACCCCTCTTCCTCTCCCTCTATGGTGTCCCTCATGACTCTCTCTGTTTACAGGGTGTTGGATAGGCATCATGCCCGTCCTTCTTCCTCTCTGAGGGAACACAGGAGATCTCTCCCAACTGCTGCCACCTACTGGCTCTAACTGCCACTGTCACATGGTGATTCGGTGTCACCAGGGGGCGGGGCCTCATTCTCTCTCCATGGGGGTGTTACAATTATACCATCAGTAATAGTTATATTCCAGTAGTAGTGGCCCAATAATGTCACAACAGTAATTCCTAGTAATATGCTAGCAGTAGTAATCACGTGTCTGTATTATACCTCTTTTATACCAAAGTTCCGGGTCTGACCCAGGGGTTGGAACAGGGTTACAATCCGGATCAGACCCGGAACTAACCCCTTTCAGACTGTGGCACCGACCCAGGATATTCCCAAGTCGGTGCCGTTCACACCGGAGCTGGGTCTGCAGTGGACGCTTGGAAAAGATATCATCTCCAAGCGCCACTGAAGCCAGCCAATCGGGTGGCATGTGGCACGATCAGGGTCATCGTGCCCCTGAACGTGCCGTTTACACTGCAGGGAGGCACAAAACCGACCCGTGGCCAACCCTGTAAAGTACCCGAGCTGGATCCCCGGGTCCCTGGATCCTTTTACACCAACAAAATCCAGGGTTGTTAGGCCGGTGTAAAAGGGGTATACGTTTCCTAGTAATATACTAACAGAGGGCCTGATTCAGACCCACTCGCGAGCGGCTGTCCGCTCGCAAGTGGGTCGATGTTATGCACTGAGCATGCGCACGACGGAGGGAGCTCCGTCGTGCGCATGCGCCAGACGCGACGAGCGAAGGAAAGTCCTTCGCTCGTTGTGTCCGATCAAAGGGGGTGTGCTGTCAATGTTGATTGACAGCACGCCCCCTTTGGTGGGCGTGCCGGGGGCGTGCCTCCCTGACGGGGGCGTTCCCACGGGAACGCCTCCCGTCAGAAGCCGGCCCACTGACATCACTAGTGATGTCAGTGGGAGTGATTTTGGCTCTGACAGAGCCAAAATCACTCCGGAGCTTGCGGTTGAAAACCTCAACCGCAGGCTCCGGCTCGCAAATTCGATGGTCGCGATGGTCTCGACCATCGCGACCATCACAATGCACGCTCGTATAGCCTGTGGGTGGTGACCCACAGCTATACGAGCGTCCAGGAGGACGCTCCATGAAAATGGAGGCCAGCCCTCATTCAGAGCGTGCGCTCTGCTCAGAGCGTACGGCTCTGAATGAGGGCCAGAGTATACACATTTCCTCTTCCATCACTGACCAGTGGGCGGCTACTCCCCCTTCCAAGCTGTGACACCAACTTATCAGACAGTTAAGGGTCTATCTACATAGGTGCGAGTTGGTGCGAGTTGGCTTGTGCAAGCTGTTTTCACAGCAAACACATACTGCGAATTGCAGGTGCAGGACTATAGATAGACAGTAACAAGGTAGACAATGTCTAGATACACACCAGATGCTAGACAGTCAATAGGTTGACTGGGACAAAAGGTCGGCAGGGAAAAAAGGTGGACACACTAAAGTTGACATGTAAGAATGTCGACAGGTACAAATGGTCAACGGGCTCAAAAGGACGACATGAAAATGGTCGGCACAAAAAAAATTGTCGACACATGATTTATTTATTTTTAAGGGTTAGGCACTTACCAGAGAGTTCAAGTTAGGCACTTACCCCGACGGTTAGGATTAGGCACCAGGAGGGTGGCTTAGGCACTTACCAGAGGGTTAGGGTTAGGCACTAGAAGGGACGGCTAGGGTCAGGCACCTACACTGACGGTTAGGCACCAGAAGGGAGGGTTAGGATTAGGCACCAATGTTAGGGTTAGGGTGAAGATTGGGGCTAAAAAAAAAAAATAAAAAAAAGTGTCAATCATTTTCACGTTTACATTTTGACAATGTTCACCAGTTGTACATGTTGACCTTCTTACATGTCGACCTTCAGTGTGTCGACAATTTTGTCCCCGTCGACCTTTTGTCCCAGTCAACCTATTGACTGTCTAACATCTGGTGTCTATCTAGACATTATCTACCTTTTTACTGCCTATCTGTTAATCACTCCCACAAATTGCAGTTGCATTCCAGTTCCAAACTTGCATTGCTTTCCCAGAGGAAACACACATTTCTATGTACGCACCCCCAGTGAGGGTGTGAAAATCTTTATTTAAGGTAAAGATGTTAGGACACAGTGCAGAACCGCTAATGAATAATTAGCCATTTGGAAATTTACAATTAGCTTAATTTGCCCAATAATTACATGTCATTTGTGGTTGTTAAAAAAATGACCTCAATTACCCCCAAATCAACTTTTTCGTTAGTTTAGGCAACTCAATTTTTTTTTTTATGGACATCAACATCCGGTCTGCATCGAATTTGCTTCCCTGTTCCTGCCATGTTCTCATGGCAACCATGTCCATATAAATCGGAACAGTTCAAATAGGTGGGAGTTCAGATAAATTAGTTATAATATTTAATTATTAAATAGCGATCTCATATGCTAAAAATGAAATCAATAAATTAAAATCATATATGATATATATTTCACTCACTGTGACATATCCTGAAGAAAAAGTCTGCGGACTTTGAAACGTCGATAAGTATGTCTCTGATATTTTATTGAATACAACTTTTTTACACTGTGCATTGGAGTGCCGCCTGGTTCTTATTAAGGACTGTTTGGGGAGTATATATATATATACTTCTGTCCTTCTTTCTTTCTATACAAATCCACAGTTTACAAGCCAAGATCGGGAAATTTTACATACGAGCGTATTAAAACACGGCGGAGGCAACTAAAAAGAATTTGAAATCGACATTAATTACTGTTCATTTTTAATGAATTAAAAAACACAATTTTTGCATAGCATTCGCCCTCTACAGGTCAAGTACGGAATTAGAAAAGGATTTAGCTTATCTAATTCTTTCTTTTCTATCTCTACTATCTACTACAGGGGTTCCCAACCACGGTCCTTAAGGCACACTAACAGTCCAGGATTTAAGGATAGCCGTACTTGAGCACAGGTGACTTAATTAGTACCTCAGTTATTTTGATTCAACCATCTGTGCTTTAGCATGAATAACACTAAAACCAGGACTGTTAGTGTGCCTTGAGGACCGAGGTTGGGAATCACTGATCTACTATATAAAAGCAAAATTTTTCCTTCTGTCTTTCTATAAAAATCCACAGTTTACAAGCCACAGTTTACAAGCCAAGATCTCTCATGGTTCTACACCTTAAACACCAAAGAAGAATAAAAGCATTGTCCTGTTTGGTTTATTGTTAGATGCAGATTTGGACACCATTCTTCTTGGGCCATCTGCAAGGTCAATAATTTGATTTTATAACATGCATTTTGCTACATACTAAGGAATTATGGAATTTTACTCTGTAGCATATAATTTAAGTCACTGAACATCATTTACTATGGCTTTCACATGGAGTTTACAGTACCTTTTAAATACTGTATGAATTTATAACCACTATTAATTAGGGTTTTCAGAGAACCGAACCCACCAGAATTTCAGGGATCCGGGGGGATCCGAGCCAAGCTCGGATCTCCCTGCCTGCACCGGATCCCTCACCCGAGGCAATACCTTGCGATCCCGCTGACGGGTCGCAAGGTTTTGTATTGAGCGGGCTTAACGCTGACTGGCTGAGAGAGACGTCTGTCACGGCTCTCAGCCAATCAGCGTTAAGGCCAATTAATATGCACACAGGAAGCAAAAGAAGATGGCGCCCGCCACCCCCGCTGCCTGACACCGCCAGCACCCCCCGCTGTCGACACACCCACTGGCAGCATCCCCCACTGCCGACACTGCCAGAACCCCTGCACTAATGCCCCACATACTGAGAGCACCATCAGTGATCCCCACACTGCCGACACTGCCGGCACTCCCACACTAAGGACACCACCAGCACCCTGCTGCCGACACTGTCAACACACATGCACTGAGGACACCGCTGGCACCCCAGCTCTGCCGACACCACCGCCACCCTGCATTGAGAACACCCCTGCACTACCGACACAGTCAGCAAACCGGCACTGAGGACACTGCTGGCACTGCCGACATCGCCGGTATCCTTCACTGAGGACACTGCCAGCACCGCAGCACTGCCATTTCACATACTGAGGACACCATCAGCAACCCCTGCACTGCCGACACAGCCAGCAAACCTGCATTAAAGTCACTGCTGGCACCCCCGCACTGCCAACATCACTGAGGACACTGCCATTCCATGTACTGAGGACACTGCCACCAACCCCCGCACTGCCAACACAGCCAGCAAACCTGCACTGAAGACACCGCTGGCACCCCCGCACTGCCGATATCAACTGTACCCTTCACTGAGGACACTGCCAGCACCGCAGCACTGCCATCCCATGTACTTAGGACACCGTCAGCAACCCCAGCATTGCCGACAGTGCCGGCACTTCCACACTGAGGACATCACCGGCACCCCTGCACTGTTGACACTGTCAGCACACATGCAATGAGGACATAGCTGGCACCCCTGCTTTGCTAACACCACCGGCACCCTGCACTAAGGACACTGCCAGCACCTCCGCACTACTGCCCAACGGATTGAGGACTCTGTCAGTGACCCCGCTCTGCCGATACTCCCACACTGAGGGCATCCCTGAACAGCTGACACTGTCAGCACTCCTGCACTGAGGACAACGCTGGCAACCCCGCTCTGCCGACACTATGCAATCAGGACACTGCCAGGGCCCCCGCTCTGCCAACACCGCCACACTGCCAACACTGACGGCACTTCCGTATTGAGGACACCACTGGCACTCTTGCATTGAGGACACCACCAGCACCCCGCACTGCCAACACTGCTGTCACAGTAAGTGCACTATTGGTGTATCTAATCCACACTGTATAACACACTGTATCCGTGTTGGAACTTGGAAGCTGAACTGCCACGTGTTAGTGCCGCCCACTGTGTCGCTTAGCTTAGTCAGCCAGCTAGCTGAATGCAACCTTTTGGCCTTAAATAGATGAAAAAAATTATATTGTGAGGTGGTCAAAATTGATTGGAAAAGACTGAAAATAAATGTTATTGAGATTAATAATCCTGTAGGAACAAAAACAGGACCATTTTATGTGATTTTAGCTGTTTTTATGATATTTTAAGAAAAAAATCCAGATCCAAAACCAAAACCGAAAAACAAAACACCAAGGAAAAAAATCCAAAACCAGATTCAGATCCAAAACCAGGGGAAATCCAGATCCAAAATCAAAACCAAAACACGAGGGTCGGCGCACATCTCTACTATTGATATTAAGCCAGGCTTATTATGAGCCTGAATATGGTAAAAGTTGTTATCTGCATCCATGAGGAGAGATCATCTGATTTGGAATCAGGCCCATAAAGATGGCAACTATACTGCGATGCAAAAACGCAGCTCTGCAGCACAAATTTTAATTTATACTTGCTCATGCATGAGCTTACACAACTAGATGGTGTCAACAGTGGCGACCAAACTTTTTTGTCTACCTCCTTGGATGCTGGACTGTACTATGGAACGCACAGAGTCTACTTCCGCTTCATTCCTTTATCAGCCCCTGAAGGGTAAAACCGATTGGATGAATTTTATACACCGTGGAGAACCTGAATGCCGGAAACAGCTGCACAAGGAACTGGAAGCTGTGCATTTCATAGTGCGATCCAGCAACCAGGAAGTACACAGTCGTCCTGGTATTAGAGTAACAGAAGCTCTTGGCCATGTTTACACTGTACATCCGACAAATTTTGAATGCTTTTATCGCCGCAGTTTGCTTTACACCGTTACATGTCCTACTTCCTTTGAAGACCTTAGGACTGGGGATGGGGAAGTATGTCACACTTTTCGTGAGGCCTGCCTAAGGAGAGGTTTGTTGGAGGATGATGTGTAAACAGTCTTAAAATCCTGGGCAACGCCGGGTACTCCAGCTATTTTATATATATGTATATATATATATATATATATATATACACACACACCAAAATACATACTAAAAGGGAAATATATAAAAACCATGTATTATAAGAGCCAATATATAAAAAATATATACAAATCTCATATAGGATATACAATGTAATAAGGGGACAATAAAGTGCATGGGGTAGACAAATTTACATGTAATCATAAAAACCATTTAATTTCGAAATCTGAATTTAAACCTGTTAGAATCAGGGTTTTGTAATTAAAAATCAGTGTAATTTCTTCTTTAGACAGTGGGCCCAAATGATCTTTACACCACTTTGAACTATTGATTTAATGCCATAAAAAAATTCTTATATCAGTAGTAGAACAATTATGCATTGCTTTCAAATGGGCAGATAGGGATTGAGTCTCTAAACCTTTACAAATATTATGGAGATGCTCTCCAATCTGGGTTTTTACATTTCTTGTCATCCTCCCTATGTAAAATTTGCCACAGCTGCACTCTATGGCATAAATGACAATTGATGTATTACATGTAATGAATTCTCAATTTTTATTTTTTTCCATTGATGTCTAGTTCATCTACTTTTTTAGTATTAAAACTTTTTTTGACATTTCTACAGCCAAGGCACAGCCCGCATCTATAAAAGCCCGTTGATTTGACCTCTGATATTTTATTTTTAGTATCAAAATGTGCGC
The DNA here is from genome assembly GCA_031769625.1 of Taudactylus pleione. Classification (NCBI taxonomy): domain Eukaryota; kingdom Metazoa; phylum Chordata; class Amphibia; order Anura; family Myobatrachidae; genus Taudactylus; species Taudactylus pleione. The sequence goes on from JAUIMM010000042.1 coordinate 13,970,836, forward strand.
TTTTGGTCAATTTCATTCTTAAATTTGCAGCTTTCCTATAAATGCATATGGACTTAGTGGGAATAAGTTTCTTTATCACTGGATCCCTCTGAAGAATGGGCCAATGTTTTTTCAAGATGTGTTCCACCTCTTTATGTTGTGAGCTAAAACTTTAAATTAATGCCCACTGGAATTTATTCGGTTTCAGAGGATTTGTTTCTGGTTTTCATAGATCCTCTCTGTCCATTTTGCCCTCCATATATCCACATGTTAAATCGTTTCATATCCTAAGATTGTTTTCCAAATACCAAAGGATCCGTACAATTTCTCTTTAGTCTTTTAAACTGTCCACCCAGGAAAAAAGTTCAACCAATTGCGATGATGACAACTTTCAGCATGGATGAACATCTTGTAAGTTTTAATCTGAAATGTACTTTGATCAATATATACAGTAATATCTAAAAAATGAATACTGTGTTCTTGAATATCAAAATTTAAATTAATATTTTTGTCATTTTGGTTTAAAAAAGTACAAAAATCTGCTAAAAATCTTCTGTCTTCCTTCCATATAAAGAAAATATTGTCAATATATCAGTACCAAGACACCAGGTTTGCTCCAAACGGGTTGTTGTTCCAGATGTTTCGGTCTTCCCAGGACACCATAAAGATGTTCACGTAACTTGGAGCAAACCTGGTGCCCATTGCAGTCCCAATTTTCTGTAAACAGATATCCTCTTTAAAAAGGAAATAATTATGCTGTAAAATGAATAAAATGCCCTTAATTAAAAAGTCCTGAATATGTGAATTGTAATCTGATCTTTATAAATGAGATGTAACATCCTCTACTCCTTGCTCATGTTTGATGATAGTGTATAGTGAGCTTACATTCGCGCTGACTAGAATAGAATCTTGTTTCCACTTATATCCACATGTTAAATCGTTTCATATCCTAGGATTGTTTTCCAAATACCACAGGATCCATACAATTTCTCTTTAGTCTTTTAAACTGTCCACCCAGGAAAAAAGTTCAACCAATTGCGATGATGACAACTTTCAGCATGGATGAACATCTTGTAAGTTTTAATCTGAAATGTACCTTGATCAATATATACAGTAATATCTAAAAAATGAATACTGTGTTCTTGAATATCAAAATTTAAGTTAATATTTTTGTCATTTTGGTTTAAAAAAGTACAAAAATCTGCTAAAAATCTTCTGTCTTCCTTCCATATAAAGAAAATATTGTCAATATATCGGGACCAAGACACCAGGTTTGCTCCAAACGGGTTGTTGTTCCAGATGTTTTGGTCTTCCCAGGACACCATAAAGATGTTCACGTAACTTGGAGCAAACCTGGTGCCCATTGCAGTCCCAATTTTCTGTAAACAGAAATCCTCTTTAAAAAGGAAATAATTCTGCTGTAAAATGAATAAAATGCCCTTAATTAAAAAGTCCTGAATATGTGAATTGTAATCTGATCTTTGTAAATGAGATGTAACATCCTCTACTCCTTGCTCATGTTTGATGATAGTGTATAGTGAGCTTACATTCGCGCTGACTAGAATAAAATCTTGTTTCCACTTAAGATCCCTCAGTTTCTTTAGAAAATCCCCCGTATCTTTAAGATGTGATTTATTGTGAAGAACCAAGGGTTGCAGATAAAAGTTGATGAACTCTGAGAAAATAGCAGTGATGGAATTGACCCCTAAGACTATCGGTCTCCCCGGAGGATTAATGGGGTCCTTATGCATTTTAGGTAATATGTATAAAACTGGTATGGTTGGTGTTTTCATTAAATAAGAACTTTGACTCAGCTAGCTTTAAGGTTCCATTGATCAGATATTCAGCTATAAGTGCCTTAATGTCCTTCAGGAAGTTCTCTGTGAGATCCTTTCTTAATTTTTTATAGGTTATCCCGTCCTCTAGTTGTCGATAGACTTCTTTTTCATAGTCCTCGACATTTAGAAGGACAATGCCTCCCTCCTTGTCAGCGGGCTTAATGATGAGATCCTTACGATCTTTTAGATTTTTTAGGGCATTTCTCTCTTTGAAGGTTAGGTTGAACTTTATTTTTTTATCTCCTAGTTTTTTTATGTCTTCCAGAATATGTACCGAAAAAGTTTCAAGAAAACTTTCCTTCATATGAGTGGGAAAAAATGGACATCTAGGCCTAAATGTAGATGGAGACCCATCCTCTGTTTGGTCCAAAGAACTTTCTCCCTCTTTGTTAAGAAATTTCAGGGTAAGTTTTCTTATATATTTTTGTACGTCGACAAAAAAGCTCAAACTCGTTGATTTTTGTTGCTGGGACATATTTTAAACCTTTATTTAATAATGATAATTCCTGTTCGTTAAGAATATGAGAACTTAAGTGAAAAATCTTCACCTTTTCCCTTAGATTAGGGGGTACTGCATGTGTATTGGTATCCATACATCTTGTAACTTTTGGTAATCTCAATTTGTTTTTGTTTTTTTTGGGGGGGGGATTTTCTACACTTCTTTTTTCCTCCCCTCTTACCTCTACTGTGGTATTTAATTATTTGTACTTAATTATCTTCTTGCCTCTTTCTAAAAAATGCTTACTTGAAAGGTGGTTGAAAAACGTGGCATTATAGTTTCCAGGGAGATAAAAGAAACCTTTACAAAGTGGATTATTACAAGTGGATTATTCCCCCACTTTATTGTGAGTGGGTTATGCCATCTCAATTACTTTGATTTATTATTTTACTATTTGTATCATTCTGTGGAAATGTTTTTGTGACAAAGTTTTATTTTTTTCTTTCTTTCTTATTCCTCTTACTGTATGATTCTATCTGGGAGAAAATTATTGTGAATTCATCTGAACAGTATTGATGGATCATTTCCACAAGTGAAAGGAATAAGTACCATTTTTTGTTGTACCGTTTTCCAGAGCCATCTCACATTTCTAAACATTTTCTATTTGTTCTTATTGTTTTAAGAGTATGGTGTTACTCTATATAGTCTAGAATAGTGAGGAGGCAGCAGGTCTTAAGCGCACTGACGTAATACTTTGTTTTTGTATTATAGACATACTATGGCCAAAATCACTGCAAAACCACCGTCAAAACACATTTTAGAATAGAACAGAGCTGTCATTTAGAAACCGCCGCAAAACCGCCACCAAACCCCCAGGGTTTAGAACCCGCCATCAGACCGCCGGGGTTTAGAACACACTGCTTAGTACATTTTGCCCCATGTCTCCATAAAATGTGACCAGACCATGCACATACCATCCCGGATGCAAAAATTTTATTTTCGGAGGTAAAGTTTTGGCACAATGCTGTTACATCATTCCATGCCCTTTGTTCATGTATTTAGCCATATGTTATGTTGTCACGCTTAAAGGGATTAAGGAAAACTCAGAATAAAAATAGTCCCAAGTGTAATATAAACAAGAGAATAAAACAGTTAGTTACAAATCTACAGATGGTGCTCAATGGTCTATATACTACAAACAACCCAAGTATGAAACAAAACCACCAATAAGAGTGCTCTTAACCCTTTAATGACTGGAGGCAGTTTGCATTACAACTGGTTTTGCACATTCCCTCTGTGCTTACTGCGCGGTAATAACAGTTATTTTAGTTTAGCTAAATGAATATTAGATTGATTTTGTTACAGTGTTAGGTTTTTCCTTTAGTAACAAATTGGGTTAATGACACTTATTTTATGGACATTAGATACACTGTAAGGGCTATTTTCACAGTCGCCGGTTTTGGCCAGCCGGCCAAAAAACAGGCAGAAGCTGGACGTTTTTTTTCTTGTAGGCACTCAGGGCTTGATTCAGACCCGGTCGCTATTTGCGGCCGCTCGCTGTCAAAAAGGGGCTGTCTATGCAAATCATGTGCTCTCTCTTTGCGGTGTAAGGACGCCTCTATGTCTAAGCGAGCGACATCATATTGCGCTCGCAAGTGTTTAAAGACGCCCCCTTGCCACTCGCAACACACGTCATCTCCGGTATTTGAAGGATTAATCGGTAACATCGAGAGCCATCGGAGCTGCTTGCAGCGCTTGAGGTATCCTTACCCTCCCGCATGCACTGCGAGCACTTCAGGGTAAAAAACAGCCAAGTGACGTGTTCAATGACGCTACTTTGCTAATTATGCACACCCATTAAACTCCGTTCTGACGGTCAGACACGCCTGCGTTCGCAGCACCAGTCCCCCGTTCACAAGCACCTTCCCCTGTTACCACCCACAAACGGCGCTGTCACTCTTTCCATTGGGCAGTCTTTTCAGGGCGAGCGAGCAAAATCCGATCGCTCGTACTAGTTTGAGCACGCGCACTGCGACTTATACGCATGCACAGACGGATGACCATTGCTCAGAGCGAGCGAGCGCAACTTAGCGTCCGGGTTTGAATCAGGCCCTCAGTGCCTTTCACATGGAACGGCTTTGAGACTTTTTAATGTGTTTTTTTTCCCTTCTTCTATAGGCATACGCAGCTGCAGTGCAAGCCGGCCGGTGTGTGTGTAAGGAAACATTGTTTCCTATACTCCACTGCCTTGCTTGGACGGCATGGACACGGCACGACAGCTCAGTGGATACTCCCGGCTGTTACACGGCGACCGTTCCGTGCCCGTGCCATGTGAAAGGACCCACCAGGTTCCTTGGTTAATAAAATATTACACCCGACAAAAAACCGGCAGGTGTGAAATAGGCCTTAGGGTAAAAATGTTTTTAATGAATTCTTCTAATAGTTACTTTTACACATTTAATGCTTCCAGAACACCACACCAAAATGCTAACGCCTAGTTGTTCCTGGTATAGGAATAGCAATATTTATACATTTGGCAAAGTTTAAGATAGTTATAGGGCCAGAAACAATGCTTGGATTTTTCTTTGTACTAACATAAAACAAAAGTTAACCTAAAGCTGGATACACACTAGGCCGACCCGCCGACCTATCTGACGATTTGTAATTGTATACACATTACCAATTGTCCGCCCGATGTGTCGGGCCTTATGTCAGAACTGGGTGGGCATTTAAGTTTGCCCACTCAGTTGAGCTGTCACTCAACGCTGGGTCCCTGCTGCATGTGTACATACGATCGGCGGGTCACCCATACACACCAGCATCGTTCAGAGACACATCTGCTGTACACACTAGCAGTTGCACTATAGAGAGAAACAGGCTTGGACTGGGCTGCCAGGGAATCGAGTAATACCCCGGTGGGCCTCAGTGCATTGTGGTCATGCGCCTTTCAGTGAGGGGGCGGGGCTTAGCGGGCCGTGAACGGGGGTACGCTGCCATCAGGGACTAACAATGGGCAAGTGAAGCTCTAGACCCCTGACAGTCGGAAGCCCCGCCCACGGCCAATTAAGCTTCGCCAAAGCTCTGCCCACTTCCAGAGTATAGTAGGGTCTGACCATTTACCCTGTGATGTCACACGCAGCCAACGGGGGGAGGAGCCCAGGCTGCTGCAGGCGCTCACTAGTCACTACACAACACAGAGCAGAGGAGCCAGGTCCATCCATCACTGAGAGTCATATCCTCCTTGTGGGCAGATAAGTGTAAGTGGCCACACGGTTACTGTGGCACTCTGTAAATATATGGTGGGCACTGTGGCACTCTGCATTATGTGATAGGCACTGCGGCACTCTCTGCATTATATGGTGGACACTGTGACACTCTGTTTTATATGGTGGGCACTGTGACACTGCATTATATGGTGGGCACTGCAGTACTCCCTGCATTATATGGTGGGCACTGTGGCACTCTGCATTATATGGTGGGCACTGTGGCACTCTCTGCATTATATGGTGGGCACTGCGACACTCTGTTTTATATGGTGGGCACTGTGACACTCTGCATTATATGGTGGGCACTGCAGTACTCCCTGCATTATATGGTGGGCACTGTGGCTCTCTGCATTATATGGTGGGCACTGTGGCACTCTCTGCATTATATGGTGGGCACTGTGGCACTCTGCATTATATGGTGGGCACTGTGGCACTCTCTGCATTATATGGTGGGCACTGTGACACTCTGCATTATATGGTGGGCACTGCAGTACTCCCTGCACTATATGGTGGGCACTGTGGCACTCTGCATTATATGGTGGGCACTGCAACACTCTCTGCATTATATGGTGGGCACTGCGACACTGAATTATATGGTGGGTATAGCGACACTGCATTATATCGTGAGCACTGTGACACTGCATTACATATACGGTGAGCACTGTGACACTATGCATTAATTATATGGTGGGCACTGCGACACTCTGCATTATATTATATGGTGGGCACTGTGACACTGCATTACATATACGGTGAGCACTGTGACACTATGCATTAATTATATGGTGGGCACTGCGACACTCTGCATTATATGGTGGGCACTGTGACACTTTGCAGTATATGGTGGGCACTGCGGCACTCTCTGCATTATATGGTGGGCACTGTGACACTCTATATTATGAATATGGCAGTCACTGTGACACTCTGCATTATATAATGAGCAATGTGATAACTTTTTGCATGCGGCACAAAGTGTGTGACACTCTGTTTTATATGGTGGGCACTGTGACACTCTGCATTATATGGTGGGCACTGCAGTACACCCTGCATTATATGGTGGGCACTGTGGCACTCTGCATTATATGGTAGGCACTGCGACACTCTCTGCATTATATGGTGGGCACTGCGACACTGCATTATATGATGAGTATTGCGACACTGCATTATATGGTGGGCACTGTGGCACTCTGCATTATATGGTGGGCACTGCGGCACTCTCTGCATTATATGGTGGGCACTGTGGCACTCTGCATTATATGGTGGGCACTGCGACACTCTCTGCATTATATGGTGAGCACTGTGACACTATGCATTAATTATATGATGGGCACTGTGACACTCTGCATTATATGGTGGGCACTGTGACACTTTGCAGTATATGGTGGGCACTGTGACATTCTATATTATGAATATGGCGGTCACTGTGACAATCTCTGCATTATATAGTGAGCAATGTGAAAACTTTCTGCATGCGGCACAAAGTGTGTGACACTCTGCATTCTATGGTGGGCACTGCGACACTCTGCATTATATGGTGGGCACTGTGACACTTTGCAGTATATGGTGGGCACTGCGGCACTCTCTGCATTATATGGTGGGCCCTGTGACACTCTATATTATGAATATGGCGGTCACTGTGACAATCTGCATTATATAGTGAACAATGTGATAACTTTCTGCATGCGGCACAAAGTGTGTGACACTCTGCATTCTATGGTGGGCACTGCGACACTCTGCATTATATGGTGGGCACTGTGACACTTTGTAGTATATGGTGGGCACTGCGGCACTCTCTGCATTATATGGTGGGCACTGTGACACTTTGCAGTATATGGTGGGCACTGTGGCACCACTCTCTGCATTATATGGTGGGCACTGGGACACTCTATATTATGAATATGGCGGTCACTGTGACAATCTCTGCATTATATAGTGAGCAATGTGATAACTTTCTGCATGCGGCACAAAGTGTGTGACACTCTGCATTCTACGGTGGGCACTGCGACACTCTGCAGTATATGGTGGGCACTGCGACACTCTGCAGTATATGGTGGGCACTGTGACACTTTGCAGTATATGGTGGGCACTGCGGCACTCTGCATTATATGGTGGGCACTGTGACACTCTATATTATGAATATGGCGGTCACTGTGACACTCTCTGCATTATATAGTGAACAATGTGATAACTGCATGCGGCACAAAGTGCCGCAGACGCTGGCACCTTAATGTAATGGGACTAACAATGGGTTTTTACCTCACCGTACATACATTTCAGACTGTACAGTGCTGATGGCTGTATCCAAGCTATCCCAGGGTGACTACAGCTACAGCTTCTAAACCCTATGCCTTCAGGAGACTGGATAGAACAATTATTACTTACCTGGTTTTAAACTAGAACTAGAGTACCAGATTCAGCGTTATTGTTGTTATTGTTAATTTGGCCCTGGGCCTGTGCATTTTTTTTACATTTTACTTATGCTCCTCTGCTAGCTAGATACACCCCTGGCTAATCACACCCCTGGCTAGTCACACCCCTGGCTAGTCACACCCCTGGCTAGCCACACCCCTTTAGCTTTGCACCGCCTCCCTTCAGTGGGCCCCTACCATTGCATTCCCCCTGTGGCACCTTCATGTCCCAGTCTGACACTGGAAAGAAACATCGCCGACCAGGACTCACTGGCAGTTGGTGTGGCTCCCCTATTTGAATTTTGGGCTGTCATCACACACTTAGCTCACAGTGACTGTGGAGGGACCTTCCGAACTTCCTGTATCTGTATATGTAAAATTGAATAATAAAAAAAAAACCTCTCCTTCTGAAGAACTGTTGACTATTCAACAAACATTTGGAGAACTTCCAACATTACTATCTGAATATGCAAAAAAATATGACATCCATTATCACAGGAACCTGCAGCTTGGTAATAACAAGAACTCATTATGCAAAGATGCTGAACAATTGTCTTATTCAGAATATAATACCTGCAGGCATCAGCGCTGAGAGAGTCAATCATTTCTCTGAAATAATAAATTTCTACAGGGACAAGTGCATGCTTTGCTCTTACAGTCCAACATCGCAGCTCACCAAAATATTTATATTCCTTGAATCCAGTCAATTAAGCGCAAGGTCCTGTTGTAGCCGTCTCCACGGGAAGTTTATGGCAATAAACATAGCTCATTTTTGCTCGCCACCACATAGAGGTGGCTGCAAATGACTCTAGCCTGGAAACAGGAGCCAGTGCAGGTTGTGGCAGTACAACAGGTTTATGTCATATTAAAAACCATAATTCTAGAGAGGCTTCCAAGGACAGACCTTGGAATCATACTTGCCTACCTTCTTTTTTTCTCTTCGGGTGAGAAGGCCGGGTAAGAGAACCAGGAGGGTGGCACTGGGGGGCAGGGCCTGGCAATTTGCGTAATTAAACACCGCCCCTCACTGAAAGTGTTGCGATTGGCTCAAATTAAAATAGGGGACAGGGCCTAATGATGTGTATTATGAAGAATCACGTCATTAAGCCCCCATCCCCTGCACGGAGACCCACGATGGCCGCGGAAATTCTCTGGGGTGCGGGGGGTTACCCGGAAAATCGTGAGCCTCCCGCGAATTCCGGGAGGGTAGGCATGTATGCCTTGGATTCAATTATGTAACCTGATCAGTTATACAGTATATAAGGGCAACACAATTACACAATTGGACTGTTTTAAAGTCTTTGGTAATTAAAGATAATCAAATGTAAAAAAACAATGAAGATCAGTTATTACGCAAAAACATCTGTTCCACAGTATAAATGCAGTATTGGACCTGTATTTATGCAAGTTCACAACTGCCTCCAGCCAAGAAGAGGAGGGGTGAGTTATTGCTACTAACCGGGTTTCGGATAAAGTAACCGGCACTACAACGCCTTGTTTTATGGAGTAGTGAAGAAATGAGAGAACATTTTGTGGAGGGAGATTATGAGATAAGGGGGTGCTACATTCAGGGTGTTCCTTGCCATTCACATCCATTCCAACTCTGCAAAATTACTTTTATTTTGCACTAATATAGAGCTGGTTTACATTAGTTAGACATAAATTTCGAGTTGCATTCCAAGTTATCCTGTTCAAGTGGTGAGCATACCTCATTTTGTTTACAATTGCTCCATTTATAGGGAACAACTCCATCCTTTACTGTCTATTGAAATTATATTAATTACACCTTGTTGGTTAATTCAGTGGTTCCCAAACTGTGTGCCACGGCACCCTGGGGTGCCTCAGGACACTTGCAGAGGTGCCTCAGATTGGTGGTCCAGCACCAATTCAAATTATTTTTGGTCAATGTAATGTAAATATGTGGACAAATATAAGAACAAACCTGTCACCCACTACATAACTGACCCTAAGGATGACATGTAAGCACATTTTACTTCACTTTACTACATTTTATTTTCTTAAAAAATTCTCAATAACAAATTTTTAACTTAGGGGTGCTGTGGAAACAATGCTGATACTCTAGGGCGCCGTGATTCAAAAAAGTTTGGAAACCACTGGGTTAATATATGCGTCGGCGTGCGTCGAAAATAAAGTGGCGTGGTCTCAAAAGAAAGGGGACTGGTCACACAAAAGTATTCCCAATTCAAATTACACCACACAGTAGCACAATCTTGATTCACCCCTATGCACATTACACCACATATTAGTGTCCCTTATTCATGTATGACACACAGCAGTGCCCCTTTTACACAACGCCCACATTTGCACCCCTTATCCACAATGCCCACAGTAGTAGTGCCCCTTATACAATGCGACAGCAGTAGTGCCCCTTACACATAATGCCCACAGCAGTAGTTCCCCTTATGCAAAACCAATGCCCATTGTAGTGGTGCCCCTAATGCAGTGCCCCCAGTAGTGATGCCCATTATGCAGTGCCCCCAGTAGTGGTAGTGCGCCTTATGTAGTGCCCCCAGTAGTGGTAGTGCCCCTTATGTAGTGCCCCTTGTGCAGCGCCCACAGTGATAGTGCCCCTATTCAGTGCCCCCAATAGTAGTGCCCCTTATTCAGTGCCCCAGTAGAGGTGCCCCTTATGCAGAGCCCACAGTAGTGGTAGTGCCCCTTATGCAGTGCCCCCAGGAGTGGTGCCGCTTATGCAGTGCCCCCAGGAGTGGTGCCCCTTGTAGTAATGCCCCCAGTAGTAATGCCCCCAATAGTAGTGCCCCCAATAGTAATGCTCCCAGTAGTAGTGCCCCCTGTGTAATGCCCCTGAAGTTATGCCCCCTATAGTGCCACTTACACAAAAACAACAAACACAATACTTACCTTAAGCCCTGCTCCTGCGTGCCTCTGGGCCGCTTGGCTGCTCTGAGTCCTCTGAACTATGGGAGATAGTTCTCCCATAGTGCCCATGTGGGGGGAGCGGAGCCGGAAGCCGGAGCTCAAGAGTGAGCTCCAGCCTCCGGCTGCCGATGGCGCTGCGGGGAGGGAGCCGGGTACCCGCTGGAAACAAAATCTCAATGGGCGCTCGGCAAATGGTGCCTCCCTGTGGTGCCGGGCTAAGGTGTGTCCAAGGAGACGGGACTGGTTCCGCCTCCAAGTAAGTAGAAGTGATGGAATGCAGGGCGGCCCCGTTCCGGCCCACTTTAACCCCTGCCGCAGGGGATACTTAACACCGGAGCAACTCCAAAAAGCAGCTGTCCTCGCGATTAGTAGCACAGCTACAAAAGTAGCTGTGTTACTTACCTCTCCCGTGGCCGGCCTCTAAGCATGCGTGAGGGATCTGTAGGAAGGAGCGGGGCTCCGAGAACAAGCGCCATCTAAAGATGATGCTTGTTCCCGCAGGCAATCTTGGAAAACGTTCAGTTTTCGGAGTTTGGTAAATATCAGGTGGTCCTGTTGGACCCCTGATGATGAATGGCCCAGTAACTTAAATATGCGTAAACTACTGTTTCTTCATGGTTAACTGGCCATTTAAGTGTTGATGAATAGACCCCATAATCTTACCAATACTTGCCTACTTTTGAAAAAGTATTACAGGAAGATTGTGAAAGCAACACCTACGAGCGCTGAGGTAAAGTGGGCGTGTACTGCTACATCTGAGAGGCGTGTCATATAACATTGATTTACATCCAAATGCATACGAGCCCCATAATAGTTAGTAAGATCTACTTGTTGATGAAAACGTACTGATACTTTTCAGAAAATGTATGTAGCCATAGGGATCAGTGGGGTAGATGTACGAAGCCCAGAAGCGGTATCAGCGCACGTTATGTGCGCTGATACCGCTTCTCCCCGATGTATGATCGGGGGTCTGGGCGGTAAATAACAGAGGCGCTATGCGCCCCTGTCATTATCGGCGCTGCTATCTACAAGATACAAGATAGCAGCGCCGATAGCCTGGGCTATGTACGAACGGTCAGATCGTCTGACCGTTCGGCCGGCTGTAGCTGTCGCTATCGACAGCTACAGCCTGGCGCCAGCCTATCCCCACAGCAGGGACAGCGTTGTCCCTGCTGCGGCGGCTACCAGCTCCAGGCTCCATGCGGGGATCTCGCGATACTTGCGAGATCCCGCGCATGCTCAGTGGAGCCGGCCAGGACAGAGACACAGCGCATCAGCACTAGGCTGATGCGCTGCTGTCTCTAGCGGGTAGCGCCGGAGGGGGGAGTTAACGTTTCCCCTCTCCGGCCGATGAGATGTTTATACATCTCATCGGTAGTGCTTCCTGCTTCGCCTTGGTAAAGAGGCGAAGCGGGAAGCGTTATAGCAGTACGGTAAGTGCCGCTATAATACATCTACCCCATTGTGCCTTATCACCAATGCAGGGGAATGATACTAATGATCCCATTTGACTGTATATATCTGTTTTTATATATATATATATATATATATATATATATGCACACAGTCAGGTGCATAAATATTGGGACACTGGCAGAATTTTCATATTTTGGCCTCTATTCTCCACCACAATGGCTTTGAAATTAAACAAACAAGATGTGTTTTAACTGCAGACTTTCAGATTTAATTTGAGGGTAATTACATCCAAATCAGGTGAACGGTGTAGGAATTACAACGGTTTCTATATGTGCCTCCCACTTTTTAAGGGGCCAAAAGTAATGGGACTATCAACTCAAAAGCTATTTCATGGACAGGTGTGTGCTATTCCCTCGTTATTTAATTATCAATTAAGCAGGTAAAAGGTCTGGAGTTGATTCTAGGTGTGACATTTGCATTTGGAATCAGTTGCTCTCGACTCTCAATATGAGATCAAAAGAGCTGTCACTATCAGTGAAGCAAGCCATCATTAGGCTGAAAAATCAAAACAAATCCATCAGAGAGATAGCAAAAACATTAGGTATGGCCAAATCAACTGTTTGGAACATTCTTAAAAAGAAAGAACGCACCGGAGAGCTCAGCAACACCAAAAGACCCGGAAGACCACGGAAAACAACTGTGGTGGATGACAGCAGAATTATTTCCCTGGTGAAGAAAAACCCCTTCATAACAGTTGGCCAAATCAAGAACACTCTCCAGCAGGTAGAGGTATATGTGTCAAAGTCAACAATCAAGAGAAGACTTCACAAGAGTGAATATAGAGGGTTCACCACAAGATGTAAACCATTGGTGAGCCACAAAAACAGGAAGACCAGATTAGAGTTTGCCAAACAACATCTAAAAAAGCCATTACAATTCTGGAACAACATCCTATGGACAGATGAGACAAAGATCAACTTGTACCAGAGTGATGGGAAGAGAAGAGTATGGAGAAGGAAAGGAAATGCTTCATCAGTGAAGCATGATGGTGGTAGTGTCATGGTGTGGGCATGTATGGCTGCCAGTGGAACTGGTTCCCTTGTATTTATTGATGATGTGACTGTTGACAAAAGCAGCAGAATGAATTCTGAAGTGTTTTGGGCAATATTATATACTCATATTCAGTCAAATGCTTTAGAACTCATTGGACGGTTCTTCACAGTGCAGATGGACAATGATCCGAAGCATACTGCAAAAGCAACCACAGAGTTTTTTAAGGCTAAAAAGTGGAATGTTATGCAATGGTCAAGTCAATCCCCTGACCTGAATCCGATTGAGCATGCATTTCACTTGATGAAGACAAAACTGAAGGGAAAATGCCCCAAGAACAAGCAGGAACTGAAGACATTTGCAGTAGAGGCCTGGCAGAGCATCACCAGGGATGAAACCCAGCGTCTGGTGATGTCTATGCGTTCCAGACTTCAGGCTGTAATTGCCTGCAAAGGATTTGCTACAAAGTATTAAAAAGTGAAAGTTAGATTTAGGATTGTTTAGTTTGTCCCATTACTTTTGGCCCCTTAAAAAGTGGGAGGCACATATAGAAACCGTTGTAATTCCTACACCGTTCACCTGATTTGGATGTAATTACCCTTAAATTAAGTCTGAAAGTCTGCAGTTAAATCACATCTTGTTTGTTTCATTTCAAAGCCATTGTGGTGGTGAATAGAGGCCAAAATATGAAAATTCTATCAATGTCCCAATATGTATGCACCTGACTGTATATATATTAGGGATGTGCAGGCTCGGATAGGTTCGAGTTTGCACGTGGAGTTCGGATTTTTCCCTCCAAAAAAACGGAACTCAGAACGAGGCAAAACGTCATCTTACATGGACGAACATCATCATTCCTGGTCTTTTGTCCAGGAATGATGATGTTCGTCCATGTAAGATGACGTTTTGCCTCGTTCTGAGTTCCGTTTTTTTGGAGGGAAAAATCCGAACTCCACGTGCAAACTCGAACCTATCCGAGCCTGCACATCCCTAATATATATATATATATATATATATATATATATATATATATAAATATATATATACATACTGAGTCTGTTTTGCGCCAGGATTAATTTGCGCCTGTTGTGACACTCCAAGTAGTGAATACATCTTCACACATATAATTGCCACGTGTCTCCAAGTACAGTGCACTGTTGAACGTAAAAAAAAAAATAATAGAATAATTAAAAATAGCCAACATGTCCCCTTCCCCGAATCCTTAACCAGCCTCAGTGCTAGGCACTATAATATTTAGTCCAGAAGCCGGGTCATGCCTGCCATAGTAAAAACAGCACAAGGATAGTGCTCTATGGCATATCGTCTGGTGACTGGGCTGTACTAAACCCCTTAGGACTAGAGATGAGCAGTTTGGTTCTATTCGGTTACACTCTGATCTGAAAAACGGAATCTTATTGGCTATCCGGCTCTCATGTGTATTGGATAGCCAATAACATATATCTGTAGCTACAGTAAGTTTATAAACCTTGTCCATGTTCTGCAATGTTTAGTAATGTAAGTCACTTTTTTTCTTGTACTGTTCTCTGTTTATGTACTCTGTAAGGCACTGCAGACAACTTGTGGCATAATATAAATAAAGGATGATAATAATAATAATATTAATACTAGGCAAACACTATCCATTGTGGTCTGAATGAAATAAATCCCCCCCCCGCCCCCAAAAATACATAAAAAACACATTGAATCACCTGTCCACTGCTATTAAAATATATTAGCAATGGTTCTCCTTTTGTTTATTCATCATAGATTGATGCAAAGTGTCACACCAGCATGAAATGTCTTGTTTTAGATTGCAGAAGGGAAACATGTTATGAATAGGTTTCAGTGATGTCATGATTTAGTAATGGGGAGTAAGTTATCTCCCAATGTGCCGGGAGGCAGAGAGACAACAATGGAAGTGGCATCTCAAGCTGTTTGCTTTCCAGGCTGTAGAAAAACGTTTTGAGAATAGCACAACGCTCGTACCTCAGGCGAACACTGGGAGAACAATCTGGGGAAATTTCCTGCACACCAGCATCTCATTATTGCATTGGTTTTATTATATTGGTGGCGTAAAACATTGTTCCGTATTAACATGGCATAAAAAATACATCGATATTCAGATTTCAGTGTCTCCTCCTAGGTACTACTCTTTCCTAAGATAATATAACATTTTACAGGTACTTTTACAACATACTGTATTAGCTATTAAATCTAACTGTTCCCTTTTATAATTAAACCCAGATTTGTGGGAGGTCACATAGGCTTTTTTTTTAAGTAAAACTTCATGGTGATAATTTAAAGTTAGGGCTTGTTGCTGGTAAGGAGGCATAATTATTAAATGGTTCTATTGATTTAAGGTTGGGACTGGTTGAGCTATGTCACTGGCTTAGTACTTCAAGTGTGCAGGTATGGCAATCTGCCTAATTCACATAACTGTTTATAGTGCTTAATTTTAAGGGCACTATTCATTATGTTAATTATCAGGGTCCAAGCGAACCCCGATAATTAACATTTCAACTCGCCGCGAGCACAGGAGAAATTCATTATTGCTCCCACAAAGAGACAGCTAATGCAAAAATCTTCCGTCTCCCCAGATCTTTCACTGCTCCTTTCGGACCAGTGAAACTAGTGCGTCTGCGTGACCTAGAGGTATCGCAGACTCACAACAGCCCCGCGATCTAAAGATGGCGACTGTTCCCGCAATCAAGCTCTGAAAATATTGTATTTTCGGAGCTTGATGAATTTCTGTCTATCCCCATACTAGTGTATGGGAACAGCGGGCCATTTCGGGAGAGGACGGTAAGCAGGAAATCTGTGATGTCTCCTGTATTACCTTTTTGATGAATGGCCCGAAAATTTTATTTCTACAAAAGCAGGTGAAAATGTTAATATATTTAGTCTTATTGGGGTTATAGTATGAACACAGAGCCAGATCTTTTATTTTACCACAGTATGTAAGTGTCCAGGGCCCATTACATACTTAGGGCACTCCCGCTGCATGGGTTAACTGGTTACGTTCTTTTAATATTACAATAAGGCACCAACTGTGAGTAGCACCGAGATTCTGGTATGTACGAAGGAGTGCAGTAAGGGCCAGGAGCTCCGGTCTAGGCTGCCCTATGATTATTGGGGATGTACCGTAGTTAGAATACCGATGTGCGGCATCCCGGCTGAAGACATACCGGCTAGAAAACCAGCGGCAGAATACCGACAGGAGGTGACATCCGTTGCCGGAATCCAGGCAGCCAGGATGCCGAACGTAAGTATAGCGGGGCTGGTTAGGAATTTGTCGCATGGGGGGGGGGGGTAGAGGGGTAGGTTTAAGCATCCAGGGGGGTTAGTGTTAGGCTAGGGGAGGGGGAGGCTAGGGTTGGGTACCCCTGGGGGTGGGTTACGGTTAGGCACCACTGGTGGGGGTTAGGTTTAGGCAGTAACGGGGGTGGGTTAGGTGTAAGTACCAAAGGGGGAGGGTTAGGTTTAGGCACTAACGGGGAGGGTTAGGATAGGGTGGGGGGAGGGTTAGTGTTAGGATGTACAAACAGAGGGTTAGGGGGAGAAGGGGGAGGATAAGTATACTTACCTGACCCTTGTCAGGATCGCGAGCATCGGGATGCCGCTGTCGGTATATTGACAGCAGGCATCCCGACTGCCGGGATTACATACACATTCTGATTATTGGGGACACACACTGCTAGTAGAGGCTGAGTTTGCTATAATTGTACTTGTCAGTTATTGGTCCCAAAACTGGGTCCAGCCACCTATGAGCTGTGCCATAGACCTGTGATGTGTGCCTTCCCTACCCTACTCTCCTCTCTGATCTCCTGTCATTTCACTTTTCTTTAGGAATAGACCCCATAATGTTAAATCGAGCAGCAGTCAATATCCCGGCCGCGGGGAATCAGGCGCTCAGAATGTCGGCGCCAGAATCCCTACATTTTCCAGAGTCCCGGTGCCAGCATCCTGAAGGTAAGTAGCGGGGTTGAGGGGAGGCTTAGCATTAGGGTTAGGTTTAGGCACTAGGGGGAGGGTTAGGTTTAGGGTGCGTGGAGGGGGAGGTTAGGTTTAGGCACTAGGGGGGGAGTTAGGGTAGGGAGAGGGGAGGGTTAGAATACTAACCGACATGTGTCGGTATTCTAGCCCTGCCGGGATGCCGGTGTTGGGATTTTGACTGCTGGGATCCACAGCGCCGGCATCCTGTACCCATCCCTTTTAAATCAGGGGAGGAAAAAGCTACATAATGTTAGAGATATACATAGGGTAATATTGTAACTAAAGTGATATGGTGGAAAAGTAATTTGGCATGGATGAACAGGACAAGGAGTGAAGACCACAAACTATTACCTTGCCTAGGGTCCCATGTGGCTTTAGTCTGGGTTTGAATGTATAAGGTATGTATATGTTACTAGCAACAAGCTGGGGCAGTAATGGGAGATCAGACAAGCAAATGACAAATAGGGCAGTCCAATATATTCTCAGTGCTTGTTCTACACCTAAGCTAATAACACCACCACACCTGCTGCAGAATAATTAAGAGGTAATTGCCCAACTCACACAATCACTAGAACATATAAAATACAATTCTCTTTATAATAATAAAGAGAAAAGGAAAATATCTGTTGTTATAAATGATAATATGTTAGCGTAGTAGCTTTAATATAGTACTAGATGCACAAGTTCCAACCTTCTATGCCAGTTAATGAGAGTAGTAATATCCTCCAGTATAGTGTATTAGGCCCCCATTAATCAAAGATCGCTTTTGCAACGCGATCAGGGCATACCAGTAACGCCCATGATCGCACAGCAAAATGCGATCGTACCGACCGGATGTATCATCTGGGACATGCAGGAACAACGGCTCCGAAAAGAGCCCGTCCCTGCGATGTCTCCGGAGAGCTGCCGGACAGTGCAGGGTTGCTGCGCATGCGCAGTCCCGCCAACTGCACATGCACATCCGCCAATGGGCACAGGGTGTGCGGGGTACACGGGCCCCTGGGTCGAGGGGGCCCCCACACCGAATACCCTGCACCCATACAATTACTTACCTCTCCAGAGTCCCACGTCGGAGCGGGGGTTCGTCACTGTAAAAATGACTGGTAAATGGCCGCCGCGGCCATTTTCCCGTCGTTTGTGCATTCGCAGTACTGGAAAAATGGCCGTCGCAACCATTTTCCCGGCGACCAGCGCATCCTCTATAGACTCTGGGCGCACGCTAGTGACCAGAGTCTATAACTCTGGCGCTGGCCGCGCACAGCTCAGTGCGCTGCCAGCCGCCGGCCAGAGAGGAGGGTGCCCATGTCGGAGACTGCACACGGGCCCCCTCCTCTCTAGAAATGCCCCTGGTTTCGGTGGATCCCTTCGTCGGCTAATTATGCACGGTGTAGCCCATAGGTTACAGTGTCTAACGCCATCTTCAGATGGCAATAACTGCGGGGGACAATATTTGGAAAGCATCGCATTACGAATATTGGTAAATTAGGCTACATTGCATCCCCCATAGAAACCTATGGGGGAGACAGCTGCCAGCGGGAAAGGAGAGATCACAGCAGGTATCGGAGTTAACTGCTGTGGTTCCTCCTTATACATATGGGGGATACTTAATATTTGAGATAAACCCCTGAAAACGTGTGTTTTCGGGGCTTATACCTCAAATACACTTTGTTAAATGGGTCCCTGAGTGTCTTAGCCCTGGTCTTTAAACGCTGGGAATACTCACGGTAAGTAGGACCTCTAATATTATTCAGTGTCCTTATTTGAGAAAGGGCTCACTATTGGTTAGCATGCAGAGTCTGCTACGGCTGCAGCGTGTCCCCCAGTATGTTCACCTCAATAGCATCCGCTGGTCACTTGTGCCTCTGGCCAGCTGTGAATGTGAGATGTCTCTCAGCGTAAGCCGGCTGTATTGCCTAGCGGGCAGGGATTTCAGTGGGCTCACTGCCGCGGCCGCTAGTCCCGGTGTATCAGGGTCTGCATGTGCTGGAGGGATTTACCAGTATAACGGAGCAACTACGTGTTTCGGTCACAGGGGTGTAATTTATAACAATGGACATTTTCCTTTACTCTTTATTATTATTTTTAGTTGCAGTTTTCTGTGCTACATCTATATACAATTGTGTCAATGGGGCCTATTCATCATACCTAAATATTCTCTGGAGGTAATTAGGTTTAGAACTCAATGGAGTTCTACCTAATTACCGGAGGAATTCATCATTTCTCCTCCCCATAACTATCTATTCCGAAAAGCTGTCATTTTTGAGATGACAGCTTTTCAGGAAATAGATAGTTATCCCCCTTTACTCTAACTTACCGCAGCTGTAAGTTTTGTTTTTTTTCTAAACTTTATTGTGTTCTGCTGGGAGAACACATGTCAGACCAGCCTCCGGAGCCAGAGGACGGACCAGAGCGACGGAGGAAGACGCCGGGGGACCTGTCCACACTGACACAGGTAAGTGTTACCTGCTATTCGCCACCTCACAGTGGCGTATGGTAACTCCATCAAACTCCGAAAATACATAATTTTCGGAATTTGATGAATACCATAATTTCCATGTCCCCATACTAATATATGGGGAGTGTGGAAATTAACGCAGGGGGACTTAATCAGGAGATATCAGTGATATCTCCAGTGTTAAGATACTTCATGAATACTAAAATAACGGTATTTAAGGAAAATGGCCTTTAAAACGTTATTTTAGTGTTGATGAATAGGCCCCAATGTAACTTAATATTGTTACTTTTATGTGATATGTATTATTGAATAAATACTTTTTCTAAATTATACAAACACACCAGCGCAGAATTGTATTTTATATGTTCTTACAAAAAGGGCAGGTAGCAATACAAGCCTGTTGCTCAAGCACTGTGCAGAATAAAGTACTGCTCAAATGAACCTGGTTCTTGCCGACGTCTGGAAATGTGCAAGTCAAATACACAGATAAAAGGAGAGAAGAGTTACGGGAACTTGCCTAAGCAGCGCTGGGAGAGGCGGGGATTTAGGGGGTGCTGTTGAGGACTGCAATATGTGATAGTACGCATTTTTAATGGATGACTTAAGGTGCATACACACGTAAAGATTTTCTGTGCAACCATCCAACTAGTTGATTGGTTGGGATGAAAATCTGGTAAGGAATGAAAGCAAATGACAATCAGCTATTTGCTCCCAAACTCAGGAAAATGGACAAAAACAGTTGTTTGATCCAGTGGCGTAACTAGGGTATTTGGAGCCCAGGGCAAATTTGAAAAGGGAGGCCCCCCCCATGTGCGAAAAAACGGGCGTGGTCACTTAAAAATGGGGCGTGTCAACATGACACACCCCTTTATTTTCACACTGAACATTCCTGTCCATATGCACCCTAACCTCAGTAGTACCCCTTATACAGTACCCCCAGTATGGAGTTGTGGTCCCTCTTATGCAGGCCCATAGTAGTGCCAGTCATCCCCCCTATCCAGTGCCCCCTGTAGTGGCCCTTCCTATTATTGCCCCCCAGTAGTGGTCCCCCAAGTGCAGTGCCTCTACTAGTAGGCCCCTTTTATAATGCCCCCAGTGGTAGTTCCCCCCAAAGTAGTAGTCCCCAGTAGAGGTTCCCCCTCCCGATTAAGTGCCCCCAGTAGTAGCCCCCCCCAGTAGAGGTCCTCCCAATAATGGTGCCCCCACCCCCAGTAGAGGTCCTCCCAAAGGTGGCCACCCCCCTCCCCCGTTCTGCAGATAGGTTAAAAGAAATATATATATGTATATATATATAAAAACATACTTACCTGCTGCTCCGGTCCGCACCGCCGCTCCCGCCGCCGCCCGCCAGTCCTCCCGGGCTGGCGCGCTCAGCATTATGAGACAGACGTCATGACGTCAGTCCCATTACCCACTGCAGGAGCCGGACGGAAGTCCGGCTCTTGCAGTGGGTGCTGCTGCAGTCAATGAGAGTCTATCTGACTCTCATTGGCTGCTGTTTAACACACGCATCGCCGCCAGCGCTGGCGGCGATGCGTGTGTTATGCACAGCCTGAGCCCGCCTCCTGGCGCTATTGGGCATGTGCTCAGGGGGAGGGAACGGGCTCAGGTGTGCAGCACAGGACCGGCGCTGGAAGCCTAGCGCCGGTCCTGTGTAAATGTGTAGCGCCGACCGCAATCACTGCGGTCGGCGCTACACTTGTGGCTAACTAGGGCGGGCCGGACGGCGCCCAGGGCACGCACCCTGCCCGACCCCCCCTAGTTACGCCACTGGTTTGAACAAATTGTTTAGATCAAACATTTAACAAACTTGTCTGAACGTCCATTTCATCTGTTTTCAGGCATTTAAGAGCAAATTGCTGATCATCAGTTACTCCCATACGTTACCAGATTTTCATTTCAACCAATCAACTAGTTGGATGGTTGGACAGAAAATCTTTACGTGTGTATGCAGTTTTACGCGGGATGCAATCGGGAAGCCGGCTGACATTATACCGACAGCCGGCTTCCCGACTGTCATATTCCGGCGAGGGTGAAATGCCCGGCGTTTAGATGTAGACGCCGCTCATTTCACCGGCACTGGGAGGCCGGCGCCCGGCATCCCTATCGAAGGGATGCCGGGCGCCCCATGCGGACAGCTGCGGGGGGAGGGTTAGGTTTAGTGCACCCGGGGGGGACTTAGGGTTAGGCACCCCCCCAGGAGGGTTAGGGTTAGGCTAGGGGGAGGGAGGGTTAGGGTTAGGCGCCCCCGGGCGGGACCTAGGGTTAGGCACCCCCCCGGGGGACTTAGGTTTAGGCAGGGGGGAAGGGGGGGGGGTTAGGGTTAGGCACTTGCAGGGAGGATTAGGGTTAGGCACTTTGGGGGGTAGGTTAGGGTTAGGCACCGCTAAGGAGGATTAGGATTAGGGGGGTTAGGTTAGTCTATACTTACCTTACAACGATCGGGATTTCCAGCGCTGTCGGGCTCACGCTGCCGGGATCTGTGCCAGTGTCGGGCTGTCGCTGCCAAGAATCGAACCATGCGGCCGGCGGTATTTCATACCGATTCCCTTTACGCACATTCCCTACCTGGCTTTGAATGATATTATAGATCAGTGGTTCTCAAACTTGGTCCCCACACAGGTCACATTTTGCAGGTCACCCAGCAGGTGCACAGTTGTATTCATTACTCACTGACACATTTTAAAAGATCCACAGATAGAGCTAATTATTCCACTTGTGATTCTGTGAGGAGACCTGAAAAATATGCACTGTTTGTGGTCCTGAGGACAGAGTTTGAGAACCTGTGTTATAGATGGAAGCTCTTGATAAGAAAAAATGACAGCAGAGCCTTAAGCTTCCAGCAGTTGTATCAGAGCTTTGGGGTGGCCGCCAAGGATAGCAGAGTGTGATCGGAAAATGGAACAACCATGCGTCTGACTATAAATGGGTTTTAGATGAGCACGACAATCATTTGTTTCCGGAAAATATGTTTTTAAGGGGAATTAAAGTAACATTAAGGTTATGAGAGAAAAATGCCTACCTAAATGTGTACATGATTACAAATATTTGTAACAGAGACCTCGGCCAAGAGATAGTTAATTATCTCTACTGATCCCTTTACTTACTTCAGATTGTCTGTAGCACGGGCAACTGGCTGAACCTGTACTGAGAACTCCACAATGCATGCCCAGTAGAGTGTGATTATGTACTGGGAAGAACTGCAGGGCAGAAGCAGCAGTGGAAGGAGAAGCAAATCAGTCACAGCGACAAATACTGTAACAAAGCCACGCTATCACTAACAGGGCGTTCACAGGGTCTGATTCAGAGTCGTTCGCAAGCGGGTCGATTGTGAGCCAGTGTGCACTGCACGTGCGCGAGCCCCGGAGCGAGCGCAAAAAGCACTCGCTCCGGTGCTCGCAATAAACGGGGCGGCTGTCGATGTTGATCGACAGCTCACCCCATTTTGTAGGCGGGGAGGGGGGGTAGCTTGGCAAACGGAGGCGTTCCTGAAGGAACGCCTGCCGTTTGTGGGCGGCCATACTGACATCACTCGTGATGTCAGTAGGTGGACTTCCGGCTCTATTAGAGCAGGAAGTCCACTGGGGCTTGCGGCAACGAGACCCTACCACAAGGGTCTTGTCGCAAGCCCGATGGTCACGATGGTCTTGACCATAGCGACCATCACCTGGCTGCTCGCATAAGCTGTGGTAACCCAAACTATGCGGACGGCCAGGAGGCCGCAACTAAAAAAACAAGCGGTGCCCTGATTCAGAGCGAGCTCTCTCTTTTTGCGAGCGGCTCTGAAACGGGCCCACAGTTCTAAACAGTGATCAATTTTGGAAAAATCACCATAAAGGATTATCGTTCTCTGTGACATTGCAGTGCCATTGTTTTATTAAGCAAGAATAGATCTACATGTATACACTCATATAACCTAATCGCATCACAATAATGAGCATATAAAAACTGTTTATTTACCTCCTCTAATGAGTGATGTCCAGGGGGTCGTATCCCGGAAACCATCAATCCAGCACTGTATATCCTCGGTTTATGTATGTCAGCTTTGTACTTATCTAACAACACATTTGAGGGTTTAATGTCGCTACTCAATAAATCATGTTCCTTTGGTAGAGGAACATTGCAAGATGGGGACCCGTAAGACATGCTCATTTGTCCAAATGGCAATCTGTCAATTGCTTGAGGGTTCCTTCTAATGTAGGTGATGATTTTAGGCCGCACATGTTTGGGCTTAGGGGCAATGAGGGTAGGTCCCATCGCCTCCTCTGTTTTGACATTATGATTTATTTCTGTCTCTTCCTGGTTTGTAGGGGAAGATTTGGAATGTACCAGTATTGGTTTAGGGATTCCACTGTTACAAAGTGTCTTGTTTGTAGCTTTAGGTGATATGTTGAACAACTGTGTACTATCAATAGGAGGTAGCACTGAGGAAGGTGACAATCTATCAACATGAGCAGCGCTGAGATCCTTAAATCTGCTTGGTGAGGCAAAGCGCTGATCATTAATATTAACAGCCGCCTTTGGGCAGGAGAGAGTAGGAGCACAGAAAGCTGAATCGCCTGGGTCCTTGTGGCTCTCTTTCATACTGCCTTTTAAAACATCCAACTGATGTTTGCGACCAAGTGATGTCTTTTTGCTGTCAACTAAAGCCGTTCTATCTTTTAAGGAAGCCACACTGCTGCTTGAAAGAAAATTATTGTCACTGTCCTGACAGATGTAATCTTGTACTGAATATCTGTCTTTATTCGCGTGTATCTTATTATCCACAGAGTCGGTGAGTGATGTTGTTTTTCTGATCACAGGCTTGTAACTTGACTCTCTGTATTTTAAGAATTCCAGTTCCTGTCCGGCTAGACTTTCACAGACCTGAGAGAATTGAGCTTTTGTTTCACTGTAAGATACATCAGCTTTAACGTCGTGTGGCCTGGTATTGGAAGGACTGGTAGACAGAAAGGTCCCAGCATGCTTTTCGGCTTGGCTCGAAGGTGACACAGCGGCCTGGCCACAGGGAGGAGACAGAGGAAATCGTCTGGTATCAAAGACGCTGTCCACTTTTTTGGATCCGGCCACGACAACCAGCGTTATCTGCTCTAGTTTTTGTGGAGAGGTCAACTTAGACAGTAGAATTTTTGAATCTTTCAGTTCTGGCGGTTTGCTTATGTGACCCTGATATAATTGTGCTTCTGGTACATTACAAATTACCTGAGGTTTGTAAGTTGAACGAGAGTGATCATCAGCATTCGTGGGATGTGACAATGTGCTTTGCTTTACATGGGTTAAGGTTCCATCACCCATTGAGAAATCTGGGCCAGTGATATTTGAGGTAGGTGGTTTGGAATAAAATACAATCTTCTTTTCCTCTGAGGTATAACTGAGATTATGAGAGGATACTCCGAATAAATGGTCAGCTGGCGAAGATCTGTCTGTGGTCCTGATCCCACAATTGGATGGGTCAACGTATTGTAAAAATCTAGGAGGTGAATCTGTAGATGGCGTGGGCGAAATACGCTCTCTTATAAAAGGTTCTGCTTTATGGGAAGGAATACCTGGTTTTACCTTAGAACGTTCACCTTGGGTTATGTTACCAACATTATTACTATAAATACATGTAGGAGATTCATGTGTTTTGCTAATGGGAACTTGGGGGCTTCTGTCATATAAACTGGCTTTTGAATTTATAGGGGATTGTGCAGTACTGCCAAACGATTTTATACTGTCCTTTATATCATCAGTCATGTAATTTTTGCTAATGTCCCTGCTTGTTGGAGAATGTAGTCTTAGGTCACCAAACGTTCGTTCGCTAGATGGAAACACTTGGCCAATGTTCTCAGGCCTACTGTGTTCCTTGTTCAACTGCATGATAGTCGCCGACTGCCCAGTGCACAACGCCCCAGTTCTATCCACTGTGCTACATATCTCTTCCTTTTCTCCATGCGTCCTGGTTGAGAAAATTTGATTGGCATTAGAATCGCCTAAGCTGGTGACACTTTCATTGTCATTTTTGTCTTCATTGCTATTCTCCTCCTTTTCAGTGCAGCATGCCTTGCTTGGAGCCAATGGAATACTCATTTTTGGATGTCACTGTCGCATGCAGCTACACAGAACTTTTAGGCTACTTCTTCCCATGTATGCAAAGCAGTGATTAAACCCATGATCATTTGTTACAAAGCTGCCGTTGAGGTGCACTTTATATGTAAACTCTGATTGGTTGATTTGCAGTCATTGACTTTATAATCTTGTCTGCGGCTCTTGGATATTTCTGGGTAACCTATAAGAGAAAGGACAACACGTTAGCATACTGAACATCATGCAAAGAACTTTTGAAGTGCATATGTCACCTACACACCGTGCAGCTTTAACATTTAACAATTGATCCTTCTAAAGAATTTAGGGGCCTATTCATCATGCCTAAACTTTCTCTGGAAGTAATTAGGTTTAGAACTCACATGGAGTTCTACCTAATTACCAGAGGAATTCACCATCCCTTCTCTCCATAACTATCTATTCCGAAAAGCTGTCATTTTTGCGATGACAGCTTTTCAGGAAACAGATTGTTATCCCTCTCTACACTACCTTACCGCAGCTGGAATCTGTGCTGCGCATGCGCTGTTACATCTGTAAAACCAGCGCATGCGCAGCACTGCCTACAGCCGCAGTAATTTTGTGTGCTCCCCCCCCTCCGCTCACCTCCCCGAGCGTCCCGTACTTATCTGCCCTCTGCAGCAGCCTTCGGATCCGTCTGCTATGCTTACACGGTGCAGTTTAGAAAAAAAAAAGTTTTTTTTTTTTTCTAAACTTTATTGTGTTCTGTTGGAAGAGCAAAGTGTGTGAGCAGCCACTGGTGCCAGAGGAGGGAACAGAGTGACGGAGGAAGACGCCGGGGGACCTCACCAGCTGGAAGCAGGTAAGTCTCACCTGCTATTCGACACCTCACAGTGGCGTATAGTAATTACATCAAATTTTCGGAATTTGATGAATACCATAATTTCCATATCCCCATACTAATGTATGGGGAGTGTGGAAAGTTACGCAGGGGGACTTAGGTCTCTTCATGAATACTAAAATAATGGTAATTAAGGAAAATGTCCTTAAAAACCTTATTTTAGTGTTGATGAATAGGCCCCTTAGAGAGAGACAAGTGGCCATAACAACCAATCAGCTTTTGGCTATGATGTTGTAGAATGTATTGGAGAGGAATGTGCTCCTGTGCAGTCTCCTCACTGTGCTGTGACAGGCCTGTGGGATGACGTCACTGATGCGCGAGCTCTGTTGGGCCCACTGTGTAGAGTGCTGCAGTATTATTTTATTTATTATCATTATCAGTTAGTTATATAGCACCAGCATATTCTGTTGTGCTTTACAGTTGGGAACAAACAGTAGTAGAACAAGACTGGGTAATAATAACAGGCAGACACAGAGGTAAGAGGGCCCTGCTCGCAAGTTTACAATCTATAGGACTATAGCTCCTGCTAGTGAGACCTGATTACCGCTGCCATAGCCATTACTGTTACCACTGTTAACCCATACTTGCCTACTTTTGAAAAAGCATTTCAGGGAGATTGTGAAAGCAACACCTATGAGAGCTGCATTAAAGTGGGCGTGTACTGCGACATCTTAGGGGCGTGTCACAAAATTGACTTACATTCAACAGTAAACAAGCCCAAAAGCTGTCAGTAAGATCTATTTGTTGATGAATACACACTAAGGGGTACATTTACTAAGGTGAGAGTTTTTAGAAGTGAGTTTTAAAAGTGATGTTGCACATAGCAACCAATCACATTCTACTTAACATTTAACTAGCACCTTCTAGAAGATAATAGCTAGAATCTGATTGTTTGCTATCGGCAACATCACTTTTAAAACTCACTTCTAAAAACTCTCACTTTAGTAAATTTACTCCTAATAGTTTTCAGAAAATGCATGTAGCCATAGGGATCACTGTGCCTTATAACCATACTTACCTACTCTCCCGGGACTGTCGGGAGCCTCCCGAAAATTGGGTGCCACTCCCGACACCCCACAAGAGGAGGCAAGTCTCCCGCATCATCTGCCGCCCCCCGCGACCCCCCCGACACCGCATGTAAAAGTGGGCGGTTCGGGTGACGATGACGCGATTCGCACTAAATCGCGTCATCGTAACCCCGCCCCCTGCTTTGTAATGCCGGTAATATCAGCATTATAAAGTGGGGGTCGGGGCCGCGATGACGCAAATGCACAGACACGCCCCTGCTCCTCCCATTACAGCCGCCCGCACCCTCCCTGCTGGACCGACCAGGCAGCCCCCTCCCGAAAGGGGCTGCCAGAAAGTCGGTATGCATGCTTATAACCAATGCAGGGAAATTATACTAATGATCCCATTTGAATGTATATATCTCTGGGGTTTTTTATATAACAGCTTCATAATGGGGTAAGGTGCAAACAGGGAGATTACTAGCCTCTTCAGGGAGACATCTCAGGAAGTCTCCCTGACAATGAGGGAGAGATGGCAAGTATGTGCTAACCCTGTGCTTACTGTGCAGACTGCTGTCACTGCTGCTAACCCTGTGTATACCACCTGTTACCAAATAAACCAAACAGTCTGGTTAAGGACACCTGCGTGCACTAACCTCCATTTCAGATTCTGCTGGCACCTATTGCATACAGTACTTACCTACTTTTTCCATCTCCTCTCCAGGAGTAGCCCACAGAGTAGATGCAGCTTACTACTTTGGGGGGCAGGGCTGGGCTCTGATGTCATTAGCCCCCGCCCTCATCATGGCAAAATTACATGATTTGCAGGTCCGTGTGAGAGGGCAGGGCTAAATTATGCATTTTACATAATTTTAGCCCCGCCCCCTCCATACAGACCGTTGATTCCTGTTTTTATCTCCCGCAGCAGGAAGTGGGCGGGATGCAGGAGATCCGGTCACTATTCCAGAGGTGCGGCAGCCTCTCAACTTCCGGGAGAATAGGCAAATATGACCTATTGTGACAGGTTCCACTAATAGGTTATTCCAATAGAATAGAATGTGCTTGATAAATGATAGCCAGAAGCTGATTGGGCATTTTCTCCACTTGTTCATGCTTTAGAGGCTTCATACATCTCCCCTACAGTCCAGAAACTATGCTGAGATATAGCACAAGTGTTATATGTCCCAATGCGTCTATTCTATTACTTAAAATATAAAATTCATTTATGTACAAAATATTAATGTGCTCCCACTGTGAAGTCTGTTTGAAAGTAGTTGGTGGGTTAGAATCTGTGCTGTTTTCTGAAGGTAATCCATGGTATTCAGCACCAGCACCTTTATTAAAGTATAATTATTCATTCTTATAACTGGTTCCAGAAACAGGAAGAAATCGGTGAAATCATTTAACAAATTAATAAGATAAGCATCTGAAGACTTGTCCAGAGTATGGAAACCATTATAAATCCTGCTTCAGCTTGTACCTTTAGGAAATTACTTGTACTTTCTTCCTCTGAGTACCAGCAGTTTTTTTCTTAGAAGAAAAACACTGGTTACAATCGGGATCGGTATGAATCACCGCCGGCCGCGGTTCAAATCCCGACAGCGGCAGCCCGACAAGGGTGAAAATGCCGAACTGAGTTTCAGGTAAGTATCCCTCATCTATTCCCCCCCTTAACCCTAACCCTCCCTTAGGGGTGCCTAACCCTAACCTTCCCCCCAGTGCCAAACCCTAATTCCCCCTCTAAGTGCCTAAACCTAACCCCTCCTTTCCCGCTCCCTAAACCTAAGACTCCCAGGGGGGTGCCTAACCCTAACCCCCCCCCCCCGGGGATGCCTAACCCTAACCCCCCTTCCCCTATCCTGAACCTAACCCTCCCGGGGGGGGTGCTTAACCATTAGTCCCCCCCGGAAGCCCCTAACCTATAACCTAGCCCTCTCCCTCCCGCAGCTGTCCGCGCCCGGCTTACCTTCGATCGGGAAGCCTGGTGTTGGGCTCCCAGCGTAGGTAAAATGACAGGCGCCGGCTTCCCGACTGCTTCCCGTTACAATCACCACAAGTCTTATACAGTATGTGCTGTAAATATCTGTCCAGGCTCTGTACACTTGAGCTAAATTAGGAGCCTCGGAATATAAGAGATCTCCTCCCCTTCACGTTCATTACATGCAGAATATAAATCTTGCTTTGTATCCGTGCTCAAAACCAGGGATACCATATTTGCCTCCATTTTGGCAGGTCCAAGTGTGAAGTTTAGGGGATGTGATGATGCCAGTTACATTATCAGTTCCTGTCCACTTTCACAACTAGACTACTCGTATAATTGTGCCGTAAGAGCGAGGCCATGATTATGATATTTGCATCGATATCACATCATCGCTGCCCCACCCACTTCAGAAGAAGGTGAAGTGGAAGCGGGAGGCAACCTAGTCTGCCAGGACTCTGGGAGGTCTCCCAGAGATTCCAGGAGAGTAGGCTAGTATGATTACAGTGCTTGCTTGCATACCTGCTGACTTTTAATATCTCCTCTATTGGAGAAGTCTGGAGAGGAGACGCAGCTGGCCAGGCCGGGCTCCAATGTCATTACGCCCATGGTAAACTGCTGCAAATCATGGGACCGCAAGGAGGGGGCAGGGCTAAATGACACGTTTCTACGTCATTTAGCCCGTTCCCCTCCATACGGAGCCGCAAATCATGGCAATGATATCCCCATCCTGCCCACTTCATTAGGAAGTGGGTGGGATGCAGGGGATCCCGACACTCTTCCAGGGGTGGGGGTGGGGACTACCCTAAATTTCGGGAGGCAGAGCAGGTAAGTATGCTTGCTTGTAATAATAACCTGCATACAGTGGTGGATCCCATGACACATTGCAAACGTTTGTAAGGATCTCTGGGGACTGTGACATATACAGGAAGTTTCTGGGACTTGTATGGTCAGCAGTATAATTCCTCCATAAGCAACATGCAAAGACTTCAGTAAAGTTCTTCTGTTCAAATACAGGTAAGTATTATCCAGTCTTATTGTACACATCTACTCCCTGGTCAGCCCATTTCCATTCATGAAAGAGAAATATATTGCTTGTCTTGCATTACCAAACATACCATACTTGCCATCTATAAATGTCTCCCTCCGGGAGTCCTCGGAGGGGGAATGCAGCCAATCACTGTGGGGGGATGGACAGGACATGATTCTCTGATAAACACATAAATTCACTAGTAACATGAAAATATCATACAGTGCTTACCAGGGCCATAACCAGGGGTGTGCCAGCGTTGACTTAGTCCTGGGCTAAGGGCCCTGTGATAGGACCATTGCTGCTCCCCAACCCCTGCATTTGGCTAGCATGGTGCTCGGTATGTCACCCGGCAGCCGGTAGCACTGCTGCAGAGACACCCTGTGCATCTGTGTGCACTCACCCTGCAGCCTGTACAACCACCCGAAGCATCCTAAGGACACTGAGGGGTCTATTTACTAAGCAGTGTTAGGAGACAGAGTGAAAAGTGATAAGAAAGTGATAAGGTGCCAGCCAATCAGCTCCCAACTGTCATTTTTCAAACACAGCCTGTGAGATGACAGTTGAGAGCTGATTGGCTGGCACCTTATCACTGACTTATCACTTTTCACTGTCTCCTAACACTGCTTAGTAAATAGACCCCTCAGTCAGTGCTGTACTTCCTGGGACTGGCAGTTCTGCCCCCTCAGCATGACAGCGTGATGTCACATGCTCGGGAACAGGGTCAGCACAGGGTGCAAAACAGCCCTGCTCCGATATTGGAACCTTCCAACAAACCGAAAGACTTCCGTCTATCAAAAATATATGATACAATATATAAGTATGTGCTTAATATTTATCAATTACCCCAGCGATGTAAGAAAGTGAATTTCCCATACAGATATTTAATACATTTCTTTTTCTCTCCATAAGTTTACAGCAACCTCTTTTAAGCCAAGTCCTCCTCTTGGGCAATTAGTTCCTTTTTGAGGTCAGGCTGCAATCAGTGCCTGTTCCCAGACCTGTCGGTAAAAACCAAGAAGCAAGATACAAAAAGAAATACCTTCCATCAATGCAATTAATATAGATGAAAGTCCTCTAAGCAGTCATTTAGATTTCATGAACAATGACTCCGTAATAAAAAGTCACTTACAATTAAAACTACACTTGGGTTTAACAAGTGAATCTAGGCAACTCCATTCTTATCACTAACATAGAAAGTGAATTGTTACAGGATTAATTGCTATGTAATTCCAAAAGCCTCATTTTACCTGCAGAAATAACCAGCCTATTTCTTAATCCCTTTACTGCATATTTTAAAAAGTAACTGAATGTTTTAGCATTGTCTGAAAAATCATTTTTAAATATTTTATTCTCAGAATGTTTTTTTCTAATTATACAGTAAAATGCAATAATACTTAATATGTTTGTAAATAATACTAAACAGGTTTTCTAACATGTATTATTTTGATTTTATTTTATAAAAAAAATTAAATTTTTCATTGAAAATCAACAGCAAAAAAAAACTTTACAAGTTCACATTGTGCAATGTTTATTAAGAGAGAAGAAAAAAAGAAAAAAAGAGTTAGGGGTGTAATATCCTAAGATGGCATACAGCACCCGATACAGCAGAGGGATCTGAAAGATCTCTCCCTGCATTGTCCTCTTACCTTAATGAAGCTCCCTCCCCGCTCATTGAGCTCTTCTCCTGTAAGCCAGGGCCAAGGGAGAGGGCACAGCAGTGGCAGCAGGGGATTGACACTGCAGGGGTGCGCGGTATCAGCGGGGATCAGGGGGCGGGGGATCAGGGGACAGACAGCGGGATTGGCCAAGGGCGAGCGGAGAGGAGCAGGTAGGGGGAGGGGGGCTGGACTCCTCCGTCTTCTCTACTGCTGCTTCACTGTCTCTTCTCAAGGCAGGCTGCGATGAGTCCAGGCAGCAGGAGAAAAGTCCCCTTATTCTGAAAAGCTGTCTCACCAAAAAGATCAGCTTTTTGGAAATGATAATTAAGTGTAAGAGGCATGATGAATGCATCTAATACTTGGATTGAATCTGCAGCGAAACTGGGGAGAGTATGCAGACAGGCAATGCGCTCTGGAGAGGGAGCAGACACCGGGGGAGAGGATGCACTGTGGGGAGGGAGCAGACACTGGGGGAGAGGATGCACTGTGGGGAGGAAGCAGACACCGGCGGAGAGGACGCACTGTGGGGAGGGAGCAGACACCGGGGGAGAGGATGCACTGTGGGGAGGGAGCAGACACCGGGGGAGAGGATGCACTGTGGGGAGGCAGCAGACACCGGGTAAAAGAATGCGCTCCGGAGAGGAAGCAGACACCAGTGGAGAGGATATAGGGAGGGAGAGGAGACACCGGGGGAGAGAAGATGCGGGAGGGAGTGTGGAGTCTGTGCAAAGGAAATGGAGGAATGGAGGAAGCAGGTGAAATATTTCACTCTTCCAAAAAGCTGTCTCTGCAAAAAGAGCAGCTATTCGGAAGTGATAACTTATTAAAGGAGGCATGATAATGAATGCCTCAGAAATTTGCTCTGAACTCGATACGAGTTCAAAACATAATTATCTCCTTACATTTTTTTCTCATGGTGAATAGGCCCCCATATATGAAGGAAAATACATAAAGTCTAATAGACCTGTGGATAAAGTATTATACGCCTAAGATATAAATCTAGAAACAAATACTTGTTGTCACAATCCTGGCTAGTTTTTACCTTTTGTGACTTACCTCTGCCAGCTGCTCCATGGATCTGTGTTTGTAATTCTCCTGGGACATCTGCTCTGGCTGAATCATGCTGGCTGTGACATCTCTGTGTGTGCAGACTGCTCTCCTTCCCACACTGATTGATTAATCACCTGGACCCTGCTCTGTCTGTGAGCATTGCTAGTCTTAATTGGAATCTCAGGTGTGGTCCTGATTCTCAAGGGCTGCAGGGATGATTACTCCCTCTGCATGTTGTGCCTTGCTCGACTCAGAATGCCACTGCCAGGACCACTTGTCTGTGTCCACCAATCGCTACCAGACTCTAGGTATATATATCCTCCTCTAATAGCACTCTGTGCTTGAACATCTTGTTACGTTCCGTGGTGTACTACTTGTGCTATAGCTGTACCTCTGTGTACCAGTATGTCCCAGGCTCCTGCTGGTTCCTAGACCAGTGCTATCCGTAAGCCTGCTGCGTTCAGCTATCCACGCTACAAGCCTCTCACCCACGGCTCCCAGGCTGCACCAAGTAGCTTCCACGCTACCATCTCTCAACTACGGCTCCCAGGCCGCTCCAAGTGGCTTCCACGCTACCAGCTTCTCCACACGGCTCACAGGCCGCACCAAGTAGCTTCCACGCTACCATCTCTCACCCGCGGCTCCCAGGCCGCTCCAAGTGGCTTCCACGCTACCAGCTTCTCCACACGGCTCACAGGCCGCACCAAGTAGCTTCCACGCTACCATCTCTCACCCGCGGCTCCCAGGCCACACCAAGTAGCTTCCACACTACCATCTCTCACCTACGGCTCCCAGGCCACTCCAAGTGGCTTCAACGCTTCCAGCTTCTCCACACGGCTCCCAGGCTGCACCAAGTAGCTTCCATGCTACCATCTCTCACCCACAGCTCCCAGGGCGCATCAAGCAGCTTCCACCTCTCACCTACGGCTCCCAGGCCACTCCAAGTAGCTTCCACGCTACCATCTCTCACCAACGGCTCCCAAGCCACTCCACGTAGCGACCCAGCTACCAGCATCTACCCACGGCTATCCAGCCGCTCCACGTAGCCACCCAGCTACCAGCGTCTACCCACGGCTATCCAGCCACTCCAAGTAGCCACCTAGCTACCAGCGTCTACCCACGGCTATCCAGCCGCTCCACATAGCTACACAGCTACCAGCGTCTACCTACGGCTATCCAGCCGCTCCACGTAGCCACCCAGCTACCAGCATCTACCCACGGCTATCCGGCCACTCCACGTAGCCATCCAGCTACCAGCATCTACCCATGGCTATCCAGCCGCTCCACGTAGCTACCCAGCTACCAGCATCTAGCCACGGCTATCCAGCCGCTCCAATTAGCCACCCAGCTACCAACGCCTACCCACGGCTTCCCAAGCCACAACAAGTAGCTTCCACGCTACCATCCGTCTGCAAGCCCATCTACTAGTAACCCGACCAGTTCCTGCCAGTCCCAGTCCGGTTCCTCCAAGTCCACTCACCTCACGGCTCATTAGCTGCACCAAATAGTTCCGTGCTGCCATCCATCTGCAAGCTCATCTACTGGTACCCCGACCAGCTCAGTCAGCCTACCTGCGGATCCCAGTCCGGTCCCTCCAAGTTCCTTCTGGTCTCACTCCAACGTTGCTAGTTTCCAGTCGCGCACCCCAGGAGGGGGTCTCAAGTCTCGCACCCCAGGAGGGGGTCTCAAGTTTCGCACCCCAGGAGGGGGTCTCAAGTCGCGCACCCCAGAAGGGGGTCTCAAGTCTCATGCCTCAGGAGGGGGTTTCAAGTTCCAGTTATCAGGGAGAAGAGTCTTATACTACAAAATCTGATCCTGGTTCCTGTTCAACGTCTCCTGCTAATATCATTCCAGAGGATGACAGTTCCTGTAGTCTGTTCTCAGCCTCGATTGTTGAAGCTGCTGTCTCTGGCCTCTCAGGACTCCTTCCAGTTCCTTTAGTTAGTCCAAGTACCGAACAGCTGTCAACTTCAGTTGTTTTGACTCCTCATCAATCGGAGCATCCTCAAGTCTCTTCCAGCACTGCACCTGAGTGTGCTCCACAATCTTCGAGCACACAAACTTCATCGGATACTCCAGGATGCATATATTTCGATGGGGACTTATCGCAATACTTCGCATTACTGAAGCATTATGCTGCAATAATGGAAGCAGATCCAGCTTGTGGTATCACTCCTACCAACTTTACTAAGTACCTTTTCGCTTCCTTTAGTGGTGAGGCTTTGGACCGGGCCAACCCTTTCATTGAGTCAAAAGATCCTGAGCTTCTAAGTATAAAAACTTTCAGTGAAGCTGTTATTAAAGAAATTGCTCTTAAACCTGTCAACCAAAATTCTAGTGAAATTCTCAGTTCTGAAAATCGGTCCAAGCAGTCTGTTGGTTCTACTAAGGAATCATCCTCTGCTGAGTCCTCCACTTCCCTGAAATCCGAACAAGGTCAAGTTTTCAAGGGCCAACGTGGTGAATTCGAAGCATCCAAGGAGAGTGGCGCTATAAAATCGGCATCCCTGAACATGAGATGTGCGCCCACCTCCTTGTCTTCTTCATACTGCGGTACCTCCAAAAACACCATCAAAATTGGTTATATTCGCTTAATTCCTCCCAGGAGTCCTATCAATGTTTAAGTCCTGCTAAACCTTCGATTTTACCTTTAGCTACTGACTCGGAGTCTGAACTCGATCCTGCATATGATAATTCTCCATTCCCTGAAAACCATCTGCCATTTGACCCTGTCCTTTCCAGTCATGTATTTCCACGGGAGTTACCAGAGGTCCCATGTCCGTTGGCTGGCACAAAACGTTCTCGCAGCAGAAAGAAGAATTGACGAAGGTCTTGAACCATCCCCTTTGAAGAATTTCCACTCCTGGTATCCCAATAAATGTAAGAATTTTGAATATGTCTAAAGAGATGTTTCAAGAGTGATGGTGTCCCTATGTTTGAAGCTCCTGTAATGTCATGTTTGGAAGAAAGTTCTTCAGTTTCCGGGGTGTCTCATTTTTTCATGTTCTCCTATGTATTTATTTTTGTGTTCAGAGTCCACCCATGAAGAGGGGGGTACTGTCACAATACCTTATGTGACTTACCTCTGCCAGCTGCTCCATGGATCTGTGTTTGTAATTCTCCTGGGACATCTGCTCTGGCTGAATCATGCTGGCTGTGACATCTCTGTGTGTGCAGACTGCTCTCCTTCCCACACTGATTGATTAATCACCTGGACCCTGCTCTGTCTGTGAGCATTGCTAGTCTTAATTGGAATCTCAGGTGTGGTCCTGATTCTCAAGGGCGGCAGGGATGATTACTCCCTCTGCATGTTGTGCCTTGCTCCACTCAGAATGACACTGCCAGACCACCTGTCTGTGTCCACCAATTGCTGCCAGACTCTAGGTATATAGATCCTCCTCTAATAGCACTCTGTGTTTGAACATCTTGTTACGTTCCGTGGTGTACTACTTGTGCTATAGCTTTACCTCTGTGTACCAGTATGTCCCAGGCTCCTGCTTGTTCCTAGACCAGTGCTATCCGTAAGCCTGCTGCTTTCAGCTCTCCACGCTACAAGCCTCTCACCCACGGCTCCCAGGCCACACCAAGTGGCTTCCACACTACCATCTCTCACCTACGGCTCCCAGGCCGCTCCAAGTGGCTTCCACACTACCAGCTTCTCCACACGGGTCCCAGGCCGCACCAAGTAGCTTCCACGCTACCATCTCTCACCCACGGCTCACAGGCCGCACCAAGTAGCTTCCACGCTACCATCTCTCACCTACGGCTCCCAGGCCGCTCCAAGTGGCTTCCACGCTACCAGCTTCTCCACACGGCTCCCAGGCCACACCAAGTAGCTTCCACGCTACCATCTCTCACCCACGGCTCCCAGGCCGCATCAAGCAGCTTCCACGCTGCCATCTCTCACCTATGGCTCCCAGGCCGCTCCAAGTAGCTTCCACGCTACCATCTCTCACCAACGGCTCCCAAGCCGCTCCACGTAGCCACCCAGCTACCAGCATCTACCCACGGCTATCCAGCCGCTCCACGTAGCTACCCAGTTACCAGCGTCTACCCACGGCTATCCAGCCGCTCCACATAGCCACCCAGCTACCAGCGTCTACCCACGGCTATCCAGCCGCTCCACATAGCCACCCAGCTACCAGTGTCTACCCACGGCTATCCAGCCGCTCCACATAGCCACCCAGCTACCAACGCCTACCCACGGCTTCCCAAGCCACAACAAGTAGCTTCCACACTACCATCCATCTGCAAGCCCATCTACTAGTAACCCGACCAGCTCAGTCAACCTTCCTGTCGGTCCCAGTCCGATTCCTCGAAGTCCACTCACCTCACGGCTCATTAGCTGCACCAAATAGCTTCCATGCTACCATCCATCTGCAAGCTCATCTACTGGTACCCCGACCAGCTCAGTCAGCCTACCTGCCGATCCCAGTCCGGTCCCTCCAAGTTCCTTCTGGTCTCACTCCAACGTTGCTAGTTTCCAGTTCCAGTCACTCATCACCAAAGGCAGTTCTCACTGCTACCCAATTCCTATATTAAAAGAGCTATTCATGTTCCCCATGGTTCCAGTCCAGCCGGCCCCCAGTGATTCCAGTTCATCACCTGAGACAGGTAACTCACTAACACCAACTGTGACACTTGTCATATTATAAACTCCCCATCGCCTGATGACTCGTGTTCCCTCCTAACAGTGCAGGGTAAACCATCAACCATAATCATAATGAAATAACGCCACAGAGACTTGTATAAGGGGGAAGGAAGGTCAGCTTTATTTATCTTTAAACTAATTAAACTATTTAATACATAACTGAACTTTTAAAAGAAGAAAGAAAGACAGACAAAGTATTGTGGCGCAGAAAGAACGGCCCCACAATGCAAGATCACCAACTGCATACTCACACTGATCTTCTAAATGGGAGGCGAGCAACCAGCCCATTACCACGCCCAAGGTATGCACCTCCCACCCCAATGACACAACGTGAGGCCCACCTGGCTAGGTAGTTGCCGCTGCCCCTAGTAGGGTAAAATCAGCCTAAGCCATGTATTGGAAGGAAGAGCACCTCAAGCTCCAAAGACAGATGGCGACTGCTACCGTTCTTTCCCGCCACAAGAAAAGCCAACACCAAACAACTCAATGAATAAGGGAGGGCGGGTGGGAAACAGCCGACCACATAAATTTCTATGAAATGGCTGCCAAGCAGCAACTCTGTAATAGCACTGAAAAATCCACCTCCTGGCCAAGCCTATAGGCTAATCAATCCTAACTCCACCCCACAACACTGCCTCACTAAACAACTAGCCCCTTCTTGTCCAGAGGCCGACACCCACAGGCTCAGGGTGTTTAATTACCTCCATGCATGTGAAATGCACTCCGTCCTACATCTTTAGACTAAAATCTCAGAGGCAATATAAAGTCTGTGCTATTCCTGTTCATTATTAATTAGAGGTCTGAGAACCTTGCAGTTTGTGACCACTGCTGGGCATAAATTATCTGTCAGACATCTGTCCAATCTGGCTGGTTGAAATAAAAATCTGGTAATGTATGGGAGCAAATGACAATCAACCATTTGCTCACTACTGTAAAGCAGACAAAAATGGTTATTCAGAGAAATTGGTTAAATCAAACAAATCTAACCAATTTGAAGAATCATTTTTGTCCATTTTCCAGAGTTTGGGACCACAGAGTTGAAATGCCATTTGCTCCCATACATTACCAAGTTTTCATTCCAGCCAGCCAGATTGGACAGATGTCTGACAGATAATTGTATAGTGTATGCCCAACATAAAGCAGAGTCTCTGGTAAAAGATTTAAGTTCATTAAGCATATAATTGATTATAATTAAATGCTAAGTAAACTAAAATAAAGTAAACTGCATAAAATACTGGCTGCATCTAGCAAGGCAATGGCTAAAGAGTTATTTGGAATCACCAACACCTCAATTCCAAAATTAAAAGGGGAACCTCAGTTGAATTCCTTGTTCAATTGGGCACCAAAGTAGGAGATTCCCAGTTACTTAAGCTGAAAGTTAAGAAACTCAGATGTTTTAGAAAGGCACAAGTATAGCCCAACTGGATGGGTTTATATGCACAGCACTGTGAAAACCACACTAGTTAAAACTTCTTGATAAAATCTTGTACTTTCTCCTCACACTTTTTAACAAAGCATTAAAAGCACATTCTCAAAGCGTTCCTTAAGATTAATATACTATAGGGACAATTTATCAAGGCGACACACACCATGGTGAGAGGAATAATGTTCCATTGTTGCGTATTGCGGTGATAAAAGTTACTTTTCCCCGCAGTTTATGAATATTTCATCATCAGGGGGTGAGTGATAGCTTCCATGGTGAAAACTATCAAGAGCAATAGCAGTTACTCTTTCATTTGGAGCCCCTGCTCTGCTCACAGAATGTGCGGGGGCCTGGTGCGAGCATGTAACTAGAATAAAAGTTTCAGGTCTATTCATGCTATAAAAACAGAAAAAAACAATAAACAGTTTTACAGTTGAAACGGACGTCAGGCAGATCCCCTGATGTACTTTACTTTTGAATAAAACTTCTTTGGCTTTGCATCTAGTAACTGCTGTTCTCCAATGTTCTCCCAAAGGAGGGGTGAGTATTACTCTATATGTGAACTTTCCCAAAGAACACTATTGTATTTTGCTGACCATTAGTGTGTGGGAATGATGTGCAGGAAAAGCTCCATTCTGTGGGAGGTCCAGGAAGGAGCGGGACACAATGCTACAATATGTGTCATCGCGGTTCCAGCCTCCCGCAAATTCTAGTTGTAAATTACGACATCACTGCTCATGGGAGGGGACGAAATTACATGATTCATAGCGAATCCCGTAATCACGCCCATTGTTGTGTCCACTGCACAGGAGAAGTGGCAAGCTAGCAGGAGAGTCGCCCACTATCCCAGGAGTAGGGCCGGCTCCAGGGGTCAGAGCACCCTGTGCCAGCCCATCATATGGCGCCCTCTCATCGCGCGCAGACCGAATTTGGGGGCGTGACCTAAAGACCATAGGCCACACCCCCTATGGCACGCCTCCAAATAACGTCAGGCTGGGGGTAAAGCCCAGCTATCCGTCACTGGCTGGGCTTCCCCCAGCCCTCTTTCGTCAGTGAATGGATGCCGTGCGCATGCGCGCGGCATCCATTCACACTCCGGGGGCGGCGGTGGCGGTCCATTCACACAGCTGCAGCGGTGGGGGTCCCCAACCACCCAATTAGACCACCTGCGGGCCACTTCAGCCCGCGGATGGAGCAGCGGGACAGTACTGTCCCGCTGAAATTGGGATGCTGGGGAAGGGTGCCGCCCTCTAGGGGTGGCGCCCTTGTGCGACCGCACTGGTCTAACACCCCTAGAGCCGGCCCTGCCCAGGAGACAGCAGAACTCACAGAAATTCTGGGAGAGTGGGCAAGTAACATGAAAAAAGACAGTCAGCAGATTCCCGATGTGCAGAACGGGTCTGCGAGGCCGCACGTCAACTGTCAGCAGACTGTCAGTGATTGACAGTCTGATGCCGTTTGGGGGTGGCAAAAGCCTCCATTACCGTAAACGGAGGCTGGTCGTCACCGTTGGGGGGGGGGGGGGAGAGGGAAAAGGCCAGGATCTCCGGCCTCTTCCTCTAATTTGCGTGGCGGCCCGCTGTGTTACCCATTTGGGTTGGAATCAGTATGTTGGTTCAAATCCCGACAGTGGATGCCCGGCAGGGGTGAAGATCCTGACAGCGGATCAAGGTAAGTAACCTAATCCTAACCCCCCCCTAACCCTCCCTTAGGGGTGCCTAATACTAACCCCCCCTAGTGCCTAACCCTAACCTCCCCCCTAAGTTCCTAAACCTAACCCAGCCGTCCCCGCAGCCTAAACCTGAGTCTCCCGGGGTGTGCCTAATCCTAAACTCCCCCTCGGGGTGCCTAACCCTAACCCCCCCTTCCCCTAGCCTAAAACTAACTCTCCTGGGTGGGTGCCTAACCCTAAGTCCCCCCGGGAGCCCTAAAACCTAACCTCCCCCCCCCCGTGGCTGTCCACGCCCGGCATACCGAACGAAGGTAAGCCGGGC
The DNA here is from genome assembly GCA_031769625.1 of Taudactylus pleione. Lineage (NCBI taxonomy): Eukaryota > Metazoa > Chordata > Amphibia > Anura > Myobatrachidae > Taudactylus > Taudactylus pleione. Next base: position 14,012,318 of record JAUIMM010000042.1, read on the forward strand.
TCCTGGCATAGGTCTAATGACAGGCATCAGGATTTCGACACCTGTCATTAGTACCCTGCCGGGGTTTGACAGTCGGGAAGCCGGCGGTCGTCATTTCAACCGTCTGCTTCCTGACTGCATCCCCATGGGTCACTTTAGCCGGCCGATGTTACGCAGTTTATCCGATGTTGCGTTGGACAACGCAGCTCGCATAAGTAATGCACAGGAGGCGTGATGCCTCCTGCTGCATTACCATATCTAAAAGGATCGCAATTGCAAAGCTGCCTGCGTGCTGAATCAGGCCCTGTGTGTACAGGTCCATTTGCTTTAAAAATTTTTGGGACTTTGTATATCCAAAACCTAAAGGGGCCTATCCATTTAACGACATGAAAGTCTGAACATCCAGCGTTCAGACTTTCATGTCGCTGAGGTGCGGGCACCACACTGAAAGTCGTTCACTGAACGTCTTCCGTGCAGGAGCCCAACCTCCCTATCTATTAACATGCCGAACCTGACGACCATCGTCAGGTTGACGGGCATGTTCGATAGATAGTTGGGGTCAGCAAGGACCCAGCATGCACCCGCATCGCTGGTCCTTGCCGGCTATCTACTTGCAGACTTTCTGCACGTTCCGACCAAAACCTCCTGGTTTTGGTCGCATCGTGCAGAAAGTCGGCAAATGGATAAGCCCCTTAACACTGCAGCTAGTATTTCTGATGTGAATGCAAAAAAGCGTCTCCTCCCAGGATAAAACCCTTATCTGAAATACAGAGCCGTAACTAGACTTTTTGGTGCCCTGTGCCAGAAAGACAATTGGCACCCCTCATTTTTCAAAGGGACATAATGCACCTAAAAAGGGCCATGGCTTCATGGGGAAGGGCCAGGGAAGAGATAGGAGAGGCCAGGAGATGCTGGGGATGAAATAAGAGGAAGCTACAAGCAAGAATGATAATAAACAGAAATTTGACAGGCCCAAACAGCGCCCCCTGACCTGTGGTGCCCTGTGCGATGGCACCGGCCGCACTACCCTAGCTACGGCCCTGCTGAAATATGTTAAGGTCTGATTAGCTCCAGAAATATGTAGAAGTTAAAAGCTATTCGTAGTTACTGTAAATAAAAGCTGGAATTTTACGTTTAATGTTCCCTCAACAATAAAGTTCCTCCATTAAGTCATAGCTGGGCTTTTGGGTGGCCAGACAGGTAATTAAGTCTTTGCATGCTGCAATGCATATGCTATTATATATTGATAACGCTGCAAGAAAACACACACACATCAGCACATTTAAATAGAACTGTGCTGTGCTGAGGCTGTATTCTTATAATCACGGTACAGATGGAGGTTTGGACAGTTACAGCTGGTACAATTTGAATGCTGAAATTAACACAGAATTAACTTATTTGCGTTGATTTCAGCCTGTTTTGCATTAGAAAACTGTTTCCTTAATATGAGTGATTGTAACCATTTATAACATGGCATTTAGTTTTCTACTGTAATTAAGGCAAAATTGTGATACCTTCCCTTCATGCATGAATGCATTAAAATTTGCAGACAGGGACAGAGGTTGTGAGCAAGCAAATTCCCTTCCCGCACTTCTCAGGGCATTTTTTGCAAAAAATACCTTGAGACTATGCCTGAGCATGCGCCACTGGCTCCCTGGGTGCAGGTAAGTGTAATTTTTTTTTTTTAATTCTAACTTTTTTTTTTTTTTTGACCGTGATCACCCTGTGGTCTATTAGATACACATGGCTGATCACATAAGCCTACTCCAGGCTCTGCTTTCCCTGGCTGGAGTATTTGAAACAGAGGGGGTGCCTGCATAATACCATCTCCAGGCAGCGTTATTATTGCAGGGCGCCCTCCTGGTATTTTTTTTTACAATTTATTTTATTAAATCTGGAACAGATCGCATTTCCCATTATAAGTATGGGAAATGCGATCTGTTTACTAAAATAATGTGAAAAGTAGTTTTCTTTATGAAAACTGCTCTAAAAGTCCTTTGATACTGAAATAATGTGAAAAGGTTGTGAAAACACCCATTTTCACATTATTTTAGTAAAAAAACATTAATAAATAGCCCTCCCTAGATATTCTATCTATATATCTTTTTATTTATCTATTTCCATCCATCCATCATTTGGGGCTAATTACTAATTTACTAATTAATAGTAAAAGAAATATAAACAAGACATTCAAATTAATTATTCCTCTTATTTTTAGATTAATTGGTCCATTAACTACTTGCATTAACACTCTATAGGACATAATTGCCTAAGAAAACAACTCTGCTTCAGTTGATAAACTGTCTCAATTCCTTTTGGCTGGAAAAATAAATGCCTGTCTCTGAATGATTATTTATATCCTTCACTAATTTACAAGTGCTGGAAAGTTTCCAATGGTTTTAATTAAAGTGAGCATATTGTTTCCGCTTTCTTTTTTCTCTCTCTCTTATTGCAAAAGGAACATTGGCTTGCATTAATCAAAAAGCTGTGTTAGGCTGTATGTGGTACCTTACCACCCCCTCCGGTTCTGGAGGTCAGATTAAAATGTATAGACTGCTCTTGTTGGATTTGGATCTGCAATTTTTTGCCTGTATTTAGTTATATTGTTTTCATTGGACTCTTACAAATTCATATATGGAAATCTCAGAAGGAATAAATTCATTCTGTATGGTAAAAATCAGATACATTTATTAAAATAATATTCCAGTTGTGCCTGCCATCAACGTGAAGAAGCGAGCCGTCATATTGTAACATAGGGGGAAATGGATCAAACCTTCTAAAGAGTGCAAAATGTGAAGTAGAACAAATTGATTTAATATAGTGCATTTGTTAAAACATACAATTGGACATAGAATATTGATTTAAATCACAAAAAATAACATAAAAATAACCCAAGCAAGAAGAATTTTTTTTTCTTCTTAATGCTTAAGATATATAATAGAAGTACAATATAAAAATGAAAAAAAAAATAAAAATAAATAAATATATATATATATATATTTATATATATATATAAATTCCTTGGTAAAGAATATATAAGAATAAGCAGTCCACCAAAGTCTCTCAAAATCCAGTATATTTGTACAGATCCATTTAATATAGGACAGGGATGATTGAATGCCTTTGTTAGCCAAATGCTGATAATATATTCTGCCGTAAATGTACCTCACCTCCGCTGTAGATATTATTCACCAGTGATAGTCCCGGTTAGCGGCAGCGGAGGGGTGCATGCTCTCAGTGAATCACACTCCCCTAGAAAAGTAGACGGCAGCCAACCGATGTTACAGTGGAGCCAGATCAACGGGAGCAACACGTCACGACCAGTGGATGAAGAGATTGCAGCAGCTATAGCGGCAGCCAGGATATCCAGGAAAGTCCCCATGGAATGAGGGCTTAGCGCTAAGAAGTCACCATAATGATGGATCAGCATACATAAAAGTCCTCAAATCCTTAACGTGTTTCTCCTGTTATACTTCTCCTATTGGATATGTCAAGCATTAAGAAAAAAAAAATTCTTCTTGCTTGGGTTATTTTTATGTTATTGTTTGTGATTTAAATCGATATTCTATGTCCAATTGTATGTTTTAACAATTGCACTATATTAAATTAATCTGTTCTACTTCACATTTTGCACTCCCTTTTGTCTATTTATATGTTTGTTTATATATTAGTGTTTCCAGAAACCTTATTGGGAGCTGCAAAGCGGCTAAAGTAGTTATTTAATCTACTTGCTAAAACTTATACTGCTATAAGATTTTAAATTGTGCCTGAATTAGATATATTTTGTATTTATCTTGTTCCTTCTAAAGAGTGGACAAGTGGAGCAGCTGCCCATATCAACAAACACATTATAATATAAATGTGCAAGTAAAGGGGCAAGATACAAAAAGTTCAAAGAAACAGACAATGATGACCCTGTAATATTCAAAGATAAATGCCAAAAGCAGTTGGTGAACAGAAACAAAACCAGTTTACATTGGGCAATCTATTCTTCACATGGTTGATTCACTCGCTCCACTTGTCCTACTTGATATTTGGCAGGTCACAATAATACCGACGGCATATTTACTAAGTTCCAGATTTCACTTTTTGTCTGTGATTCCCTCTAGTTCTCCCTTCTGTTCTCTGCTGCCTGACCTGCCAAACACCCCAGCTGTCATCTGCCAGGTCACGTGTAAAAGGTACAAGCGCATGCACTCCTTACATGCCCACACGTCAAACACATGGCATGCACACACACTCCGGGCCGAGATGCATGACAGGATAGGCACACAGCACTTTGCGCTTAATGGAAGGTTGTGAAACACTTTACAATACTCTGTATTCTATATTTGGCAGTTGAAGTTTGTGAAATATTTTACTATACTTTGTATTCTGTTATCTTTTTGTGTGTGATGCACTGTAATGTTTTCTAACTGCTGGTGCTACTACTGTAACTTTTTAAATATTTAATACATTTTATTTTGCAGCTGAAAAAGTGATTTACAAGATGGTCCTGAGATGGCGTTTAACTGCACTGGCAGATTCCAAAAATTATGTATTTTCGGAGTTTATTGAATTAGAAAATTAGTACTTCCCTATACTAGTGTGTGGGGACTACGTGATGTAAGCAGGGGATATCACTGGATTCTCCTGAGTTACACAGACAATGACTGAGCCGTTACTTCAATTTGTGTAATAGACACAGAGGTGTGTATTCAGCATTGATTTTTTTACATAAAAAATACGGAAACTATGATTTCTGTATTTCTTTTTTAAATCAAGTACTTTTTATTTAAAGTTTTGAAAATACACCCAATAAAAAAATAGTAATAATAATAAAAGCAAGTGAGGCAAGTATGAAAAGTAAATTTTGTGACATATACATACAGACGAAGCAAAGTATAAAGTATGGTCATATTATTTAGGATATACATACATGTCTCAGGTAATATATGAAAAAAAAGAAAGCATAACGAGTACCCGAAGGCGCCATTCGGGTTCCCGAAGCAGGAGCTGGAAACCAAAAACAACAAGCATAGGAGGTGCATAAAAAAAACAAGGAAATCCTATATAAATGTCCCACCATAACACTGACCACACCCGTAAAAATAATAAAAATAATAACTAAACAAATACAAAATACACCCAAAGCAAACATACCCTATAACCCCCCACCCTGTATAGCCTATCCCCAACTCAGGTATACCTGGATCCCGCAATTCCCTCCCACCTAACTAAATTAACCTACTACTAGTACTAACAGTCCCCCCTTCCCTCCCCCCCCCCGTTTGAAAGGATAGATATTCGGATAACTGACTGTGGCAAAAATACAAAAATGGCCATATCCAGGATGGAGCAGGCAGCCGGCTCCTCCCATAAACTACTTTCCCACATTTTCGTAAAATGACTAGAAATATATACAGAAATACTGAAATATAATAGGCTAAAAACAAACAGACTACGTATATCTAAGGTACTTTAACAGAGAAAACTACCTTTACCAGGAAAGCAGGGTAATCCCATAATATAGACAGAAGCTTAGAAATAGCCACAGCAAAATATATTTAACACAGAATATCTAGATATAGCAGAAGTCTCATATGACAAACATAACCAAATAAAATATAATAATCACAAATTATGTTAAATGACATACAAATATGTGATAAAAAGGATATATATATATATATATATATATATAAATACTAAAAAGTACTAGGCAATTACAGAAGAATCTTCAAATATACTATGGCAGGTCATATCTTACTAACAACTTGCATATAACAACTGGTAAGGCAAAATAATAGATTGATGCAGATCAGTCCGACCAAGCTTCGGCACCCTGTGAAAATGCACCATAATGAGCAGTCCCGTTCCAGCATGCCCAAAAACCGACAGGGAAGTACAGTACATAAAATATACCAGCAGCAAGTCCTGGAACCACGGCAGACCCCACAGGGCTAAACATCTGAACTTGGCTAATGCAGAGAGAACCACAGATATATGGAAGGAGAAATACATGAACCGATTTTCCTCAAATGAAATGTGAACTGCAGGAACAAACAATGGAGATTCAGACATCTCAGTCTCCTCTCGGGGTTGCCAATGGATACATCAGGAAACAAGAATATCAATTCGTAAATTCCCAACTTTGCTGATAAGTCTCTGAGCAGAGGCATTGATAGCTTGCAGGATCTGTTGCAGAGAGGCCTCCATGTTTGTTTTGTACAGGTGTGATGATAGCAGAAAATCAGCAAGGACTGGGTATAGGAGCTGTGTAATGGAGGCTGGGGTGGGGCCCAAACAAGAATTATATGACCAAGGATTGCAGTGTGGGCAATCTTGCCTAGAAACTGCCCCTCCACATGTACTCACGATCCAGCAACCTTAGTGAAACTGGGCAGTGACTGTAAACAGCCCCCTCACCTAAAATGGTCGCAGGACAGACTGACAGCTTGGTACATCAGTAAGGAGCCAGAGCATCCACCCGCAGCCATGACTTTCGGATCACACACATCAAACACCAGACCGGACCAGACAGCACAGGAGTGCCGGGAACAGCGCAAAGGTAGACACTGCCGGGAACTCATCTAGGCCAGGATACTGTCTTCAGCGTCGGAGCTGGTTAGTATAATTAGCAGGTACGCAGGGGGACAAAACTACCACCGCAGGTGCAGTGATATGTAATGCACCTGTGGTTCAAGTTTCAGACCAATAACACCAGGGGAACAGGATAAAGCACGGATGCTTAGCAGAAGCTCATGCAACCAGCTGCCTGCTCCGAAAAGAGCCAAGCAACGCCCCGATTTCTGTATTTCTTAGGCAACTCCCCTATTCAGCAATGGGATAATGGAGAAGATAACGCAATTATCTTCTCCATTGATTCAAATCTCGCTGAATACCGCACTGCAGGGATCAGCCATTGATCTCTACAGTGCTTTAACACTGTTTGCTATTCAACAAAGCAAAAAGTGTTAAATCACTCAATAAATATTTCCTTTATATTACGCCATTTCAGAATGGCATTATACAAAGAAAATACTTAAATATCCCGAAAACTGCAGGGACAGAGGGAAATTTTCCCATAAGTCCCTGCAGCATCTTGTAACTCCGCCCAGTCTCTGTCCCTGCTTCACGCTGATCGGCGGCAGGTATGTCATTCTAGAGCCTTTTAAACCTCCCGAAATTGATTGATATGTAGCCTGTATAGTATGTATACATGTATATTTATGTGCGATTATATTTAATTTATATATAAATGTTAAATATAAAAGCACATAAATATACATGTATACAGGCTAGTATAAAACCTGTATACACATATCAATCAGTTTCGGGAGGCTGGAGCTGTACTTACCCCTCCGCGGTCACAGCAAGCAGGGACGGAGCCTGTTCCCAAGCGCATGACAGAGCATGGTCAGAGGAACAAACAGAAGGGATTGTTTTCGGAATCCCTATAACAATACCTTCTGTGACATCGCAGGGACAGCGTGTTACCGCAACCGCTGTCCCTGCTCAAAATATTGCTGCATAGCTTCCATATTTTATCATAATTAATAAAATCTTGCCCGATAATATTCTGGGCAACATCATCACTGTTGCTGAATAGACCCCCCAAAGTGAGATTTCCATGACTATAAATGAATGATGAGATATTTCTGCAGTGACTGAACTTATATAAAACCACTAACCTGCATGCTTTGTTGCTAATTACCATCTACTCTTAGGACCTGCTTATTTGCACTAACACCTGCTGTGACTGAACTTTTATTCAACAACCCATTTCCATGCTTTGCTGCTAACAGGTCTATCATGCAATTCTGTTATTATTTTTATGCTTTTAGCTGGATCCGTGCAATATTTAATCAATATAATATATTATTGTGGCCATAGGCCTTCTAGACCATTTCCATCTGTGTACCGTGATACTGCATTGTTTTAATGTATTTGATGGATTGTTGAATAAATTTGTATATTATTTTCAAGCCAGCAGCTGTGTACAAGTGCTCCCGTTATTTTTGCTATCATTCAGGGCACATGACTAGCACTTTACAAAGCGCTGGTCCTCCTCCAGCTTCCTCCATTCTCCCTTATAATGACGCACGCAGGCCTTCTTGCCACATGCGGCTCGTCCTTCGTGCTCTCCTGCACAACAGGAGCCATTGTCTGCCAAATGTCCCTGTCAGCAGGCATAAGCAAAAAAAAAACCTCCCCTTTGATTAATTTCCCACCTTCCCTCTTCCACATATTAAAGGTAGTGATATAAATGAGGAGGAATCCTCACTCCTTATCCACCAAATGACAGTCCAGTAATTAGGTCCGTTTTGCAGAGAAAATTCATACCCTATTTGCTGTCCCTGAGTCAGTTGTTGGGGGTGAGCAGACAGCGCTGGGATTATTCAGCCAATAAGCTGCCAGGGAGGTTACTTAAGCTGGCCATACACGCTACAATTATTGGGGCGATCCGCCTGATATCGGCGGATCGCCCCGATAATTGTAGCGTGTGTGGGGGCAACCGAGGGTTAAATATTGCTTGGTCGGGCATGCCGGATTGTCCAGTATGTCCGTCCGATTCGATATTTACCGGTAAACTGTCGGCCGCATCGGGCAGTGTATGCCCAGCCACGGCCGACAGACAGACATTTCCTGTGTTCCTTCCTACGGAAGGAACAGGGAAATGTCTCCTCCCCCGGGGGCGGAGCGCGGATGTCGGGCTGATACACTGAGAGAAATCTCACAGTGTATGCTGGCGACATCTGCGGCTGGCAGGCAGGCTGCCAGATAAAATGTCTATCATCTGACAGACATTTTATCTGGCAGTGTATGCCCAGCATTACAGGTTACAGCACAAGTGTCCAGAAAGCAGTGGAATGAACACTTTGTGCAAACATTGTTTCTTTTGTTAGTAGCCTGACTTAATCTTTTAAGAAGCTCTGCAGTTGCAGTACTGATCCAATGGTGACCGAAATACCTTCTACATCAGTGGGGGTGAGCAGAGAGTGCTGGGATTTTTATAGATGGTGATAGAGATATGGTCCCCATTGCCGAAAAATGGGGACCCAGCAACAGCCTTTCCTGCTTCAGTGAAGCCTTAAGGGTACTGCCGAGTCCTCGCCAGGTGAAAGTGCCATGCAAATGCGCAGACTGGCTGCTACGCATGCCTATCACTGCCAGCAACAGCGTGGTAATAAGGATCATTGTTAAATGGGGCCCTAGGTAATTAAATGGGCAGATTAAGGGGCCTATTCATCATAACTTAATTTCTACAAAAGCAGGTGAAAATTAACATTTTCACCTGCAATTGTAGAAATTAAGTTATCGGGTCATTCATCAAGTGGGTAAAGCAGGAGATAACACAGATACCTTCCTCTTACAGAACGGCCCGCTGTCCCCATACACTAGTATCACAGATATCTCCTACTTACCGTCCTCCTGCAGAATGGCCCGCTGTCCCCATACACTAGTATCAGATATCTCCGGCTTACCTTCCTCTCGCGGAATGTCCCACTGTCCCCATACACTAGTATCATTGATATCTCCTACTTACCTTCCTCTCTCGGAATGGCCCACTGTCCCCATACACTAGTATCACAGATATCTCCTACTTACCTTCCTCTCACAGAATGGTCCACTGTCCCCATACACTAGTATCACAGATATCTCCTACTTACCTTCCTCTCTCGGAATGGCCCACTGTCCCCATACACTAGTATCACAGATATCTCCTACTTACCTTCCTCTCTCGGAATGGCCCACTGTCCCCATACACTAGTATAACAGATATCTCCTAGTTACCTTCCTCTCGCGGAATGTACACTAGCATCACAGATATCTCCTACTTACCTTCCTCTCACGGAATGGCCCACTGTCCCCATACACTAGTATCACAGATATCTCCTACTTACCTTCCTCTGGCGGAATGGCCCACTTCCCCATACACTAGTATCACAGATATCTCCTACTTACCTTCCTCTCACGGAATGGCCTGCTGTCTCCATACACTAGTATCACAGATATCTCCTACTTACCTTCCTCTCGCAGAATGGTCCACTGTCCCCATACACTAGTATCACAGATATCTCCTACTTACCTTCCTCTCGCGGAATGTCCCACTGTCCCCATACACTAGTATCACAGATATCTCCTACTTACCTTCCTCTCTCGGAATGGCCCACTGTCCCCATACACTAGTATAACAGATATCTCCTAGTTACCTTCCTCTCGCGGAATGTACACTAGCATCACAGATATCTCCTACTTACCTTCCTCTCACGGAATGGCCCACTGTCCCCATACACTAGTATCACAGATATCTCCTACTTACCTTCCTCTGGCGGAATGGCCCACTTCCCCATACACTAGTATCACAGATATCTCCTACTTACCTTCCTCTCGCGGAATGGCCTGCTGTCTCCATACACTAGTATCACAGATATCTACTACTTACCTTCCTCTCGCGGAATGATCCACTGTCCCCATACACTAGTATCACAGATATCTCCTACTTACCTTCCTCTCGCGGAATGTCCCACTGTCCCCATACACTAGTATCACAGATATCTCCTACTTACCTTCCTTTCGGAATGGCCCACTGTCCCCATACACTAGTATCACAGATATCTCCTACTTACCTTCCTCTCACGGAATGGTCCACTGTCCCCATACACTAGTATCACAGATATCTCCTACTTACCTTCCTCTCGCGGAATGTCCCACTGTCCCCATACACTAGTATCACAGATATCTCCTACTTACCTTCCTCTCTCGGAATGGCCCACTGTCCCCATACACTAGTATAACAGATATCTCCTAGTTACCTTCCTCTCGCGGAATGTACACTAGCATCACAGATATCTCCTACTTACCTTCCTCTCACGGAATGGCCCACTGTCCCCATACACTAGTATCACAGATATCTCCTACTTACCTTCCTCTGGCGAAATGGCCCACTTCCCCATACACTAGTATCATAGATATCTCCTACTTACCTTCCTCTCGCGGAATGGCCTGCTGTCTCCATACACTAGTATAACAGATATCTCCTACTTACCTTCCTCTCGCGGAATGGCCCCCTGTCCCCATACACTAGTATCACAGATATCTCCTGCTTACCTTCCTCTCGCAGAATGCCCCACTGTCCCCATACACTAGAATTTGGACAGAATTTATGAAACTCCGTTCCGGGATCACAACACGCTCCTTCCCTAGGGAAGGAGTCCCGGGTTGCGAAGAGGGATCCTTTCGTATCCCTCTACCCCTGCCTGGCTCCTTCTGCTGGATGTCGGGGCTTTTGTGCACATGAGTGACCTGTGACTGCTGTGCTGGGCTGCTGTGAGGGAGGAAGGGGGGGTGGCGCCGGACCAGGGCCCCCGCCGGGCCCCTCAGGAAGCCCGGGTAATCTGTACACGCTCTGTCCCCCTCTCGGCACCCCTGGTCACTGCTCCGAAAGGAGCAGTGAAACACTTCGGAGAGACAGCTGATTATCGGATCAGCTGACTCCGCGCCGAGCAATGATGAATTGCTCCGGCGCTTGCATCAAGTTAGAATGTTAAATAACATCATGAATAGACCCCTAAGTGGACCAAACCATACAGACGCTCATAGAGGTGGACAAGCTGTAAACAAAGGGCCTATTATCTACATTAAGATGTAACATTGGCAAATACTGTTGCTGCTAGTGATACATCTCTTATCATTGCTGCCTAAATTCCATTACAAGTGGGCAGAATTTACATGGAAACATATCTAGAATAAAAGCAATCAGTCACGCTTATCAGCAAGAACTGGTTAGAAAAGTATATTTGCCATAGAAGGATTTAAATAGAAGGGTTTAAATCTTCTCATTTAGGTAATTCCTTTCAGTATAAAGCTCTGAGATGAAAGTGACTTTCAGCACATCCTTTAGATGTCTCAGCCAGAAATATTGATTTAATAAGTCATTTATTGTTTACCAGACAAACACTGAATCCTGGATTAGCTGTTTGTCCTAAATCTTCTCCTACAGTTACGTATTTATTTGTTCTTCTCTGCTCCTGCCCCAGTTTGCTGGGATATACTTTAATGCTATTCATGATGGACAAGCCTTCACATTCTCCGTCCTATGTTTTACAAAGCACAGGTGGGTCATATTTCTTTCCCCTGTGATATTGTCTTCCCTTGCACATACAATCTATATAATAATTGGAGGTTATCTGTCCTGTCTCTGACACACGTAGTGAGAGCTGGGGCGCATAACAGGGACGGGAGAGATCACCAGGAGTAGAGAGGCTGGCAATGAGGGTGAGTATAGTGGGGAGGGGATGGGGACAGCACGGAGAAGGGGCTGGATGCGGTGGAGTGTGGGCCCGGCTTTGGTGAACAGACATGTGCTGGGTCCATTGTACTAAGGTTATATAATCGACTACCAATGGAGCAACTTTCTCTTATATAGAACACAATAACTTGGAGAGCTCATGTCAAGGGGTCGATTTAGTAAAGATCATATTTGCAATGCGATCTGGGCTCGATATAAGCACCCTGTGATCACTTTACATGATGCGATCATACTGCTGGGATGATCCCACAGAAATGCACCCACAGGGACAGGGGCTCCTAAAGAAGCCCGTCCCTGCCATGTGCTGGGAGTGAAGTGACCACGTCAGCATTCTCTTCACTCATGTCCTATGCTGGGGATCCTGTGCATACGTGGTTTACAGAATATGCATACACCGTAGCCATATATATGGACCCCCAAGTTACTACAACCTCACATACACATACATTTGAGTAGGTAAACTATAGATGGGAGATAAGGTAAATTTGCGCCCAATTAAGAATTAAGAATTGCTGTTTACCTAAAGGCCAAGTCATGTCCCCTGCTGATGTGTCTGGCACTTCAGGAGTATCCTCTTCTTTAAAAGACCCCTGAATTAACAAACACAGCAGTGTATGGCACACGTCCACCCCAGGGAATCAGACACTCTCTCTTAGCAGTCCCAGCAGTTGGTAGGCAGGGAAAAGAAATTTGCTCCATAGCCACAATCGTTCTCTTACAGTGGGACAGTTCCAATTTGTTGGGACTGTCCCACTGTCAGGACCTTTGTCCCAATTTCTGTTTGTGTGTGGGCATGGGGGGGAGTTGGGAGGCATACCCTATAAAAAAAAATTTTTTTTCTACAAATGCTGATCGTGTTCATTTTTACCTGCTAGAATAATGCAGCATTCACAAGAGCTGGATCACTACTGTGGTGACACATTATAGTGAAGGAGAAATGTTCCTCTTGTGTCACAAGAAAATGATGCAGCAGAAATGTTATTAGGCTACAGGATAGTGTCGCTTGGCCCCTTTTGTGTGCACATGCATTATAGTCCTATGCTTTATACACCTTTTTCTAGTACATACTGGAGCAGGTGCAAAAAGTGCCTCTGCAACTGTAACCTTAACATGTCCATATGGATGTTATTCAGCACTTACGAATGCTGTTCTTAGATTGTTGTAGCTGTCTTTGGTAAAATGGTATGTAGTCATTATGTCAACATTTAGATTGTCGACACCAGAATGTCGACATGGGCTGACTTTTGACAATCAGAATGTCGACATGACTTGAAACGGGGTTAGATTTAGAGATAGGGCCAACTGTCTTTAGGATTAGGGCAGGGTCAGGCCTCTAACACTAAAAAAACATTATGTTAACATGCCAACTGCCGACATGCACAATGCCTAAATTTTGACCATGTTAACATGGTGTGAGTCAACATCACATGTCGACATAATGCCTATGTCGACGATATCAGTCCATGTTGACATTTCTATGTCGACATTCCGAATGTCGACCATCCACTCCAAGAGCTCTCTTAAGAAATATGTAGAATGATATAAATGGATTTATATATGTGGTGAACATGCTCATTATAAATTGTAATACGCTTATATGCTTATAATTTACTCGCTTCTCGTAGATAATAATATGCATTTCACTTACTTATACTTTAACCTAATTCTCTGATCAGACTCCTCAGGGCAAACGTTATCTTTCTGTGACCTAATCTCGTGGGATAATCTAATTAGGTCAAACGAATTCAGGATAAAAAATATTCATCCAGGATCATAAATTATAATTGATTTTGCATTCCCTTTCTTCTTTAAGTTTTGGAATGCTAATAGATCATATTTGCTTTGATTATTTTAGTTTAGATTCACATAAAAATATTGAGCATCAATTTACTGTAATGATCAAAAGATTTCCAAATAGAGCTTTGTATTCAATTTGGAAAAAGCCATTCACATGGAAACGGGTGTGTTAACCACTCAGCTACCGATTCTACTACTGTAAATGGCTGATGATGACATTTCCCCTATTTTGAGTGCCTGTTGCAGGAATATTACTCTCCACTTGGGCAAAGACTGATATTACCCAATAACGTTCTCTAATTGCCCAGTACTGTAGAGTAGTTTGATGCTGTATAAAAGAAAAGGATTATTATGAGTTGGGTTCTAGGAGGAGCACATTTTCTCCAGTTCCCAAGTGGCCCCTAATTTGTTTGTTAAATGTTTCCCATATTAAAAAAATTCTCAATGTGTCTGACTTTACTTTTCTGATGAAAATCACATGGAAATGCAGTTTTAAACATGATTTCAGTACCCATGCTACTCACCAAACCCTGAAAGCAAGAAATGTCAGAGGAAATGGGGACTGTGGTATCCTGGCTACTTAGCTGAACGCAGGATACCGCATTCCCCTTTTTTCGATTTGCAAGGCGCCAAAAAGCTTAGCTTGGCCCTGGTAGTTAATGTCATCTTTAGACGGCTCTAACCTCTCTAGCATACTTGCCTACTTTTAAATTCTCTCTCGGGTGAAGCCCGGAGAGAACAAGCAGTAAACCACTTAAGGAGACCGGGCCGAGCTCTCACATCATTAGATAGAGGGAGCGAAGTTAAAACGCGTTTCGTATCATTGTAGCCCCGCCCACTCCCTACGGACCAGCGATTCCCAGGATTATCTCATCTTGCCCAATTCACTAGGATGTGGGAGATACACCCATTCTTTCGGGGGTGCGGGGGAGTCTCCCGTACCTTCCGGGAGAGTAGGTCAGTATGCACTGTAGCCCAGAACAAATATCTCCATCACCGACAAGCAAGTGATAATGGAGCATGTACTGGGGGAAAGTCATGGCCAGGACCGCCTCTTCTCGGCTGTGCTGTGCTGGGATGACTTAAATGATAAATAGCCATGTAATAAATCTGTTATCGCTGTGCATAGCAATGATAACAGATGTTAATTAACATGGCAAAATGTAGTCCTTCATAGACCCCTTAGCCTTAACCCTAATCCACTCCATGCGTATCATGAACATTTTGCTAATTTATATTTAACATTTCTAGATTTCTATTTCTCCTTTCTCTTTTGACCTTCAAAGGGTTCTTGTAAACACTAGGAAACGAATCAGTTCTTATTGACAGGGCGGGCATCTGTTATTTGGTGTTTATTCATGAGGCACAAGCGCTCCTTTTGGCATCTTGTCAAGAAGTACATTGAGAAGTGATGTTACTCTGAAATATGAGCCGGCATATCTCTACTTATATTTATTCCACGGCAAGTCGTATAGAAAATAAAAGTATCTGTCTACCTCAGCATCATGAATATGCCTCTGCTCACCTCAGTAACAGTGTTCTCTCCACAAACATCTGAAATATGCTTCTCCATAAATCTCTCTGAAATGAGGGTGGTGGGTTATTATTTCTATACTTTGGTCCATTTTTACAGACTTAAAATATGTTTATTATCCAGTAAACCAATGCAAAAGTCAGCCGGTCATTTTACACCAAGTTAAAAAATATTTTGTTTCTATAAACTACACAGGGCCGTAGCTAGGGTAGTGCGGCCGGTGCCATCGCACAGGGCACCACAGGTCAGGGGGCGCTGTTTGGGCCAGTCAAATTTCTGTTTATTATCATTCTTGCTTGTAGCTTCCTCTTATTTCATCCCCAGCATCTCCTGGCCTCTCCTATCTCTTACCTGGCCCTTCCTGATGAAGCCATGGCCCTTTTTTGGGTGCATTATGTCCCTTTGAAAAATGAGGGGGGCACCAATGCTCTTTCTGGCACAGGGCACCAAAAAGTCTAGTTACGGCTCTGAAACTACAGCATGTTTATCTGTAAAGTTGTTGTGCCCAAAGCATAGAGCCACTTACTAAGCTGGGTACAGTGTGGAGCTACCGTCAGACAGCAAAAATTCAATTGTTTATCTTAATGTGATGTTACAGTAGCTTGATATTCACTTAACCCAAAGTACAGGTGAGGTGGAGGGGAGCTAGGCGTGCACCTTCTGCCCTCTACTGGATATCTTAACTGTCCCAATTTTGGCACGACAGTCCCACTATTTGGAAACTGTCCTGCCATCCCACCTGTGGGCTGCAATGTTCTGGGCAGGGGGGAAAGGTTGGAACGTCACAATCTCATTTACATGCTTGCTGACTTTCTGGTTGCCCCCTCCGGGAGGGGGCAGCCGGGTCGGCGCTGCAGGAAGGGTGGTGGCTGTAATAGTGGGCAGTGCGGTGGCATAGCAGCAGGGGCGTTTCATGAGAGGAGGGGGCCCGTGTGCAGTCTCCATCACTGGCCCCCACCTCTCAGTCCAGCGACCAGCAGCGCACTGAGCACAGCACGGCCAGCGCCGCACTGATAGTCTCTGGGCACTAGAGTGTGCCCAGAGTCTATAGCGCATGCGCAGGTCACCACGAAAATGGCCGCGGCATCCATTTTCCCTGTACTGCGCATGCTCAAAATGACAGGAAAATGGCCGTGGCGGACATTTTACAGGTGCTTTTACAGTGCTGATACCGGTGTTGACGTGGGACTCCAGAGAGGTAAGTATAATATGGGTGCAAGGTGTGCGGTGTGGCCCCCCCCCTGCACCCATTATAAATATGCCCCTGCATAGCAGCACGATTACATCATCATGGCCCCGCCCCCTGCTTTACAATAATGAGATTCCTGACAGTGTAAAGCAGGGGGCGAGGCTACGATGACGCCATTCTGCATGACTAGCGTCCTTGGACCCCTCCGGACCACCCACTTTGACAGGTAAGTACAGGGGAAGGGTGGGGGGAAGAGGGGGCTGGCGGCCAAACTGGGAGACTTGCCATCACCTGCGGGAGACCGGGAGAACCTGAACGATATTCGGCCATTGCAGTAGAGTTGGCAAGTAATACCTGTATGATCACATTCAAATGTCATATATCCAGCACTGATTACTAATTAGGTGAGATACTGTAGAAGCTTTTATAAAATCAGAATATTTATATATCTATATTGTGGCATAACATACTCAACATTACTGATTTAAATCAGCAAAGCCAGAACTGCTCTAGCAAAGGGGAGAAACACTGTACTGTGGGGGGCCCCACACATGCTCAGAAGATGTCCCCACTCTGCACTTCTGAACAAGCGTGGGGGTCATTCAGATGTACCAGCCCACTTACATGCTCAGAACATCACAGCATGGGCCCGAAGGAGGGCAGAACAGCACCACAGTGGACGCAACGCCGGCCATTGAAATATCAGATGTACTAAGCGCTGGAAAGTGATAAATTGGAGAGTGATAAACTGCCAACCAATTAGCTCCTGACTGTCATTTTTCAAACACTGCCTATAACATGACAGTTAGGAGCTGAGTGGCTGGTAGTTTATCACTTTCTAATTTATCACTTTTCAGAGTTTAGTACATCTCTCCCTTTGTATGTTATTATAAGGTAAAAAGGAAGAAACAGGCAATAAAATAAGCACACATTTTATATTACTATCTAGGAGATGCAAAAAATGAATACCAATGTAATCACCTACAAAAAAAAAAAAAGAATTTTATTTATTGTTTCAGGCTCAGCACATCACCTAGCAAGCAAAGTAAGCTGCAAGCACAGCTAGACTGAAGTCATTTGGGGCATTATCATTATAAAATAAAGCAGTCAGGTCCAATTGCAGCCTGTGAGCAGCGAAGCTGGCACTATTAGCAGCTACAGGGAATGCAAACTCCTTGATGTACTGCAGAGAGAGCCTGCAACGTGTTTAATGAAAGCAGTGCATGTGAGGTTATGTGAGGTTATGATATTACCATTACTGCACCTTCCAGTACAGTGTACGCTGTCTTACAGAGCATTCATCTGCAAGAGAGTCTCATTTATTCAATCAGGATTCTACCATTTAACCCATAGTTACATAGTAATGGTGAAGGGGTTGCAGTTTTATCATGTTGCGTAGTTCTATGTTTTTCAGATTACTATTTTATCATATTGATGTTGGGTTATTTTATCCCACATTTCCACTGCTATGCCTAATCCAGCATGGCAACAAAACTGATTTGTCATTTAAGATACTCCCATTTAATGAGTGCAAGTGCCAGAAAAATGATCTCTGGTCTCTCTGATATGGGGTCTGATTCAGCAGTGGACGCAGATCGAGCGATTGTTTGCAATCAGGCACACGTATAAACCGCACTGGTCGTGTGCAGCTATCGCATTGCGATTGCGGATGCACATAGGAATCCATCGTAAAGTGAGTGACAGGCTGTCAGCGTTTGGGAGTGGTGACAGGGGGTTGTTGTAAAAACGCAGGCGTGTCTGACCACTTGAACACCGTTAACTGGGCGTGCACAAATTAGCCACTGCGATTGCATATGCAGCATGAGAGCTCTCTGCGTGCGAGGAGACTTGCAGTGTTTACAACTGGTCAGACTTGCTGTAAATGCTGCGTGACTGGCCGATGTACATTGATGGTACCGATGTTTACGCAGAAGAGCGCCATTGCATGGATATGAGTAGGCGGCAATGGGCGTCTTTATGTCAGCTAGACGATTGCAGATGCGATTGTATTTGCGTCCGCTGCTGAATCAGGCCCATGGTGCATTGATTGAGCGCTCACATCCACACACAGAGCAGACATGTAGGAGAAGCCTCTGCCATTGAGCATGCGGTTGTAGCTCTAGTAAACTCGCACTGTATATGCTACTGCTGTTGTGGTCATGATTCCAGCTGCTGGTAGGGCTGAAGGGTGGTTTTCAGGCAACTGGAAGCCCCTGCGTTTGCCTATGAATGTAATATCTAAAACTTGGTACATGCCAAGTTATTAACTAAATATCACTGCACAGTAGACAGTGGCAAACGCAGGATTTCCAGAGGGGGGGTTTCCAAAGTCTTAATTTTAGAGCGAGTGTGGCCTGTCAATGAAAAGGGCAGAACTAGTACTCATACAAAGTGTATTGTGTGTCATAATTCCAGCATATACAGGACCAGTGATCACAGTAAGCCATTAGATGTGTCAGTAGGCCATCCTGCCTGAGCTGAATGGTTTTATTTTAGATGTGGGCACCATTCCAGACTATTGGAGCAAGTCCGGGAGCCTGGAGGAGCAGCAGAAGAACCTAGCACTGCCCTGGACATACTATATATGTACATATTGGGCTCTATAGCAGTGCATCTCTAACAGTGCATGTTTTCCAGATCTTCAAGTTGGTGCACAGGTTATTTATTACTGGCTGATACATGTTAAAAGATCCACAGGTGGTGCTAATTATTTCATTTGTGATACTAAGAAGAACATGCAACACTAGTAACAATATTATATTACTATTACTATTGTGGTCATGGTGTGGGATGGGGAGGGGGGTTTCCAGGCAGACGGAAACCCCCCCTGCGTTTGCCTATGGTAGTACCAACAACCTAAACCAAAGACCTACTGACAACCAAGATGCAGTCTGCCTACTGATCAGTTGGTCCACACTAAACACAGTCACTGTACCTGACACTATGTCAGCCAGCACAATTGGAAATAATCCCAAAAAGCTTGGAGTCCAGTTTGGACCTTCATCAAACAATTTACTGTCTGCTTCTCAGCACACCTTGCATCACACAAACAAGCTCAAAAAACAACGGCATCTATAGGGGTTTAATTTCACATTAACATTTGCTTCCTGACGATTTCCTAATTTGCCAGACGAAAAAGTTTTCCACACGTGTAAATCCTAATGCAGGCACAAGTACACTATGAAGAGAAGGTTTAACTCAATTAACGACTGGACTCCGCCTAAGTCAATACAGGCCTTCCTATAGATATCACACGCAACAAGCATGGTTCCAGCAGCCCAGCAAAGACTGAAGCAACTGCAACTTATCCACTTTGGCACCAGTTTACTAAAACTCCCAAAACCTGTCCCTTAATCCCTGCAAAATTGAAACATAATCTCAAATGAAGTAATTTAAAAAAATAGAAAATTTGAGAAGGGCCCTCAGTAGTTTTAAGAGACAATAGAACTAAATATTTTTGCTAACGCTGAGCAATGCTGGTAGCAATTTACTAGCATTCATTGTCTTCTGTCAGCAAAGCCAGGGTCAGATTAATAATGAGGCGAATGGAGCTACAGCTCCAGGCCCCCACATAAAATTAGGCCCATCATTATGACAGCATGATGATGTACAGCAGCCTAGCTGGCCACACAGTCGGCTATTAAGCATAAATATTAACATTGTTTTTGCTAGTTTCCTCACAAGATTATACAGCTTTTCTATTTTTATGTGTTTAGGTAGACAGTGGGGCTGAGAGTGTAGGCCATAGATGTACACACTTACATTGTTCTAGTTACACCCGCACTGAGCTGGTAATAGCCCCTCCCTTTCTCATGATTGGCCCTTGAACATTTTAATCCAGCCCTCAGCAGAGCCAATGAAAATAAAGTAATCGAAATGAGTATAAAAAAGGTCCTCTATATTCTCCAAGGGCATCCTCACAATTAGCCTATTCAGATCAGATATACCAGAAGTCACCTCAGGACCCGAACACCGGGTTTGAGGCGTTGTCAAACTTTCTAGCACTTCCTCTGTTGCTTTTTGTCCCAATACAAAAAATATTCACTTATAATTTCTCTGCTTATTTTTTTTCAAAAAGGAAATCAAAGCCAATGACGATGCATTCTTGCCTACTCTTCTGGAAAGCCTTGGAGGCTTCCAAAAATCGTGTGGCTCTCCTGGCCGCCTGGAAAATAGGGCAAGTGTCCCGCACCCCCCTCTAGCTGCCCGCACACCCCCTGCAGCCACCTACTTGCAGAGCACAAGTGGGTGGTCTGGGGGGGGCGATGGCGGGTATCGCACTGAATCGCGTCATTGTAGCACTGCCCCCGCTATTCAATGCCTGTGATCTTGGCACTGTATAGTGGGGCCATGATGACGCGATCATGATGCCATGCCCCCCGCACAGCCCACCTATACAGCCGCAAAGTCAATGCATATGTGATGATGTCATGTCCCCTATCAGTAAAGCAAGTGAAGCCCTCACCAGGCCGATTCCACAGTACCCCCTAGACCTCACTTTAGATGTAGCAAACTTGGTCTATTTTGAAGTGAGCGTTTTTTGGCTACTGGTTCACAATGTTCACAACAATACACAAAACTTTGCAAAGTGCCACATTTCCTTTACCTACTGTGCTGCAGTTTCATATTACAGTCCGAAATGTAGGAGCCATAAGGCTGACTCCGAGCCGCACTCAATGGCAATGTTCACTGAGTTTAACAATTTTTTGCTACTGCACATGCCTCTAAGTTGCTAAAAAGTCACACAGCGCACAGAGTCCCAGAAGCAACACCAACAAACATGCACACACGTCTGCTGCAGCGTCTGAATCGGGATCAGGCCCATAGTGTCTGCTAGGTTACAGCTCGATTTGTATTGCCTATGGATATACGAGTGCCATTTTCTTTTCTCTAACTTTTGTGCAAAGGCACCTGTTGTATGGGTACTACCAGTACTTGCCGTACATCAAATGGGAGCAGTTGGTGTGATTGGTGACATTCCTTGGTGACTATGAATGAGGTGCATTAGGGACCCTACTTTTGCACCCATTTAATTTTTTAAAGGATGTAATTATTGAAAGGATATAAAACAATGGAGAGGGTGCATGCACAAGACTGGTATCTGCTGTGTGGAGTGCGCACAGCCTTACTTCTCCCAGAAAAGGACTTATTTTCTACCACTGGTGGACACTAGGGAGTATATTTACTAAAGGTCAATTTTGATCAATTTAAAATTGATTCAAAACATAAATTTGACCTTTAGTAAATATACCCCTAGGAGTGAAATCTAATAGGTTCCGCTTTTGCAACTGAAGAACACATAGAGTGGATCACAGTTTTGGGGGTTAGAGTTAGTGGAAGTTGACTTGTGCTGCATAACTAACTAAGGGCCTCACTTATCAAGGAGTGATATTCTTGTTATCACTCATTACTAATCTTAAATGATGCTCCAACCAATCAGCTCCTGTCATGTGTTTGAAAAATGACAGTTGGGAGCTGATTGGGTGGAGCACCATTTATTATTAGTAACGAGCGATAACAAGAATATCACTCGGTGATACATGAGGCCCTATGCATCTTTTGTAAAACTTGTCACACTGAGCATAACTTGCATGAACTGTGTAACTAACTCTTGTGGTTTTGTGTCATTTGTAGAGATGCTTGAAAATTTCAAAGCAGTTCATAATTTGATCACGCTCTCAGTAGTTTTAACAATGGAACCTGACGTGAATTTGTGGTTTTGAAATTTGCAGCTCGCACTCTCGCAGTTCACGCCCCAGGCTCACTCTATACATTCGCTGTTCTTATTCAATATGTATACACTGTTTATATAATATATTTTTAAGTAACAATAAATAACCCTCTCTCCTTATTAAGTCATACTCGCCAACTCTCCTGGTATGCTCAGGTGACTGGCTGATCTGTACAAAGTGGGATATCCTTTAAAGATAACAAATGAGTTACAATTATGTACATTATGCACCAAGTACAGTGCCAGAGCCTTGAAAATAATAAATAGTTACATTATGAAAGCACTGCACAGCTTTTTCGTCATGCAAAGGACCTCTTTTGTTAAAGGGTTTATTTGTGATATCATCACTACTACTTCAAGGTGTGTGACCTTTTGTATGCACAAGATTAGGGTTTTATTTATTTTGATGATCGTTCATGTTCTGATTGCACACCACAGATATTCACATATTTTCCAGGGCATTCAAGAATATTGGAGTCAAAAGGGGATGGGTTTAGAATGTTGGAGGTGTGACACCAGTAAATATGGTCCTGGATTGGTCAGATCTGTGCATGGATCAGGAACATCAGAGGCGTGGCCAATGTGTTGCTACTTTTGTCCTTGGAACGCATGTATGTGAATGTCCCATCTGTCTGGGAATAACAATTGTCAACCTGTAATTGTGCTCTTTTGTTACCGTATTATGAATTGTAACCCATTACATTCTGTTCCTCTAAGTACATTAATTAACATTTGTACTCCTTATATAAAGCATTGTGTGGTAGGGCTCTGTTGCTGGCAGATGGGGGCACCTCTATTGTATTTCTATGTCTATGTCTAAAACCATGTATGCACTGAATTCTGTGATAATTCAGCGCACCTTTGTCTGACAATGAATATAATGAATGCCGTATATCTTTGTTATGTAACTTCCATTCCATTCAGTTCTTTTACATGTTCTGCACTTTTTTTTTAATTGGTGGCGATACAACATGGGAAAAAAAACCTTTTGTACTAATTCTGTATTTTTTTTCCTGTTTCTGATATTGTATAATATAAATGAGAAGAGAAGTGAACTTATTGGACTAATGATCTTGGTTCCTGAGCACACCTTTATCCAATTAATGTTACATTGCTAGATTTAAAAGCAACCGACAGACTGTAGATTATAACATGTATCTTTGCTCTGGTCTGCTGCGTTACCTCCTTTATCTGCAGTCTGGGACTCCTAAACACAACGCTGCTCTCTGTTTGGCAATACATTATTCTTAATTACAAGCAGTTGTTGATGACACATCTGTGACATGAGCATCAAACTATCCTACAGAAATTACATTTAAAGCATACACTGTATTTATTACTAAACTGCTGGAACAGATTATCGGTTATGGTCCAAAGATGATTTTATGTCTAGTTTTAATATTTTTAGACAAGGAAAGAAACACAATTGTATTCAGAAGTATTTCTGTAACTATTGTAACCTTTTATGTATCTTCATTTATTTATGTAGTGCAGTGGTTCTCAATCTCGGTCCTCAGGACCCCACACAGTTCACGTTTTCCAGGTCACCTGGCAGGTGCACATGTGAATTCATTACTCACTGACACATTTTAAAAGATCCACAGGTGGAGCTAATTATTTCACTTGCGATTCAGTGAGGAGACCTGGAAAACATGCACTGCTTGGGGTCCTGAAGACCGAGGTTGAGAACCTGTGGTGTAGTGCCATTGCATTACACAGAGTTTTCCAGATGATATTAAATCATTGACGCCAGTTCCTGGTTCATTGGTGTTTACAGTCTAGGATTCCCTACCATGCAATTGCAAACACATACACATAGAAACTAAAGTACTAAAGAAAAAACCCACACAAACACAGGGAGAGCATACAGAACATACAAACTGCATGTAGATAGTGACCTAGTCAGAATCAAACACATGACCAGTGTCGTAACTCCCAGAGGCCCGTAGTGTAATGCTGGGTACACACTAATCAGATATATCTGTAGATGATGGTTATTCGTATACACTGAACAACCATCATCTGTGTTCAGTGTGTAGAAGGGGACCGGTCCCGCTGGCCGGGAGGAGGGGCGGGGTGTGTCCGTCCCCTCCCCGTGGCTGCTGATGCATGTGTACGGGCGGTCTGTAGACCGCCCGTACACACTTGCCGATGGACAGATATGTCTGCAGACATATCTATTCATCGGCTGTGCAGCACAGCCAATGTGATATGTCTGTGAACGATGTCGTTCACAGACATATCACTGGTACACACTGGCCGATGGGCAGCAGATATATTGGCTGATCAATTCATCGGCCAATATATCTGTCAGTGTGTACCCAACTGTAGAGAGGAGGCATGCAGTTATTTGCACACTGCATTCTCAACCCCTCCAGTCTAGGATGAAGTTCTGTGGCTGCCACAGTCTGATGAGGCAGATGAGTCTTTTACCAAAGGGGTTGGACATTGGATGTTCTTGTCTCAGGGTTGGGGGAGATGTTGGATTATCTTGCCTCCAGGCGCGTGGCCCAAAGTTCTGCTGCTGTACATGATGCCAGCTCTGTAACACAGCAGTGCTAATTACTGTGTCACCGTGCCACCCAGTTACCCTGAAATACTGGTAGAAGAAGAAATGGCATTGTCCACCTTTCGGGAATTTCATACATGTTCTCCCGCAACTTTTTCAAAATAATTGCATTATTTTTCTGGCTTCCTTTCCGCCATGTATTTGTATAATTAGACAGAGCTGTTTATTTTTGTTGCCCAGAGATACAGATGGAGCACATTTTATTTGGATAAACAGCAAGACCTGAGTGCCTGTCACATGCTGCATCAATGGCCCAGATGCCTCTAACGGTGCTGCGCTACCACTGTAATGCACAGAGTGTGAGGGGTTCGAGACACATTATCCTCTGCAGTTTGAGAAGGCTGGATTGTGTCATACACCAAACGAAAACGTGCTCCATCTGTACGACACTGTAATGATCAACTTTCTATGAAAAGAAACAATTTTGGCTACTGAAAAGTCCAGAAGCAAGTAAAAAAACCCATTAAGCAATATTTGCAGTAAATATTGAAGGAAAGCACGTACAAGTTATAAGAAGGTGAAAATAAAATCTTGGGCTGTTTCAGGGTATGCAAGAGCTGCAAAATGACATGGGCTAGCCACTGAGAGGAGAACATCTAACATTCAGCTTATGGTGTTCTCCTTTCTAGACAAAAATACTTCTACAGCGAGTGCTCAGTTACGGAAATCAGCTGTCACATATAAGTGGAATGAAGAATCAAGGCTGTTTAGAGGAAAGCGGTGCACAATCACAATAACACTGATTAACATCCGTAAACAGCCTTGCATATGAGACAAAGCAAATACATTGGTGCTAACAAGAGGAATTGCTGCCCAAATCAACAGATGGAACAATTTATGCAACAACATCACTTATCCAACTTATGTCAGGTGATTCTCGTTGTGTCTGCTGCCATTGCTTGAGTACACTTACCTATAAATGCTGTGAGCAGGAAATACTAAGGGCGGGATGCACTAATGCGGTTTTTGCAGTCAAACCTCCGAAAATGACGTATTCAAAGGTTTGGTAACTTACCACATATGCACAAAGCCTTGGGATGCGATACACATAGAACAATAGAAGCCTATGGGCTTCTATTCGCTAAGTGCTGTGAGAGAGATACAATTGGATCCCTCCCAGCACTGACTGCAGCATGTATGTCACTCGAGGAATGCGCAGAAGGACTTCTAGTTCCAGACCCTCCAACATGACCCGTTCCATTAGGTACACAGTGCTCTGCTCCTGGACTTCCATCTTAATGTATGATTGCAGACACCTGTGCTGAAACACCTGTCTTATCAATTACCGTATATACTCAAGTATAAATCGACCCAAATATAAGCCGAGGTACCTAATTTTACCACAAAAAACTGGGAAAACTTATTCACTCGAGTATAAGCCTAGGGTGGGAAATGCAGCAGCTACTGGTAGTAATCCCTCCCCTGGTACTGCCCCCAGTAGTAATATTCCCCCTCTGGTAGTGCCCCCAGTAGTAATACCCCCCTGGTAGTGCCCCCAGTAGTAATACCCCCCTGGTAGTGCCCCCAGTAGCAATATCCCCCCCTGGTAGTGCCCCCAGTATTAATCCCCCTTGGTAGTGACCCCAGTAGTAATCCCCCCCTGGTACTGCCCCCCGTATTAATCCCCCCTGGTACTGCCCCAGTAGTAATCCCCCCCTGGTACTGCCCCCAGTAGTAATATTCCCCCTCTGGTAGTGCCCCCAGTAGTAATACCCCCCCTGGTAGTGCCCCCAGTAGTAATACCCCCCCGGTAGTGTCCCCAGTAGCAATATCCCCCCCTGGTAGTGCCCCCAGTATTAATACCCCCCTGGTAGTGTCCCCAGTAGTAATCCCCCCCTGGTACTGCCCCCAGTAGTAGCCCCCCTAGTAGAGAGATGTAATTAAAAAAAAAAAACCACTTACCTGAAACCCCGCTCCTGGTCCCGACGCTGCTACTGGCTCCTCCGGCCGCTTTGCATTATGGAAGAGACGTCGTCATGACGACGTCTCTCCCATTACCCACTGCCACTACCCACTGCACCGCAGATCAGAAGATACAATGAACGACACACAGGAGCGCGATTTTGCATACACACTAGACAATGTGGATGATTTTTCATTCCGATTCACTTCAAAACGCCAATGCGGCCAATATATCGTCTAGTTTGACTTTGTACTCTGCTGTAGAGTTCGATGGTCATTACAGTTTGCCATCTCTGTTCCTCCACTGGTAATCTCCACAACTTCTGAAAACATGGCGAACAAGTGTCCTGGCTCTCTGTCTAGCAGTGATTATGATGGAAAAAGAAAAATACCGGACACACAGATACTACATAGATAACTAAAAGAGAGGCCATGATGCACATAACCAAAAGCTCTCTCCACAACTATAAGAGGAAAGAGGGTTCAACTTAGATAAATGGTGACAACCAGGCATGGTTTTCAGCAGATGAGATTCCTACAATGACTAGTTCATCTTCCATCTTCCATGGTTTCTCCAAATTGCAACCACATCACCGATAGCAGCACAGAAATGCCAAGCACAAACGTTTTAGTGTTACTATTGGCAGTTGATAATGCTTCTGCCTTTTAGTACACACACACTTCAGCACCGCTACGTTTGGTATTCTCAAAACCTTATTAAGCAGTTGCACCCCAGACCTCTTACAATTATAAACTTAATGGGGCAGCACCTCAAAGTACAGCACAACTAAATATATTGGTGCTTTATAAATAAAGGATAGTAGTAATAATAAAAATAATAATAATAATAATAATAATAAAGGCTAAAAATCAGTGTGGTAAGATGAAGGCGATCAAAAGTGAGGCAGATGATAAATAACAATAACAACGAATACAATTCACAAATGTCATTTAAGGAACATAAAAGATGAAAGGATACTTGGGGGGGTCTTTTCATCATCACTTCATTTCTATACAAGCAGGTGACAATGAACATCTCCAGCGAGTCAGAGATAGGGATTTTTCCTGCTTAATAGAGATCTCAGGAAAATTATAGGAAAATTAATGCTCACAAACGTAATTAAAAAAGTTTGCAGTTATCCACACTTTAGTCTTCTTTGTGTAAGTTGTTTTTTGTATATGTAAAAAAAAGATGTGAATTACAAATGTGTTTAGGTTCTACCCTTGCTTTCTGTATAGAATAAAAATAATAATTGTGTACGTATATAATAAAAGCCATTGCGATAAAGGTTAGGGCATCTGTAATAATACAGAGTAATAAAGTCGCTCCCTGCTTGCAAGAAACGCTTTAAAATTTGAGTGAGGAAATTAAGTTACCTAAGTTATTTCACCAATAAGCCCATAATGTGTTGCCATTTGTTTTCTTTAGATATAGTTTCATTATAAAATGGCCTAGAGTGCTATTATGAGTTCACATTAGCAACAAAAAAATGTAGTTTCACTAACTAAAAGTCTTAAAGCCATATTTTGGCCTGGATCAGTTAACTTCATCATGAAGTGGCCGTTAACTGTTGATTTCATCGGGTTTCAATATTATAGTATAAGAAGAGGGAGGAGTTGGTGAATATACTGTAGTAGAGATGAATCACCCTGGAATGCTCAGTCTCATCCTCAAGAAAATCAATGTTGTGGCTGCCACTCAGGAAATATTAGTAGCATAAACATCACATCCCGCACTATACAGGTCATTTTCATGACATCACATTGGGACTAACTACTTACAATTATCTTCTTACGTCTGTTATTAGTATTATAACATTTATTTATACAGGGCCAGTACACTAAGCCGCGCTTGACAACTGGGAACAAACACAGTAATAAAACAAGACAGGGTCTTAATATCCAGACAAAGAAGAGGGCGTACAGTAGCATTCTCCTTTCTGCGCACCGAATCTCAGTGTTCAGTTAATGCAGCGGTTTTTAATCAACATTATTTTTGTGCTTTTTCCGTTCTTTATGTATTTTTGCATAGCCTGTCATGCTCAACAGGACGTCAGAGAAAGGCGCTATTTACAGTACAGTATTTACAATGGCCAGGGCCGTAACTAGGGTAGTGCGACTAGTGTCATGGCACAGGGCACCGCAGGGCAGGGGGCGCTGTTTGGGCCTCATATTTTCTGTTTATTATCATCCTCACTTGTAGCTTCCTCTTATTTCATCCCCAGCATCTCCTGGCCTCCTCTATCTCTTCCCTGGCCCTTCACCATGAGGCCACGGCCCTTTTTCAGGTGCACTATTTTTTGTCCCTATTTAAAAAATGGGGGGGCAATGCTTTCTCTGGCACAGGGCACCAAAAAGTCTAGTTACGGCTCTGACAATGGCATCTGAGTGTAGTGGCGATAAAAATAGGATTTGTACTTTAAATGCCAAGATAAAAATGATTAAACTTAGTAATGCGTGTCTATGGCTGCATTTACAATAGGAAAAAATATCAATATACCGCTTTTCAACTTTATTTTCAGTGAGGGTTCGGCACCTAACCCGCTGTATGAGCCCTACTGTATTTACAACGTGCACCCCCCGAGAGGAGCGTCTGGTTTAGGGTGGCGCTGCATGATTTTGGCCATTGCATGCAAACCGCGCTGATGGACTAGCACTAACTGCCACAGTATTACCGTCTTTATGATTACTGTCTTTACTCATAAGTGGTGGAGAAGTGTTATGATTAACAACAATCTGCGGACAGTAATTAAACAGAAGAACCCTTGCTTGAAAGAGGACAGCCCATTTTATTATGGAGCTGGGGAGTGATATCTGAACTTCTTCCTTGTCTTATCTATTTTAATGGTCTTGTATTGTGAAAGATGGGACTTTCTCCTGACAAATGAGGCAATAGAGACATCACCACACGCACATGCAACCCACCAAGAAAACCCACCGATCACGATGGGCAGTGACCGCTGAACTTTATTCTGACCCATCAACTGCAGGACAGCAGGCAGTCAAAGGGTTAAGCATTTCCTATTTGACATTATTTTGTAGTCTCTTTCTGGATTAGTTGTGTAAAAGTTTTAAATCTAGAAGAGTTTTTTTTTATATATATGTATTAAATGCTAAAGAACAAGTTTATTGTCAGGAAAGATCCCCTTTGTTTTCAAATCTCTTTATATCAAATTAAAATGTTTCAGGTTATTTTCCCAGAGACACTAATGTTCAGTAACTGTATTGGATGATTAGGATGCTAATCTTTTACAGAGAAATTGCAGTGGCGTTCCGCCTGTAATAAAATGTCTTGTAGGATTACACAGCTGATCTTTTCTTTACAGGCAGGCTATGGCATTACAGCGAATCTTCTGTCCTTATAATAAAAGAGGATGACATTTCCCTAATGAAAGAATTTTTCATCTATACTCCTTTCTGTTAATGATGTCTCTTTAGTATGGGCCAGTGTGCTTGCCAGTACTAATAATACCTAGTAATAACAAGCATGATAGCCATATTGCCATCATATATTACCTTGTTACTACAACATAGATCATCATACCAGCATATGCTACCTCTCTGTGCCTCAACCTACAACGGTGCAAACTAAATCCCTGACACTCATAATGACTGAACATCACATCTGCTCTTCTGTCACATACAGTGACAGCACAGGTCACAGCTAAACCCTTTCATTCAATAACATTGTAATTTACGTTTCTACCTGTTATATAGATGTTGCTTGTGAAAGTACAAAATGGTCAGTGTTCCGCTGCATACAGTATGTAGTTGTAGTAAACCTATACAAAGTACTATTGTAAATAAAGGAAATACATAATTAGGGTTTTATTTTAAACCAACTATAGTTTACACCCTCTACTTGTTCATCATTCTTAATCTAATGCTGCACTCAGTCATATAGATATTATCAATAGTAACCATATCACTGTACTAGCAGCAAAAGATATAATACAGAATGTGTCTCCTACGCAAAGTTAATGGCTAAACTAGGTTGTAGTGAGTGTGGGGTTGAACTAGTTCCTAGCATACTTGCTGACTGTGGCTGCCTCCTCCATGTGGAGGCAGCCAGGTTGGCACAGTGGGGGGCATGGCATAGGTGGGTGGTGCAGGAGGCATGTCTGCACGATCGCGTCATTGTGGCCCCACCCGTGCTATATGGAGATTACTGGCATTACTGCAAATGAAACTGGCATTGTAAAGTGGGGGCTACAATTATGTGATTCAGCACGGATCTTGTCATTAGCTGCCAGGACCTGGCCCGCCATCAGGGGGGGGACTGCTGGGCCCATAGTGCTGGGCCCAGAGAGAGTGGGGGCCCGGGTGGCAGCAGTTATGCACCGGCAGTCAGGAAAAACAGCGCCCCCAGCGGCACTTCAAATATGGCACCGGCCGCGAGCCAATCACAGCTCGCGGACCGGTAGCCAATCAGGAGCGGCCGCTCCTGATTATCTTCCGGTCCACAAGCTGTGATTGGCTAGCGGCTGGTGCCATATTTTAAATGCCATTGCCACCTGCACTGTTTCTAGTGGCTGCTAGTGCATAACTTAACCGCTGCCACCCGGGCCCCCGCTCTCTCCTGAGAGAGAGCCTGGTAAGCACCTGGGCCCTAATGCACTGCGCCCCCCCTTCCCCAAGTCCTGCTAGCCTTCCCTGCCCTGTGTATCTCCTCTACTCTAGCCAGCCTTCCCTCCCCTGTGCCTCCCCCCTACTCCAGCCTTCCTCGCCCTGTGCTCACCTTCCCCCTCCTCGAGGGGCCATGCCTATTTTATCAGTAAAATGCCCCACAATTTCTGGTGGCAGCCCTGGTCAGGACCACCTACTTCACTTAGAAAAGGGCAAGTCCCGGGTGGACGCAGGCAGCCCCGGTAGACTTGACTACTCTTCCGGTCGACTGGGATCACCACTCGTGATTTCTGAGCCTCCCGATTGAGTAGGCAAGTCTAGTTCCTAGTGACTGTGGGGTTGAACTAGTTCCTTGTAAATGTGGCCGGTCCCTAGTGAATATGGAGCTTGTCTCTTGTGAAAGTGGGCGTAACTAGTCCCTAGTGGATGTGGGGCTAGTCTCTGTTGAAAATGGGTGCACTTGTCTCTATTGGATGTTGGACTAGTTTCTTGTGAGAATGGACGCACTAGTCCCTAGTGAATATTGAACTTGTTTAACAAATGGGGTCTTGAAGGGCGCACAGATGGTGTTTATGGCAAATGAGGTGTTTGTTTCTTAAGATATATAGGAAATGGCAAACTATTAAATTTGAATTTATTTAATATGTAAATATTGTATATATATATATATATATATATATATATAAAAATGATAGCATGAATGAACAAATAATCTTTAGACGTACATGGGTATAGAATAAAATTGGCAGCAATTTAACAGATGTGAATGTATCACAATAAAGAAAAAGAAAACATTGTTGAAACACTGATAAATTGGTTTGCAAAAATGAAATAAAGTGAAATAAGATAAAATAAAATTCAATAGGTGCACACAGGTTAATGTAAAATCCTTAAAGTAAGGAAAGTTCCTTTAGAATGAAC
Source organism: Taudactylus pleione (assembly GCA_031769625.1). Classification (NCBI taxonomy): domain Eukaryota; kingdom Metazoa; phylum Chordata; class Amphibia; order Anura; family Myobatrachidae; genus Taudactylus; species Taudactylus pleione. The sequence goes on from JAUIMM010000042.1 coordinate 14,044,861, forward strand.
TCTGTATACCAGGAAAAAAGCATGTGAGTAAATCCGTCAAAAAATTGTCCTGGGGTGCGCGCACCTCCTACCTTACTCAATGCTGCTATACCAGTTGGTGAGGGTGGTTAATTCTGATTGTGGTACCGTTGCTGCAGGAAACTATATTACTCAGTCCTTGTCGGTTCCTGTGTTCAGTGGCTGTAAACCTTGCGGATGAATAAGAACAGCGGGGTGATGGTTGCGGCGGCTATTGCCGTCAGAGCGGTCCCGTTCGGCAGAGCTCTTGCCTCGCGGTCGGCCTTTCTGCTCCCGTGCTTCCTGTGTAGTCTCAGCTTCAATAATGAATTGTGAACTGATGCTGATTAGATGTGGAGTAGGTGTGTCCAACGAAGCCCGACCGGGAGAAACAAACCATCACCCCGCTGTTCTTATTCATCCGCAAGGTTTACAGCCACTGAACACAGGAACCGACAAGGACTGAGTAATATAGTTTACTGCAGCAACGGTACCACAATCAGAATTAACCACCCTCACCAACTGGTATAGCAGCATTGAGTAAGGTAGGAGGTGCGCGCACCCCAGGACAATTTTTTTACGGATTTACTCACATGCTTTTTTCCTGGTATACAGAGTTCATTCTAAAGGAACTTTCCTTACTTTAAGGATTTTACATTAACCTGTGTGCACCTATTGAATTTTATTTTATTTTATCTTATTTCACTTTATTTCATTTTTGCAAACCAATTTATCAGTGTTTCAACAATGTTTTCTTTTTCTTTATTGTGATACATTCACATCTGTTAAATTGCTGCCAATTTTATTCTATACCCATGTACGTCTAAAGATTATTTGTTCATTCATGCTATCATTTTTATATATATATATATATACAATATTTACATATTAAATAAGTTCAAATTTAATAGTTTGCCATTTCCTATATATCTTAAGAAACAAACACCTCATTTGCCATAAACACCATCTGTGCGCCCTTCAAGACCCCATTTGTTAATTATGTTTATATCCTAGTGATTCAGGAAGGGATCACTAAGGTCTGTGGCAGCCAAAGAGTTACACCAAACCTAATATTGTTTTCCATCTACTTTGCCACTTTCTAACTCCCCCCCCTTTTTTTCTTTCCCCCCTCCCCGTTTCCCATTACAACTAAGGAGATAGCGCAGGTACACCTGCATTTTTCCAATATTGAACTTGTCTCTAGTGAAAATGGGCACAATAGTCCCTAGTAGATGTGGGGCTAATCTCTAGTGAAAATGGGCACACTAGTCCATAGTGAATATTGAGCTTATCTGTAGTGAAAATGGGTGAACTAGTTTTAGTGGATGTGGGGCTAGTCTCTAGTGAAAATGGGCGCATTAGTCCCTAGTGAATATTGAGCTTGTTTCTAGAGAAAATAGGTGCACTAGTCTTAATGTATGTGGGGCCAGTTTTTGTGAAAATGGGTGCTCTAGTCCCTAGAGAATATTGAGCTTTTCTACAGTGAAAATGGGCGCACTAGTCCTTAGTGAATATTGAGCTGGTCTGAAGTGAAAATGGGCACACAAGTCCTAGTGGATGTGGGGCTAGTCCCTGGTGAAAATGGGTGCACTAGTCTTAGTGGAAGTGGGGCTAGTCTCTAGTGAAAATGGGTGCATTAGTCCTTAGTGAATATTGAGCTTGTCTCTAGTGAAAATAGGCACATTAGTTCTAGTGGATGTGGGTCTAGTCTCTAGTGAAAATGGGCACCCTTTTTTCTCTACATAATTAGGTTCACTGCAGACTGAAATGATGTATATATGTAAAATTGTGAACTTGCGTGTAGAAGAGTTTGCCCACTGCAATTTGTTGTACGTTCTTGTCTCTATGTATGGCACCAAAAAACCTTGAGGCACCATGTACATAAGAGATAATAATAGTAATAATACTGAAACACTGTCATGCCACTCCAAGTGCATATACTACTGTTTCAATTCAAGCATAAACCTGGCACATGCTAATGTTTTCTCTTGGCACACAACTGGAACTACACTCAGCATACTGCACAAAATGAATTTGTCCTGGTGCATTATACACCTGAATTTTGTAAGTAAAATGTGTCCAACTCTACATTAGCCTCAGAATGGGAAGCTCAGAGACATCTGTTGTCTTCATTTCAGGACACTACAGTGGTCTTGTAGAGTGCTTTGGATCATTTTCCTGTTCAGTGGCAGTTCGAGGGGCGAGCAAGCAGGGCTATCGCCCGAGCGGCCTGAGGGCGCAGCAGGTCACCTTGCCACCACCATCTAATCTGATGGAGCTTGCCCACCACCATCTTTACAACCATTTGTACTATGCCACTGGGAGTCCAAGTCTCCCAGAATGCTGGTGTCGGATGTGACGTTGTCGCGCATGGCATTCTGGGAGTGGCTGCCAGAGAGAGGATGGAGAAGCAGCAGCAAGGAGGAGGGGTCCATCTGCTTTCGCAAGGTAACAAAATGGGCAAACAGTGCCCCACTTCAGGTAAACTTTTTTTAAATTTGCGCCCAAGGCCATGCCCTGATCATTCCATACTCCCTGAGCTCAGGGCATCAAAGGAAACCTTCGCACTGAGCTCCACAAAGTCTAGAACCAGTCCTGCTCTTGCTCACCCATTTTTAGTTTTTTTGTCACAGGTTAGCAGGTTGTGCATATTCTGTCTGCAATGTACATCATTAATCTTGCCATCAATTCCCTAAAAAATGGCAACCCATGCTGCAGTAGTATCACCGTATCATGATGCTACATCTGTCATTCTTTGCATCCCAGGGGCATATTCATTACTGACATTACTCAATCCAAGATGGCCAAAGAGAAACTGTTCTACGTGGATGCAGCAGCTTCACATTGGCCATCTTGGATTAAACAGGAGGCTGTCCTTTCCCTGGGAGCCGTCAACAACGGAGAAAAGATGCTTTAGGTAGGGGTTGAGGCTGCTTAAGTGGTGTACGGGTGCACACCCTGCACACCAGGTGCACATGCCTATGATGGCAATACAGTGTCTATGGGGATATTAAAACACTTGACCAATCAGAGCAGTAACATGTTCACAGGGTGTGACTGATCTGTAGGTAGTGTTTTAGAATGTTTACAGGTGTAGACCAACTGTCACCAATTAGTGCTGTAGCAGGCTTTCAATAACATGATGCATGTGTGTAAAATATATGTTTGAAATGCACCAGAATACAAATTACAGATTAATTTCAGAATTCCACCTTCCTTCTTTATGGTTTCTATTTACAAAAAAAATTCAAAAATAAGAGCAAACATTACTGTATTCTGCACAGAAACTGATTTTTTTTTTTTATCAACAGGAGTGGCAGTAAATTGAAATATCTGGCTTCCACTCCAGTGGTACAGTGCCTGTGGTGGTCTTTTAGTGAAGGGTGCATTATACATGTTTGACATTATAGCCAAATAACCTTTGAGAGGATACTCTTCCAGCTTTTACTCTGACAGAGCCGTGGAAAATAATTTTTGCTCCGCCGAAAATGGGGAGTAGTTTCACAGGAAGGGGGCGTGTACACACAGGAAGGGGTGTGGCCTCACTGCTCGAACCCCTGTGCTTCTTACTGGGGGGGGTGCAGGAGGTGCGGACTACCGTGTGTGCAGTGCTGGCTCCCTCACAGTGTCAGGAGCCGAGTGCTGCACTTAATACTATAGTGCAGCACCCGGCTCCTGTCACTGAGGGGGAGTCTGCACCTTGGTTTCACCCCTCGGCTGGTGACACCCCCCTTGTGGCGCCACTGACACTGACTGTGTTAGAATGTAAGCATCAGTGAGCAGAGCTCTCTTTCCTTCTGGTTATTTTATGTAAGTGTAAAATTCACCGATTTTAATTATCTAATTTTGTATAGAGGTTAATTTGAGAACTTGTCTGGAATCTTCTAATATGGTAATTTTGTAAATATGTTATCTTATTGTATGTTCTATCTAGAGATGTGCGGTTCGGTTCTCCAGAAATCCGAATCCACCCGAATTTCGTGAATCCGAGTCTCGGCTCTGATCTCCTCTGGAGTTCTTGGTAAATCCAAGTCGAAGTTCTGATCTTTTCGTGGTTCGGAATTCTGATCTAAATCGGGTTTTGGATTGCATAAATTACATGATTTTAGCTGTTTTTAAAATCCAATCCAAAACCAAAACACTTGAGGGTGGTTTTGCAAAACCAAAACATGAAGATAAATCCAGATCCAAAACTAAAACCAAAACACGGGAGTCACCGCGCATGTCTATCCCATGTATGGTGCTACAGAAACCTTGTGATGCCAAATAAATGATAATAATAATAATACTCCTAATAGTAATAGTAATAATTATAATATAGCATTCCTACATATTAAACTTTTTATTACATTGCTATTTTCCCAATAAATGCTCTTCCTGCTTTCCACTCCTTCCAAGCTTATTTAATCAACTTTTTTGTTAATACAAGATTATAATTTTTGCATTGATGGCACTTTTCTGCCCCCAGTCAACTGCAGTATGGAAGCAGCAAAGTGTTGTACCTCCACTGCTAATGCCTCTGATGTTCTAAGCCTTGAACACTCCCATTTAAATGGATGCAATTCTGCTAAACTAGACACATGGCCTCACAAAACATTTGCGTTGAAGATTTGAAAATTACCACATTCCAATTATCTCTATGTGCAGTGGAGATGTGCAGGGCTTCCAAGACAAACTATAAGCAGTGGCTAGGCAGGGGGTGTGGCCAAATTCTGAGAGGCGGGGCCACATCCCTTCAGAAAAAAATAAAACAAAATACTCTGCATGTCGCCGCGTGCTGCGGATGGGCACATTTCTTCTCCTCCACAGCTTCCCGTGCTCCTCAGACAATTATGGGCCCAAGTAATTAGTACCCCCTTCCTCTCGGTGCCCCTGAGAATTAGGATAACCCAACATCTCACCCAACATATAGGGTGAAAGTGTAAATGTATTTATTTATTTAGTAACAGTTTCTTATATAGTGCGACATATTTTGTTGTGCTTCACAATTGGAAGCATTAATAGAACAAAACTGGGTGATAACAGACAGACATAGAGGTAGGAAGGCCCTGCTCGCAAGCAATGTGCCATGTTGGTTGCTGTGAGATGCTGGCACTATGACCATTTGTCCATCCATCGCTTTTAATCAATTTGCCCCCCATAGAGGAGGAGATTTATCAAAGCTTGGAGAGAGAGAAAGTACCAACCAAGCTCTTGTCATTTTTCAAACGCAGGTGTCTATGTACTAATCCTTGGAAAGAAATAAAGTGGACGGAGATAAAGGACCAACCAATCAGCTCCTGTCATTTTTCAAACACAGCCTGTACAATGGCAATTCGGAGCTGATGGGTTGGTACTTTATCTATGTCCACTTTATCTCTCTCCAAGGCTTAGTACATAGACCCCACAGCCTGTAAAGTGACAGGAGCCAATTGGCTGGTACTTTGTCTCTCACCACTTTATCTCCCTCCAAGTTTTAGTAAATCTCCCCCATTATATTTAGAACAAGTGAGTGAGGCTTTAATTTGTGTTAAAAAAATAATAAAAGATAACCCGCATACTGTGCCAAGATCTCTATATAAAATATTTCTAATAGAAAGGCATAGGAAAGTTTGCTGTGACTTGGCATGTGGATGTTGAGGTATTTAGGATCAATTTCTATTCTCTCATAGTTTGTGTGATGTAGAAACGTCTAATAATTTAGACTGTGACAAATGTGTTTAATTGGTGGCATCTGGCACTTCCAAACTCATGAGATGTACCGAGCGTTACTAATGATTTCAGCAGAGGAAATCAGTGAAATATTATTCTTACTTCCCCTCTGGTTCTTCGGAGCTGACAAGAAAGAGGTTGCTAGGGCGAGATTTGTTTACCAAATCCTTGAGATCAGATTCCTTCTCCATGTCTGCTGTCCTGACTCTCAGGTTCACAATCAGTGTGTCAGTTATCCTGAATGACATGCACTCAAAGGCTTTCCTCCAATCGTGCATAATTCAAGATATAACGTAGCAAGAATACATTTATGGGAAATTTAGCATTCCTGTCTTGCTCAGGAGTCCATTGCTAAAAGAAGCCTAATGAGACTGAGTCAATCCAAGTGCATACACAGGGGATAAGCTGATCAGAGGTGTCTGCAGCTATCACTTGCAATTGGATAACTGCAATCACATCTATATAACCAGATGTTGCAGCTGCCATGGCTGTTAGTTATAGCAGAACTGGTACTGGGGTTTCATGCCCTCAATTCTGCTCTGAAGAGCACTTAAACAGGGCATTGTTTACAGTATTTAATTATTTCAGTAGGTAAAAAATATTTTACTGTATTGTTTTACTATGGGGATGCTCTAATTCTTTAGAATATTCTGTGGGGCTGATTCAGCATTGCACGTGTGTGTGTTGATTCATATTACTACTGGCACAGAAACAGACAAATCACTGGTGCACAACTCCAAATTACTGCTAATATATAAATACATTATGCAATAAAATTTAGCAATAAATAAATAGAGGTTTTCAGCATAATCATGGCCAAGGTTATGGGCCTACCCACCTTATCCAGGTAGCCTATGTAGGGTAGGTCCCTAACATAGTGTTGGCATTCATAATATCGACATGAGAATGTTGACATGGTTATAAAGTCGATGATGACCATGTCGATATAAATAAAGTAGACACTTATGAAATTTCGACATGTTAGAATGTTGACATATCGTCCCTGGTGGCCCAGCGGTCACTTAACCGCTCCTGGCAGCAGCGTCTCCTGCAGTGGTTTCCGTGTCTCGTCCGTCATGGGACCGTCACTTTCAGCAGAGTCATCTGAAGTTCCAGTGTACCGTTAAGTATTTTTACCCCATCCCTAACCCTTATCCCTATCCCTAATCCTCCCTCTAGAGCTTTATCCTAACCTCCCTCCCCTGTAGCCTAACTCTAACCATCGCACCCGCAGCCTAACCCTAACATCCCCCTAATGCCTAATCTTAACCCTCCCACCCCACAGCCTGACCCTAATGTTGACATTCAGACAATGTCGACATTTCACATGCTGACATTCTGAGAATGTCGACATGGTGCCTGTTGATATTTTATGAATGTCGACATTGTAAATGTAGACCTAATGACTGCATCCCCTCATGTAGCTATTGATAGCCAATATACCCCCATATAGCCAAAATATTGGTAATTCTTTTGCTATCATAGAATATACTGTATGAAGGTATATGAATCTATATAATATAGATACCTGCTCTTTGCCTTACTCAGAGTACCCACAGTGCCAAATGGGGTCCTCAAGGGTAGTGTAATTGGCGGTCATCAGTTTCTCTCTGTTTGGACCCCCCAACCACTTGCAATAGAGCATAGGAATGGGAGAACTAGGGAGCAGCATAACATAACAGCTATTACAGTAGGTCAGATGATCTTTGAATAAACTGAATAAAAATAGTGATTTGCCACAATTTGGCAGGTCCAAATATTGACCATAGCTATTCATCTCTCAGAGTGCAGATAACCATACTTAACTTTTTTGTTCTACCTCTTGGTAATTCTTATGGGGAGATGGGGTCGCAATCAATAGATCTACAGTACAATGGTTGACAGTGTCCAGGTAGACACCAAATGGTAGACAAGCAATATAAAAGGTTGACATGGTCAAAAGGTCAACTCACAAAAGGTCGACATGTACAAAGGGTCAACAAAATGGTCAACACTTTTTTGTTGTGTTTTTTTTTTTAGGGTTAGGGTTTGGATGTAGCAGAGACGGTTAGGGTTAGGCACCAAGGGGAGGATTAGGGTTAAGATTAGTGTTAGAAAACAAAATTCAACATTCAAATGTTGACCTTTTGTACCTGTTGATCTATTGCCTATCTACCAGTTGGTGTCTACCTAGACACTGTCGACCTTTTTATTCTGGATCCTTAATCCACACCTAAGGAGATGCAGGTAGTCAGTGCGGGCGATGGAACCTTGAGCATCCCCTCCCTGTAATGCCCATTTATATAGGAAGTCAGTGGAATGTGGGCCTGATTCAGAGCCGGACGCTATTTGCGCTCGCTCGTTCAGAAAAAGGGGCCGGATATTTAAATAGAGCGCTCGTTCTTTGCGGTCTGTTGACGCCTCTATGTCTGATCGAGCAAACAAAACATGCACTCGCTTTTTTTTAAAAAACGCCACCGGGCCGCTCGCATCCTACGTCATCTCCGCTATTTATTTGATTAATCGAGTACATCGAAAGGCGTCTGAACTGCTCGCAGTGCTTGTGGTAGGATTTTCCTACCGCAATCATGCGAGCAGTTCAGGCTAAGAAACAACCAAGTGACATGGTCGATGACGCTGCTTTGTTAATTATGCACACCCTTAAAACACCCGTTTTGACCGTTTGGCACACCTGCGTTCGGATCTCCACTCCCCGTTTTCAAGCACCTTCCCCTATTACCACCCACAAACGCCTCATTCTGTCACTCAAATTAGCAGGCATTCGCTATTTTGCGAGCACACAATTTCCGACCGCAATTATTGGTTCGCGCATGCGTATTACAACCCATACGCATGCGCAGTTGTGCGAACATCGCTCGGAGCGAACGAGCGGCCGCTTACGAGTGGCTCTGAATCAGGCCCTGTGGGAGAGTGACTTAAACTATCATGAATCCGTGTGGACCCCCCTCCCAAAAAAAATGCAGACGTCTCCTGGAAAAAAGAGACGTAAACATAGCATTTCCCATTTGTTAGGAAGATAATTGTATCTACTGTATTGCTAGCATAAAAAAGCAAACTTGCACAATTTGTCCAAACAAAGACTGCTTTAATTAAATACACACTTTGTCAGTGCATCCACGAGGACTTTTAGGGCTATGCAGCATTTTAACTCTCCTAAATGAGAGAGATAGAAATCCACCTTCTGCACAAGGCCTGATGGATATCTGCATTGTATTTCTCTTCCCTATTCTGATTGTTTGTTTTTCCCCTAGTGTCTTCTCTATTATCTCTTAAGCTTAGTAACTGCTGTAGAGGCAGGTCTACAATGACGGGTTCTGGCAGCCAGAGATGCTTCTAGGAGTTTCAGCTACTTTTGCCTCTTGCTCGGCCGTGAATAAAACACATACATAAACTTTAATCTGTTGATACAGCAAAATGTAATATGTTCATTATCATTATAACAGCAAAGTTGAAATATTATTTAATAACGTTTGTTCTTCGTAACAACTGAATATAAGAAATGAGTTACAATCTGTTACAATGTGGAAAGAGAATGTATAAACAACTGAATGTGAACGAAGTAGCAAACTAATGTAATTGAACAGGTTCTTATTCACACTGTTACAATAAACATTTAATTATATTGTAGGTTTCAAATAAACTACGGTATACAGAGAGAGTAATGGTGGGTACACACAGGGCCTGATTCAGAGCCGCTCGTAAGCGGCCGCTCGTTCGTTCCGAGCGATGTTTGCACAACTGCGCATGCGTACGGATCGTTATACGCATGCGCGAACCAGTCAGTGCGGCCGAAAATCGTTTGTTCGCTAAATAGTGAATGCCTGCTATTTTGAGTGACAGGAGGAGGCGTATGTGGGTGGTAACAGGGGAAGGTGCTTGAAAACGGGGAGTGGAGATCAGAACGCAGCCGTGCTTAAACGTCAAAACGGGCGTTTTAAGGGTGTGCATAATTAATACAGCAGCGTCATGGACCACGTCACTGGGTTATTTTATAGCCAGAACTGCTCGCAAGATTGTGGTAGGAAACACCAACCACAAGAATAGCGAGCAGTTCATACGCTGGTCGATGTACTCGATTAATCTAATAAATAGCGGACATGACGTAGGATGCGAGCGGCCAGGGGGCGTAGTTTTCCAAAAAACGACCGCATGTTTTGTACGCTCGTTCAGACCTAGAGGCGTGAACAGACCGCAAAGAGCGAACGGTTCATTTGAATAGCCACCCCTATTTTCTGAACAAGCGAGTGCAAATAGCATCCGGCTCTGAATCAGGCCCACTGTACAATATATCGTTCATACAGCCAACGAACGTTATATCATTCAGTGCATCAGTTCGTGTGTACTGTGTACACAATATATCTGTGAACACCGCTGTTCACAGATATACCATGTCGGCCATGCAGCACGGCAGATGCGATATATCTTGCAGATATATCGAACTCATCTGCCTGTTTGTATGGGCGACTGATCGCCGACCCGTTATTTTGGCCGCAGAAATGCTGACAATTACATAATAACTGGACTGGCACATTTAAATACCCTTCCAGTTGTGATGTGTGGCAGACATATCAGGAGGTCGATTGGTAGGTGTGTACAAAATCGGTAGCTTGGTCAGCCAGACACTGGGTCGGGCAGGTGTGTACCCCACATATGGATAATTTATAAAGCACAGACCACAATAATGGGAAAGTGCATGGGTGGGCAGGTAAGGCTGATGCCGGGTTCTCGAGTGGCCTCCTGTGCATCGTCAGCACATGTGCCTTTAAGCTCCATTTGGTGCCAGGTAAAATCAATTGCCGCCGGTTGGCTGGCTCAGGCCCCAATAGAGTGGCCCCCTTCTGTCATCCAGTTTTGTGGTGGTCTACCAGTGTTGCATGCAGGCAGAGCCGGTGCAAGATCTCTCTGCACCCTAGACAAGGCTTCAGCCTAGCCCCCCCCCAGGCTCCAATGGGAATGTAGAGGGCCACTGGATGGGCTGGGGTGAATTGTGTCATTATATATATATATATATATATATATATATACGCAAACACACACATAGAGAAAAGAGATATCACTCAAGGAGTTTTCGAGTGAAAGAGTGTATACTTTAACTTTAAAAGTGTTGACCCTTTTTTCTGCTAATGTATACATGCAGCTAGTATGTTAGAGTAGGACACAAAGGCCAATTTTACTTATTTGCTGAATGCCTGGATAATAAGTGGTTATATATATTATATATTATAGTCTTTATTGTGCTCCATCCTCCCTATCTGTAAGTTAATTCCTGACCTCCATCCACCATATGTATTGTATTGTGCCCCAGTGTCTGGGTTTTCCCTAATGTTCTTAGTGCACCTCCCACCCATTGGGCTGTAAGATCTGTACTGTTGTATGGTCTGTAAAAAAACCTTAGGCAGTTTTCTTGTTTTCTCTCCTCATTGGCAAGGTTCCTCTGACAGGCAGCAGCAGCAGCAGCAGCAGCATTAAAGCGACACTGCCTGGTGCAGATAAGTAGTCACGTGCTGCTGGAGAGCTGGGATCCAAGTGTCTGCAGAAGGTACATCCATGCTCTAAGGGGCGACCATAGTGATGCTCATTGGGAACCCTATTTACAACAGCCTTCTATATGCTGTCATGTGACATGATGTTACATGTGCCAGCCGGGATGAAGCACTGAGGCTGCGGCACTATGCAGCGCAGCTTGATAGCAAAGGCTGTATCTGATTATACTTGCAAACGCCAGTGCAACGTAAAAGGAGGATGTATCATACAGGTGTCCTGCCATTGTGTTTTGTTGTTTGATGGCTTCAGTGGCGTCTCCCAGGGGCCGGCGCCCTTAGGCAGCTGCCTAATGGTAGATCCAGCCCTGCATGCAGGACAAGATGGCAGTGTCTGCAAGAGTTGGGTGTAATGAGGGCATTCCTTGCAAGGTGAGGATAAGCAGGGGTGTATCTAGGGATCCGAGCGCCCCTGGCAAGGAAATGAACTGGCGGCCCCCATAATTTCAGGAAGTGCCCCAGTAGTAGTCCCCTTTATGCATTGCCCCCAGTAGTAGTCCCCCTATACAGTGCCCCCAGTAGCCCCCCCCTTAACATGCCTTCAGTAGTGGTCCCTCCTATACAGCGTGCCCAATAGCGGCCATGCCCCCATAACGTGCCCCCAGTAGTGGCCCCCCCTATGCAGTGCCCCCAGTTGCGCCCCCCCATAAAGTGTCCCCAGTAGCGGCCACCCCCTATACAGTGCCCCCTAGTAGCCACACTCCCCCCCCTTGTGCTGTGCCAGAAAATAAACACAGGAAAAAAGCAAAAAAAAAGCAACTTACCTGATCCCCGCTCCTGCCGATGTCCGCCGCTGTCCACTCCTCCGGGCCTGCTCTCACTCTGCACTGTAGGATGGGAGAGATGTCATACCAGGGGGAGCTGGAAAGCGAAGCTCATGAGTGAGCACCAGCCGCCTCCCTACATGGACGATGCAGCAGCCAATGAGAGTCTGTCTGACTCTCATTGGCTGGCTGCTCTAAACATATACACATGCCGCCGCTGGCGGCTGTGTGTTTGTTACTGTGTAGGGCAGACCTCTCTCACTGAGGTCTGCCCTACACTTGTGGGGCCCGGGGGACTAGTTCAAGCCCCTGGCGTAGTCCACCCATTGGTTGCTGGGGGCACTGCTGGACGGCGCCCCCCCTTTGGCCGGCGCCCCTGGCGAGTGCCATCCAATGGGTAGATACGCCCCTGAGGATAAGGCACACATGCATGCCTAGTTTTGAAGGAGGCTGATCAATGATCAGTGATACTGATGCACTTTCACTCCTGTATTAGTGAATCACCCCCATAATGACATTGGGTTAAATATACTATGTTGCACTTTTCAAAGCAGTCTTCAGCTGTTTTGCACGCTGAATTTAAGGGGGCAATTGTAAACAATATATAAACCAGGCATGTTTTTGTATTGCCTCTTTAAGGGTACTCCAGACGAGGGAGCTTAGCCTCCAAGCAGGGGTGTATTTAGGGGTCTGAGTGCCCCTGGCAAAGTAAGGGGCTGGCGCCTGTCCCCACCCTCCTCTATGAGATATGCTTCGTGGGTGAGACAAGTGCTGTATGTAACACCTGATCAGTGGGAGGGTGGGCTCTGATAGACTGTCCAGCTGTCTGTCAACAGTCTGTGTTGCTGCTGCTGCTGCTTTCTCAGTCAGAATCATCAGCGCTGGACGAGGAGGGAGTGGAGGAGGGAGGCGATCTTATCCAGACAGTTAGTAAGCAGACACCGTGGTGGCTGTACGGATGGCGATCACCCCCCCCCCTCTTCCCCTCCCTCATCATCCAGCACTGATGCTTCTATCTCAGAGATCAACAGCAGCACAGACTTTTGACAGAGAGAACTGGCCGTGGGTGGCACTGGCAGGTGGCGCTCCCCCTCGGCAGGCGCCCCTGGTGAATGCCATCCTTGCTAACAAAAGATACGCCTCTGCCTCCAAGTATGTAAGAGGATAATTTGGGAAGACCATGGTTTCTCCTGATGTTTATTCTAAGATTTTGCAACTTCTAAATACTGTACAAGAGAAATCTTAGTTCACTTGTAGCATCCATATATTCTATAGTAGGATAAATATACATTATACAGAGATGAACATTGTGTTCCTAACCAATACCCTGAGTTTCACAATGAGATTGTAACAGTATTGGACATTACTTATATTTGTTACTTCGAAACTACAGGAATTCTCAAGGCAACCTAAACTGAGTAAATCATGTCAGCCAATATATTCCGTTCAACTGATACAAAGTTTAGATAGGGCTAGATACATCTATAAAAGGTCACATGCATTATATTCTGTTGTTTAATTCAGTAGTGAGATAACCAATCAGATTGCAGTGCATAAACCATCCTCACACCTGGCAAAGCATGATACAAGTTCTAAGGTGCAAAAAACACAGACAATGAACCACAGAGCCCATAATTTGCTGACCACAATGAAATACGGAGATTCCTGTGACAGATTATATTCCAATGAACACTGTACAATGTTGACCACAGGGAAATACAGTCCCCATTCGCTGCTGTGCTGACCGCAGCACAATGAAACCTGAACAGGTGGCAAGCCTAATTACAACATCCTGTAACTTTTTAAAATACTTTCTAAGGTTGCAATCCCATTAAAAAAAAATTTAGAACACAAATGTCTCTGTAAGAAAACCTATGGAGCTGCTCTATTTTCCATATTTTTCTTTTCAAGCTGCTATTAATGATTGTCAGTTTACCAATTGTCATATGACCACCACGCAATCACAGTCACTTAACATTTGCAGTCAGCATAGAGGCTTTGGAAAGCTCATCCTCTTAGCATGACCACTGACAGCACAATTGCCCCACTCCCATTGCCATCGTGCATATGAAGGAAGGTTCTGACTCAGATCAGGTGTATCCGCTCCTTGGGAACCAGCTTGTGTGCAAAACCACAAATGCAATTCAGCTGAGAGACTATAGCAGCCGTATACAGTATGTCTCCCGCACAGAACCATCTTGCAAAAGGAAGACTGAGTTGTAGTCCAACTATTTTTCAAGTATTTTAAATACAATCTTAGTATTGTAAGGGCAAACATATAAGGATATTAGAAATCATATTAGATTTTACAGAACTCATCAGTTTCTATTAGTTTTATGATTTTTGAGTATACTGTATACATTTTTTTTTTTTGGGGTGCCTTGCTTCTTGGACGTGAGCCCCTTAATTTTAGGGACGCCAGTATAGAGGAGCCTTGACGATTGGCCTGGCGCTTATTCATATATTTGCAAATGTGTGTAACTAATACCTCTGAATCGCTATTATCATGTAGGATTTAAGTATTGTTTTTGCTGCAGTGTGCTGGGGGGCAAATCTTTTTTTTTTTTTTTCTGTATACTGTATCCATACCTGCCAACAGTTCTGATTTTCCAAGCATAGGCCCGTATTCAATTAGTTTCACCTGCTGGACTTTCCGCCAACATCACGTGTTTTTGACGCGGAAACATATCGTGCGCGTCCCTGCTATTCACCGTTTTTAATTCCAAAACACGCGAAAATGGCAACCCGCGAAGTCGGAACAAGCGGAAAGTGTTGTCAGAAATTAGGAAACCTGCCAGAACACCCCAAAAAGATGCACTTGAAAACAACATGGCCATCGGTGCAGTTATTAAGGAAGCAAGTGTTGTCTTGGACATATCGGTGCATGGCTCTTAGGAACCTTGGCATGGCTATGTTGGATCTGATGTTTGCCATTTGTTGTCATAAGATTTTAATTAAGAGAGTTGCAAGTATGACCCTCCAAACAGCACCATAACAAGCTGGCTGTGCGTCCGCCAATACCAGGAAGCGCAGAACTGCACATAGCGTCCTGAAGACGCTCTGAGTGGCTGCACAGGCTGCAGGATGCCTGTCTGATTAGTCCAAAGGACGTTCCGGGTGGCACTGCAGCAGCGATACTGGTTGCAGGGTGCCGTACCAGATAGCCTGCTAGTGAGCAGCAAGGGACATGGGACAGCGACGGTACCATCCGCAGGGCTCTCGCCGTATGCAACGGCACATGTCACACACCATTAGTTACGACCTTGACTACAAGTGTTTACCTGCAGCCTATAACTCAATTATGCATTGTCATCATCATTTCTCATTATATTGTAGCTTGTAACGCTTGTTTACAATGCCTGCTGATGTGTGATTACTGAAGTATGAATTCTACTTGTTGGTGAGACTGAGGATAATGTGCTGCCCTGTAAATGTCACAGCTGCTGACACTGTAATGTAGCTTTTGCAAGCAGATACACCTGCGGTAGCACACAGAATATAGGCATGCCATGGAGGAGTGAGACAGAGAGTTGTTGGTGACGGGGGTTCCGGACGCGTCACACTAACAAAAGAAGCTGCTGAGGAGCAGTGACACCAATGAGTAGGGACAGGCTATAGATAGACGGAGGCAGCAGCTGATGGTCTGACACGGAGCTCTCTACTAGTGTATGGTGGCTTCTCAGGTGCCAGGAAGTGCCACGTATTGGGCGGCAGGCGTCTCCATTGTCTCCCATAGTTCAGCCCCTGCGTGTATCCCCCCCGCCAACACACACACAGCCATGGGCAAATGCAGGGGGGGTTCCGGCTGCCTGGAATCCCCCTCCCCAGCCCACACCATGACCACAATAGTAATAGTAATATAATAGATTGTTACTAGTGTTGCATGTTCTTCTTAGTATCACAAATGAAATAATTAGCACCACCTGTGGATCTTTTAACATGTATCAGCCAGTAATAACTAACCTGTGCACCAACTAGAAGATCTGTAAAACATGCACTGTTAGAGATTCACTGCTATAGAGCCCAATATGTACATATACAGTATGTCCAGGACAGTGCTAGGTTCTTCTGCTGCTCCACCAGTCTCCTGGACTTGCTCCAATAGTCTGGAATGGTGCCCACATCTAAAATAAATACGTTCAGCCAGGCAGGATGGCCTACTGACGCATCTAATGGCTTACTGTGATCACTGGTCCTGTATATGCTGGAATTAATACACACAATACACTTTGTATGACACTTATTAAAGCTGGTTAAGTACTAATTCTGTCCTCTTCATTGACAGGCCGCACTCACTCTATAATTAAGCCTTTGGAAACCCCCCTCTGGAAATCCTGCGTTTGCCACTGCACAGCCCCCATGGACTTACTGCAGCCCAGCACACAGCAGCATTTACTGGGCTGGAGAGACATAGGCGTGTGCTGTTGACAGTAAAGGGGGATGGGGGCGGACCCTGGACCTATACGCTCCATCCTGGATCTTCCTATTATATTTTGCATTACCTATTTGTTCTCCCATGTGGACATTTTATTGAGCAGTGACGATTTCTACGTTAAAGTGGGTTTAAATATTGGAATACATCAGCATAATTCTAACCTAATAACATATAAAAACATCATACATGTATTTCACGAACACAAAACGTTTTCTTAGCTTTCTCCTGTTTTGTTCTATTATCCAGCAGTGCCCCAGGTAGATTAAACAGTTCAAAGGTGAATGTACCGGATCATAATGGACCTTCAGGAGAATATCTAGCATGTAATTCCTATTATAATTGCTGTTGGTGAGCCACAGCGTTATCCATGGTATAATGAACAATTCTATTTTAGATAATTAATTTGAATTTTTTTGAATTTTGCCAGATTTCAGGGTGTATTACACATTGGGCTGTTGCATACAGCATCTAATTTTGTTTCCTTTTCTTGTCTGGATATTTCTTTTTTTTTTCCCCCTGTGGGGAACTATCTTATATAATTAAGATGAAAGAACCCATACATTTTAGTGTTTCTAGTGATTTCACAGTGGCTGACTCCTTGCGGAACTGTAAATAGGTTAGGATAGCATTACAAGTAATGGGAATTTCATAGTGTTGAAAAGGGGACGCTGTCACTGTTAAATTATCTTGAAAATGAAACACATTATAAAAATAGCACAGGAAACAAAAAGGCTTATTAATATAGAACCACAAACATTTAATGAAACAGCAAGGATCAGGGATGCTCATTCTGTTAATTTTAGACTTGAGCGCACAAATTGTTTTGCAGATGAATAGTTATGTCATAAACACCGTATAGAACAAAATCATTAGTTGGCTACTATGGCAAAGATTGTGAAGAGTCTAAACTGGTTAAAATTTAAATTTAACAAAAAAAAAAGTGTTGCTTACTCTGGGACTGGTTTAGAGATGGACGCAGTTAGCATCGCTGTTTCGTCCTTGGTCACAGCAGTAATGCTAACATATGGTAATGCAGCAAAAGGCATCTGTAGGAAAAAGACGCCTCCTGCCAGCATCTCCAGATCCGAACGCTGCGCCTGAAGATGCAGCACTGGATCAACAACGGTCACGATGGCCGTAGTAATCACCCATCTGAGTAAGCTTAAGCTTACTCAGAATCGGCAACGGAACTGCTCAGCCATGGTCAGGAAGTCTCCATCAGAAGACACAGACCCTGGCCCTGGTACATCCCAGAAAACGGGGGCAAGATGCCTCCATTTCTGAGAACACAGGTCGGCTCCACCCACTCCCCACCCCCAAATAGCTGCAACCTGTCAAACAAGCTGCTGCTTTGGGGAACTGCGAGAGATCTCGCAGGAGAAGACCGGCACATGTGCAGTACAGATCCAGGTCTCAGACCGCATGCGCTGATTTTCTGACATCAGAGATGTACGCAAGCCATTGGATTGTGTACGCTAACCTGCTACTCAATGCTGATGCCATACACCCAAACACAAGTAAAAATGCTAAATAATTATAAAATTGTGGAATATTGGGTTCCATTGTTTTCAGTCATTGTACTATAGTATGGACAGAAAAGAAATTTACTGAGAACGTAACCCCGGTAGTTAAATAAAGTAAGCCAATTTAACTGGGCCCATAAAAGAGCCATATGTTTGTCCCATGCATAGCTATGCTAAGAGGTAATGGATAGGTTGATGTGATGAAACACAATTAATGGCTACCTGAAAAAAAATAATGGCAGCAAAAGTTTACAATACAAACATATGGGCATCCAAGAGAATTGCCATGCCCCATACTAATGTACGCATGGACAACAAACAAATGAGGCATGGGTGTAACTACCGTAGGTGCAAGGGGTGCAGCTGCTATGGGGCCCATCTTCCTTGCCAAAGTTAAATGTGTTATATACATTTTTTCACCATTGGGTTGTACATAGGGGCCCTTACAGACCTTTGCTATGGGGCCTTCAACTTTTGCTATTTCCCCTTGCAAACATAGAGGCCCCTCTGCACTGTGTTGAAGGGAACATCGCCCCACACTATTTTGGGAGTGTGGTTACTCATCCTTTGTGGACGGGTCCCCAGAAATGTCCTGGGCTATGTACCTTGTACCAACCCCTCCTCTAGGTGCCTCTGATACACAAATATAATAATGAGAGTGAGGGGATGGTATATTACATGTGACACTTTTATTTGTTTGAAACTTTTCTATTTACTTTGCAGTTTGCACCTAGAAATGTGCTTTAGTGTCAAATTGCACAAGATTTGGGCAAAGTGCATGTTACTGTAAGTAAAGGCATGATGTTATGTTCTGGGTTGTTTGTGGACCCGGGGTGGTAGCAGGAGCGATCACAGAAGCAGATTTGAAAATAAAACTAGGATTTTTAATAAGTACTTGAGTAGACATATAATGTGGCAGTAAATAAAAGTCCAGGAAAATATAAATGTGCACAAGAGTTCTGTGGTGGGAGCAAAAGGTAGAAACAATTAGAGCTGTCCAGGTGTGCAGGTAGTGAAACTGAAAATAATCAAGCCAGGTTTGCAGGTAGTGAACTGAAGCGCAGGATGTCAGCAGGCTCAAGCACTCAGGTATGGGCAAGGGTGATGGAGGTAGCGGGGTAGTCCAGTGGGAACTAGGAGCTGACAGGCAGACTGGCAGACAGCGAATTCACAGGAACAGGAAAGCACAGAGAACTCCCTCTCAGCTAGGCTGAGATACACGTTGCACTGGCAAAGAAGGAAGGCACTGACCTTTCCTAAATACCCCATGCCGTGCTGTTACTGGCCGGAGGGAACATGTGACTCACCAGGATTGGCCAGCTGCATCACATGGCCAGAAGGCAAGATGGCGGCGCCCATGCCAAACGGAACGGAGACGCCGCCAGGCCTCACCAGCGCAGAGTGACAACAGGGCCGCACAACAACGCAGCCAAAGCCCCCCGCCAGACACCAGCTCCGCCACCAGACAGCCCGCGCCACAACGACCTCACAGGTAACACCAGCCTAGCGCCATGCTGAAATACCCTGGCCGTGACAGTACCCCCCTCTTTTGGGGTGGCCTCAGGACACTCACCAGGCTTCTCCGGATGGGCAGAATGGAATCTCCTGATGAGCATGGGAGCGTGGACATCACGAGCATCGGACCAGCAACGTTCCTCTGGACCGTAACCTTTCCAGTCCAACAAATACTGAAGATGACCTCTGCGCAGACGAGAGTCCAAGATCTGGGCGACTTCAAACTCAACTCCTCTCTCCGTCTGGACTCAAGGAGAAGCAGGTAGAGCATTATGGAACTTATTCAGAACTAGGGGCTTTAATAAGGAAACATGGAAGGAATTGGGAATTTTTAGGTATGGGGGTAACTGTAAACGGTAGGCCACTGGATTAATGACTTCTGTTATGGTGAAGGGACCGATGAAGCGGGGTGCAAATTTCATAGATGGTACTCTTAGACGAAGGTTCTGAGTAGACAACCAGACCTGGTTTCCTACTTGCATGCGTGGAACTATTCTACGCTTTCTATCGGCCTGGGTCTTATAGCGAGAGGATGCCTTCAACAAATCAGACCATACTTGAGTCCAGATGGCAGCAAAATTCCGCACCGTGTCTTCCACGGCCGGAACATCGAAAACAGGCAGGCTTCGAAATTCGGGAACACGAGGATGAAGGCCATATACAACCTGAAATGGCGTTTGGTTAGTTGATGAGTGGTAGGAAGCATTATGTGCAAACTCAGCCCATGGCAGCAAGGCAGCCCAATTGTCCTGGGAAGATGACATAAAAATTCTTAAGAAAGTCTCTAGATCTTGATTAACTCTCTCGATGGAGCCGTTGCTTTGCGGATGGTAGGCCGTGGAAAAGTTTAACTTCACTTGAAGAACAGAACACAAGCCCTCCAGAATTTTGCAGTAAATTGCACACCACGGTCAGAGACAATTTCAGCAGGAAGGCCATGTAGACGAAATATGTGTTGGACAAACAACTGTGCCAGGTCAGGGGCAGAAGGTAACTTCTTCAACGGTATATAGTGGACCATCTTAGAAAATCGGTCTATTACAACCCAGATAGTGTTGAAACCTTGAGAGACTGGCAGGTCTGTGACGAAATCCATGGAGAGATGCATCCATGGACGTGATGGAGTAGGTAATGGAAGCAATTCCCCAGCTGGAGCTTGTCGTGATGATTTATGCTGGGCACAGGAGGAGCAGGAAGAAATGAACTCCATTATATCTGCCTTCATAGAAGGCCACCAATAGTGTCTTTTCAGGAACTCCAAGGTCTTCCGAGTACCTGAGTGCCCTGCGAAGCGAGAGGAATGTGCCCAAGTGAGAAGCTGCTTCCTTAATTCTGGGGCCACAAATGATTTTCCCGTTGGAGGCTGAACTTGTAATGCGGCGAAAACTCTTGATTCCAAGACAGGGGTATTGCTTTGATTTTCAGATTGATCATCACAGAGGAGAGATCTCGATAGGGCATCAGCCTTCTGATTAAGTGCTCCAGACCGGAAGGTCAGGGTGAACTGAAATCTGGCAAAGAATATTGCCCAGCGGGCCAAACGAGGACTCACACATTGGAGGTTTTTGAGAAATAGGAGATTTCTATGGTCCGTAAATACAGTAAATGGAAACTTGGCGCCTTCTAGCAAATATCTCCATTCCTTCAACGCCAACTTTACAGCTAGTAGTTCTTGCTCACCTATGGCATAGTTCCTTTCGGCAGGTGAGAATTTTTTAGAAAAGAACCCACACGGATGGACTCGGTTGTCCTCATAACGTTGAGACAAGACTGCTCTCACAGCTTCAGATGATGCGTCCAGTTCCAACAAAAAAGGCCTGTCCAGATCTGGTTGTCGAAGAACTGGTGCTGAGATAAAGGCCTGTTTTAGAAGATGAAAGGCAGACTCTGCCTCAGGTGACCATTGGGCAGGATTAGCACCTTTGCGGGTCAAGGCTGTAATGGGAGCCAGCAGTGTAGAAAATCCCTTAATGAAGCGTCTATAATAATTGGCGAAGCCCAACAATCTCTGGATGGCCTTCATTGTCTGAGGTCGGGTCCAATGCAGAATTGCTTGTACCTTCTTGGGGTCCATTTCTAAACTGGAGCCAGATATTACATAGCCGAGAAAAGGTACACTGGGCACTCCAAAGACGCACTTCTCCAGTTTGCAGTAAAGGTGGTTTTCTCTCAAACGGGTCAGAACTTCTTTAACATGTTCTTGATGTTTAGCCATAGAGGGTGAAAAAATCAGTATGTCATCCAGGTAGACAACAACCGAAACATATAACAGATCAAGGAAAATCTCATTAACGAAACTTTGAAAGACAGCAGGGGCGTTACACAATCCAAAAGGCATTACTAAATACTCGAAATGTCCATCTCTGGTATTAAAAGCGGTCTTCCATTCATCGCCAGCTCGGATACGAATGAGGTTGTAAGTCCCTCTCAGATCTAATTTAGAAAAAATGACAGAGCCCTTGACCCTATCAAACAACTCAGTAATCAGGGGAAGAGGGTATCGATTCTTTACAGTAATGTCATTAAGGCCTCGATAATCGATACATGGTCTTAGACCACCGTCCTTCTTGCCAACGAAGAAAAAACCAGCTCCGGCAGGTGAGGTAGAGGGGCGAATGAACCCCTTTGCCAGGTTGTCCCGGATGTACTCGGTCATGGCTTGAGTCTCAGGCAAGGACAGTGGATAGGTACGACCACGAGGTGGTATCTTATCAGGTATCAATTCAATTGGACAGTCCCATTCCCTATGAGGGGGTAAGATATTTGCTTGTTGCTCAGAGAACACGTCGGCGAACATCTGATATTCCTTGGGAATGGCAGAAGAAACTAATGGAACTGTCTTTCTCACAGGTCGAATTTTTGGAAGACAGGATTTCTGACAGTCCATACCCCATGACAGAATCTGCATAGAACTCCAATCAATCCTGGGATTATGTTGACGTAACCAGGGTAGACCAAGAACCACTTCTTGAGAGGCCTCTGATATCACCAGGAATTTTAAGGACTCAGAATGAAGTGCTCCAATTCGGACCAATACTGGTTGAGTCTCTTTGGTGACTATCCCGTTAGTTAGAGGGCGTCCGTCTATAGAGGTCAGAGAGATGGCATGGTTGAGAGACAAACAAGGAATCTGAAATTTATCTATGAAACTAGACGTTATGAAATTTCCGGCTGCTCCCGAGTCAAGTAGAGCAGTAGCAAAGACAGGTTTGGGTTTAAGATCAAAGGCTAGGGTAATCATGAAATCTTTACTTTTTGGAGACGGGTTCATAACTCCTAACTTGATGTCTCCAGGGTCGGTTAGGATTTGGCATTTCCCGATTTACGGGGGCAGGAGATCAGCAGGTGACCGGACTCTCCGCAGTACAGACAGAGGTTCTTTTGCATTCTTCTCTGACGTTCTTCTTTGGAGAGGTGTGTATGTTTCACCTGCATAGGCTCCTCTTCAGTAGGAGAAGGAATGGGTCGGGTAGAAATGGAGGGGGTAAATGACCTTTGCCGGTCAGTTCTGTTTTTTTCAGCCAGACATTCCCTGAAGCGTAGGTCAACTTTGATACACAACCAAATCATGTCGTTCAGATTAGTAGGAAGCTCTCGAGTGACTAGATCATCCTTTAGTCGGTCTGACAACCCATGCCAGAAGGCCGAGGTGAGGGCTTCCTCATTCCATTTGAGCTCTGATGCTAAAATTTGAAATTGCACGGCATATTGACTGACAGGACGGACCCCTTGTCTCAGTGTCATGATGTTTGATGATGCTGATACAGTACGCCCAGGTTCATCGAAAATCCTCCTGAAGGATGACACAAAGCCTGCGTAATTATCCAGCAGCGGATCTGAGCGCTCCCAGAGTGGGGAAGCCCATTCCAAGGCCTGGCCGGATAACAGAGAGACTATATAAGCCACTTTAGTTCTTGAAGTTAGAAAGTTGTCAGGCTGCAGGGTAAAATGTATGTCACACTGATTTAGGAATCCTCGGCAGAGTTTAGGATTGCCGTCAAATTTACTTGGTAAAGGAAGATGTAAGCGGGGAGATGATCTGCCTCCTGTATTCCCAGACGCTGGTGCGGATGTAGATGCTGGTACTTCAGGGGTAGAAAAGGAAGTTTGCAAACTATCCTGTCGCTTGGACATCTCTTGCAGAAATTGAGCCATCTGATGCTGCATGTTTTCCAGATTTTCTAAACGACCAGAAATGCACCGGAACAAATCCACTCCTGACTCCTGATCTGTGGCCGGCTCCATGGGGCCAGTGCAAACTGTTATGTTCTGGGTTGTTTGTGGACCCGGGGTGGTAGCAGGAGCGATCACAGAAGCAGATTTGAAAATAAAACTAGGATTTTTAATAAGTGCTTGAGTAGACATATAATGTGGCAGTAAATAAAAGTCCAGGAATATATAACTGTGCACAAGAGTTCTGTGGTGGGAGCAAAAAAGTTAATGTCAAAGTAGAAACAATTAGAGCTGTCCAGGTGTGCAGGTAGTGAAACTGAAAATAATCAAGCCAGGTTTGCAGGTAGTGAACTGAAAATAATCAAGCCAGGTTTGCAGGTAGTGAACTGAAGCGCAGGATGTCAGCAGGCTCAGGCACTCAGGTATGGGCAAGGGTGATGGAGGAAGCGGGGTAGTCCAGTGGGAACTAGGAGCTGACAGGCAGACTAGCAGACAGCAAATTCACAGGAACAGGAAAGCACAGAGAACTCCCTCTCAGCTAGGCTGAGATACACGTTGCACTGGCAAAGAAGGAAGGCACTGACCCTTCCTAAATACCCCATGCCGTGCTGTTACTGGAACATGTGACTCACCAGGATTGGCCAGCCGCATCACATGGCCAGAAGGCAAGATGGCGGCGCCCATGCCAAACGGAACGGAGACGCCGCCAGGCCTCACCAGCGCAGAGTGACAACAGGGCCGCACAACAACGCACGCAGCCAAAGCCCCCCGCCAGACACCAGCTCCGCCACCAGACAGCCTACGCCACAACGACCTCACAGGTAACACCCGCCTAGCGCCATGCTGAAATACCCTGGCCGTGACACATGAGACCCGATCTCCACCAGCTTTTAAAGTACAGATGCGCCTAAGTTCATTGTGGCTGGTCGCCACACAAACGTGCATGCGCATCGCGCTATGTGCCACGATAAAATGTGGCGCATCCCCGATCGTGGGAGTGCATCTCCATTCAGTCATAAGGAGACGCAAATGCGCGTCTCTGATCGAAGGAGTCAGTCTCGCGCTACACATGGTGCGATTCGCTGCGCTACAAGCAAGGATGTAGCTGGGCATATCTACAGTAGTTGTGTCATTCCACAAAGCAAAGAATGACCCCAAATGTGAAGTCATATTACATTAAGATACATGCATTTCAACATACTGTAGTTAAGGGAAGCCGGGGATGAGATACAGGTTTCTGGTAAGCAGTTAACAGTGCAATGTATATTGCATTGTGGGGTAATGTTATGTAATAGGTTCAGAGATTAAGGGGCATGTTCAATTAGGTGCGAAAAGTCAAAAACTTTTTGCCTGGCGAGGTTTTCCATGCAGAAAAGTATTGCGCGCGTCCCTGCTTATCCCCGTATTCAATTAGAAATCAGCAAAAACGGCACCCGGTGAATTCAGACCTGCCGAAAAGTACTGTCAAAAATGGGGAAAACACTCTGTACCCCCCGAAAAGCTGCACTAACATAAGGGACCACTATAGGGGTGTTCTAGTACCCCTAATAAAGCTAATCTGGGTTTTTTTTCTCTCCAAAAGCTTGCTATTAGCGTCTTTGAAGATGTGATGAAGAATGGCATTAGGCAATGTTTTTTCAGCAAAGTAATTAGTCCCAGCAAATTTGGGGTACATGAACATGGGTGCTAGCATATTAAGTTGCTAAAGTGGAGTTTTAAAAAACTTTAAAAATCCACCTTCCGCAAGCACCTGCAATCTTAAAATCACCTGGCGAATACTTGGGGACCCCCCCTGGAGTCTTTTTCGCTAGTTTTTATGTTTGTCCCCCAACTTTGTTTTTTTTTTGCCCCCAAAACGAAAGTACCTTTTTGGTGTCTTCTTAAGAATTTTTTTTTTTTTACACAGTTTAGCTTGCAGGGACTGTCCCAAGGGCGCAGGGGGGTTCCCGCAAGTTTGCACGCCTAAACCCCAATTCTGCACTTTTTTCCACCTGCTTTCATAGGCAAATCTTTTTTGCCGATTCCAATGCATTGACTTTCCTCACTGGCGAAAAGTCTTTGGAATTGAAAACGGGGATAAGTTTTCGCCTGCGAAATAACGTCCCCGGCGAAACTTTTTCACCAAAAACGTTTTTTCGCACCTAATTGAATACGGCTCTAAGAACCAACGTGATTTCAGCAAGTTTGCCACAAAATTTAAGGCAGCAATCAGTTAGGGGCCAATTATCATTGTATATTTGAGCTATAATCCTGAAAACACCAGTTTTCGGGGGTTAACCACAAATATTAAGTTATACCTGGATCAGAATCAGTATGGTTTAACCGCTCTAACCCTCCCTTAGGGGTGCCTAACCCTAAACTCCCCCTCAAGTGTCTAATCCCACTAAGTGCCTAAACCTAACCCCCCCTTCCCTGCAGCCTAGCCCTAAGTCTCCAGGGGGGGTGTGCCTAACCCTAACCTCCCCTCGGTGGTGCCTAACCCTAATCCCCCCTTCCCCTAGCCTAACCCTCCTGGGGGGTGCCTAACCCTAAGTCGTCCCCTCCGGGAGCCCCAAACCTAACCCTCCCCCCCACGGCTGTCCGCGCCCAGCTTACCTTCGATCTGGATGCCGGGCACCCAGCGTCGGGATTTCGACGCCTGTCATTAGACCCTTGCCGGGGTTAGACAGTCGGGATGCCGATGGTCGTATTCAGACCGTCGGCATCCCGACTGCATACCCCTGGATCTATTCAGGGGGGCTTCGATACCTGCTGTGATCCCTCTATTCCCGCATCCCCAATAGGTTTCTATGGGGGATGCGATGCTGCCAAATTTACCAACATCCGGAAAGCAATGCATCCCGGATATTGGTCCCGTAGTTGCCGCTGTAGCCTATGGGCTACACCGCGTATAACTAGCTGGTGGAGGGTTTCTCCAGAACCCTCTCTGACAATGGTGGCTGTGCATGTGCAGCAGCCCCAGCAGCTCTCCGGGAACATCGCAGGGACGGACTCCTTTCGGTACATCCGGGTGCTATAATTGCATATTGCAATGCGATCATGGGTGGTAATGTCATGCTCAGATCGCATTGCAATAGCGATCATTAATAAATAGGGGCCTTAGGCTGTTTTTGCCTTCCACAATCCAAAATGAATAGTACATTAAGCGGTAAATTTACTAAGAATTGTTGCCTGCCTGTGTCTGTCCATTTTTAAACATGGGAATGAACGATCAGAATCTGTAGAAAAAAAGAAAAAAAAGAAAAAAATGACGTGCCCCCCCTCCAAAAGCATAACCAGCTCCAGGCTCCTGACCCAGTACTGGTTCTAAAAATATGGGGGGAAAAACAAGTAGGGTTCCCCCGTATTTTAGGAACCAGCACTGGGTTCCCAGAGCCAGTCCTGGTTTTAAAAATAGGAGAAAAAAATGGCGTGGGGTTCCCCCTATTTTTAAAACCAGTAACGGACTCTAGCCGGGGTATAATGCCACAACCAGGGGACCCTTTCACCAGGTCACCCTGGCCAAGCATTAACATCCCAAGATAGTCAGCACAAGCTGGGAATCTCAGGGGAGGTGGGATCCCCCAATAAAAGGGTCCCCTCTCTCCTGAGCACCCCAGGCTTACGCTGAAGCTCAGGGCTCTTCCCTGCACCCCTGGCTGGTGGGTGCAGGGGTAATAGTTTGAAAAATAGAATTATACTATTGTTTTTTAAAATTGTATCCCCACTGCAAAAAACAAATTGTAAAAAAAAAAAAAGACAGTACACACACACAGTAGAAATTTAAAGTTTATTACATACCTAACACACTCACACATACAGTACTTACCTTCTACCAGATGTTTTGTCCAGTAGGATTCCAACGATTTACCTGTGAAAAAAAATCCAACACTCACTTAACTCCTATCGAGGCTCTGTCCCCTTGTCCAGTAGGCGGGTCTTCATAAAACAATATCGGACATGGAGAGATGCATGTGTTAACACATACATCTCTATCCTGGTGAATGACAGAAACTGCGTGGTTTCTGTCATTCTCCAGACCCATCAGCCAATCAGAGTCTGCTCTACAGTTAGCGCTCACTGATTGGCTGTGCCCCACGTGGCTGCTGATTAACAGCCATGAGAGTTACAGCCAATCAGCGGTTGCTAACTATGAAATTTGTAGAGGTAACTGGTAATGAAAATGTTACTTCCTGCTTTGGCTAATTTCGCAATATTAAACACAGGATAATTTAAGTGTATGTCCTTAGTGATGTCACTCGATCGTACTTCTTCACAGCCAGGGGCAGATGGCAGATTTTTTTCATTTATTTATTTTTTCTGGGGGGGGGGGGCATATTTGCCTACTTTTGAAAAAGCTTTTCAGAGAGATTGTGAAAGCAGCACCTATGAACGACCTCTAAAGTGGGCGTGTACAGCTACATCTGCGAGGCGTGTCATAGAATTTACTTACATCCAAATGTAAATGAGCCCCAATGCAGTTAGTTAGATCGCACTGATACTGTTCAGAAAATGTATGTACTGGTATAGGGATCATTGTGCCTTATAACCAATTGCAGGGAAATTATACCAATGATCCCATTTGAATGTTTTTTTATGTATAGCAACTTCATAATGGGTGTAGGCAGGCCCATTGAAACTGTTGTAATTCCTACACCGTTCACCCGATTTGGATGTAATTACCCTCAAATTTGATCTGAAAGTCTGCAGTTAAAGCACATCTTGTTTGTTTCATTTCAAAGCCATTGTGGTGGTGAATAGAGGCCAAAATCTGAAAATTCTGTCAATGTCCCAATATTTATGGACCTGACTGTACATACACAGTATACACACACCAGCACATACTGTATATAACATAATTACATACATACACACACAAACACATATTGTATATACAATAACACACACATATATACACATAAACACATACATACACATATACAGTATATATATATACACAAACATATACTGTATATACAATAACTCATATATACACATATATAAATAATAAAACAGTCCACATACATTCAACGCAGCTGCTGCTCACTTCATTAGGCCCCGCCATCCTACCGCGATTTACAGGTCATATGGGGGTGGGGCTTGATGTGTTGGCTCTGCCCCCATTTCGGCAACGGTAGAAGGGGGAATTAGTCCATCAAGGGGGGTTCTATGTACTCAGAAACCCTCCCTGCGTGCTCTAGTGGTGGGGGCCCCTCTTTGTGTGGGGGCCCCGGAACGACCGCCCCTGTCACCCTCCCCTTAAACCGGCCCTAGCTGTAGGATGCACTTTTCATGGAGATTGCTACTATTTCATGGAGTCTCCCTGACAATGAGGGGGTGGGGGGAGAAATCAGTGCGACTGCAATCCCCCCCTGTAACACTTGCAGGGATAATCACCCTGGACCCCCCGCAGCTCAGCAGACAGCAGCATGTGTTTCAGGGCAGCAGCAGTTCCCTCTCTCTCCCTGCCCGATATGCTACTGACCTGGGCCCCACCAGTCCTGGGAAAGTAGTAGCCACTCCCCTTCCCCCCTCGGCGCCCCTGACTAGTCATGTTGAATTGACATATTGGTTCTGCCCATAAAACGACTCCCTCTTCTGGGTGAAGATAACAGTTGAGCTTTAAGTACATTACACGGGAACATATAGTATAGTATATGGAAACACAACTATCTGTACATACTAGAACCCTTACTATATAACAATTTATTTAAAAATAACTTCTGCTGATTGTGCCTGCAAAAAGAAAAGCTGATAACCGGGAGCACAGTACATTTCTAAATTGTTCAGCGCAACAAAGAAAATGAAACTCAAGCTGAGAGCCATTGTAATTGCTTTATATGGCTTTTTACATTAAATTAATTATTGAGCAGTAAAAGGAGATGGATAATCCGGTGTACCATTATAGTGACGCTCTTGTAACACAAAACACGAAAATTGCAGAAGTGAATTGTGAACTGAAAATACTGATATTTATTTCCCTATGTCTACAGCATTGACTGTGACAGTCATGTTGTATAATATGAGATTATTGATGTATCATTGTAACGTGCACATATTATTTAAAGGAGAAGATCAAGTTTGCAGCACTACCCCCTTTCTCATTGACAAATATGGAGATGTCCTGAAGCCAGAGGCTGGCAGTGAGTTCATCCTGGGTGCAGCATAGGCAGGAAGCTGCCACTCTTCCCTTTCCTATACAGATAAGCAGATTGCTTGGTATGAGTGTGGTCCTATCCCCGTGCCAGGCGCACACTGCGCTAATGGCATCTCACGCTAATACATTTGTTGAGACGTAGTTAGGAAGAGGGAAAGTTTTACAAAAGTGCACTATTAGGGATTCAACTATGACCAGTAGACAGGCCCATGCAGGGAACACACACACACACCCTAGCAGATGGATAGAGATACCATAAATTACAATTGGTTACTAATCTCCCTCCCCTCCAGTACTACATGCCAAGTCCTGCAGAAGACACGATCTCCAGTGCCCCTACACTTGTTGCTGGCACATTGTGTACATTTTCCGTGGGCATGTTGTGGACATGTCGTAGGCGTGTAGACAGAAATGCGGCTATGCAGAGGTGACCGTGTGCAGAAATCCGCCTGATGTCAGACTGATCTCTTGCACCAAGGCCATACTTACCGATATTGCCGGGCACCTTTCTGGGAGCAGCCGGAGGGGAGCTGTTGCTTTCATCTTCGGGGCTGGGGGCAAACTATAATTGTCATTAGGCCCCTGTGCGATTTGTGGGTCCGTGATGAGGGGGCGGGGCTAAATGATGCGCTTTGCACCATTTAGCCTCGCCACTTCCCTACGGACCTGAAATTTCGGTGTAAATTCTCCCCAGCCTGCCCACTTCACTAGGAAGTGGGCGGGATGCGGGAGATATACCTACTCTTCCGGGAGGGGGGGCCTTTATCCAAAAAAAATCGAGAGCCTCCCGCGACTCCCGGGAGAGCAGGCATGTATGACCAAGGATGGGCCTGGTGCAAATGCGCATTGATCGCGATGGAGGCTACTTTCACAAACGGGTGTATAGGAACAATGCAGCCGCACATATATGGCCAACTCTGAATACATTTGAAAAAGACACATTTACTTTCTAGCATGCATATGGCCTCCTCTGCAGCTGACTTCCGTGTAATTCTGAATCAGCTCCTTTATATTATATACAGGTTTTTTTCCCCCCACTAGTTAGAATAGATATACACAATATTCCTCTGTGTTGTGTTTATGTAGATTTATATACACATAGAAATAATTAGGTATAGCATCTCTAGTGCAGGTAACAACTCCTGTGTGAGTATGCGGATTCAGCACCAGACTTGCAGGGTTTGTGCACAGTAGCACAGTGTAAAGCAGAGAAAATGTGATGTCACCATTTATACTGGGGGAGGAGGAGAGTAACCAAATTTTGATATAAAATTTAGCATAAACAAAAATGTATTCAGTACATGTGAAGATGTAAAAGGTGATGCAAAGTTTATTCACAAAGAAAATTGACAGATTAAATTAACATTTTGTCTTTGGAGAGAATCAATGTATCTGTGAGTTGTTCAAAATGTAAGGGCCTAATTCATTACGGATCGCAACTGCGATTGCAATAGCAATTACACACGCAGTCTCACTGCCATAGTATGCTAATCCATTATGATCGATATGCCGCCGCAGCAGTACATAAGAACGCCCACTTTACCTTACACACACCTGTAGTGTTTAGCAAGACTGCGAAACCATTGGTACCATCAAGTACCATCGCAGCCTCGCGCACACTTGCACAAGCTCTGACCTTGCTTAAAATTGCTAACTTCATCGCACGCTATGAGTACTAAGGCTGCGTATGGCATCGCAATGGATAATTTATTCACGGGCAGGGGGGCCCCGCACCGCACACACTGCACCCATATTTTTTTTAACTTATCTGTCCGAGGTCCCGCGTCGGGTGTCACTGCTACTCAGAACACTGGAAAAATGGCCGCCGCAGCCACTTTTGCGGTGTTCTGCGCATGCGCAGTAGACTCCGGGCACTAGAGTGTGCCCGGAGTCTACAGAACGCAGGAAAATGGCCGCCGCAGCCATTTTTCTGGCGTTCTGCGCATGTGCAATAGACTCTGGGCAAACTCTAGTGCCCAGATTCTACTAATGCTCCGGTGGCTGGCCAGCCGCATCAGTCGGCTGCCAGCCACCAGGGAGAGAGGAGGGGGCCCCACACGAGGAGTGCACACGGGCCCCCTCCTCTCTTAAAAACGCTCCTGACGCAGTATGCAACAATCAGCCAATTGCGTGCGGAATCGCAGTTGCAATCGGTAATGAATCAGGGCTTAAGACAGTTTATTTTCAGAGGAAGCAAATGGTTTAAACCTGGAAGGTTATATATTAATACTTCTATATATATATTATTACTTATTATTATATATTATTATCACTGTGGGTCAAAAGTGCTCTGTCTGATTTGAGAAAGAATGGTTTAAAAAGGGCCTATTTATTGAGAGTGGGCGGTGAGAAAGACTTACTATCACCACTTATCGGCGTTATCGCAGTGATAGAAAATCGTTTTTCACCCACTTGACCAATAAAATTTTGCTACTGTAATTCAGCTAAATGATACTCAGCTCCCCAGCGACTCTGGCTGGCAGTGGTACAAGTCTTCTCACCGCTTCATCTATACACAGTGCACTGCATGCCTGAACTTATTGAATTCTTTTACTATATTATTTTCAGTGAAAAATGCTTTACTTTAATAATAAACTGTTCTTTCCTGCCCTGTGCACCAGAGACCCCTGAGGAAAATACATCTGGGATTAAAACAAATCATTGAGTTATTTTGACCCAACAGTGAAAATTGATTTGCAGCCATGTTATATAAAGTCGTGCGTTGGTGCAAGTCTTTCGCAGGGAATGGCCATGGGTGACTGCAGTGTTTAACCTTATTTCTGGGCTGCTGAAAAACACCAGCAAGACTCAAATCTAAAATCAGGTTTCTAATTTCAAACACCTTTTTATTACATCTGCATCCCTTCCCAACTATCCCAAACTAACGCCTCTGACTACTTTAAATTGCCAAGACCTTGTTTCTCCAATATAAAATGGCTTCTTCTTCCCTGTCTGCTTAATTCCTTCCCTGCCCGTTTTGCATCTTCTCTTCATCCGATCCAACAACTGAAGATGAAGTATCTAGTCTCTTCTTCGCCTGCTACCTGTCAGTTTGATAATTTACCCAAGTCACTCTCTAATGCTCATCCCAGCTAGTATGTCGCCTGCATCTCCATTTGTATCTCTATATCATTAGTCCACCATTCCTCCTGGTTGCAGGACTTACAGGCTCCACATTCTCTGTAGCATTTCCGTCCTGTACAACAAGCTTTTCCTGAAGTATCCAAAACTTCAAGCGCTCTGCGATAATACATCTCATCAAATTCCCAAACTGCCTTTCTAAAGGGGGGTATCCACTAGACTATAAAGTTGAACGATAATGATAAAATCGTTCGATAATCATTCAAACATCATCCGAACATCGTTTGAACATCGTTTGCAAATCGTGCAGTAATTGTTTCTAACGATGTACGATGCGCGCTCCCGCTGGTCGTTTGATCGTCTCCTCCATCGACTGAACATGCAGGTCAATTTCACTTGATTGCTTACACATCGTTTACACATCGTTCAAGCTGAACGATCAAACGATGAACCACTATCTGCCCACTATAGCTGAAAGCTCTCAATCACAGATTGAAACAACATAGTTTATCGTTAGATCTTTTGCAAATCGTTTGCAAATCTTTTGCAAATTGTTCAGTGGAAGATCAAATTTCAAGGGAAACTTCAAGGGAAAATCGTTAAGAGGTTGGACAGGGATAAAATCGTCTAGTTGATGCCCCCCATAACTCTCCTAGGCTAATCTACCTATATACCACCCCTCTACGCGGTTCACACAAAAGATACATGTAACATACTGAAACAACTCTCAGGCGTCCAAAACAAACATTGGTGTGTGATTGGATGATAGAGTCATAAAAATTTATGCAATCTAGTTGGACAAATATACAATATGTGGTGTTAACTTCATATATCTACTTATCTATTTTCTTATAGATTGTCATTTTGTGAGTAGGGTCTTCTCATCTCATCCCAGTATGATCAGGGTCATTCAGAAAGATGCTGAAATGGATGTCTAGAATTAGGGGTCTATTTACTAAGCAGTGTTAGGAGACAGAGTGAAAAGTGATGAAATTACTGCAAGAGGAGACCTCTGTAACTTTGAAAGAGGGGTGATTGTTGAGGCTCAGTTTGCTAATAATTCATAATCAATGGTAACTAAGATGATATCAGCATGGAATGCCCAGGGAAAAACATCATCAGCTATGGGCAAAACAGGGGAGCCACTGCAGGTCACGCGACACAAATTTCTACTGGTCATGTGAGCAGATCCACAGAGCAGGATATCATGGTTTGATAGCAATGTATAAACTGATATAATTTAAACCATGGTTCCAGTCTCATTCCTCCCCTACCATCAGCACTGAAAGATTCAGTGTAACCTAGTCCTAAGAGCTGATGACGTTAGCCACTGTTAGACACTGACTATGCTGCTAGTTAAAATTGGATGTTGCTGTATATGATAAAATAGAAACTGATACTAGATAGAGCATTGCTTTTTTCATTACAATCATGGATGGAAATAAACAAGCAGCAGGACATTTACAGGCTATTCCTCACAAACCAAAATGCCACAGTTTTAAACTGTATTCTCCTCATGTTCAGGCTGGAAACACACGGCCGTCATTTTGAGGTTCCATTTATAAATGCAAGGTGACATCATACAACATTGGCACAACTCATTATAAGGAGGTTATCAAAACAAGTATTATTCAATTTGATTAGCACATCTTTGTTCCATCTAAAACTGCCACAGAGCCGAACTCAAGTAATTTCTTCTGTATTCGGCGCACGGATCTAAATGCATATATACAATGGCGGTTTAACAAAGAAGTGGGCCCATGTACAATCACCTTCTCTCTCATCGGCGCATTTCACCAGAAGGCTCTGGCACTGTACCAGCATCTACTGCGCTTGCACTGATCTTTGGGAGAATTGCGTGGGTGACATTTTTTGCAGTAATTTCTGCTGTGCTGATAGAGCGTTAAGTATCGCGAATGGCTGCACTCATATATTCACCTCTATGCAGTTTTGTATGCATCTTTGTGAGCGGGCTGCCCCATCCTTGAGCTTGGTTTGATTCTGTTCATCAGTATCAGTACTCACTGGCACCAGCCCAATCCTTGGTGCAAAAGGTACATCTAAATACAGGCATATTTACGCTTCCATCCAACTGTGCATAGCCTGCGATTCCATCAACACGCTCTCACTGAACATTGCCAATGTGACAACACCCTGTGGCAGCCCAGTTCTGCCCCTTCTAGTGCAAGTAGAGATGTTTATGAAATACGTACAACTCTACATCACCTGTAGTTGGGTAGGTTTGATTCAGGAGCATGCAAAGTGGGAAAACATGCAAGATACACTCTCTAAATGGGCGTATGTCCAACTCTACATGAGCTCCTACTGTATGTAACAATGAAACCAAAGAATAGGTTTTTTTGGCACATATAAAAAATATGGCCCTGTTTTTCATATACTCTAAGTGAAAATGATGCCTCCGTAAAATATTTAGAGAATCATTATTAATTCATGTACTAACATATACTACATTGATGTACAGTACAGGCCTGATTCAGATTTGGGAATAGAAGGCCTAATTCAAAGATGGATGGACTTACAGAGCCGCACACAAGCAGCTGTGCAAATCCATCCATCTCAGATGCAAATCACAGTGTTGCATTTGTGATCCCATCACTGTGACCCCAATGGGCGCGATGGTTGCTCCTTTGGTCAGGCTGCAGGAGCTGAAGTTCCCCACAGCCTGGCCGGTGCCTGTCAAAGAAAAGGCCAGGAATCTGCATCTGCCAATTCAGACCCTGGTCTCGTCCCACATGCCCCGTTTCCGGCAACAGCGACCAGACACGTCCCCGCTCCACCCCCTAAAGCCTCAGCATGTCAATAATTCTACAGTTTGGGGAGCTTGTGAGCGAGATCGCAGAACCCGTTCTGCACATGCGCAGAATGGGTCCTGCACAGACGCAAACCCCCATCCATCAGAGATGTGCGATCATCCTCGGATGAACGTACATCTCTAAATCAAGCCCTTAATTAGTATTTGGACTCAAGCATGGATATCCTTAAAACCTGAACTGTGATGGCGGAGTTTGGGAACCTCTGCTCAAGGTGAAAATGATGCATCCGGAAAATATTTAGAGCATCATTAGTATTCCTTAAGTCGTGTGGAACTAACTTATACCACAATGATATACAGTCTCCCAGTGGAGCTAACAATCTAATTTCTGTAAGAGAAGCACGAAAACACTGGCATGCACCGGGGCTAGTTTAGTCATAAACCAGAAAATGAAATAACTCTCCCCCAGAGATCACAATGTCATTTCTAATCTTCTGAAACTTTTTCACAAAGATTTCGACCAAAAATGTAACTTTTACAATTTGGACACATCTTCATTCGTCGCTATCAGATCCTGTTTAGATTAGCAGTCTGGCCTTGCGTTGTCCTAATAGCAGGACACAAATGATACAATAATTCCTGGTAATGACAGGAATGTGTGGGAGGACCAATCACTGAATAGTTGTTCTGCATGAATCCAGATGAATGTCAGCACAGCACTAGTACTGTAGGAGTCACCTGGCTAGCACAGGCATTGTGTTTACACACCATAACAGAATAGAGAATTGTGGTCTATATATACTAGGCTGGTATTGGGACTTACCTGATTTGGAAGCTTCTCCCTACCTCATAGTCATGCATCGTGTGCTGTTACCTTCAGTCTCATCCTGACACACAATAGAGATTATTGTAGCACCGGGGAGCGTGAGCACTGCAGCCTGTAAACAAACACCAAGCACTCTCCTCACTTGTTTAATCCAACCATAAAGCACAGCGCACGTGTAAAGTGCAGGCACAAACCATTTCCTTTCTAATTAGCTTCAGGACCACCTACCTAGGGAGTCACTAAACTGCGAGTTCATGCAATGTTAATGTCTAACAATTGAGACAGAAGCACAGAGACTGCGGACAAGATTTAGCGCCACTGAGGGTGATCACGAGAGACCTTGAGAGCCCAGATCAATCAAGCAAAGCATGAAAATGATGCCGACAATAAACTCTTGCAAAATGCACCAGATTTCTTTTTGCTATGCTGAAGAAACAAATGATTTCTCGCCACCCCCACCTTGGCTCTGCATGAGAGAAGCATTTTAGTTCACGGAGAATGCAAGTCACAGGAGAATAGCAATTACAGAGATCCGCGGCAGCTGAAGCTTTCATGTTACCTCCGTAGTGCAGTTTCCTT
Source organism: Taudactylus pleione (assembly GCA_031769625.1). Taxonomy (NCBI): domain Eukaryota; kingdom Metazoa; phylum Chordata; class Amphibia; order Anura; family Myobatrachidae; genus Taudactylus; species Taudactylus pleione. The sequence goes on from JAUIMM010000042.1 coordinate 14,081,894, forward strand.
TTCACGTGGACACTGTAGGGAGAACCTCAATTCTCAAAGCCACAGGAAAAACTACTTCTGCCCAGGCCGCATCCAGCTCAGCAAGATTCCCAGGCAGATGAATAATGATAGCATATTATTTAATATTTTACTACGACTAACAGCACATTTCCTTGTACAAGACCACAGCAGCTGTTATATAGAGTGATCGCGGACACCAAAATCAGACTTCTGGTTTGTGTGATCAGATATACCGTGTATTACTTCATATAAATAGATACATTTACAAATTGTGTCATTGAAAGGCATTAGCAAATGAAACTGCAAAGTGAGCAACACACCTTGACTTATTGTTAAATCAATGATGATGTTCATTAAACATGAGAGCGAGACTATAAAAAAAAGTTGTAAAATCATATATACGCATGCCAAAATATACATATACTGTACTAGAACATACGGTATATTTTAATGTAAATGCTTTACAAAGGGTAACTGAGAGCAGAATATGCCAGAAGTGGATTAAACCACATGGCTGGGGATGCCCTTCATGTAAGTCACGCTGTGTTAGCCAATATAGATTTTATGGGAGGGTAATTAGGTTCTTAGGGCCTGATTCAGACCCGCTCGCAAGCGGGTTGATGTTTGGCCCCTGCGCATGCGCCTCGTCCAGCGCGCGCATGCGCGAGCCCCAGCGAGCGACTGAAGTTCAGTCGCTCCGGGGCTCGCTACAAGACGGGGCGGCTGTTGATGTTGATTGACAGCTCGCCCCGTTTTGTAGGCGGGGGGGGGTGGCTGCACAAACGCCGTTTGTGGGTGGCCCTACTGACATCACTCGTGATGTCAGCAGCGGACTTCCTGCTCTATTAGAGCAGGAAGTCCACTCGGGCTTGCGGGAGCCGAAACCCTACCACAGTGTCTCATCGCAAACCCAATGGTCACGATAATCGCGATCATCGCCAGGCCGCTCGCACAAGCTGTGAGTGGTCACCCACAGCTTTGCGAGCGGCCTGAAGGCGGAAACCCCCCCCCAAAAAAAACGCCCTGATTCAGAGCGAGCGGTTCTGAATCAGGCCCTTAGTTTGCTGTCTTGCTTGACCCGGGTCTCTTTGTTTGCTGGTTCTTTTCTGCCCTTCCCTTTTATGTTCTGCAGTCCTTGGTGGTGTTTTTGTCAGTTTTTTTGCCGGCGGGAAAGTACAGCAAAGCAACAAAACGGGTGCAAGTTTACGTTTATAGGGGCCTATGTATCAAAGCTTGATGAGAGATAAAATCGTGAGAGAAAAAGTATTAACCAATCAGCTCCTAACTGTCATTTTTCAAACACCTATAAAATGTAAGTTAGAAGCTAATTTGTTGGTGATTTATATCTCACAAATTTATCTTTCATCAAGCTTTGATACATAGGCCCCATAGTTATATATGTTTGTTTGAGGTGCACTTACTTTCGTGCCTATGAGAGCTGCATCACCCTTACGGTGTCAGCAACATCTCCCTAACAGGATGGATAGTCAAGTTTAGAAGGAAGAGTTGGATACCCATTATTCTTCTTGGTTTCAAACAATGGAGTGGTCTACCTTTGCAGTTTACAGTATGTTTGTTAGTTTGGTTGAGCATGGTAATGGTTTGCTGTGTAATAGCTATCCTTTCTTTGCTAACATACATTTAATAGTTATAATTAAAATTCCATTAATTACTTAATTTACACTTGCATAAATAAACTCTGGTCTATAATTTAATCCATAATTGCCTACTCTCCTGGGATGGTCGGGAGCCTCCTGAAAATCGGGTGGCGATCCTGGCCCCCTGGAAGAGTGGGCAAGTCTCCCGGCCGGCGCCACCAAGCTGCACCCCCTTGCCGTTCACAGCCCCCTGCCGTTTGCTCTGCCATGTGATTGTCCATCCGGGGGAGCCGATGACTAAATTAGTGCTGAATCTCGTAATCGTGACCCCGCCCCTGGCTGCAAAATGCCTGTAATCTCGGCAATTTGTAGTGGGGGCGTGGCCGCGATTACGCAGTTCTTCCCCCCATCCCACCCCCTAATTCACATCACCCCTCCCCCCCCTGCTCTGACAATCTGCCTCCTCCCGGAAGAGCCAGCCAAATTGTCGGCAACCCTGATTAATCCAAATCACAAGTCTCCTTTTAGTTAAGTTATTGTTCATGTTATATTGTGTGATTGTGTGTCTGTATTGTGAGTCTGACATGGGGGACACTCCTTCAGGTGATTCGGATTTTCTAGTAAAAATATTGCAAATAATGTTTTCTTCCAACAGGTAATTTCTGTGAGATATATTATGACAAAACATATTATTTATTATATGTGTCACCTCCAGTATTATATTGGTGACACTAAGGGGTCATTTCAATTAGGTGTGACATAGTTGTGGCCGCAAGTAAGCGGCTATATGCTGCACTTACGGTACCGCTGGACTCGCAGATCTTTGTCCGGGGAGAGATTGGGCCATGGGCAGGGCCATCTCTTCCATTGGGCTTGTTGGGCAGTTGCCCAAGGGCCCGAAGCTTGTAAGGGCCAGCAAACCTGCTCCCCTGCAGCCGAAGCCAGTTTGTAAATTTGTGATATTTTTATAATCCGGCCGCCGGTGCACTGTATTCTGATCTAACCTCCCCCACCCAGTTGACGAGTACTCACCTCAGTCCCAGTTTCACTTCATCCTCCGGCTTCAGACCAGTCAGACAGAGCCTCTCTGCATGTGTGGGAGGTCTGATGGGCATGCAAGAGGGTTTAATTTTATTTACCATTTAAATTTTTTTCCCGTGTATGGGTGGGTAGGGGCCCCAGTGCATTGCTTTGCCCAGGGCCCACACTGCTGTTAAGACAACCCTGGCCATGGGGGGGATCTGTGGTGGAGTACACGTGCCATAACAACGGAAACTCACCTCTTTGCCCCTAATTGAATTGACCTCTAAATGTGGTAGAAGTTAGAGAGTTCCGCATCAGAGTGAGTGGTGTGGGGTGTATGGCCGGGATCAGGGACAGTACAAGTGAGACCTGTTTAAAGCTTTGTGAGGGATCTGTATGTCAAGCTTATTTCCCCTTTACATCATGCAGAAACAGTAGTTTCCACATAATTCATGTCCCTGATGTTGTCCCTGCATCTTACCAAAGGCTGAAAGCATCTCCTACATAAAGTTAAGGAACACAGAATACCGCAGTCCCCATTATTAGCAATGAAGCAATTTACCAATCTCCAAAATGCTTTGCCAACACCCCCTCTCCAGGCTCTTGGCAGTGCTGCACTTTCTGGTGCTGTCGAGCCTACCCCATCTGTGCGACATCATGCTGTCATGTGCTCAGGGGGCAGAACCAGCACAGGGAGCACAGAAGCCCAGTTATGCTGCTGATTGGCGGTACGGAGGCATGATGATGTGATTTTCAGCAAATTATGTCATCATGGCTCCTTCCCCCACTGTTATGCCATGATTCATGGCATCGCACAGTGGAGGATGTGGCCACAATAATAAAATTCACAGCCTCGCACAGGCCACCCAGATGCAGGGAACGGCCAAGTATGCCATTCACTGGTGCAAAATTATGCACTTTGCAAAGCAATTTGACCACGACCCTGTATGTGATCTAACCAATCTCTTTCTAACAATAAACATACTTTTTAAAAGTGCAAAGCTGTGAACCGGCCAAATTATGTTTTCTGATGTCATGTTCCTAATTTTGTGACAATGTACACAGATCTGTATACCAAGATGGCAGAGTCTACACGGGTTGGGTGCTGGGTGGAGAGGAGAGTTCTTTGCTATTAGGTTAGATGCAATTCTACGCTTGGTATTATAGCCACATTCAAATATGAAATTGGTGATCTACCTCCCACACATCCCCTTATCTATAGATGTATCCTGGAGCTCTCAGCCAGTCTCACAGCATCAGGGATAGCAGGACTGCTGTAGCAATAAATCTGTATCTGGAAGCCTAAAGTAATAGTTATGGCCACAACACACTGGGGATTGTATATTAGAGTAAACAGTTTATACTCTATCACAGGAAATTGCCATTGATTTACAATAACAGTAGCTTATGGTTGCCACTAGTGAAGAGCATTATATAAACACAATTTAGATTACAAATCATGGGGTAAGTTGCTAATAAATATGATTAATTCATCATGTTATGACAAGAATGATGGAACACTCTAGGTATGTAATCTGTCTTTGTATATAATATATTCATAAATAGACTAGAGTCCTGCTCCACGAGGTCCAGGGGCAAGTGTAGGGGCTATGATGATGTGCTTTTCAGCAGACCCGGCCCATCACTTCACTGTAGTCCCAACTGCATCTGTCCAGCATACATGAGGTGTATACCTACTCTGTTCTCTTTAGGTATGCAGACTAGAAGGGTGTCTATGGGCCCGATTCTCAGTCAGACGCACTGACGATATTCATGCAAATGGTCGATGTTTTTCAACTGCGTATGTGTCCAAGTAGCTAAAAAGTTGCACAGCGCATATGTCCCACTGTGTGTCCGCACTGACTCACAGTAATGATTGAAATGTATTGGAAATGTCTTATGGAGCGTTGCGGGCAGGTCACATAACTGGTTGCATAGTCAGATGCTTAAGGTCCTCATTTATCAACGAGTTGTATCATTCACAACGAGTGATAAAACTCATTGCGTATGATAATTGATAATGGTGCTCCAGCCAATCAGCTCCCAACTGTCATTTTTCAAACAGATGACAGGAGCTGATTGGCTGGAGCACCATTATCATACACTACAAGTTTTATCACTCGTTGTGAATGATAAAACTCGTTGATAAATGAGGCCCTTAAGCATCTGACTTTGCAACCAGTTATGTGAGCTGCCCTCAACCTGCCTTGAATCACTTATATTGGAGGCCTTACTCTAACAGAGAATCTGCACCTAGCATGGGGCAGTGCGATGGCAGCGTCTAAAAATGCACCAAGCGGGATTGTTGCTATTTAAAGATGTACAAAGTCCTTGTACATTCAGATGTACACGTGTACACCAAGTGGGGCTAAATGGTACAAAGGGGGCAGGGCTAAGCTTCATGCAGTGAAGAAAGAGAAAAAAACATTGCTACTTTTGTGCCTTGGATTTCTGCAATTGATAGCAAAACCACTGACTATTGATGGCAAACCATCAATGTTTTATCAATGGTCGACGGCCATCCCTAAGACTTATGCACTAAGAACATTTATGCAAGTAGAGGTGCAGAGCATAGCAACTGTACCCTGCTCATTTGCACTACATAAATGACCACTAAAGAGTTTAGCAATTCAACTAGAACAGGGCTACTGTGGGTCATAATCCAAAAAGAAATAAATCGAATAATAAATTTCTATGCACTCAGAGTAGGTTCCAGTGACACTCTATTGCAAAAAAAAAATCATGCACCCTACCAATCAATAAACCGATAATTAATCATAGTAATTTTTTAGATTATTTTAATATTTCTTCTTCCTTTATTCCTGAATTTACTTTAATAATATTGTTTTTTGTTCAATCTACACCTCTTATTTCGATGGATCCTGATGTACAGACCTGTTTGGATAAACTCTTCCTCAATTAATATATCTCATTGGCTCATGAATATAGGAAGGAGATGGAAGAGTCCAGAATGACTCGAGTCCCAGGCAGTGAAGTTGGGGAACAGAGCTGATAGTGGAGTTGTTAACAGTAAAAGAGGGGTCGGGAAGGGAGGAGACTCTAGATGGAGGAAAGACATTGAGGTCAGTTTTGGCCATTTTGAGTTTGAGAAAGAGCTTGGACATCCAGTAGGAGATGACGGAGATGCAACTGAACACCCGAGAGAGGAGGGAAGAGGAGAAATCAGGATAGGAGAGGTTGAGGTGAGTGTCCTCGGCATAGAGGCAATACTGGAAGCTTAAGGAACTGATAAGTACACCCAGAGAATATGTGTTCAGTGAAGAGAGCAGAGGTTAAAGGTCAGAACTCTGAGAAAAACCCCACGGGAAGGATGGATGGGGGGAGGTGGATACAGAGATAGAGCACACATACTAATGATATCACTAGGTCCTGGTAAATAAATGGGCTGACTTCTCAATCAGCCCTTAAAATTCGTAGGTACTTTCACTGTGTATAGGAGTCAGACACAGGTAAAGGAATATATACCCGGTTACAGTTTTATTTTCAAACTGGTTCAGCAAATTGGTTTGGAAATTTGTTAGAATATCTCCCATTTTAGGGGTTGGGTATGAAATACCAACGGCTGACTATCCGGTTTAAATCCCAACAGTGCAAGGCCCAAGGTGGTGAAACCCGATGGCAGTGGTACGTAAGCTAACCCTCTCCCTCCCCTAACCCTCCCTTAGTGGTGCCTAACCCTAAACTCCCTGGGGGGGTGCCTAACTCTTAACCCCCCTTTCTGAACCCTAAACCTAACCCTCCCAGGGGAGCATACTTATCCGGAATCATCGTTGGGGATCCGGCGGTCGAGATGCCGATGCCGGTACCCTGATCCCCTTTGGGATAGTGGTGTTGGCATTTTGCAGGGCGGTGGGATTCGGGCGGCTGCATATCGACGGACATCATCCCGTCCGCCGGCATATCCACTACATCCCCATTTTAGAACAGGTACAAACACGTCTGGTTATGTGCTAATTCACACTTAGGCAAGTAAGTTTGCACATGTTCAAGTAACATTTTCATATTTATTTATTATTTCGAACAGATAACTGGTTAATTAGCACCTGCTGCCCCCCCTTCTCGGTGCCCCCGGTTGCAGGAGTATGGCCTCCTATTTCAGCACCTGTACATCTCGCTAACAGGCCACAAAGCTCCCATAACATGCCTATATGACAGCGCAACAAAGTGCATTGGATAGCCACCTCCCAGTCATCACCCAGGAATACCCACTACATTTTCAATACATTTCTGAAACCATGTGTCTCAATGGATACTGCGCGCACACACTATAGGACACATGCGCTGTGCAACTTTTTAGCTACTTAATAGCATGCAAACATCGACCATTTACACAAATTTCGGCATTGTGGCCAACTCAGATTCAGGGCCCATGCTTGTAGACATTGGCCCTGACTCTGAATTGGCCACAATGCCAAAATTGTGCAAGTAAGTTTGCACATGTTGAAGTAAAATTTTCATATTTATTTATTATTTCGAACAGTGAACTTTGAACACAAATGGCAAACCTTGAACGAATGTGATCACAGCATGCTCGCAGTTAGATTGAAAATAAAAATGATAAAATACTTTTATTACAAATAAAAATGTTATCTTATTTTAAAAATTTAAAAAAAAAAAGTCTTCCGAATACCTCAAAACATTTTGGAGGGGTAAAATCAGAATAAAATGTTATCATACCCCTGGCATACTTTACCAATCAAATTCCAATCCACGAAACCACTGACCAAACTTCTTTTGGTAGCCATTAAATGGGACCGTACTAATAAAATCTGTACAATTGAGGGAAATTTTTATTATAAGACACATGCCTTATTTGTATCAATGAAAACTACGTTCCTATTTGACAGTTGCATCCTGATAACACCTTACTGTGTGCTGTATTTTTAAATGTCCAATCGAAAATATATATTCTACCTGTTATCTCCACGTGAATTGTACAAGTCATTCAGCTTCTCACTCTCCGCTTTATTTCAATGTCAGCCAAGATTGACCCGACTGACTGTAGAATATGTGTCAGTTATTGCTGACCTTAAACTGTCATCAATCCACCAAGCCTCTTTGGTCTTATAATACATGTTGTTGTGCCCTGCAGCTGATCGAACAGACATGTTACACTTACAACGTGCTTTGATGTTACAAGGCTTGCAATGGAGCTCTGCGTGGTGACTGATCTCAATGTACCTTCCAGGTTTACTTGGCAGAGCTTGTAAAGAAGTCAGTTGCAGACTTTATTTGTAGCTTTATTTTCTTGTTACTTGTTTTTGTTTAGTAATATATAGAAATAATCTTGTCTGAGCGTAAAGCATTAGCTTCTTCCTAAATTGCCATCTATACGTAAAATAGAGTGTGCCAGCTAGGTCGTAGGTAGAGTTAACACTGCCCTGGCATTGTGAATAAATATACACTAAATTAGTAATTATGCACTTAAATGTTATTTCCTCATTATCCAGAAACCCATATGCCATACATTTACATAAGAATTGTTGTTAAGGAAAAATAATATCAAATTAAAATATATAAAAAAAATTAACTAATAATAATAATAATAATAATAATAATAATAATAATAATTTATTATTACAGTGTATTATTATTTGTATGATTATTATTAATAAAAATAATAATAATAATAATTAGTATAATTATTATTATTAATAAAAAGTCCTCGGGCTGTGCCAATTTTGCCTTCATGGTACATCTGTACATTTCTGAATAGAGCAAAGAGTAACTAAAGTAAACTGGACATGTCAGATACAGAACAGACCACCACCATAGTAATACTAATTTATCTTTATAAATATACCACATAAGTTTTATATTAACGCTTAATAAAACCTGGCGGGTTTTTTGTTTTTTTTATCTGAAAGGATTTGCTTACAGGTTACTATCGTTGAAGTTCCTAATGAAAATGAATTAAAACTTTTTTTTACATCTTTAAAGATGAGATAAAAATTTTATTTGTAATAAAAGTATTTTATAATTTTTATTTTCAATCTAACTGCGAGCATGCTGTGATCACATTCGTTCAAGGTTTGCCATTTGTGTTCAAAGTTCACTGTTCGAAATAATAAATGTGAAAATTTTACTTGAACATGTGCAAACTTACTTGCACAATTGTCTAGAAGCATTGGCCCTGACTCGGAATTGGCCACAATGCCGAAATTTGCTCAAATGGTCGATGTTTGCATGCGATTAAGTAGCTAAAAAGTTGCATGTATCCTATAGTGTGTGCGCGCAGTATCCTTTGAGATGCATGGTCTCAGAAATGTATTGGAAATGTAGTGGGCGTTCCTGGGTGATGACTGGGAGGTGGCTATCCAATGCACTTTGTTGCGCTGTCTTATGGGTATGTTATGGGAGTGTTGTGGGCCTGGTAATGTGATGTACAGGTGCTGAAATAGGAGGCCATACTCCTGCATCTGGGGGCACCGAGAAGGGGCGGCAGCAGGTGCTAATTATCCAGGCTTGTTGGAGATATTCGGCACGGCCCGGGTCCGCTGTCCCCCCTCCTTCTTACCTGACAGTAGCCTGTGTCAGCCCACGCTGCTGTTTGCTGGGCTGCTGTGGGGCCAGGGATGTTGCTGCCACTGATCAGCAGCAGCAGTATCCTCTGCCTTTGTGGGGGGGGGAGGGAGAAGCGTTCACACTGATCACAACCCCCCCTGGATCTGCCCTTAGATGATGGGCTCCCCCCTCCTCAGCGCACAGCTCAGTTTTAAATAAAAACAAAATCTCCCGCAATTTGCCCTTGACTCTGAGAGTACCGTGGCCTGAGCCGGCTCTCTACAGGCCTGCAACTTCCATAGGGCTGGTACAGGTTTTGATTGTGCGACCAACAGGGCCTCAACTAGGGGTGTGCGATAGTTGCCGGCGCACAGAGGGCCTGATTCAGAAATGTACACAATGCCGATATTTACGCAGATTGAGCGAATGTAGTCTGGAATGTCGGGACCATTTAAACACTGTTTTCTGGGCATCCATAAATTGGCCACTGCGCTCTTGCTCGCAGCAGGAAAGCTGGAGACCCTCTATGTCTACGACAGCTTAGGCTTACTCCAAAGGCTGATGGCTGCCTGATCTACGTTCCATGTTTTCGGTTTTGTGCGTGTGTGGGAGATGCATGATACATATTTTCGCAATTGCGGTCCGTGAGATCGCAGCTGCAATGATATTTGTGTCCATCTCTGAATTAGAAGCAGAGCATAGAGCTCTGCGGACGGCACTGTTGATAACCCATGGCCCTTGCTACTGTCTAGCGCAGCCAGGATCATTGCTGTGGCGACACTAATATAAGTGTCCAGAGTATGGGAGGTATTATACATTTTGTATCAACTTGTAACTTTAGGTTAGTGATGGCACCATTTTTTCCATAACAGGAAGTACTGGAGATATCACTAAGTATTGCTTCTGCTGGCCTCTCTTATTTGTTATGTTCTTAGAGTAATCTGTACATAGTGCTGTCTTCAAGTTAATGTTTATTATGAGTGGGAAACCTGCAGTATTATAGCTGCCATGTATCTGAGTGGTTCTGTCAGTTATAATAACTGACACCAGTGACTATTATATAATGTGCCTAAGTGTCCATCTAGCGTAGGCGCAGTGGTAACTGGATGGAGGCACAGAGAGAGAGAGAGAGAGAGAGAGAGAGATGGGAGGAATAGGGGGAGAGAGAGGGAAGAAAGAGGGTGAGAGATAAAGGGGCCTATTCATCAACACCAAACGAACGGTTTTAAGGACATTTTTCCTTAATTACCATTTTTTGGTATTCATTAACACACTTAATGCAGCAGATATAACAGATATCCCCTGGTTAAGTCTGTCTGTGTTCATTCCACACTCCCCATACATTAGTATGGGGATATGGAAATTAAGGTGGCGTATAGCCCCCAATAGTGTACACAAGCTGCCGTCTACACGGCAACTTGTATAGGTAAGGGGCGGTACTTACGAGCTCTCAGCTCCCTCCTCCAGGCCCCTCCATCGGCTAGGTCCTCCAGGTTGCTCCTGCTCCTTCGGGTCTCTCTGTTCCCTCCGACGTGTCCCTCGGGCTCCCAGCTCCGGTGTCTCTCTCTCCGCGCAGGTCCCTCGGGCTCCCGGCTCCAGCGTCTCTCTCTCCGCGCAGGTCCCTCAGGCTCTGGCGTCTCTCTCTCCGCGCAGGTCCCTCGGGCTCCCGGCTCCAGCGTGTCTCTCTCCGCGCAGGTCCCTCGGGCTCCCACTTCAGGCGTCTCTCTCTACGTGCAGGTCCCTCGGGCTCCTGGCTCCAGCGTCTCTCTCTCCACGCAGGTCCCTCGGGCTCCCGCTTCCGGCGTCCCTATCTCTCCGCAGGTCCCTCGGGCTTTGGCTCCTGCAGCACTTTCTGCACCTGCCGGTGCATGTTACTACTGGTGGGAAGCGTCTCCCCTACGTTCCCTGTTGCCGCTTATAAGTAAGCTTAACAATTGAACTAGCAGCTCTAAGTGCCACCAGGGAACAGAGGGGAGATGCTTCCCATCAGCGGCGGGTAGAACATAAATTAGTACAAAAAAAAATAATATATATATATATATATTATATTCAATTAGCGTAGCTGTAATCAGTGCTGCGCATGCGCTGCTTCTCTGAACAGAAGTGGCGCATGCGCAGCACTGATTACAGCTGCGGTAAGGTAGGAGCAGGCAGGGAAAAGTATCAATTTTCTGAAAAGCTGTCATTGCAAAAATGACAGCTTTTCGGAATAGATACTTATGGAGAGGATGAATGATGAATTCCTCCGGTAATTAGGTAGAACTCCATGCGAGTTATAAACCTAATTTCCACAGTATCCCCCTAGAGCAGGGGTTCCCAACCACAGCCCTCAAGGCACACTAACAGTCCAGGTTTTAAGGATAGCCATAGTTGAGCACAGGTGACTTAGGACCTCATTCAGAGCCGTACGCTCTGAGCAGAGCGCACGCTCTGAATGAGGGCCGCCCTCCATAAAAATGGAGCGTTCTCCTGGATGCTCGTATAGCTGTGGGTCACCACCCACAGCCTATGCGAGCGTGCAGTTTGATGGCCGCGATGGTCGTGACCATCGCGACCATCAAAACTGCGAGCCGGAGCCTGCGGTTGAGGTTTTCAACTGCAAGCCCCGGAGTGATTTTGGCTCTATCAGAGCCAAAATCACTCCCACTGACATCACTAGTGATGTCAGTGGGCCGGCTTCTGACGGGAGGCGTTCCCGTGGGAACGCCCCCGTCAGGGAGGCACGCCCACCAAAGGGGGCGTGCTGTCAATCAACATCGACAGCACGCCCCCTTTGATCAGACACCACGAGCGAAGGACTTTCCTTCGCTCGTCGCGTCTGGCGCATGCGCACGACGGAGCTCCCTCCGTCGTGCACATGCTCAGTGCAGACCATCGACCCACTTGCGAGCGGACAGCCGCATGCGAGTGGGTCTGAATCAGGGCCTTAATTAGTACCTTAGTTATTTTGATTTAACCATCTGTGCTGAAGCATGGATATCACTAAAACCAGGACTGTTAGTGTGCCTAGGGGACTGAAGTTGGGAATCACTGCCCTAAAGGGAACCAATATGATCCCTCCCTGGGCCCCCTGTGGTTTGCCCTTGTGCTGGCCGATGTCCGTGCATGAACAGTAGGACTCCCAGGTCATAAACCCGGTAGTCCTTGCACCACAAAGGATAGCTCTGATGTTCTGTACATGCATACAGCATTAATAATCTATGCTATGCAAGTGGCGGGATGTATCACGTTCAAAATATGATGTTTGAAGAACCTGGCCAGGGTCATCATATCACATCATCGACTCTGATTAATGTTCTAAAATAAAGCTCTAAAATGAAGTACTTATATAGTGTATTTACGACCATAGGTGTAGACACCGCAAGATGCATCCAGCACTGCATAAGTAGCATACGCGTCAGGCTTACAGTACATCAGGCATGAAAATTTTACACTAAGCAAATAGGTGTACACTCCAGTTGTCATCATCCCCTGTATCACCAGAACTGCGCACCTGTGCTGCTGAGAGACCCGATTCACACACAGGGGCCTATTCGTCAACACTAAAATACCGTTTTTAAGGACATTTTCCTTAAATAACGTTATTTTGGTATTCATGAACGGCGCTCTGCTCCGTCCTCAGGCTCCGGAGGCTGGTCTGTCATGTGTGCTCCCCAGCAGAGCACAAGACAGTTTAGAAAAAGAAATTTTTTATTTTTCTTTCTAATCTGTCATGTGGTCTGCTGGGAAACAGACCAGCAGGACAGAGCCGGAGGCTGCTGCGCGGACAGGTAAGTCGGGGGGGGGGAAGGTGAGCGGAGGGGGGAGGGGGGTGGGGAGGGGTCGGGGGGGGTACGAAACTTAACGCATCTGTAGGCAGTGCTGCGCATGCGCTGGTGTTACAGATGTAACAGCGCATGCGCAGCACTGTTTCCAGATGCGATAAGGTAGTGTAGGCAGGGAAAAGTATCTATTTCCCGAAAAGCTGTCATCGCAAAAATGACAGCTTTTCGGAATAGATACTTATGGAGAGGTGGAATGATGAATTACACCTATAATTACTGTAGCTAGAACTCCATGAGAGTTCTAAAGCTAATTATCTCCATTGAATTTTTACGTTTAATGAATAGGCCCCACAGTGTTACAGTGATTTCACTCTTCTGGAGATTAGATCCTGTTTGATCTCTTCAGTAAAATATATATTTTCTTGATTCTGTTAGGTAAAGTCTGCAATGTTCTTTTCTATATGATATACAGAAGATATTAATATATCCATAGACAGCTACAAGCAGATAGTTACTGAGTGATATATAGACAGATACAACAGACTTTCTAAGTATCGTTACTTGCAGACAAATTACCATGGGACTAATTAAGCAAAACTCTTGTGTATTGTATACTTTTTGCAGAGCAGTCTGTTTTCTTCAGTTGTTCCTCAGTCTGGACCCGTAGGGCCCATTAGATAGCAGGTCTCCATGGTATCTGAACACATGCCATCTGTGAGCAGTAAATTCAGTACAAAACATGTATGTATATATATATATATATATATATTTATATCTAGGTCTATCACAGTCTGCCGGCACTCATAAAAAATCAGCAACCTGCTCCGGTGCACAATGCAACAGTTGAATCCAGTTCTCAGAATGAATACCACTCGGAGACAACAAAAGGTTATAAATCCATTGTATTCAGTCGTCAAACGTATTCATTTCAAATGTATTCAGTCGTCAAACGTTTTCAGGGTCTCAGCCCCGTCATCAGGACAATACACACATATGTATGTGTGTATTGTCCGGATGTCGGGGCTGAGATCCTGAAAACGTTTGACGACTGAATACATTGGATCATGTACAATCAACTAAATTTACCACAGGTGGACTCCAATTAAGCTGTAGTAACATCTCAAGGATGATCAGTGGAAACAGGATGCACCTTAGCTCAATTTTGAGCTTCATGGCTAAGGCTGTGAATACTGATGGTGCATACACACGTAACGATTTTGTAACCAACGATTATCTGTCAGATTTTCTGTCAGATTTTCCCCTGAAAAAGTGAACGATGTTTTGAAGTGTAATGAACGATTTTTACAATGATTAACGAAAAATGTTCCTTCCCTTAATGAAAATCGTTATTGGACAGTCTGAAATGGACGATGAACGTTGACTACAAACTACAAACGGGAGTGCGCTTGAACGATTATCGCTCATCGTTATAACTCAGAAACTGAACGATTTTTTGAACGATAACGACGTCGTTAACGACAAATCGTTCAAAAAATCGTTACGTGTGATTTCTTAGTTCTTTTTTTATTAAGTTTGCAAAAATCACAAAAACCACATATATAAGTATTATTATTATTATTGTTTATTTATATGACACCACAAGTGTTCCGCAGCGTCTTACAAAGTACATAAATAGATTGATTTACAGTGACTTACAGTACAGTACAATACAATACAATACAGGACATGGATAATATACATTGCTACATTCGCGACCATAACACCCAGATAAACAACAATGCAAAGCAACCAAGTGTTAGGTGCCCTGGTAGAGAGTAAGAAGTAGATGAAGGTAGAGTAAGTAGAAGCACAAGAGGGTAGAGGGCCCTGCTCATAGGAGTTTACATTCTAAGGGAACACTTGCATACTATCTCAGAATTTCCGGGAGACTCACAAATGTATGTAGATATATTAAATGGAGCAATTACTGTATACATCATTTTTTATTTTCCATAATGAAAAAGTTGCTGCTTCTTTGTAAGGAAAGGAAAATGAGGCAAGTATAGATGCTGCGTACCTCCAAAAGAAATACAGGAATAGACTGATACCATAGGATTCTACACTGCAGAGGGAAAACCTTGTTTTGGACTCATACTGTGACTTGTAATCGTGTCTAGAGACCCCAGATGGTTGCAGCAGAAACACAGAGCATTAGATCAGCATTTCAATTATGTAAATATATGTTTGCTATACAAATGAATGTGATTTTGCTCATTTTACACATAGTTTTCACACTTTCAAATGCACCTGAGAAGATTAAATTATAGACCATATATATATACCACTGGTCAGAAGTTCTAGTACACTCCCATGTTTGCAGTTTTGACTGAACTTTAAGCAATTCCAGTTGAGTAAATACTCTGAAATGGTCCAAAGACAAACGGGGAACTGCTAGAGGATACAAAAAAAGTTCAGGTTAGCAAAACCTGAAAAATAATGCACATGTCAGAGTTTAATGGAACAAGTAATGGTTAAGAACTTATAGCTGTTCTTCAACAATGAAAAAGAGGCTTGCCTGGGCCCAGTGCCGTATCTGGACTGCAGTGCGCCCTGTGCAGCACTGCCGCCCTCTTGCTCTCCCCGCCCCCCTCCTCCCCTTGATCGCTTACCTTTCCCTCCAGGGGGTGGAGGAAGGGCGGGATCCTCCGCCGTTGTTCTTGGTGTGCTGCGCACCACTGCCGGAGGTCTCTTCCTGCAGACCTCTGGAGCCAGGAAGTGTGTGGCCGGTGACCCTGGAGGCTTCCGCGCTGTGCGGAGGCACCGGCCGCTCCACCCTCCCTACGGCCCTGCCTGTGCCACAGAGCAACATCAGTGGACAACTGAAGACTGGAAGAAGGTTTTCTGGACCAAACAATCTATAGAATTGTAATCTTTGGTTCATCATGTAAGTTTTATGCACACTGTAGAGTAGGGAAAAGGATGGTTCCCCATTGTGTGTGGTTGGCTTACTAAGCAACTGGGCTTTCTAGAGTGTTTAAGTCCAAAATTGTAATGCTCAGGATGTAACCCGCCGGGAAGCAACCACTTGACAAATAGACACCAACTGTCAAACATGGAGAAGGTAGATTAAAAGCTCTGTGGGGCGATTGCTATGACAGGCAATTTGCTTGTCACACATCAGTGCCAAGGCTGCCTTCTCTAGGCTGGTGCTGGAACCCAGACTCGCACTGGAACCTACCAACTCGCCATCAGCCACAACGCCTCCTTCACACTGCCAGTATTAAAAAAGTAAAGTGAACAAGTGGGGCTGACACTTGGCCCCATCGGGCTAACTGCCCAACGGGAAAACTCCTGGTGTGCCCTATGGGCAATCCACCCATGGAAAAGACCATGTATATCTAGCACCATCGAGACACTGTGACATATAGGGAGTAACTTAGAGATGGATGTAATGCCAATATCTACATAGTTGAGTGAATATTTGCAACTGCACATGCGCCAAAAAAAATATGAAAACCACTACGGCGCATGCGTTGCACAGAGTGTACACACAAAGATGCTGTTGCAATCGGCATAGAAGTTATCAGAAATGGGGAGGCAAAGTGATGGCCGTTCCTGGGTGGTGACTGAGAGGCGGCTTGCAATAAATGTAAACTAAAAGTCTCATGGTCGTGTAATAGGAGTGTTGTAGGCGTGTCCGTGAAACCAGCTGAGTTCCCAGCAGAGGCCAAGTTAAGATGGACAAACTGCACATGCCATAGGGTTGATGCACATAGCGATGGTGCACGTGTGGTGGCATTTAAAGAATCACCAGCAGTATTACAGCAGCAAAGACGCTGCAAGTGGGAGTCTCAGTGCTTGCACATCCAGGCGCAGGCAACTACACTGGGGGAAGGGCCGATACCTGCAAAGTATCGCAGCCACGACTCCAGCAACAGACGCAAGAGGGGATGCAGCAGTGTCCACCTCTGAATCAGACCCATAGTGAAAATGGCCAGTCAATTGGATAGATGCGTAAACTTGTTAAAGACAAGACAATCCATATATCAAAAATAAAAGTAACTGCTCAACCAAGAAGAGCCAAGTCCATGTCCTCTAGCTGAAGCAGGGCAGTGTGACATTGAGGCACCGCGGCAGTAATGTGAGTTTCACTGCTAGGGATATAGTATTGTAAGCGGCCTAATTACCCACTGGCTACAGAGGTGCCAAGAAGTGAGTCCGCACTCCCTATGGGGCTAGGTTTATTATTTTCTGATTATTTTATGTTAACAAATAAAACATTTATATGTTTAAAGTTTAAGTTGCTGGCTGGAGACCTTTAATTCACACTAGAACACACATCTGAATCTGACAGGCTGCTAACAGAGCTAGTCCTCCTATTACAATAGAAATATTTAACACGTTTATATCCATCCTAAAGGAATCTCAATGTACATTATTTTAATGAAATACAAAATATATATACATCAACCATTTGGCCCCTGGGTAACTCTGCTCTATTGCTCATATGGGAAGTGTCTGTGCTGCAGAGGGTACCCCGAGGTGAGAGGGAAATATATACAGTGTGTACGGTACAGTAACACAATTCTCAGAGTACATAATCCACACTCTCCTATTAATAGGTGAGACTGAAGCCGTTAGACCAGAGAGCATATCTCTCAGCAACAGGTAATCCAGTCAGACTTTGAAACAAGAAAGAAAACCTAAGTACACACTGTGTGAACAACAATAATACAAAAATAAATGTGAAGTTCCCTGATAATGAATGAGAAAAAAAAAAAGACACCAGCTCCCCTTAAAAGAGCAGCCACAATGGTAGGATGTATGGGTTACACATTATATAGCGGAACAAGGGTGTCTGTAGAAAAATAAGTGTGTTTTACTGCACATTTATAAAATCCTAAAAAACAAGTGTTAAGTGGGCGACAGTGATACTCAGTGGGGTATGTATAATGGGTGCAGGGTGATCACCCTGCACCCATGTTTTATACTCACCTTTCTAGTATCCCATGTTGTCATTGTCGCTGCACAAATCACTGGGAAAATGAGCGGTGACCCTTTTCCCAGTGATTTGCACATGGCGCTACGTTCAAGGAGACCTGCACATGTGCAGTAAACTCTGGCACAGTGCCAGAAGCTACTCACCTACGCTGCCAACTAGAGAGCAGGGTGTTTACAAGCACGGGCACTGAGAATTGGGGGAGCAGGTTCTACTTATCTGGGCTGGTAGGAGGGGCCCAGGTCAGCTGCTACCAATGTTTAGCAGTGTATAAAGAGAGAGGACACAGCTGCCACTGAGCAGAAGCAGCATCCTCTCTCTTACTGTCGGACGTGCCGCTGTGTTACCATACAGCACCTGGTTGCAGGTGGGTATGACAGGGGCTGATCACACTAATCAAACCCCCCCCCCCAGGCAGCCCCTGTTCTGAGCGTGCTGCGCTGCACATACTACTACTTTACATTTTTGGGCTTTAGGGGCGTGGCCACGCCTCCCAGATTTAGCAATGCCGCTCCCCAGAACCCGGCCCATTGGAGCTCTCGGCGGCCCTGCCCATGTGGAGACTGCACACGGGCCCTTTTCTCTCTTGATAAGACCCTGGTGATACTTACATTTTTTTTAAGATTGGTTGGACAAAGAAAAAGATATTCAGGTAGTGGAGAGCTGAATTGTAATGACTCAAAGCCATGAAATAAATTTGCACAAGAATTAATAATTCTATTGTGAAAAAACAACCACAGGTGGAAGAGATGAGATAATCAGTTGAACAAAATATTAAATATGTACACAATTCATTCAGAAATCAGCTCTGATTCACACAGAATTTAGGATGAAATAAATATTAGAATCAAACTAAACAAACAAAAATGTAAATGAGCAATGAGCCTATCGTAAAGCTTCAGACACCATCACATGTCCACAAACGGGTTGATGCGCATTCCTGGTTGTACAGTATGAGAGTAGAAGCATCTCACTAGAGCTTATTTAATGTAGTAAATAGGGGTAATCATTTGTGACTATACCACACAACCCAGCTGAGTGACAGTGTTTTTTTTCTGCTTTTGTGGCATTTTTCACCTGTATGTACGTAATTGCAAAGGATATTATAAAACAAGATGGCTGTGGCATCTCTATAATGGGTGCAGGGTGTACCCTGGATCCAAGGTGGCGACACCAAACAACATGCACCCATGTTTAATAATTACCTCTCCGGAGTCTAACATCGGCGCTGAAACAGCAGCACAAATCACTGGGAAAATGGCGCAGCAGGCTTTCTTTCTGGAGATTGTGTGTGTGCAGTAAAGAAGTCTCCGTGATCATGGAGCTTCCGCCATGTTACCGGAGACCTGCGCATGCGCTGTAGACCCACACAGAGACTGCACACGGGCCACCTCCTCTCTAAAACCTCCCTTCAAGATGGCGTCTATTCTGGAGACATAAAGCACTGCCTTCAAAGTCGGCTGGATCTGGAATTCTGCATGTTTAATGATTTAAAAAATATGAACACAAAGATGAGAGAAAAATAAAACTATTTTTTTCCAAGCAATTTAAACAAGCTACAGTACAAAGGGAAGAAAGTCTGTGGCTGGCACCCAATGGAAGAGGACACCTACGTCTGCAGCCAAGGAGGAGAGAGGGGCTTCCCGAAATACCCCACAAAGAGCAGGCAACAACGAATGTCTTCTCTAGCACTAACAAAGGTGTCAGGTATCTATCACGTGAATGTATTTGAGAACCAGAATAATACAATCACAGTAAATCTGATGGGATGCAGTTAAAATCCTGACAGTCGAGATGCAGGCGTTGGAATCCCGACACCTGTCAGAATCCCGACAGTAAGTAGCAGAGTTAGGAGGAGGGTTAGTGTTAGGGGTTAGGGTTAGGCACTAGGGGGAGGGTTAGGGGGGAGAGATAGGTTTAGGCACTAGCGGGGGAGGTTAGGGTCAGGCACCATGGAGGAAGAGTTAGGTTTAGGGTAGGGAGAGGGGGAGGGTTAGAATACTGACTGACAAGTGTCGGTATTCTAACCCTGTCGGGATGCCAGCGTTGGGATTATGACCGCCATGATCCCGAGCACCGGCATCACGTACCCATCCCAATCTGATGGTGCAAATTTCTTTACTCAGTAATGAGCCATATATAAATGAGAGAATGTCCATTCAGTATAGATTCCATAGAAACATTAGTGGTTTTATTTTAATATACCAAAACATTGAAGTTTCAATGTCCAGGACTCATTCTATTTGTAGGTACATGACTATTTGTAATCCAAAAAAAAGCAGCAACAATTCAATTCATAGTTTCAGTAGAAGATTTGTGGCAATATTGACAAATTAAATAAACAGACAAAAATGTATAAAAGATGCAAAAACAAAGCATAACATAATGTAAAAAGTCTGACAATGGATCACTTTGCTACGCGTTTCCCGGATACGTCTGCTTCCTCAATCAATTTAAAGAATCAAAGTGAAAATCACTGCGCTAATGGATGGTATATCGGTATAGCTACTTCATTTAATAACTTACAATAATATAAAAATAGAATCAAGCGCTTGTGTCTGTTTAAATAAGGTTAACACAATACCTGTGGAAAAAGGTTAATATGGCATGTTTATAGCTGCTTTTGCAGATGTGAACAGTTAGTGTTATGTTGTATCCAGGGTTCCAATTTTAGATATAAACAAAGTAACATGCAGTGGAAGGTAGCGTGTGTGAGAACCTAACTGTCCCTATCTGCACTTCACTTCCTCACTCCTGTCCTCAATTTAAAGAAGTTAAGGCGGGTATCCACTAGGCGATTTTGACAGGTAATATCCACTAGGCGATTTTGACAGGTGATAACGTCGTTATCGTGCAATCGCCCACAAATCGGGCATGTAAATAACAAAAACGACCAGCGATGCACGTGCCCGCTGGTCGTTTTTGCCATCTACCATCACCCGTACATGTTGGTCAACCTGACAATCCCGTCAGGTCCAGCATGTACGGGAATGATGGATATTCCTGGACTGAACGAGTGAATGCTCAGTCTAGGCATACAAACGACAGCACGATTGCAATGTCGTAATCGTGCTCTTGTTTGTATGTCTATAAGTGGATACGCGGCTTTACTGTACAGTACAAAGGGTAAATAGAGACAAACATATGAATTATTTGCATGGAGTAGTTAGATCAGGGCTGTGTTATGCAGATTAGTTGACTAATAATTTGTAAATTAAAAGATAGAGATATACTGCAAACTTCATGGTGCGACTTTATAGGTCAATGCAGTCCATTGTAATGTTGGTGATTTTTTAATGAATGTACTTGTTAAAAGTATATGTTCTTAGCAATGGTCTTTATCATAGGGTCAGACTAAGAATATCTAATTACATTTAGTGAAGTTCTTTGAAGTAGACCGCAAGTGATATGTCTCTTTGCAATAGTTAACAAGTTCTATAGCAATATTCTGGCAAACTACTAGATATTTAACTATGCTGTTTGTAATGAGTAATTTATCCTACACTGACAACATTCCAAAACTGCAAAGCATTTAATTAAAACAGGATGTGCTCATTAGCATAAGCCCCCTATCCTACTGTACATGAGCCGCAATGCATCGCCCAGCACTGTAATACAGGAGGCCCCCGCACATATGGCGTATTGTGTTCTGGTTCCTTGCCTAACAGCCAAAACTGCAGAAAAATGCAACATTGCCCCTTTTTTTATTCAGAAATGCAGAGTAATGCAGATAACATGCTTACGCTGCCAAAATAAATGCGGAGCACACATTTATTTTTACCTTAAATAGTTTATCCTCTAAATCTGCCACTGTAATTCTGTACAGTCCTCTACTGTAATGGCATCCTTCTGTAACATCGATGTTGCACTGAAAAAAACACCATATGAAAGCAAAATGTGGTGATAATAATGAACTACAGCCTATATCGAAAAGCGCCATAATAGCATTTTAACGCTGAAAAGTGGGGCCTATGAATACATTACACAAATAGACATGGGGCTACATGTACTAAATGCAGCTTCTGCTCTGCCTATTACTGCAGCTAAGCAGGAAACGGTTACCGCAACGTGTATGAAGAAGAGGCGCACCGAAGATGGTGAATTAAAAGTTACCCCCTCTCGCCAGTGCCGGCAGAGATGTATAGTGCGTCTTACATGATGTCCGTGCATGCGTAGTATGTGTAAACTCCACATGCGCGGTGTGCGGACTAGACTTTTGTTAACCTAGCAACTGCTCAATGGGGAATTTATTTTTAATTCCGTACAGTCTTCATTGGGAAATGGACAGAGATCACTTCCTGCTTCCCTCACACTCTACACTTGAGTAGAAGCAGTAGTCAGCTGCAGGTTACGAAATCGGCGCTGGATAGGACACACAACATTAAAGGTTCTAGTTACTAAGCAGTGTTAGGAGACAGAGTGAAAAGTGATAAGGTGCCAGCCAATCAGCTCCTAACTGCCATCTCATAGGCTGTGTTTGAAAAATGACAGTTGGGATCTGATTGGCTGGCACCTTATCACTTTTCACTCTGTCTCCTAACACTGCTTAGTAACTAGACCCCTAAGTGGTCTATGCACTATTAGTACTCTTACCACTGTGTTAAAGCCGCTCCTGCTAGAGCTACTATATAAAGCTACCACGCTGTGTACTAAAAATAGACTGCAGAAGAGAGTGAACATTATTTCACCCCGCGGCGGTGTCAGGCAGCGGAGCAGAGACCGTGGAATCTCACCTCTCTCACGTTGAACTGCAGCAGTGACTTTTTTTTTTTAAACAAACTTTATTGAAACAAAAGAGGTCACTTTCTACTTCTACACTGAGGAAAATGAGATATCGGTAGCTGGAGGTGACGAAGCCGGCGCTGGAGAAGACAACCAATGGTGAGTGAAAGCTGCGACACTTAGCACCACCATAGGTGCATATGGCAGGGCAATATTGGAGCCTTCTGTTATCACTAGCAGGCAGAAGGCAGAGGAAATCCCTTAGTACATATTGAGAAATGATATGTACAGGGATTTTCTCTCTTTTCATTTTGGTTCCTTATGTCCCTTTACTACATGGACCTTTAAGTGACGTTTCATTTTAGGAAAACCTGTGTCACTTAGCGCCACCACAGGTGCCAAAACCCTCCAACATGACCCGTTCCACCAGATACAAAATGCTCTGCTCCTGGACTTCCCTCCTAATTTATGACTGCAGCCTCCTGGATTGAAACACCTGTCTCATCAATTACATACTTCAACACAATCATAAATAAAGAGGGAAGTCCAGAGCATTTTGTACCGGAACGGGTTCGATTCCCGTCAGCGGCAGCCCGACAGGAGCAGAGTTAGAAGCAGCGGAAGCCCGACAGCGCTAGAAATCCCGATCATGGATAGGTAAGTATACACTAACCTATCCTAACCCCCCTAACCCTAACCCACCTTAGGGGTGCCTAACCCTAACTTCCCCCCCAAGTGTCTAACCCTAACCATCCCCTTCCCCGCTGCCTAAACCTAAGTCCCCCAGGGGGATGCCTAACCCTAAGTCCCCCCCCGGGGGTGCCTAACCCTAACCCTCCCTCCCCCTAGCCTAACCCTAACCCTCCTGGGGGGGTGCCTAACCCTAAGTCCCCCCCGGGAATCCTAAACCTAACCCTCCCCCCCCCGCGGCTGTCCACTCGCGGCGCCCGGCATCACTACGATCGTGATACCGGGCGCCGGTCTCCCGGCATCGGGGAAATGCGGGCGTCTACATCTAGACGCCTGGCATTTCACCCATGCCGGGATAAGACAGTCGGGAAGCCGGCTGCCGGTATTTAGGCAGGCGGCTTCCCGATTGCTTCCCTTTTGTACCTGGTGGAACGGGTCATGTTGGAGGGTAGGGGCGCCTATGGCGGTGGCAATAATCTAGTCTGCTATTAGTGCTCGCAGGTAAAAGATAGAGAAAACTCTTCGGTACATATCGAGCTGCTATGTCTTTTTTTTAGTTTTTTTTCTCTCAACTTTCCCCTTAGTACAACTACCCAATAAAGTTTGTGTGTTTGTTATACTAATAGTGTAGTGCAGACTACACTTATGTGCGGTCCACACTACCACCCTGCAGGGCCGGAGCTCTTAGGCAGCTGCCTAAGTTTGCCTAGTGGTAGCGCCGGCCCTGCCCGCAGCCTAACCCTAACTAACTGCCCACCCTAGCCTAACCTCCCCCCGCAGCCTAACCCTAACCTCCTTCCCTGTAGCCTAACCCTAACCTCCACCTGAAGCCTAACCCCAACCTCCCCCGCAGCTTAACCCAATCTCCCCCTCTGTAGCCTAACCCTAACCTCCCCCCCCCGCAGCCTCTGACCCCCCGAAAAAGCAGGCAAGTCTCCCAGCCTGCCACCTACCCCCTCGGTCCTCCCCCGCAACTCCCACACAAACCCCTGACGTGATTCATGACCCCGCCCCCTGCTTCACAATGCCGGTAATCTCTGCATTGTGTAGCGGGGGCGGGGTAAAAAAAATGTCGCAATTGCGTGGCGACTCCCCCACTCCACCCCTAATGCCAGGTAGTATTCTCAGTTGCGCCCCCTATGCCGTGCCATGCCCCCCCCGCTATGCCGACCTGGCTGCCCCCTATGGAGGGGGCTGCCAGAATGTTGGCAAGCATGCTCTTACCCTTCCACCCGCAGCCTAACCCTAACCTCCCCCTGCAGTATAACTCTAATCCTTCCACCCTAATGTCGACATTCTGACAATGTCGACTTTTCATCTGTCAATATTTTAACACTGTCACCATCATAACTGGCAACATTGTAGTGTCAACATCATGAATGTAGACATTGTTATTGTCAACCTTTGACTACATCCCTGATCGGATATTATGGGCTATTTATTAACTAACATATTAGCTACTTTTGCTATAAATAGTGTCATTTATAGAATTGTATATAGTTCTCCATTATATAACACTGGAACGCTGGGGCACAGAGATTAGGAACTGGACTGTAATGAACATGTTTATTTTTAATTTTTTTTTATCACATTTAGCAATATGTTTCACATTTATAAGTAAATAACCCCTTACACCATGATTATACCTTTAACCAGGAAGCACCAAATGTAAATGTAGCATTGTTATTATCTGGAGGATTTTCTAATAAGACAGGAGAGAATTATTGCTAGTAGCCATTCAATTGTGGCATTAATAGACATGAAGTTTGTGTCACGATTCCAGGCAGCACAGACTTGCTCCCACACAGAAAGCACTATGAAGCCTGGATGTTTAAATCAGGCAACAATTATTTATATTCTGCATGGAAAAAGTCAGGAAATTGCACATTGAAATACAGAGAGGTAAGCACTGCGTCTAGGGAACAACAATTTTAATATATCTAACAACATTATCTGCTGGATGTTCTATTAGGTAACCTAGACACTTAACTTGAATTTGATACAGAGGGCCTGATTCAGACCCGGACGCAAGTGGCCGTTCGCTCGTCCGCCGTACAAGCGAAAAAATGTAAATTCAAGCGCTCGCTCGTATGTTCATTCGCAGCTAATTTTCCGCCCCATAGTCTCCCAACCCCTCCTCTAGCTAGCGAACGTTCTAAATAGCGAACGTCCGTCTTCTCTTTGGTTGCAGGGAACGCTCGCACAAGTCAATTCCGGAAGTGGCCCTGTCAGTTTTCGATTTCCTGCCATTTCATTCTGCAAACATACTTGAATCGATTAATGGCAATCACTATATTAATTAGCTTAATTGTTATTCACATGTTTGCAATCCTTTTTTTTTTTTCAATGTCAATAAACTTTATTATTGTTAGTGTGTGTCATTGCTTCCGTAGAATACGTACGGTTGTACCAAGGGGATGGTTGTTCAAAATTAAAAGTTGGTTTGAATGCTACTATTGTTTTGCGTTTTTTTTTATAACCCGATTTTTCAAGTTTTTTTTTAATATTTAAATTAGCTTACGCATGTCACTGCATCAAGCCTATCATAACTCACATTATATTTGTGAGGGTGTAGGTCACATGACTCATACAATAACCAATAGAATGGTTTCTGTTAATTTACAAAGTACATTAGCCAATCAAATTTTTTCTAGGACCTTTATTAAAACTGTTTTGTGTAAAAAAAATCATTGCCATCATGAGAGCCTCAGCTTTTTGTAGGCGTGAGCTCCTGGTCCTCACTGATGTGATGGCCGGAGAATCACAGAGCATCCGCCCCCCATCACCAACCTCCAAAAGCGTCTGGCATATGCAGAGGTGCGCCGCCTGCGTTCCATCGGCTATCGCCGAAATATTGGCCAACTGGAACGCAGGTGGTCGGATCTGAGGCGCAGATCCCCATGCCTGTTGGCCAATTTGCGACAGCAGATCCATGAAAGTGATTTTTTTTATTTTATTTAAAATGTAAGCATACCTGCGTGTGCATGTTTACCGTATAGCCCTGTTTCTTTATTTTGGACATACCTGCATGTGCATGTTTACGGTATAGCCCTGTTTCTTTATTTTGGACATACCTGCGTGTGCATGTTTACCGTTTAGCCCTGTTTCTTTATTTTGGACATACCTGCGTGTGCATGTTTACCGTATAGCCCTGTTTCTTTATTTTGGACATACCTGCATGTGCATGTTTACGGTATAGCCCTGTTTCTTTATTTTGGACATACCTGCGTGTGCATGTTTACGGTATAGCCCTGTTTCTTTATTTTGGAAATACCTGCGTGTGCATGTTTACGGTATAGCCCTGTTTCTTTAGTTTGAACATACCTGCGTGTGCATGTTTACCGTATAGCCCTGGGTTTTTTTTTTTTTTTTGGTGTGTACATTTTTTTCCCAAAAAATGAAATATGTAATAATATAAATTTTTCTACATCATTTAGGGGCTGAGCGCAGACTCCAACGCCAGCGACGTCGGGCTCGTCCCCTATCCCCCACTCCCACCCAAACATCCTCTGCCCACTCTTCCCCAAATTCCCCCTCCAACCCAGACCTGGCCGACCGTGAGGCCCCTCCCTCTCCTCACATTCTCATCCCTCCAACTTCACACTCCCCTCCACCCCCTCTCTCTTTTTCTCACCCTCAACTTCCTCCCAAATAACCTCTCCTCCATCCGTGCTGCACTGGCCCACCTCTGATGAGGTCGATTTTGGGGCTCCAGGCCCAGTCAGCATTATGACCGGTATGTTTCCCTTTTAAACTATGGTTGTTTTTTCATTATTTTGTTTTTGGTTGATGTTGTCCTTTTGCCTGTGCAGTTCAAAATTGTAAAGTATTTCTAATGTTTTTGATATATATCTTTGTGAAACAATGTCTAGGATGTTTTCCCCTTACACATATGACACATGTCCAAACACTCATACTTGTGTCTTTCTTGTTTACGGTACCAACAAATGTTGTATTTTTGCGTAGTTGTAACTCTCTTTTGTGTTATTTTTGCAAATCTTTTCGTTTGGCATTCCTTTTGTTTTGGAGATTTTTTTTTTCACCTTTTTTTGTATAGTCTGATATTTTAGTTGTTTTGTAAAATATAAATTAAGGTGTCATTTTAGTAATCCGCACATTTTTTTTACCCACAGAGGACCAGAGGCGTAACGCAGAAATTTATGCTGGCTTGCAGATCTTGAGGGGCCATGTCGTTGCCATGCTTGTGGCCTTGGATCAGATTTTGGCGCGCCTGCGCCACTAATTTTTTTATTTTTCGCTAAAAAAATGTTGTAAAAAATTAAATTTATTTTGATTTATTTAAGTCTCATTCCTTGTGTGTAAATCTTAGAATGTTGAACCTTACATAAGTCTACTATTTGTCCCTGATTTTTATAGAAATGTAAATTTGTTTGTCGAAAGCTCAAGTAAGTATGTAAGCTTGCACATTAAACACATAACAATACCAATAGGTTTGGAGAAGTAACCTCAAAATGAGATTAGTTTTTGGTGTGGGTAATGATAAAATTAAAGCTACCTGCTTAGGCCTACAATTGCAAACAAACTGATTCACCATAATACCTTTGGTGTTTGTTTTTAGCAACAAAGCAGGGTACTAAACTTTTCAAAATAATAAATTACAGTATTAGGCATTAAGAAACTTTGCATTTTTAGAAACAGGTTACACTTGGTTGTAATTTACGATGGAAATGGTTGGTTAACGTAAAATAAAATTTTAATGCACACAAATAATAAACACCAAGTGAATACACACAATAAATTCAAACATTCAAAACACACACACAAGTCAAAACCACACCAAAACCCCCAAAAAAACACAATCAGGATCTGTTTGAAGAAGTAGCATGCCAACATGAATCCACAAATGAGGAGAAGAAATCATTGTTTCCAAAGTTATATCCAATGTGTCCACATAAAGTCATTTGTGTTGATCAGGTAGTAGGCATGGATTTTTAGGGTCATTTGAGGGAATAAAAACAAAACCAAAAAAAAACAATTAAAAGTGTACTTTAAAATATTACATGTCTACATTGTGGCATTCTTAAACATTATGAGGAAATAATTACCTAAAAAATCTGGCCACAACTTCATCGCGTATGGACCCCCCACATACTGACCTCCGACCAACCTCGGGGGGACCGTCCTCAGGCAAGGCATCCTCTGGCTCATTGGGACACCACTCCTTATGGCGATGTTGTGAAATATCCCACACAGGACCACAATTTTCGAAACCATAGCCGGCAAATACATGAGGTCGCCACCAGAGCGGTGGAGGCATCTGATTCGGCCTTTTAAAAGGCCGATACAGTGCTCCACCACCTGCCTGGTGGCTGTAAGTGCAGAATTATACTGACTTTGTGGCCCTGGTGTGGGAATCAAATAAGGAGTGAGCAGCCAGGGCGTGCAAGGGTAACCACTGTCTCCTGTGAAAATATAACAAAAAACATCAGGACCATTGTGTAACAAGCTTTGCATTGGTTTCAACAGAAGGTTTCAACTTACCCAGAAGCCACGCATCACCAGCTTGTAGGTTGTTTAATTTGTGCCAAATCCCTGATTGCTGGATGACGAAGGAATCATGTGCACTGCCGGGGAATTTGGCATTCAGGGACAGGATCTGGAGGGAGGCATCACATACCACCATTACATTCATCGAGTGAAAGTGCTTTCGGTTCCTTAATATAGCCTCCAGCCTTGCTGGAGGCTGAAGTGGTATGTGAGTGCCATCCACAACCCCTATGATGTGTGGGAAGCCAGCTATTTGGTAAAAATTAGCCTTCGCCACATTAAGGGAACCCATATCCAATGGCATTTTAATAAAATGATGGAGGTGTTTAAAAAGGGCCTCCATCACTGCCCTCAGGATCCTTGAAAAGGAGGATTGGGATATTCCAGCAACTATTCCCACAGTGGTTTGAAAGGATCCTGAGGCACAAAAATGTAACACCAACATTAATTGTGTAAGTGGTGGTATTGCTGTAGGACTGTCACTTTGCCGTTCAAGATCACTCTCTATTAATGAGAGAGTGTCTATGATGATTTGTGGTGGAAGACGGTAGCGCCTTAACACCTCATCATCTGGCATTCCAAAAAGGGTGACACGTGTTCTATATATCTGGGGCCTTGCACGCCTACGAGGCCTACGCCTGGGATGAAGTTGAGGTTGGTCGGGTTCTGGAACCATGGCCAATATAATATGACCAACATCAACCTGAAATGTTAAGCCAGGTAGTTATTGTTTTAGACAAATGTGTAAAGAAAAATATACTTATCTTTTCAAAGCAAACCAAAGATGCTTACAGGCCTGGGACGTGTCATGTGCAAAACAACCTACATTTCAAAAGTAGAAAATATTTTTAAGATTAATTTAATAAACTATGATTGTAAACAAATTTCTTTTGCGAAAAAGTAGAGAAGGGAGCACACATTAGTTCTGAAAATAGTACGCTACATTTAGTGGTAAGACATGATTTTACACTGAAAAATTCGAATAACATTAGTTCACTAAATAGTATGTTAATTTTACATTTACAAACAAAAAAAACATTAGTTTGCTAAATAGTACGCTACTTTTACAGTTAAATAAGGACACATTAGTTCGCAAAATAGTACGCTACTTTTACAGTTAAATAAGGACACATTAGTTTGCTAAATAGTATGCTACTTTTACAGTTAAATAAGGACACATTAGTTCGCTAAATAGTACGTTAATTTTACATTTAAAACCACTCAAACATTAGTTCGCTAAATAGTCCGCTACATTTAGTGGTAAGACATGATTGTTCACAGAAAAAAAAAAACATTACTTAGCGAAACATATGCTAAGACCAACACATCAAATTTGTAAATTCATGAAACCAAAAGCACTTACCAGAAAAAGACAAATATCCCAAAGTTATAAAACATCACTGGGTCACTGCCAAAATAACTGTAAAAAAATAAATAAATAAAAAAAAAATGGAAACTATTTACTATTATTTTTTAAGGTGGTTTTTTTAAATACTTACTCAAAAATTCAAATAAAAAAAGCGAAAAAATAAACAAAAATGCGAACGGAAAAAAAACAAGAAAATAAGCAAAAAGATCAAAAAAACCAAGTCCGCCTTCTACACAACCACAAATCACCAAGAAACAACTCCAACGCAATACCTCCAACAATCATAACATGCCACCTTGACTCGAGTCACACCAAGCCATAAATAGACTTTATTTTCCCGCTCAAATTAAGGACGGACAATAGGAGCGCACAAGGAATGATGTGGCCGAATAATGCTGACGCATGTCTAAAAACGTCACTGAAGGTCAAAATCGGTCTGCTACATTGCGAAAAAACAATGAGCACAGAGCAGCAAAGTACTAGCCAACAGGCACCATGTAAGTGTTTTTATTTTTGATGGGAACATGCGTATGTTTAATATTACATTTTAAAACATTTTACTAAAAAAATTATTAAACATTTTTAAAAAAAGGTGTGGAGGATGCCATGGAAGAGGCTACTGGCCCTAGTAGGCAAACTAGGGCCAAAAAAAAAAGGCATCCACAATTCACAAGGAATGATATGGAGGTTTTGGTGCAAATGTGCAATGACAACCTGGCACAGGCACCAAGGAATATGGGTGCAACCCAGAGATGGAAACTGTGGGATGACATAGCCAGTGCTGTCAATAGGGTGGGTGAGTTTGAACGTTCAACCCGGGAGGTCAAACGCCGGTACGTAAAAACTACATTTTAGTAAAAAGTGTTTACAGGTCCAAATACTGCAAGAATAATGACAACTTTTTAACCCACAGATGGAGCGGCTTCAAATATCGGCTTAAGCAAAAACTGGCTGATAGGGCTAGGCATGCAGGGGGAACAGGTGGGGGTCCCACCCCTGTGTCACTGGAGCTCACAGATTTGGAGGAGCTAGCCCAGGGGTGTGTGCAGGATGAGGAGGTGTTTGGCGTGTTGAACATGGATACCGACATGCCAGCCTTTGCGGCTCCTCATGTTGCCCCAGGTAAATGTTGTAATGTTAACAACTCAGAAATGTGTTTTGGACAATATCTAGATTATAATGTTACTCTTTTCTCTTTTTTCTCACAGAGACACAGGCGGATGAGTCTGCTCCAGAGGGGAGCTTTGGCCGCAGATTTTCTTCTGGCTCTGCAGGGGAGGAAGCAGTAGATCCGGCTGGGGACCCTGTGGCAGACAGTCCAGGGCATTCCCCCTCGCAGGCAGTGGCCCTCCTCACTGATCTCAAAATTAAAACGGATCAGCACACCGAGATTCTGCAGAGGCTGGACGCCAGTCTGCTACGGGTGGCGGACGCCCTGGAGCAAAGTGCTGCAGCCAACGTGACCATTGCTAAGGCCCTGGCGGAAAATAATGGGGCCAACGTGCGAATAGCAAATGCCCTGGAGCAGCTCGTTCGCCAGCACATGTTGGAGCCGGCCTCCCTTCCTGCCGGAACATCAGGAACCTCCACCTCTGGCACAACAACAGCCATCCCTCCAAATGTGCCTAGCCCTATGCCTAGTCCAGAGGCCACAACATCTGCCTCTGGACAGGCCAGCCGAAAGACATCCCGGACCCGTTCAGGCTCCCTCCCTACCCCGGCCAAACGGGCCAAAAGGCGATGACAGCACTGGCTAATTTTCCCACAATCCATCTCTGTGTTTGCCCCATATTCCTTTATGCCCAAAACCTCCCTCTCCTTTCTTGTGAATTGTTTTTTAATGTTGTTTGTTTGTGGATTTCAAATGCCACTTATTTTGTTTGTGTGTTGCTAAAATCATTTGTTATTTGTTTTTACGTTATCCAGATTTTTTAATGGAAAAAACAAAAAAAAACAAAAATAATAATAAAAAAAAATATTTTGAAAATCTGCAAAATTCTATTGTTAATTTATTCAAAAACTGGTTAAAAGGTAATCCCGCAAACAAAATTACAAACAATCCAACAGAAATATAAACATTAATTTTGATTAAAAAAAAACAAGTGTTAAAAACAATTTATGAGTTTTAATTAACACAAGAGGACGATTGTTTTCTTGGCCCCCAAAAAATGAAGAAAAATAACAAACATGCGTACAATATTGTTTCCCTAAAAAAAATAAAAAACAAATATTGCAAAAACACGCAAAATTAAATTAAATTTGTTAGCTAATTGATTGTATTACCCAGAAATTAGCAGCTGAGTAGTTTACCTGCGTACGGTTTTTAGCTACTAAAAAATGTCTATTTGCTAAACACCTTACAAGCATTTTTGCAATTCAAAGATGATTGTTTTTGTGGCCTTAATTGATAAATCGGAATACCATCGATGTGCCTCGGGAAGGACGAAGAGATCATCGTCATTGCGGTAGAGTATACCAGACCACAAGCTGAGCGAGCAGTTTTAATGGAAAGTGGATCAGACAGTGACGTAACACTTGTACCGTTCACATTGGCCGCTCGCATCAGATAATTTATGTACGCCCAAAAAAAGCCTTGACACGCCTGCGTTTTCCCATCTCCACCCCCGTCACCGCCCCAAAACGGACAGTTCTGTCAATCACATTTGACATGTCACTTCCTGTTAGCTGTTCGACGACCGACTGAAAAAATGAACGCAATCAGCCGTACGCACATGCGCACTGTTACACCGACGCATGCGTGGTTGTACAACATCGGATGACTACGAGCGGCTCTGAATCAGGCCCAGAGTTCTTGTACTTCCTACTATAACAGAAATAATCATATAATAAATTTATTGCATGTTGTGGTGTGACTGTATAGCAAACTAATGCCGCAAATATCACAGCCGCCCGGAATTGTATTGGGACACTCACTGGTGGCTTAGCAAATACAAACGTCTGCGAACAAAGATGCAGCATCGGGTGCAGATCAATCGATCATCGGACTTCTGGTCATGCAGAATGGCGGCAGGGACTAAGACATCGGAGCCATTTTGACTGCAGGATCGCAATCGCAATCAGAGATACACTCTGAAACATTCGCAACACGCCTACGTTTTAGTCGCCACTTCCCCATTACCGCCCACAAATGGTCGCTGAATGTCAATCACTTTGCGGATAAATCCTCACTGCGGATAAAATCGTCAATGAAAGTTGATGCATGTGCAGATGTCTGCACAGACTACCGATAATCGCTTATCTGGGTAAACAATAAACATCGGCATCACATCCATCTCTGAATCAGGCCCAATGTCACTGGTTGGCCTATTTATCAATCTATGGCCGATAGGGCCGGTATTCTAATGGCACTAATCACAGTGATAGAAAATGACCCATCACAATAATATACTAATAAAGTCTTGGAGAGGCATGAGAGCAATAGCCATAAGGATAAACATGGGTATGGTAGCTGGTTCATGCATGCACAGTGGAAGTGGAAATATGTCAAAAGAAATCCCAATTTAAATAATTCTTTATATAAATAATAATAAAGTCTTTTTTAAATTGATCTTATTTCTGCTGTCGGCCTCCTGAGATGACGATAACAGTGGAAAGACTGCGGCTGTACATTTACCTCCTGCCATGCCTGTTAAATAGGCACACTACATCTTCAACAGCTGACACAACATATCACAGGCGAAGCTTAACTCCATGATAGCAGCGAAAACCTATTTCAGTGCCTGATTTATGCCATTTTCCTCAACAAACGATATATAACATGACAAACACATTGACAAATTAACTACACACCAAAGCTTCTTCTTTTTCTTTTATATGTGGATGGTGTTTTGCTAAAGAGTGTACTTGGGTTGTCTATGAATTAGTTATTGTGGAACGTCAATAGCTCAATGTATCATCTGCCTCAATATCATACAAGTAATACAAAACTTCTGTAAGTTACCGCAACTAATCTGCATAGATGCTGAGTTCTAATGTCATTGCCAACAGTCAGCAAATTGATGTCATCACTTGAGGATTATAAGGAAAACTTGTATATTATACACTGTAAATTATTACAGATCTTATAAGTCGTCTGCAGCCTTGTTCTTGGTTATAGTGGCCTATCATCACTAAGGTTTCTATTTACTAAGCAGTGTTAGGAGACAGAGTGAAAAGTGATAAGAAAGTGATAAGGTGCCAGCCTATCAGCTCCCAACTGTCATTTTTCAAACACAGCCTGTGAGATGACAGTTGGGAGCTGATTGGCTGGCACCTTATCACTTTCTTATCACTTTTCACTCTGTCTCATAACACTGCTTAGTAAATAGACCCCTTAATTTCTACAAAAGCAGGTGAAAATTAACTTAATTTCTACAATTGCAGGTGAAAATGTTATCGGGCCATTCATCAAGGAGGTAAAACAGGAGATATCACAGATATCTCCTACTTACCTTCCTCTTGAGGAATGACCCGCTGTCCCCATACACTAGTTTGGGGACAGCTTTCATCAAGCACCGAAAAGACAATATTTTCGGAGCTTGAGTGCAGGAGCATTCGCCATCTTCATTGATGATTTGGCTCATGATTTTCGGAATAGCTGTCTCCGTGCCGGTGCAATGTTGAATTTCTCCAGCACTCGCAGCGAGATGGAATGTTAATTATCGGGGTCGGGGTTCGATAATTAACATAATGAATAAGTCCCATAGTCTCAGAGCTTCCTTGTGATTTATAATATCATTCTAATTTATGGTAAAGGTATATTAACCATATACTATGGCCACACTGACTGCACAAGTATCCTGATAATTATATATGGGATATAGATTACTCAATTAGAGCAGTAGTGATTTCTGCTGGGGTCTTACACTTTGCTTTCTGAGTTGTTCCCCAGTAAGGTGAATAATGTTGTTTTCGTCCCCTCAGCTATTCTTCTTATAACACAGAGACTGACTGGGAATAATAAATCCAAGTGTCAGTGAAGGGAGAAAACAGTGTGATGGCGTGTCCCTGAATAAGCCACTTTGCTTTGAGTAAAATACGCTAATTATAGATCAGTGAATCAATTTGATCATTAGGCTCATGAAATGGCTTGTTAACAGTTTAGCTTAAAAGAATGAACCAATAATTAATTTGGAATAATTAAAAAGGCCAAATGTACCCTATTTCTAAGGAGATCGTAAAACTCATCAGCTCATGTGATAAATATAATACAGACACACGTGTATTAAAAGCTAAATCTAGGCACACACAATGCAATGTGTGCACCCAGCGATGGCATAATACATCGCACCGGCTGTACACACTACGTGATCCGGTATTTGACCACATCGTATATTGTTTCATGCTGCATTTAGCAGCATAGCGTCATTCATTGCATCGTCCCACCTGCAGCAGATGAGACGATGCAATGAACGACCGCCATGTACAAGCGGGCAGACATACACACTATACGCGTTGGAACGATATATCGTAAGATGGTATGATATATCGTAAGACGGATCGCATAGTGTGTACCTAGCTTAAGACCACAACACGGATAGCTCCAGAGTCATCATCTAGAGGCCTATAATACTATTGTAATGTAAATTAAATAAACATTTGGGGAAAAACCAGCGTGGAGTTCCCTGTATTTTCCATTTACCAGTACCAGGCCGAACCAGCCAGGGTGATAAAGTGACAGGGTGATAAAGGACATATTGCTTGGGGTCCTCCTGCCGAAGCATTGTACTAGCCTCAAAGTGGTCAGCCCAGGGCTAACAATCCTTGAAAAGTGGGACCCCCCCCCCAAAAAAAAGGGGTCCCCTGCTCAAATATTAACCAGCTCTGGGCTGAAAGCCAGTGGATGCAATGGTAATAGGTTAACTGAAGTAATAATATTGTGCTACACAGCGGAGCTCCTGGTAACAGCCAGCCTGCTCTTTGGCACTTGTAGAACTACAGAGGAGGTCGGTCCTCTTCTCCAGTAGAAGTCCTAGGTTTTGGTCAAATAACAAACCGTTCGTGATCGCAGTTCCTGCTGCCATCCGAAATTACTTAAGATCCTCGTCAGCTTCATTGACTATAACGGAGCAGCCGTTACTATGGCAGCGGCCGCTCTCAGCCAATCAGCAGCCGGTTTTCATGGCAGTGGCCACTGATTGACTGATGGCTGAGAGCCAATATATTTTTCACAATGGGGATACAGGTACCACTGTCTACATTCAGCTCCTGCCATTTCTCAAACACAGCCTGTAAAATGACAGCTGATTGGTTGGTACTTTATCTCCACTTTATGGGGTTTCGAGTAGAACCGAGTACTATCTAGGGTCTTCTCGCAATTTGAAACTCAGACTTAAAAATCGGATCTTGCGTGTTTTGGATTGAATTCAATTCCCTCCATCGTGATTTCAGGTGAGGTGAGGTGGTCAAAATTGACTGGAAATTTATGTTATTGATGTTAATAATACTATAGGAACAAAAACAAAGTTACAGGATTTTAGCTGTTTATCAATTTTTAAAGAAATCTAAAACCAAAAACCAATCCGATCAAAATACTTGAGGGTGGTTTTGGTAAAACCAAAACACAGGGTCCGGGCACATTTTCTAATGTACAGATGTGTCCACATACATTTATCCTACGTGCGCTACAAGTCGTGTTACATATAACGCGTTACACTGTCAGCGGCTGTGACTCTGTAACGTAACGTTTCGTATGCAGATACACCCGCTATAGCACAAGGAATATAAGCATATCATTTTAATCATTTTAATCATCAGAAGCTGCTTGTGCGTTTTATTCGCCTCACTGTGCGAATAAGACACATTTGAAGGTAAAAAGTTGTACCAAAAGACGCTCAGCAAGACCAAGTAACGCCACAGTGTGGAGTGACCAGGGCCGGATTAAGAGGGGATGACAGGGGTGGTCGTAGCTGGGCCCCCACTAGCAGTGGTGCAGCTGTCTGCACCCGCCGTTAGTGTAGTGTAGCCGCAGTGAGCGCGGTCCACACTACACAGTGACAAACACAAAGACGCCGGCATTGGCTGCAGCATCAACGTAGGGAACCGGCTGGAGCTCACTCATGAGCTTCGTCTTCTGGCTCTCCCTGCAGCAGGTGACGTCTCTCCCATAGTGCAGGAGAAGAGCCCGGGACTCGGAGCGGACAGCGGCAGTCACGTCAGGAGCGGGGATTCAGGTAAGTTGTGTTTTGTTTTTTTCGTGTCTGTGTGTGTGTGTGTTATGGGCACTGGCACTGCATAGGGGGGGCTGCTACAGGGGTCACTGTATAGGTGGGCCGCTTCATGGGGGCACTGTATGGGGGGCGCTGCTAGGGGCAATGCATAGGGGGACTACTACTGGGGGCAATGCATAGGGGGGCAACTACTGGGGGCACTGTATAAGGGGCACTGCATAGGGGGGGACCACTACTGAGGGCACTATATAAGGGGTGCTACTGGGGGCACTGTATAGGGGGTACCACTACTAGGGGCACTGTATAGGTGGGACCACTACTGGGGGCATTATATAAGGGGCACAGGGGGGACCACTACTGGGGGGCACTACTACAGGGGACACTGCATAGGTGGGACTACTACAGGGGGGCACTGCATAAGGGGGACTATTACTGTGGGCACTGCATAAGGTGCACTGCTACTGGGGACATTGCAAAAGAGGTACTACTACAGTGGGCATTGCAAGAGGGGCATTACTACTGGGGACATTAAGGTGAATAGAAAGAAAATAAATGTTCCTAGGGTGAGAAGAAACATTGCTATATAGGGGCCCCCACAAGTTTGTTGACCAGGGGCCCCCACAGAC
Organism: Taudactylus pleione; assembly: GCA_031769625.1. Taxonomy (NCBI): domain Eukaryota; kingdom Metazoa; phylum Chordata; class Amphibia; order Anura; family Myobatrachidae; genus Taudactylus; species Taudactylus pleione. The sequence goes on from JAUIMM010000042.1 coordinate 14,119,827, forward strand.
CATAATCCGGCCCTGGGGGCGACTAGAAGGACTGTTTAATGCGCTAGATGTATGTGGACACATCTGTATACAGTACGCTGGTTTCAGACATATAATCATCAGATTTAAAATACACTTAATTATATTTTTTTTTTCAGCCAGAAGCTTACCCTCTTACCACTTTCAAATCACATTATTTCTGCATAGGATTTTGAAGAGGAATAGCAAAGAATTCTATGAGCAAAGACAATTATAGGGAAATTCAATTCTGTGGGATGTGCCACCTAACTTTGCTATTTGCGAGAGCTCGTTCTGAATCAGGGAGGGACGCTTTTTTTTTAGTTTCGGCCTCCAGGGCGCTCGCAAAGCTGTTTGCGACCATCGGCATTGTGAGGAGACCCTGAGGTAGGGTCTCAGCACTCGCTATGCCGAGTGGACTTCCTGCTCTAATAGAGGAGGAAGTCCTCTACTGACATCACTCGTGATGTCAGTAGGGCCGCCCACAAATGGCAGGCGTTCTTCGGGAACGCCTCCGTTTGTGCAGCCACCCCCCCAACCCGCTTACAAAATGGGGTGAGCTGTCGATCAACATCGACAGCCGCCCCGTCTTTTAGTGAGCCCCGGAGCGACGGAGCTGCCGTTGCTCGCTGGGGCTCGCGCATGCATAGCCGGAGGTGACGCATGGGCCAAACATCGACCCGCTTGCGAGCGCTATGCACTCACGAGCGGGTCTGATTCAGGCCCTCAGTACGGATCGCAACTGTGATCACAATAGCGATTACGCACACAGTCTCACTGTTAAGATATGCTAATCACTATGCCATACTCAGCACTACATAAGGACGGCCATTTCACCTTACCCACATCTGTAATACTTAACTAGACTGCAAAACAATCGGTAGCATGGAGTACCATCGCAGCCTCACGCACACTTGCACAAGGTTTGACCGCACTCAGAAATTGCTAACCTCATCGCATGCAGTGCAAGCCCAAGCTGCGTATGGCATTGCAGTGGCTAATTTATGCACTCCCTTGCAAATGCGTTCAAACGCACTGGCACGCCTACGTTTTGCTGACTCCCCCCCCCTGTCACCACCCCTAAACGGTACTTCCTGTCAATCACTCTGCAATGGGTCTGCGTAGTCACTGCAGTGGAGTATACGCGCACTGCGATACATATGCATGTGCAGAACGCAACAATCGGCCGATCTTATGCGTAATCGCATTTGAGATCTCTCCTGAATCAGGCCCTTTGCCACAAACATAGCCATATCCACCGTATACAGAACCCTTAACATCAATAGATGTCCTGTGCACCTCTATTGGGTGAGAGGAAAAACTAGTGGCATTGCTGGTTGCAATTAGTGGCGCCAAGAAGGGAGGAAAGGGTACCAATAAAATGGGTGCGGCCCTGTTATCGTCACCCAGTTGGGTCACAGATGAGGTGCTGAGGAGACACATATATCCCTCTTTTCAGCGCTTTGCGGTAACATGCACAGTATTTTGCATTGATTTTATGGGGGAGGGAGTGTGGCCACGCCTCCTGTATCAGCCCACTCCCCCTCTGTACCATGGATGCCTCAACAGCCCAGGCTTCAATATGCCATTCTTGCGATGGGAAGGCGGAATTAAATCGTTAATATTTAAAAAAAATTAATAATACTGTTTAAAAAAAAAATTACAGTTAGATAAATCATTAAACATAAGAAATGCGCTTATTACCATACTGCATAGGTTCTCAAACTTGGTCCTCAGAACCCCAAACAGTGCATGTTTTCCAGGTCTCCTCACATAATCGCATGTGAAATAATTAGCTCCACCTGTGGAGCTTTTAAAATGTGTCAGTGAGTAATGAACACACCTGTGCACCTGCTGGGTGACCTGGAAAATGTGACCTGTGTGGGGTCCTGAGGACCGAGTTTGAGAACCACTGCCATATTGTATTCTTAAAATCAGGATACATGCTGTATGTACAGTATGTTATTGCATACAGTGCATACACGCTGTGTGTAGGCTGCTGAACACACACGACTCTCCCGTACCATACTGAATACTGTATATGTGGGTTCTGTAACCACTAGTCATATAACAAAGCTAAGTGAGAATGAAATATCAGACAACTACAGGTGGCACACTTTTCCTTCCTGTAAAACAATAAATGTACACATTCTGTGAGTCTAGTTTTTTAAAGAACAAATCACAAACTTCAAACGCATTTGCACTTGTGCTTTGATGATCTGCAGCGTTCAGGTTAAACAACATGTTATTTAATTAAATGTAAATCTTTAAAACATCTTTCCCACACATTATGTTTGATGTCAAATGTTTCCGTAGGGCTGAGTTTGTGCTGTTCACGGCTCTTTGGGTATGATAATTGGGATTATAGAAAAGATGGGGAAGGGGAAAAAGGAGGAAAGCCAACAGAATAGAATTAAATGGAATTGTGGAGATCCCTTAAATGTTTCATATGGTTCTGCTGGACTATTATCCAAAATGCAATTTTACTTGTTACGGTGCGTACACACGGTTCAATCCTGCACAATGAAGATTTTGGAATATGCAAAGTGTTTTTACTTCCAAATAACATATCAGTGAAGCTGCTGACTTATTTCAAATAGAGAGTTGTAAAGCTGGTGAATACAAAGGATTTGATTTATTGAACATTTCAACAGCTAGTGGTGTGTATTTACTGTCATCCTGTCCAGTCAAGTTTTAGAGAAAAAAAAGGGCTTTACTTATTGGACGGAATGAAGGCAAACAGAGATGCTCCATGCATTCAAAAGTAACATTCCTTACTAAACTATACACACAGCTTACCGTGAATAGCGTTTGGGTATGGTAAAAGCTATAGGTAAAATATACTTGAGAAGCTACACTGGAGGAGAAAAAGGTGGCACTGCGTCTTAAGTTGTCCATGTGTAGTCTGTCTTATTTGTAGGGATGACCATTGTATGATTCACCATTGATGATCCCGATCAATAGTGCAATTTAATAGTGCTATCAGTGTTTTACATAGATGGCAAGAAGCCACCAACAGGAAACCACCCATGGTTTGCACTCATAGGCATGCAAAAATAGGGCCCAGGGTATACACAGACACACCCTCATATTGGAAGCCGGGTGTATGCTGTCTAGAAAAATTGCCAGTGCTGCCAGCGTCTCAATGAGCTGATAGTGTCAGTGAGTGGATCACTCAACGACTCACAAGATGCAGCAGTGCAGTGGCACTCTCTCCTTCACTTTGAGCTCTAATTATCTCCACCCCATTTGGGGCTGAGAATAGAGCAGTGCAGTGAGTTGTATATGTATATAAATATACCGTCCAGTTTTATTAGGCATAATATGAATTGGGGGCAGCACAGTATGGCATAGTATTGTCATAGGCAAGTGAGGTGATGGAGTTGGGGAATTCATGGGGGAGTTTATGATATGGGTGGAAAGGGATTGGTATGAATGACCGGTGGCCGAGAGCCCGGCATTCGAAATCCCAACACCGGCAGGCCGAACAGTGCAGATCCCGATGGTAGTAAGTAAAGTACCTAACCCTCCCCTCCCCCCCTAACCCTAACCTTTAGGGGTGCCTAACCCTAACCTCCCCCCCCTAGTGCCTAACCCTAACCTCTCACCAGGGGTGCCTAAACTTAACCCCCCCTCCCCGCACCCTAAATCTAACCCTCCTGGAGGGGTGCCTAACCCTAACCTCCCCCCATGGGTGCCTAACCCTAACCCTCCCTGGGGGGGTGCCTAACCCTAAGTCCCCCTGGGGGTCCCTAAACCCATGCCCCCCATCCCTGGCTAGGTGGATACTTACACCCGGCGTTGGACAATCAGTCCGGCATCCTTTTGAGGTCCCGACATTGGAATTAACATAGGCGTCGGTAATTCGATGCCTATGTTAGATCCCTTGCTGGGATTACACTGTCGGGATTGTGACCGGCGGCTGACTGCATCCCGGTGGAAATTGTGTTGGGCATGGTATGGAGGAGATTGGAGGAACAAGATAATGAGAGGGGGATTTATGGCAATAGTGACAGACATGCCTGGGATGGTGCTAGATGCATCCTTCAGCACCGACCATCACTCTCTAGATTTTCCCGGGTGTACACATTGTAATGACATGAGCTGCGCACAACAATGTTTGGTTGACAGCCAATCAGGAAAGGGGCTGGGCTAAGTTCCATTTCCCCTGCGCCAGCTAATAAAAAAATGCTGCTCTCTTTGCCATCGATGGCGGAGGACCATTGACAAAACCATTGACCATCAGTAGCAAATCATCAGTCGATGTCTATCCCTACTTTGCTGTTAACAGTGTACTTTTACTTCTAGGAATCGTGGTTGTCTTATCCTACAATCTTTCCTGCATGTTTGATACTTAAATGTAAATGCAATATTGGGAAAAAGCAGGGCCGGCACTACCATTATGCAGCTGCCTAAGGGTGCTGGCCCCTGGAAGGCGCCACTGAATCATTCAGGAAACTGAAATATGTACAAGACATCCTTCTTTACAGTGCACAGTGGAGGCAGCTGCGGGTCTGATCAGTGGTCGAAGTGGAGCGGTATATGGCAGTATGACATACTGCCGCTTCCTGCCACCACTTCATTTCAGCTACAGAAGAGAGTATGGGATCCCATCGCTGAAACAGCAGCAGCATTGTGTAGAGATGTATGCCACTGGGAACACATCTCGATCGGCGCTGCCACGTAGCCGAGACGGAGCATCGGGTCCCTGCTACACTGCAGTTTAAGGTAAGCACTAACCGCCAGCCAATGAGAAGCTGCCAAAATGCTGCTTCTCATTGGCTTGCGGCTGGCCTTTGCTTTTTTGATTTGCAGTCTGAACCGGTCTACGAGCCAGGATTGTCTGGCGGCCGGTCCTGACTGTAAACTTCAGTGCAGCAGCAGCTAGGAGTAGGACCCAATGCTCCTGCTGGCTCCACCTCCATTCCAGTGCAGAGAGACAGGTCAGAGGGAGTTAGAGAGAGGCAACTCAGGGAGGGTTTGAGCGAGGGAATAGAGAGAGGGGTATACAGAGTGAAGCAGAAAGATAGTGGTGTATGGGGCAAGAGTGTGAAGGAATCAGTGAAAAGGGCTGGGGGTGAGAGAGGGTAGGAGTAGGGGAGAAGTGTGGGGGTAAGAAAGGGGGGCAAGAGGTGCAGGGGGTGATATGGAAGCAGGGGCCAAAGAGGGGGGGCATTCAAATCTCCATACCCCCAACTCTAAATTCCCACTTCGAGAACTGCAGTAAGAGTGACACGAGTGCACTTTTTTATACAGCAGAGTGAGCTGCTGGATGAAGATTATATCACGTGTGGGTGATGGTATTTATATTTGAATAAGATTTTTTCCTTTTATTAATACACATTTATTACCATCCCCCCCCCCCCCCACTCCCCTTTTTTCTGATTGCTGCTACATGGGAGTTGTCCTTATAAAGAGAAAAAGCTTCCAACCACAATAATGTGGCATATTGGATTTCATACACTAGAGGGTGCCAAAGTCTCACACCTTTTGAACATATTTACTTGCTGACTATTTGAGCAACAGTCTGTCTTTGTAGACCACGGAAGCTGCCACTCATTTGATGAGGAGTGTACTTTCTATTTGTTTTTGGGACATTTAAGAAACAGACTTTTTAAGAGAGACAGTTTATTAATTTATTTGTAATGCTGGACACCATTTTTTGTTATATATTGTATTTACGGTTGCTCTACAGGGTGTAATAGCTGCTGACTGGGCATTAGTATATTTGCACAGTATGAGTCGCTTTAGAATCCATGGGTGTGGAAACACAAAAAGATCTGATATTGTCCAAAGGATTTTTAATGAAAATCAGAGCAATATAAAGGATAATCCAAATGCATCCTTAGATGATACTTTCTGGAACCTTGAGAAATTGGTCACCAAAGAAGTTAAATTATGGTGGGATATTATGAGTCTAGAACAATACATCAAGGTCAACAGAATCCCCAGGGGACTAAGGATTTTAAAGAAACCCAGCTTCCCCACAATAATTTATCAGTTCCAGAAGGACTGGGATTTGATACTTCATGATTGCTCAATAAAATGAATGCAATTAATTACGAAAGAAAGAAAGAAAGAAAGAAAGAAAGAGGGAACTAGATCAATTAGAAAAGGAGATTAAGATTAAGGAAAGTATGCTAGAACCATCCAAAAATAGTGAAGAATTCAAGGCTAATGAGATAGTTCTATGTAAGAAAATAGATAAAATAGAGGATGAGATCATATACACCAAAGAGAAACATTTTTTTCGTGATAAACTAGATTACACTAACAATAAAATCAAACATTGGAATAATAACACAAGGCATTTCAATGGGAAAGAACACTTAAAAACAAAAAAATATAGTGAATGGACCACAATCCCTTTTAAGCCCAAAAGGCAATTTGATCAATATGAGACAACGCCAAGAATAAAAACACATAATAGATTCTCTGTTTTTAATAGATTAAACTCTGATACTGATAATGAGTTTTTTTCTCCGGCTGCCCCCTTCGTCCGAAAAAAACCTTACCCTATGCTGAGAGAGAACCAGCACAGAGCACCTCCTATAAAAAGAGATTATATTGAAAACGAGGGAGGAGAGGAGGAAGAAAGAGACTACAGCAGAAAGAGAAGGATAAACATGAGTCAGTAATAGAGAAAGACCCCCCAAAAATTGGTATTTTCAATCTTTCTGATCTTTCAAATTCAGACATTTCTCCCTTAAAAAAGGGTTTATCTTTTGCACCTGTGGCACCACTAAATAAATTTCAACTCTTTACTGATTTAAATAAATTTGTTCGCAAATTGACTTTAAAATTACATTTTATCACAAAAGATTCAGGTATTCTTAAAAATTATGAGACTAACTCCAGATCTGGTTTAAAACCAGTCTCTAAATTTTACCCACAAGAATCTAAAAGTAGTCATATAGATTAATGTTATCAGAATGTGAAGAAAGATCTATGTGGAGATAACACTAAGAATAATTTGAGTAACTTTGAGAAATGGTCATTGAAAAAAATTAAATCTAATGATAATGTTTTTTTTAAACAGGCAGATAAGGGGGGTGGCTTAGTTGTAATGAATTGCATCGACTATGAAAAAGAAGCCTTGAGATTACTGGGGGATGCCAATTCTTTCAAAGGACCCTACAAATGTTTTCCTGGATGAATTCAAACCCCTAATTGCTAAAAGCTTTAAGGATAAGATTATCAGAAAAGAGGAGTTTGATTTTTTAAATATAAATAACCCAATTATCCCAATATTTTATTTCCTGCCAAAAATTCACAAACAGCTAATAAACCCACCGGGGAGGCCAATTATATCGGGAATAGACTCTCTTACAGCAAACACCTCGGAATATGTGGATTATTTTTTAAAGAAATATGTGTCCAGTTTGGATTCATATATTAAAGATACTATGGCAGTTTTAAAGATTTTAAAGGGACTTTTATGGAAAGAAAATTATTATTGGGCCACGATGGATGTTCAATCTTTGTATACATCCATAGTTCATGAAAAGAGGATCTCATCATGTAGAGAATTTTTGGATGCTGACCCCACACTTAATGAACAACATAGAGACTTTATTTGTGCTTTGATTAAATATATTTTAAAATACAATTATTTTAAGTTTTTGGAGAATGTTTACTTACAAGTTTGTGGCACAGCCATGGGCACAGTTTTTGCTTCCAGTTTCACCAACCTCCATATGGAAAGCTGGGAGGGATCATCCTTTTAAGAAGAACATCATCCTTTTTAAACATTACATTGATGATATCTTGTTGATATGGGAGGGTTCTTTGGAAGATTTTACTAGCTTTATGTCATATATTGGCCAGAAAGATTATAATTTATCATTCACTTTTAATATTCAGAAGGAGTCTATAGAGTTTTTAGATTTGACCATATCAACAGATAAAAATTTAATACATACCTCAAATTATATAAAAACTGTAGATATAAACAGTTATGTGCATTATAAGAGTGGGCATGCACAGTTTTGACAGGATAATATACCCTTTTCACAATTATATAGGATAAAGCGGAATTGTGACACAAAAGAAGAATTTCAAAAACAACTCTGTTTTTAATGAGAGATTTGAAGAAAGGGGATATCCAAAAGACCTTATTAGAGAAGCAACTGTGAGGGTAAACAATATAGAGAGGGATGAATTATTGGTCTAGAAGAATAAAAATCTTGAAAAAAAGAGGACCAAGTTCTTTTTATTACAAACTTTAATGATCAAGACAAAAAAATTAGAAAAATCTTTAAAAAACATTGGGGTTTATTAAAGAATGACCCGCTCCTTATTGATATTCTACCCAATAAACCTAAGATAGTATATAGGAGAGCACCTAACTGGAAGGACATTCTAGCTCCTAGTATGTTACTGGGTCCCACTAGTAAAAATTAAGGCATCTGGGGACATAAAGTTAAAGGTTTTTATAAATGCGGGCATTGTAACATATGCCAATTTGCACGCTCTACACCATGTATCTTTCTGAAGTCTGATGGTCTGGTGAAGTTCCAAATGAAAGATTTCTGTAATTGTAATACAACAAATGTAGTATATCTCCTGGAATGTGGTTGTGGGCAGCAATACGTAGGGAAGATGAAACGCCCACTTAAGATACGGATTCAGAAGCATATAAGAAGTATCAAAAATAAACAGGACTTTCATGCAGTGGCAAGACATTTCATGACTCATCATAATGCAGACCCCAGTAGTCTGAGATGAATATAAATATATATAATAAGTTTATTTTGGCCATATATTAGTAGTTATTCTGTGGCACAATGGACATTATTTAATCCTCCAGCGGCGACTTATAAATTAGTTTTACAGTTGTGTATCTCTATTTAAGTGTTTTGGGAGCCATGACGATTATACCCACTCGGGACTACACTTCCCGGCAATGACCGTGATTGTAACTACAGTGTGACGCTCTTTATGGTGGACGCGCTAGACGTCGAATCATCATACAGTGCATTAGGGAGACGCGACTTGTTTATGTCGCGTTCAGCACTACATAGCCCCTTCAAACAGTGGTGGGGGGATCCTATTGGCGGCGGACACGCGGAATGGCACGTCATGGTGACCGGAAGGCCAGGTATCTAAACACCGATTACAGTGTGGGACACGGGTCCCTATGTCCACTTACATTTTACATTTCAGTTGAGTCCTCTATTTTTGACCTTTCTCCCATGATGCTCAGGTTCATCCTGACGCTGGATCCGCCATTTTGGCCAATTAGGGTAATTATTTTACATTACTATAGCTATATAAGTAGGGTTTTGGGTGGCATCCAAATATCCTCCTGAAAAAGTCCTGCCATACTTGTGGCTGATGAAACACGTTGAGGGTTATGTGGTGATATTGATCCAAACTCTACTAACAGATAAGCTGATCTCCTTGAACTTGAATGTATGTTTTAGATGCTCTTTTTTATTAAATGTATTTGTCATAATACTCATTGGTATTATATTTGTCCAAACCATATACTATATATGAGTGACAGTGTGGATGGCAGGACGACATAGTGAAAGTCCGCTGGTATGAGCACTTGCACTTTATTTTTGGTTTAATAAGGACTGCTGGCATAGTGGAATCTTTTTTGCACAAGCACGGTGCACTTGGAATTTATTGTTTGCAGTTTTTTCTTTGCACATAGCACTATATATAACTGTTTTTTTTCATTGCACATAGCACTTTGTTGCAGTAAGAGTGATATGAGTGCACTATTTTATACAGCAGAGTGCGCTGCTGGATGAAGATTATATCACGTGTGGGTGATGGTATTTATATTTGAATAAGATTTATTCCTTTTATTAATACACATTTATTACCTTCCCACCCCCCTTTTTTCTGAGCGCTGCTACATGGGAGTTGTCCTTATAAAGAGAAAAAGCTTCCAACCACAATACAGTGGCATACAGGATTTCATATACTAGAGTGCGCCAAAGTCTCACACCTTTTGAACCATATATATATATATATATATATATATATATATATATGTTGCAAGAAGTCCGGAACTCCCAACAACAATGAATAACTTGCAGAGGTACCCTCACAGTAATAAAAATAGAAACATCCAGAGGTGTGGCACTCTCAATAATAAATCCAAACTACACCAGCATGTAATAATCAATGTTTCAGTACTTTATGTACTATCTGTAATCCTGAAGATAGTACATAAAGTACTGAAACATTGATTATTACACGCTGGTGTAGTTTGGATTTATTATTGAGAGTGCTGCAGCTTTGGATGTGTATGTATATATATATATATATATATATATAATATATACAATATATATACACACTAGTGACCACCTCTATACCCCTCTGGGAGTGTGGGTGATAGGCTGAAGCTTTGTCTAGGGTGCCGACAGACCTTGCACCGGCCCTGGGTAAAAGGAACTCAAAAGATATGACAACCATAACCTGATATTTTTATATTTTATTTTCATTGCTATTATATGTTTATCAGACTTGGCTCATACTCAGCTGACTTAGCTCTAACGCCTCTCGTATCTGGCAGCCAAGTAATTAAGGTTGGGAGTTCCATGTGTCAGAATTTAATTAGTATTTGTATCTGTATTGCGGGGGTCTTAAAAATGCTAATAACTGCTTACTGCTCAAATGCAAATCTGTATAAAGACCCTATTTCCACATTTCAAATGCGGCAGTAATATAATATTTTTCGCCTAAATTCACATTGCGCATTTAGGAAATATCACAGGAATTTATCAAAAATCCCTTGAAGGGGACAGGGCTTGCTATAAAGCTCTGTCCCTGCGAATGCCTTCCGCACACATCTTACTGTATTTTTTGGTCACCAACCCCCCACTCCGCAATTGCCCCCCCCGCAACCCCCCATGGTCCCTTGATGCAGGTGTTTTTTTTTTTAATATGTGAATTGAAGGGATTGGAGTTGCTTTTCAGGAATACTACTCCGATTGCCCTTTGATACATTTATGTGATACTAAAATAATGTGCAATGGGAGTGAAAACAAAACACACCTTTTCCACATTTTTTTTAGTAAGAATAATATTGATAAATAGGGCCCTAAGTGTGACTGTTAGTATTAGATACAAATCCTAAGGGCCCCATTTATCAATGATACATAACCCCATTAGCACTCGCCAAAGAGGTTATGTCATCCTTTTCAAAATTGAACAAACAGCGGTATTCTAAGTTTATCACTGTTTGTCACTGTCTCGCTCTCGCCATCTTTATATGGTGAGAGGTATACGATCCCCATTGTAGGCAATGGGGACTCGGCAGCAGCCTTTCTGGCTTCAGCGAGGCCTTCCAGGCACTGCGCGTCCAGGTTATGTTTGGCTGCTGCTGCTCTTTCCTGTCTGTATTCTGTTTCCTAGCAATTAGGATGCTGGCTGTTACGTGCAGTAGCTCACCTGTTTGGAATACCCCATTATTTCCTAGTTCCTAATTCTAGTGATCTCTTCAAGCGGTCGCTGTACCCTGAACAGTTTCCAGTCTCTCCGTCTGTTCCTGTGTCCTGGTATCCTGCCATTGTATAGCTGCATCCTTGAACCTTGCCTCAGTCCTCTGTGTGTAGTCCCTGCCAGTCCTGCTGAATTCTGCCCTGTATCCGTATCCTGTGTCCATCCCAGCTCTGGTTCTGTGCCTTGCCAAGACCCTCCAGCTTATCTTCCGTGTCACCTCCGGTCTGTGTCCAGTCTCAGCGAGTTCCTGTGGATTCACCCTGTCATTTCAATCATATCTGCTTCAACTCCAGCTAGTATCCTGTCTTACTGGTTCTGCTACTACACCAGCCTGTGCCCTGAATAGCTGGCCCTACTACAACTCTAGCCTGCATCCTGAGTAGTTGGCCCTGCTACAACCCAGTTCGTATCTTGCATAGCTGGTTCTGCTATACTCCAGCTAGAATCCTGAGTAACTGGCCCTGCTACAACCCTGTTTGTATCCTGCATTACTGGTTCTGTGTACATCCAGCCTGTTTGTCTGTGGTTGTCTATTGACGCAAAGTATGTTCACCCCAGCTGTGTCTGTAATTGCAAGTCTGCAGCTGTTTCCTGTTACCCGGACCAGTACTCAAGTCACAGCTTTGCCACTTTGTTATATCTCCTGATATTACTGACCAGTGGCGTAACCAGGGTATTTGGAACCCAGGGCGAATTTGAAAAGGGAGCCCCACCCCCACCACCCCGATGTGCGCGGACGCCTTCAGCGCCGGCGGCAAAAAAATGGGCGTGGTCACTTAAAAATGGGGCGTGTCAACATGACACACCCCTTTATTTTCACACTGAACAGTCCTATCCATATGCACCTTAACCCCAGTAGTACCCCTTATACAGTACCCCCAGTATGCAGTTGTCTTCCCTCTTATGCAGGCCCATAGTAGTGCCCCTTATACAGTATCCCCAGTAGTGGTCCCCCTTATACAGCCCCCAATTAGTTCCCCTTACTCAATACCCCCAGTAGTGGCCCCCCCAAATGCAGTGCCCCATGTAGTGTTCCCCCTTATGCAGTGCCCCCAGTAGCAGTCCCCACAATGCAGTGCGCCCAGTAGCGGTATCCCCTTATGCAGTGCCCTTTATATGGTGCCCCCAGTAGTAGTCCCCCCTATGCAGTGCCCTTTATATAGTGCCCCCAGCAGTAGTCCCCACCATGCAGTTTTCCCAGTAGTGGTCCCCTTATGCAGGCACCCAGTAGTGATCCCCCCTATCCAGTGTCCCCTGTAGTGGCCCTTCCTATTATTGCCCCCAGTAGTGGTCCCCCCAGTGCTGTGCCTCTAGTAGTAGGCCCCTTTTATAATGCCCCCAGTGGTAGTCCCCCCCCCAAGTAGTAGTCCCCAGTAGAGGTTCCCCCTCCCGATTAAGTGCCCCCAGTAGTAGACCCCCCCAGTAGAGATCCTCCCAATAATAGTGCCCCCAGTAGTAGCCACCCCTCCCCCGTTGTGCCCCCACCCCCAGTAGAGGTCCCCCCAGAAGTAGCCACCCCCCTCCCCCGTTGTGCCCCCAGTAGTGAAGATAGGTTAAAAAAAAATATATATATATAAAAATATACTTACCTGAATCCACGCTGCTGCTGCTCCAGTCCGCGACACCACTCCCGCTGCCGCCCGCCAGTCCTCCCGGGCTGGCGTGCTCAGCATTATGGGACAGACGTCATGATGTCTGTCCCATTACCCACTGCAGGAGCCGGACGGAAGCCCGGCTCTTGCAGTGTGTGATGCAGCAGTCAATGAGAGTCTATCTGACTCTCATTGGCTGCTGTTAAACACACGCATCGCCGCCAGCGCTGGCGGCGATGCGTGTGTTATGCACAGCCTGAGCTCCGTTTTGGAGACTCTCAATCTCCACAAGCAGCTTTCAGCATGAAGCGCGGGAGGCACAGCTGGTGTTTGCTCCCCTCCTTGACAAAGACGCCTGAAGAGCGTCGAAATGCGTAGGTGCCAGTATTTGAATTATCCCTGGACTATCAATACGATACTCTGACACCTGTTTTGTATGGCAATTACCACCAACGCTGCCAGACATTTACACGCATGCCCTGAACCACCTTGGCTGCTATACAGCACGGAGATCTCCACTGGCCCAGGCTACACAGGTACTTCCAGTTCCCCACACCTGGGTTGAGCTGTGTCGCTGCAAGCCATTTCAACGCCTGTACAGCCCGTTCCCTCTGCTGAATACAACAAGGGGGAGGTCAGCAAACACCAGCTGTGCCTCCCGCGCTTCATGCTGAAAGCTGCTTGTGGAGATTGAGAGTCTCCAACACGGGAATCGTTGCCGCTGCAAACAGAGCCGTCATACGGAGATCCAAGCTCCCTAGATACAGGTGAGAGCTTTCCATCGTGACACCGTACTGCAGACTGCTCATCTCACAAAAGGCAATATCGGCATATTTGAAGTATCTCCTCTGCTATTCAAAGGGAACATCCACAATCACTTCTTTATACAGTGGTGGCAAGTGTATCAATTTGTATCATCAGTTCCCGGATACTTTTTTTCACAGCCAGCGGGCCTGCAGCTATTCAATCTGGACACTGGTAAACTTACAGAAAGATTGCTAATGTGTTTCAATATACAGTCTTTTTAATCAGATTATCCAGGGATATATGCCTATATATAATTTTAATTGTCAATAAATGTATTTATTTTAATATACGAACCTTGTCATATATTACTTATACCCCTGACACACCGGCTGTTTTTTCACATAGCTTGTTTCTTTGCTACTGGGACTGACTATCCCTTTCAGCCGTGTTACTTCAGGGTGTGTAAATTAACCCTTTTAGCGCCTGGGTACTTTTCTCTTTATAGAGCAACAACTCAACCTGGACTTTATACAGATAGTGCATGTAGTATAATGTACTAGACTGATAACAGCTATGCACTGTAATGAATACACCAAAGTCCTAGGATAGCAGTATAATGTAACATACAGTATGTAGAACAATAAAGCACGATAGTGATCCAGTCTATATATACCACATTAATGCAGTGCACATCTGATAGGGGACCCCATACTTACCAGCCATGTCTAGACCTCTAGGATAACTGCATTAGGTTTAGTAAAATCAAAATACATGCCCTCAGGCAGTGGAGCCCACCAGGGACTTCCCCTGTACCCCTGTGGGTCGGTCTGACCCTGAGTACACCCTTCATGATAACGCTATTCCCTGATGGCAGTGGCCTCTTTAAGCAGGATAACGCACCTTGCCACACTGTAAAAATTGCTTAGGAATGATTTCAGGAACATGACAAAGATTCCAAGGTGTTGACTTGGCCTCTAAATTCCCCAGATCTCAATGCAATCAAGCATCTGCGGGATGTGCTGAAAGAACAGTCCTGTGCCATGAAGGCCCCACCTAGCAACCTACAGAATTTAAAGAATCTTCTGCTAACATCTTGGTGCCAGATACCATTCGACACCTCCAGAGGTCTTTTGGAGTCATGCCTCAATGGGTTAGAGCTGTTCTGGCGGCACGAGGGGGACCTACATAATATTAGATAGTTTTAAATATATATATATATATATACACACACAGCTAAGAGCAAAGAACACCGTGTTTAGCACTACTTCCCCAGAGAACCAAATGTGTGAAATTCAACAGATTTTATATTCCAGCGCCTCAGGTTTCAACATGAAGACTCAATAGGAGTACATGCTGAGCATTATATATTACATATGAGGTTTTCAAAAAGATTTAAATAACAATCAAGCCACAGAGTAATACACTTTGTAAAGACTCTAGGGCTGATATCCTATTAGCAGAGAACATTTTTCAGACATGAAAAAAAAGGATGGGGGGGGGGAATCGACAATTTACGGGTGTTTTTCGCCAATTTTTTTCAGTGGTATCCAATTAAACCCTGTTTTTTACGTCCGAAAAAATTTCTCTCGAAAACACAGGATCCGCGAAAAGTCACAAACCTAGTGTATCTATTTTCGCTGCCGCAATTGCGGAAAGTGGGCTGCTTATCGCGGTTTTGATTTCACCTGCCCGAAACAAAATCCCTGAAGAGTGCCTGTATCGGGGCTAATTGGATACCCCCGGCCGAGGTAATTAGCCGTTGTAACTTAACGCAGTTAACAGAATACTGCCCTATATTTAGGACATTTTACGTTTTATTTTAGAAATAAATCAGTTATAACAATCAGCAGGTGAAGTACCATCAGACTTGCCAACATTCAGCCCCCTCCTTCCGGGAGGGGGCAGCCAGGATTCTATGGCGGGGGGCGTGGCACGGCATAAGGGGGCATAAGGGGAGATAATGCAGTATTGGGGGCTAGCAGAGCAGGAGGCGTGACCGTGCAATTGCGCCATTGTGGCCCCACCCCCACTTTTCAATCCCAAGATTAACGGCATTGTGAAACAGGGGGCGGGGTCACGATGACGCGAGTCAATGCAAATCTAGTCATCGGCCCTGCCGCTGTGGGGGTGTGTCCTGGGCGATGCGAGAGGGATGCAATGGGGTGGCGGTCGGCCAATACATTTGCTTATTTTTCCGGGGGGCCAGGGGTGCCACACGATTTTCGGGAGCCTCCCGGCCGTCCCAGGAGAGTAGGCATGTAGGAGTACCATTTATTAGGTATATTTAAGCTAAGTAACCAAAGGAATGCAGGTTCTTTTAAACACTATTTTTACATATTTTTGGGAAAAAAATATTTCTAGATAAATACAATAATACAAAATCATGGAATCATAAAACAAGTTTTTAATACCTAACACAGCGGTGGCCAACCTGTGGCTCTTGAGACACATGCGACTCTTCCATTATCCTGATGCGGCTCCCCTGACTGACACTGACTGCCTCCTCTGATGGGAATGCAGCTGTTCAGAGTAGGCTCCTCCTTTGTTGCAGCAGTCTGCTCTGCTCCGGAGACATGTATGTGTTGACGTGGCGACGTCACACTGCAAACAGGAGGCGGAGCTCAACTTGTGACTGAACCTGCAGGCACGAGGAGGATGCGGTTGCAGACACCAGAGCCTACCTACCTGACACAGACAGTCCACAACAAGAGCTGTGAGGCTTTTTCATTTGTTTTTTTTTTTATATTTGTGGCATGTGGGGGGCTGGAGTGGCCCGTGGAATGGGAGGGAGTGTGGAAGAAGATGGATGGACAGGAGCGGCCTAGGGAGAGAGGGGGGGGCTGAAGCGGCACATGAGGGTCTGCTGTTGTGACACATGAGGGGCTGCTGGAGTGACACATGGGGGGATGCTGGAGTGATATATGGAGGGGCTGCTGTTGTGACACATGAGGGGCTACTGAAATGACAAATGGGGGGCTGAAGTGACACATGAGAGGCTGCAGAAGTGACATGAAGGGGACTGGAGTGACACATGGAGGGCTGGAGTGACACATGGGGGGCATTCAATTAGCCACAGGGTTTACCCCGTGGCTAATTGCCATGCCGGAGCTATTCAAAGCAGGTATTACCCTGTGTGTGAGTCCCTGCAGTTGGACTCAACCTCACAGCTCATGCTGCGAGGTAAAGTCAGCGGAAAAAACACCAAATCGGGCTTGAGTGCGAGGAAAAAAAACATTGATTCCACAGTTAACGTGTGAGACCCATGCTGCTGGTATTTTGGCTGGCAATTAGTTGCGGGGTAGACCCCACGGCTAATTCAATATCCCCCGGTCTGGAGTGGGGTGGGGGTGGAGGGCTGGATTGTATTATGTGAATCTGTTTTGGTTATTTTTCATTGTATGGATGTGGTTTTTTCAGTGTATTATTTGTGGATGTGGCTTTTTCAGCGTATTTTATGTGGATCTGGCTTGTTTCATTGTATTTCATGTGGATCTGTTTGTTCCAATGTTTTTTTTATATTGTTCTGGCTTTTTCTTTCCCTTTAATAGTTACCTCCACGGTGATTGTGCGCATGCACTTTTACATGCTCATACAAAAATCATGCATGGGGTGTGGCCTAGCTGGCACAAGGCCATACCCCTTTTTGCATGTTCGCTTTCTGCGTGTGCATGATCTCGGCTCTTTGATATACCTACAGATATTTTGGGCTCTTTGACTCTGACTGGTTGGCCAACCCTGGCCTAACATATCTTCTTATTTTCATTTTGTTTTGTTCCACTGTGACACATCATTTACGATTTGGAATATAATTGGTCTGCATACTTTTTTCTCCTCTGTATAATTAGACACTGTCAATAACTGAGACCTGTGTGATGACCACAGACAGTCAGCTATGCTCACATATAGTTCACTTATAAATTAAGAACTTCTGCCCATACAATAACCTGCCAGTAATACCAATTGCATATGCGTTGTACAACTTTTTTGAAACGTTGCCTCCCATTCTCTAACTTTCATAATGTGAGTTGCTGCTGTTGGAAGGAGTGCGCTCCTATGCTGCCTCCTATCCAGTACCTTGCAAGGTAAGCTGACTCCTGGTCACTAGGACCTGCCGTAGCTCAGCCAGGCACACCTGACCTCTGACATGCGTGCCGTCTCCGCTTGTCTTTCTGCCCTGGCATTCCATGAGAATGGACAGACCCAGGAGACTCACCAGCTGCAGAGACATACAGAGCCCACGCTGGACACTGCACGTACACTGTATCACCACCACTTCAGTGGGGGACAACATTGCTACCATCCACCAGTGCATTTATCAAGCCAAGCCCAGAACACTACAATGCCCAGTAACACCCTAAGCTCCAACCTACTCTTACATATATATCGACATACCGCTGTTACACCTGACATGCCTATGTCTTATGCTACTTGTTGTTGGATTTGATTCAATATATTTAAGAACTGCTTAAGCTGTGTCAAGTGCTGACTAACTGCCACCAGCATCTACAACTGCGTTACAACTACTATATGACATACAACACCACTTGTATGTCATATAGTAGTCTATCGGGTTTCTCAAAATGCCTGCTAAGCAATTGGGTGTGGCCCATTGCCTGGCCTAAAACAGGAGAGTCATCAGTGCTTATATATAGTAGTTAGCAATCTCTGTCTCTCCTCTCAGTAAAGCTCCACACTGATAGAATCCATCTCCCGCACTCCCATTTCACCCTCACAGGTATAGCTGAGCTAATCAGTGAGCCCGGTATTGTCGGAGAGTAGGCTTCTCCTTGATCACTGCATTTGTGAAGTGAGCTGGGGGTGGGGTTGATCCTCGATATTAGGACTGTCCCAGAAAGGGACAGTGTGGAGAAATTAAGAAAATCTCCACTGAAAATGGAATTTCCATCATTAGGAAGTATCCCCCTCAGACAGGAGCTGGTTGGTTCTCACCCCTTCTCTCCTGTCTTTATACTCACTTTAAACTGAAATCTTCTCAGCTGTGGAGGCTCTGCAGACGTGGGGCTGCCATGTACGATTCCAAAGCTGCCAATAGGGATGGAACATTAGATAAGCAGGGAGCATCTAATGGATGTTATAATGTATGGGGACACTATAATGTGGCATAATCTGAATTGGGGCACTGTAATGGGGCATAATATAAACTGCAGGCACTACAATGTGGCATAATATATACTGGTGACATTGTGTGGCTGGGGGCACTGTGTGGTATAATATCTACTGGCAGCACTACAATGTGGCACACTGTGAACTAGAGACACTACAATGTGGCATAATATGAACTGGGGCCACTGTGTGGTATGATGTGAACTAGTCTACAGGGCCTAAAATGAACTAAGGCACTACTGTGGGGCATAAAATAAACTAGGGCACTACTGTGGGGCATAAAATAAACTAGGACACTACTATGGGGCATAAAATAAACTAGGGCACTACTGTGGGGAATAAAATAAACTAGGGCACTACTGTGGGGCATAAAATAAACTAGGGTACTACTGTGGGGCATAAAATAAACTAGGGCACTACTGTGGGGCATAAAATAAACTAGGGCACTACTGTGGGGCATAAAATAAACTAGGGCACTACTGTGGGGCATAAAATAAACTAGGGCACTACTGTGGGGCATAAAATAAACTAGTGTACTACTGTGGGGCATAAAATAAACTAGGGCACTACTGTTGGGCATAAAATAAACTAGGGCACTACTGTGGGGCATAAAATAAACTAGGGTACTACCATGGAGCATAAAATAAACTAGGGCACTACTGTGGGGCATAAAATAAACTAGGGTACTACCATGGAGCATAAAATAAACTAGGGTACTACTGTGGGGCATAAAATAAACTAGGGCACTACTGTGGGGCATAAAATAAACTAGGGTACTACTGTGGGGCATAAAATAAACTAGGGCACTACCATGGAGCATAAAATGAGCAACTGCTGTGGAGAGAGGTGTCTCTAGAAGCATTATGATTGGGATAACAAAAGACACAAAGCTCTAGCTAATTCTGGCGCTCACAATGCATTCTGGGTTTAGATAATCCATAAGGTGCAGATGCCAAAACAAAAAAACCTGCAATATTCTCCAAAACATGTATTGAAATATTGGCTGCGCAATCATTTGATTAATACAAAATAAAGTATTCGCTCTATATACAATCTAATATTTATTGAAACAATCCCAAAGAAATAATAAACATAAAAAACTTCATACATAAAATACACTGATAACACACTTTGACACATAGGCCCGGATCCAATATGAGGCGAAAAGTCCAGACTTTTCGCCTGCTGGACTTTTCGCCTCCTTCGCCTGTTTTCCAGGTGGAAAAGTATCGCGCGCGTGCCCGTTATTCCCCGTATTCAATTTCAAAGTAGGCAACTTCAGGAACCGGCGAAACTTGGATTCGCAAAAAAAAAACGGGAATTTTTGGGAAATAATAGTAGGACCCCCCTAAAGATGTATACACATGGGGGATCACTATGGGTCCCCTGTTTTTACCTGCAGAAGAAAGTCGGGTTTTTAAATAGCCACGGCAGGTGCATAAATGCGGCTTGGACGAAGGTGATGCAGAAGAGCATTTAGAAGGTTTTTTGGGGAAAAATAACTATGCCCATCAAATTTGGGGTACATGAAAATGGGTGCAAGTCCCTTAAATGATTATTTAAAATTCTGCAAAAATGCACCTGCCACTACTCCCGCAATGAAGAAAACACCTGCCGCATATTAGGGAACCCCTCTGAACTCCATTCCACTAATTTATAAGTGTGTTCCCTATTTTTTTCTTTTAACCCCAAACTTTAACTAATTTTTTTGGGGTGTCCTTATTTTTTGTTTTAAACTGTTTTTGACACATTGTTTTAAGGGGCCATTCCCAAGGATGCAGGCTAATTTTTTTAAGTCTGCACCCCCAAACCCCAATTCTGCACTTTTTTCGCCAGCAAAAGGCTGGCAAAGATTTATCCCCGTTTTTTTACATTTTCAAGAACCCCAAATTTGATGGGCATAGTTATTTTACCAAAAAAACCCTTCTAAATGCTCTTCTGCATCACCTTCTTCAAAGCCGCATTTATGCACCTGCCGCGGCTATTCAAAAACCCGACTTTCTTCTGCAGGCAAAACCAGAGGTACCCATAGGGATCCCCCATGTGTGGACATCTTTAGGAGGGGTCCTACAAACTTTTCCCGAAAAATTCCCATATTTTTCCGCAGACCCAAGATTCGCCGGTTCACGTTTTCGCCTACTTTGGAATTGAATACGGGGAATAGTGGGCACGCACGCGATACTTTTCCGCCTGGAAAACAGGCGAAGTCCAGCAGGCGAAAAGTCTGGACTTTTAACCTCAAATTGAATACGGGCCTCAGTAGTTAGATAGTAAGCTCAACGCGTTTCCGTGCTGTTTAGCACCATCGTCAGGAGCATATAGTAACAAAGATAAGGTACCCATCCATCTGCGATGGATTGCTGCGATCCTGCGATGCTGCAACCCAGCATCGCAGGATCGCAGAAATCCAACATGTTGGATTTTCCCGATATGACGAACGCGATCAATCAGGGATATTTAACATGTACAATTTCACCGATCCTGCGACGAATCGCTGAACATCGATGCTGACTGCTCGGTGTTTCCACCCGGCAGATCGGCATTTCCGATCGCATCGCAGGATCGCGGCACTCCATCGCTGATGGATGGGTACCTTTAAAAGATACTATTAAGCTGTATTGACAGTTACCATTCTGTGTCAAATTTTTTCAGTTCTATTTTATAAGTGAGTTATCCGTGTATTTTATGTATGAAGTTTTTTATGTTTATTATTTCTTTGGGATTGTGGCAATAAATATTAGGATTGGGATGCCTACAAAATGTTGCTATGGGGCCCACAAAGTTCTAGCTACAGGTACTGAGCATTATAAGCAATTTCCAAGAGTTTGTTATTAAATGCATACACATATTGTATATTTACAGTTACACATGCTTTTTATTATCTCTACTCATTGGCCCTCATTCAGAGCCGCTCGCTAGCGGCCGTACGCTCGTTCCGAGCGATGTTCGCACATCTGCGCATGCGTATGGTTTTTAGTACGCATGCGCGAACCAGTCAGTGCGGCCGAAAATCGTTGGTACGCAATATAGCGAGGGCCTGCTATTTTGAGTGACAGAATGAGGCGTATGTGGGTGGTAACAGGGGAAGGTGCTTGAAAACGGGGAGTGGAGATCCGAACGCAGGCGTGCTTAAAGGTCAAAACGGGCGTTTTAAGGGAGTGCATAATTAATACAGCAGCGTCATTGACCACGTCACTGGGTTATTTTTAACTCAGAACTACTCGCAAAATAGCGGTTGAAAAAACCAACCACAAGAATAGCGAGCAGTTCATACGCTGTACGATGTACTCGATTAATCTAATAAATAGCGGACATGACGTATGGTGCGAGCGGCCAGGGGGCGTTTTTATCAAATAAACGAGCGTATGTTTTGCTCGCTCGTTCAGACTTAGAGGTGTGAACAGACTGCAATGTGCGAACGGATCATTTGAATAGCCACCCCTTGTTTTTGAACGAACGACCGCAAATAGCGAACGGCTCTGAATGAGGGCCATTGTTCCTTTGCATCTATTGGCCTCTATATTCAGTGTACCTAGGTTATTACGTAATAGTTATCGTTAATTAGTCCGTACGTATTTACTGTAAATTTGGTAACTGTAGACAAATGTTCCAATTATAATCCACAAAGATCCTTGTAATATATTTTAATTTATAAAGTCAGAGGGCCTCATTCAGAGGCGGTCGGAGGATGCAAGCGGTCGCTCAGAAACTGGGCGGCCGCTTGCATCCTGACCGGCCGCCTCTGTTTCGGTCGTTAGGCTGTGGGTTTACACCCACAGCTCTAACGACCGCTAGGGTGATGGTCGCGATGGTCAAGTAGCCGGCTCCCTCGTGCGCATGTGCACTAGGCAAACATCGAGGCGGCCATGCGGTTCTAGACCGTACGGCCGCCTCTGCATGAAGCCCAGAGTGCTTTAGAAAACAAAGCCTAATAATTTACCATGAGTCTGCACATCTAACAAAATTAAGGGTGATGCATATTGATTAATTAAATTAATTAAAATTCATCATCATCTGCAATAAATAGCTTGAACTGTCAGCTAGTATTCTGTATTAAAACACTTAATAAAATAAAGTTCTAAGCAAAATATTGTTTACATCAACAAAGCATACCTCCAAACATCAGAATATCCTGAAGCGGGACTTTGGGCCTGATTCAATACGGATCGCAATACTGCTTATGCAGGCAGTTCTACTGCGATCACAATGCAAACTCAGCACCACATAAGAACGCCCACTTTATCATATGCACATTCGTAATACTTAGAATAGCGAAACCATCGGTACAAGCGAGTACTTTCGGACTCATACGCACACTTGCACAAGCCCTGACCTTACTCAGGAATTGTTAACAGCCACGCACGCTATGAGACCTCACACTGTGTATGGCTTTGCAGTGGATAATTTATGCACGCCCCTGAAACAGCGTGCGAACGCACTGGCGCGGCTGCGTTTCCCCGACCACTCCTCCCGTCACCAACCACAAATTGATCTCCCTGGTAATCACTCTGCAATGGGTTTGCGTATCCACTGAGATCACAGCCCCGATCGCAGAGGCTGGTTCGCACACGTGCACTGCGATGTGCAGAAAGCAACAATCATCCGATTGCGTGCGTATTAGCAACTGCGATCCAAGCTGAATCAGGCCCTGTGTGCACACACTGAAGGCATCTGCGCCTGTAAGGTGGCGTGACCTTACGTTTGCTAGGTCATGCCTCCTGGAGTATGACCGCATGTCCCTATTTCACATCACAGTGGGGGCGAGCCCAGCATAGTCATCAGATACACTATTATGTTTGTATATGATATAATCAATATCACATACTTGCCGACATTCAGCTCACTCCTTCCAGGAGGGAGATGAATGCCTGCATACAGCTGGGGACATTGCCGGGCAATGACTCCGTATTAGGGGCGGGCCAGGAGCGTGACTGCACGAATGTGTCATCCTGGCCCCGCCCCCTCTTCACAATGCCAAAATTAAAGGCATTGTGAAGCAGGGGGCGGGGCCTCGATGACGTGATTCTGCGCGAACTGCGTCCTCGCCCCCCCCCCACCCCTGCTGCGGGGGTTTCTAGGTGCAGACGGCAGTTGGGAGGCTTGCCTGCCTTTCCGGGTTGTTGGGAGCGGCACCTGATATTCGGGAGGGTAGGCAAGCCTGCAATATCATAACATATAGACCACACTCCCTTCCAGTGGTGTATGTGCTATATAATCATTAGATTTACCACATTTATCTATATGTGCTAATAAGATAAGGTGTCTCGTCATAGCCTAATATATAAGTAGAAGGGGTGCTAAACTCCTAACGAGCAATTACCAGAACTTCAAATGTTTAGTTATAATTCTCTCAACCTAAGTGGGAATTAGTTTTCACACTGTACAATGGAAATTACTCAGATGTAAAATGTTCTTTATTTGTAAGTGCAGCCTCAGCTTTAAAGATGTGTTCTTGATAAATGTTGTACCCCTTTTTGTTACTGTTGAACTGCATAGTATTAATCCTTTTGTGTAAGTATTTAACGCAATTCTCTTACAGTCATAAAGTTTAAAACCACAGCGCAAAGTGTCGATGCTGAGACACTAACATTTCCTGGTGCAGTACTGGTCATAGGAAAAGATAATCGTATATTAGGAAATCCTTCTTGTCAAAATAACTCACCATAACCAGTAAGCACGTGTAATAAATAATAATCATAGCTCCATCTGAGGCGATAAGGGATGATTTCTCAGAGCTATTTAGCAAAGGAACCTTGCTGGGACAGTAGCTCCATTAGGAGACTCTGGACCTGATTCAGAGCCGGACGCTCTGATAGAGCGCTCGCTCTGAATCAGGGCCGTCCCTCTGAATGTAAGAGCGGCCTCCTGGCGAGCGGCCAAAATGATGGTCGCGATGGTCAAGACCATCGTGACAATCGGGCTTGCGACGAGACCCTTGTGGTAGGGTCTCGTCTGCCGCAAGCCCTGGAGTGCTTTTGGCTCTATCAGAGCCAAAAGCACTCCCACTGACATCCCTAGTGATGCCATGGGAACGCCTCTGTCTGGGCAGCCACGCCCACCAAAGGGGGCGTGCTGTCAATCACCATCGACAGCACGCCCCCTTTGGTGCGAGACCCATAGCGACGGCTTGGCTGTCGTTATTCGGGTCTCGTGCATGCGCATGATGGAGCCGGCTCCGTCGTGCGCATGCACACTTGGCCAACATCGACCCGCTTGCGAGCGCTCAGCGCTCGCGAGTGGGTCTGAATCAGGCCCTCTGTTCTGGCGAAGAGGTTGGCAATAAAGTTATAAAGGTCACTATCACTACTGTTGGACAGTAGCTTATGACGTCAGGGTCCTCTCCATGAAGGGAATTTAGACACGACCATTACGGTATGTACTGGGGGGGAGGGCACATTATATTTTATACTATGGGAGAGGCATATTTTATACCTTAGGGATGGGGAGGCACATTACATTCTTTACTATAGGGTAGGGGAAGACAAATTTTATTCTATACTAGGGAGGGGGAGGCACATTACATTCTATACTAGGGAGGGGGAGGCACATTACATTCTATACTAGGGAGGGGGAGGCACATTACATTCTATACTAGGGAGGGGGAGGCACATTACATTATATACTAGGGAGGGGGAGGCACATTACATTCTTTACTATAGGGTAGGGAGAGGCACATTGTATTCTATACTAGGGAGGGGGAGGCACATTACATTCTATACTAGGGATGGGAAGACACATTACATTCTTTACTATAGGGGAGGGGGAGGCACATTACATTCTTTTCTATAATGGAGGCGGAGGCACATTACATTCTTCATTATAGGGGAGGGTGAGGCACATTACATTCTATACTAGGGAGGTGGAGGCACATTACATTCTTTACTATAGGGAAGGGTGAGGCACCTTACATTCTATACTCGGGAGGCGGAGGTATATTACATTCTTTACTATAGGGAAGGGTGAGGCACCTTACATTCTATACTCGGGAGGCGGAGGTATATTACATTCTTTACTATAGGTGAGGGTGAGGCACCTTACATTCTATACTAGGGAGAGGAGGCACATTACATTATATACTAGGGAGGGGGAGGCACATTACATTCTTTACTATAGGGTAGGGGGAGGCACATTGTATTCTATACTAGGGAGGGGGAGGCACATTACATTCTATACTAGGGATGGGAAGACACATTACATTCTTTACTATAGGGGAGGGGGAGGCACATTACATTCTTTTCTATAATATAGGCGGAGGCACATTACATTCTTCATTATAGGGGAGGGTGAGGCACATTACATTCTATACTAGGGAGGCGGAGGCACATTACATTCTTTACTATAGGGGAGGGGGAGGCACATTACATTCTTTTCTATAATGGAGGCGGAGGCACATTACATTTTTCATTATAGGGGAGGGTGAGGCACATTACATTCTATACTAGGGAGGCGGAGGCACATTACATTCTTTACTATAGGGAAGGGTGAGGCACCTTACATTCTATACTCGGGAGGCGGAGGTATATTACATTCTTTACTATAGGTGAGGGTGAGGCACCTTACATTCTATACTAGGGAGAGGAGGCACATTACATTCTATACTAGGGAGGGGGAGGCACATTACAATCTTTACTATAGGGGAGATGGAGGCACATTACATTCTATACTATAGAGGAGGGGAGGCACATTGTATTCTATACTATGTGGAAGGGGGCGGCACATTACATTTTTTACTATGGGGGAGGCGTATTATATACCATAGGCAGGGGGAGGCACATTACATTCTATACTATGGGGGAGGCATATTATATACCATAGGCAGGGGGAGGCACATTACATTTTATACTATGGGGGAGGCATATTATATACCATAGGCAGGGGGAGGCACATTACATTCTATACTATGGGGAGGAGGGCACATTACATTCTATACTATGGGGAGGAGGGGCACATTACATTCTATACTATGGGGAGGAGGGGCACATTACATTCTATACTATGGGATAGGCATATTATATTCTATACAATAGGGAGGGGCACATTGCCTTCTATACTATAAGGACAGGGGCACTTTACATTATATACTATAAGGGGGGGATGCACATTACATTCTATACTATAAAGAGGGGGATGCACATTACATTCTATGCTATGGAGAGGGGGAGGCACATTAAATTCTATACTATGGGGGGCATTACATACTATGCTATGGGGAAAGGGGAGGGTACATTACATACTATGCTATGGGGGAGGCATATTTTATACCTTAGGGAAAGGGACGCACATTACATTCTATACAAGGGAGGGGGAGGCACATTACATTCTTTACTATAGGGTAGGGGGAGGCACATTGTATTCTATACTAGGGAGGGGGAGGCACATTACATTCTATACTAGGGATGGGAAGGCACATTACATTCTTTACTAAAGGGGAGGGGGAGGCACACTGTATTCTATACTAGGGAGGGGGAGGCACATTACAGTCTATACTAGGGATGGGAAGGCAAATTACATTCTTTACTATAGGGGAGGGGGAGGCACATTACATTCTATACTATAGGGGAGGGGGAGGCACATTACATTCTATACTAGGGAGGGGGAGGCACAATACATTCTCTACTATAGGGGAGGGGGAGGCACATTACATTCTTTTCTATAATAGAAGCGGAGGCACATTACTTTCTTCACTATAGAGGAGGGTGAGGCACGTTACATTCTATACTAGGGAGGCGGAGGCACATTACATTCTTTACTATAGGGGAGGGTGAGGCACCTTACATTCTATACTAGGGAGGGAGAGGCACATTACATTCTTTACTATAGGGTAGGGGGAGGCACATTGTATTCTATACTAGGGAGGGGGAGGCACATTACATTCTATACTAGGGATGGGAAGGCACATTACATTCTTTACTATAGGGAAGGGGGAGGCACATTACATTCTTTTCTATAATGGAGACGGAGACACATTACATTCTTCACTATAGGGGAGGGTGAGGCACATTACATTCTATATTAGGGAGGCAGAGGCACATTACATTCGTTACTATAGGGGAGGGTGAGGCACCTTACATTCTATACTAGGGAGGTAGAGGCACATTACATATTACATTCTTTACTATAGGGGAGGGTGAGGCACCTTACATTCTATACTAGGGAGGGGGAGGCACATTACATTCTTTACTATAGAGGAGGGGAGGCACATCGTATTGTATACTATGTGGAAGGGGGCGACACAATACATTTTATACTATGGGGGAAGCATATTATATACCATAGGCAGGGGGAGGCACATTACATTCTATACTATGGGATAGGCATATTATATTCTATAAATAGAGAGGGGCACATTGCCTTCTATACTATAAGGAGAGGGGAACTTTACATTCTATACTATAAGGGGGGATGCACATTACATTCTATACTATAAGGAGGGGGATGCACATTACATTCTATGCTATGGAGAGGGGGAGGCACATTAAATTCTATACTATGGGGGCCATTACACAGGGCCGCAACTAGGGGGGGGCTGGAGGTGCACGTGCACCGGGTGAGCCGCTGTACCTGGTGCCAGTGACCTCCAGCCCGGCGCTGCAGAGAGGCTCCAAGCCGGACGTCCGCTGGTAATATTTATTACCAGCGGGCGCCCGGCTCCTTCTCTGCAGCGACGCGGTGTAGCCGGAGCCGGAGGCTGGAGTTCTCTCCCGAACTCCAGCTTCCGGCTCTCCCTACGGGCACTATGGGGGAGACGTCATGACATCTCCCCCATAGTTCCAAGGAGCAGCCGGCGGACCGGACGCGACGCTGGATGCAGGAGCGGGGTTCAAGGTAAGTATTTTTTTTTTTTAATAAGCTGCACTACAGGGGCATTATTATGGGGGCAGGGGCATTACCACAGGGGCATTACTATGGGGGCATAGGCAATAAGGGGCATTAATAATGGGGCATGAGCACTACAGGGGCATTACTATTGGGGCATGGGCACTACAGGGGCATTACCACAGGGGCATTACTGTGGGGGCATGAGCACTACAGGGGCATTACTGTAAGGGCACTACAGGGATATTACTATGGGGGCATGGGCAATACAGGGGCATTACTATGAGAGCATGGGCACTACAGGGGCATTACTATGAAAGCATGGGCACTACAGGGGCATTAATATGGGAGCATGGGCACTACAGGGGCATTACTGTATGGTGGGCACTACAGGGGCATTACTACATTACTATGGGGGTATTAACATATGGGCATTACTATGGGGGCATTACAATATGGGCACTACTGCAGGGGGAATTACATGGGGGGCGCCAAATTACTGTCTTGCCCCTGGTGACAAAAATCCTAGTTTCGGCCCTGCATTACATACTATGCTATGGGGAAAGGGGAGGGTACATTACATTCTATACTATAAGGAGGGGGATGCACATTACATTCTATGCTATGGAGAGGGTGAGGCACATTAAATTCTATACTATAAGGAGGGGGATGCACATTACATTCTATGCTATGGAGAAGAGGAGGGCACATTACATTCTATACTATAAGGAGGGGGATGCACATTACATTCCATGCTATGGAGAAGGGGAGGGCACATTACATTCTATACTATAAGGAGGGGTATGCACATTACATTCTATGCTATGGAGAAGGGGAGGGCACATTACATTCTATACTATAGGAAAGGGGAGAAAATTACTGGTTATTCAGATGGGGAAGCATAATAAGCACAACCGCACACCGAGAGTGGCATATTATATATAAGTGCTCACAAGTGCACTGCTGATCGCAGATTCCCGATTATCTGGAATATGCGCGTGCGCAGGACCCATTCTGTGAGCGTGCAGAATGGGTCCTGCATAGTCGCACGCAGATCTTTGAATGCCTGTGCCTGATTGAAAGGCAGAGGCAGTTAAGGGGCGATGCGAGGGCGGCTGGCGTTTTCTGGGAGTGGCCAGCCCAGGATCTGCTTTGATCAACGCAGGGTCCTGGGTTTGCAAATTGGCCAGTCTGAGTAAGCTGAGGCTTACTCAGCTAGCCGGAGGCCCAGCGCCGTCCACCATCAGTGGTCGATGGTCGCAATGGTGATCCCAGCCTGCGACCTCCATCACAGTGCTGGGATCGCAAATGCAGCATGGGGCATAATACACCTCTTGCTACATTTGCATAATAGCAAGGATCGCAATTGCAAAGCTGCCTGCTTGCATACTGTACATCATATCTAGAGCCTGCGTGCAGGTTTGCAATTGTGATCCTTGCTCTATTCCCAAATCTGAATCAGGCTCTAAGTACTGTATTTAAAATAAGTATTTTTTGTTGCAAAGGAATCAGTATAAAGTAGCAGATTAATTATAATGTTGCTTAATCTATCTAGATTACGAACTGTTTCCTGAGGTTTGTGTCTTAAGTCGTTAATAGTGTACTAAGGCCCTCATTCAGAGCCACTCGCTAGCGGCAGTACGCTCGTTCCGAGCGATGTTCGCACATCTGCGCATGCGTACGGTTTTTAGTACGCATGCGCGAACCAGTCAGTGCGGCCGAAAATCGTTGGTACGCAATATAGCGAGGGCCTGCTATTTTGAGTGACAGAATGAGGCATATGTGGGTGGTAACAGGGGAAGGTGCTTGAAAACGGGGAGTGGAGATCCGAACGCAGGCGTGCTTAAAGGTCAAAACGGGCATTTTAAGGGAGTGCATAATTAATACAGCAGCGTCATTGACCACGTCACTTGGTTTTTTTTAACTCAGAACTGCTCGCAAAATAGCGGTTGAAAACACCAACCACAGAATAGCGAGCAGTTCATACGCTGTACGATGTACTCGATTAATCTAATAAATAGCGGACATGACGTATGGTGCGTGCGGCCAGGGGGCGTTTTTATCAAATAAACGAGCGTATGTTTTGCTCGCTTGTTCAGACTTAGAGGTGGGAACAGACTGCAATTTGCGAACGGATCATTTGAATAGCCACCCCTTGTTTTTGAACGAACGACCACAAATAGCGAACGGCTCTGAATCAGGCCCTAAGTCGCTAATAGTGATTAAGTACTCAGGGTTAGTATATTCTTGTTGCAAAGGAATTGATATAAAGTAGCACACAGAGGGGCCTATTCATCATGACATAATTATCAGTAGTGATAATTAAGTTTTAAACTCTCTTCGAGTTTAAAAATTCTTTTGGAGGCATTCATCATTCATCATGCCTCACTAACAAAAGCATCACTTCCGAAAAGCTGCTCTTTTTACGGAGTCCCCTTTACAGAAAAGTGATACTTTTTCCCTGCAGCTGAAGTATCCATAAGGATTTCCTCACACTGTGTCTGCCCCCCCCTCTCCTTCACCCCAGACAATATTACCCCCACCCCCCGCGACCACTGGTGTGCATCGCTGGCCCCCCCTATGTACACTAGTAATAATGACACAGTAGCACAACCCTGTAGCAGCAGCAGTGTGTGTTGGCGGTGCCATGGAAAGACGCAGTGTGTATAGCAGCAGCCGGGACTGGGGGCTGAGATTGTGGTACAGCATGTGTCAGGTTTAATGACTCCTGCAGACTCTGCGGCCGCGGGTGGGCTGCTCGCTGATTGGCCGCCGGCATGAGTCCACTGTTACCTGCTGCCCAATGCTATGGCTTCCATTGAGATAAGGGCCGCCGGTGTCTGATCCGGCCAACGCTCATCGACCCTCCCCCCCCTTCCAACGGCTACCGGTGTCTGATCTGCATAATTTCTACGTCCCCATACTAAAGTGTGGGGACTGTGGAAATTATCGGTGGAGAATTGTAAGCAGGAGATATTTGTGCTTAATAAATAGCCCTGACCCTTCATTTTTTTTAAAGTTGGGGAAAGTTTAATTTTCTCCCACTTCTGTAGAACTTGCGGGATGATGAATAGATCCCTGAGACACATATTTTAAGAAAAAATTGCATGGTCAAAGTCAAAATGGGGCTTTGTGGTGTGATTTGAGGACAGGTGATAGGTGTATGTGGACACATCTGTATGAAATCAGGAGAATACAGACGGCATAATGATGATCTGTAATGTTAGATAAAGAATTTTAACAGTGTTGGCATTATAACGTGAAACATGATCGTAAGCATCCAGTTTAAAGTTATAATGCTGACATGGTTAAAATGCTTCCACTAACATTACAATCATGTCTGCATTATACCATTATATTCACTGTCAAACGTATGTATTCCAGGAGAATGCAGGAGATATCTCTGTTATCACAGCAATTTTTAAACACCGCTCATCGCAGTGATAGAATATATTTGTAGTGACTATTTATTAAAGCAATATTGCCAGCAGTGGCGTTTCTAACATTGAGTGTACTACCCGGCGGCGGTGTGTTTGTTTTAGCAGCCAGTAAAAGTCAGACAGAATCTCATTGGCTGCTGCACCCAGGGCTGGAGCCGGTCTGGAGCTCACTCATGAGCTACGCCTTCCGGCTCCCGCGTCTCTCCCATAGTGCCGAGCGGGTGGCGGCGGGTCCAGGATCGGGGATTCAGGTAAGTATTGTGTTTTGTGTTGTGTGTGTCTGTGTGTTTTATATGTAAGGGACACTGTTTAAGGGGCATTGTATAAGGGGCACTACTGGGGCACTGTATAAGGGACACTACTGGAGGCACTGTTTAAGGGGCACTGTATAAGGGGCATTGTATAAGGGGCACTACTGGAGGCACTGCATAAGGGGCACTAGTGGGGCACTGTATGAGGGGCACTATATAAGGAGCACTACTGGTGACACTGCAAAAGGGTACTACTGGGGGCACTGCATAAGGGGTACTACTACAGGGGGCACTGCATAAGGGGTACTACTACAGGGGGCACTGCATAAGGGGTACTACTACTGGGGGCACTGCATAAGGGGCACTACTACTGGGGGCTTGTATAGGGAGCACTACTGCGAGGAGCATTAAGGTGCATATGGAATGGAAAGGAATGTTTCCAGAGTGACGAGAAACAGTGGCGTGTCAAGTTGACATGTCCCCATTTTTCAGTGGTGATGCCCATTGTGGCATGTGGCCATGCCCACTTTTTGGGGCGCATACACAAAGTGGGGGAGGGGAAAATTTTCATCTTACCCTGGGCTCCAAAGACCCTGGTTACGCCACTGATTGCTGGGCAGCTGAGCATTTTCCAGCTCCCTGGCGATACTGACCAGCAGCAGTAATCAGTAACTTACTGCACATTGGCCAGTTGCTATCCCTGCTCAGTGTACGTGACACACCATGGGCTTCCAGGTGCAGATTCTTCAAAAATATAAATGAAAATAAAAGGTAAAAATAAATGTAATACCATTGTTATGAGAATAAAATGCTTTATGTCAATAGTAATACCTTTTTTTTCTCTGCAACCTATCTGTTATTGCCATCCTGAAATGACGATACCTGGTAATATGATCTCATTTGGATCAAAAAGGCCAATAAAGGGCTGTTATCTGGAATTTTTTTCCGTAATGCAGAAGTGACAGGGCCATAGCAGTGCTAAATTAAGCCCTGTGAAGGCCTGTCCCATACATGTAACATCATGACATCACAACGAGGGGGCAGGCTGCTGGAATCCAGCAAGAAGAGAGATGCCAAGAGTGTCTTCAGGATGCTATTGCTGGGCGGCTCTGCAAGCTGCAACTGAGAGCTTGGAGCATCCTAATGAAGTGTCAGGCAACTCTACAGGCTACAGCAGGCAAATGCAGGTGCCACGGGGCAAGGGACGTTGAGAGTGTGGGGGAGCAGGTACTAATTATCTGGGCCCCGCTGGAGGGGCCCGGGTCAGCCCACTACTGCTGGTTGCTCCGGTATAGCAGAGCAGCCGCACATCAGGCAGTCAGAGAGCGGAGACTTCTCTCTCACTGGCTGTTACAACTGGGAGTGATAGCACTGATTACGGTATGCAATCGTGAAGCCGACTGCCTAAATACCGGCAGCCGGCTTCCCGACTGTTATATCCCGGCAACGGTGAAATGTCGGGCGTCTCGATGTAGACACCCGGCATTTCCCCGACGCCGGGAGACTGGCGCCCGGCACCCTGATCGTAGTGATGCCGGGCACTGCGTGTGGACAGCCGCAGGGGGGGGGGAGGGTTAGGTTTAGGGCTCCCGGGGGGGACAGGGTTAGGCACCCTCCCAGGAGGCTTAGGCTAGGGGGAGGGAGGGTTAGGCACCCCGGGGGGGGGACTTAGGGTTAGGCACCCCCCCGGGGGACTTAGGTTCAGGCAGCGGTTAGGGGGTGGTTAGGGTTAGGCACTTGGGGGGGAGGTTAGGGTTAAGCACCCCTAAGGAGGGTTAGGGTTAGGGGGGTTAGGTTAGACAATAACCTATCCACAATCGGGATTTCCAGCGCTGTCGGGCTTCCGCTGCCGGGATCTTTGCTGATGTCGGGCTGCCGCTGCCGGGAATCAAGGCCGGCGGTATTTCATACCAATTCCCTGATCACCCCCTCTCCTGGAGCTGACCGCCTGTGCTGAGCTCGCGCATAGTAATTTGTCTAGGATGTTTGGGGCGAGGAAGGGGGGGCTTTGGTCATGTCCCCTTCTAGTACCTTCTAGTACCCTGGCCTGTCAGAGTTCTCAACTGTTTTGCGCTCCTTTGCCCTGGGCTGCGGCACCACTCTCACAGTCACACCTCTAGTCACAGCCAAGTAGCAAATACTACACGCCTATGCTGCATACACATACTGACCA
Source organism: Taudactylus pleione (assembly GCA_031769625.1). NCBI lineage: Eukaryota > Metazoa > Chordata > Amphibia > Anura > Myobatrachidae > Taudactylus > Taudactylus pleione. Next base: position 14,154,430 of record JAUIMM010000042.1, read on the forward strand.
GCTCTTTACTTATGCTGCATATTAGAGCTGTGACCCCCTTACACATATAAATCAAGTTTAGCTATTTACATTTTTCCCTGCAGCACAAAATTTTATTTTTTTCCCGATTAGTTAGTAGCGGCTACAGTAACTGTAAATCAGCTCCGGAGCTGGCAGAATAGAACAATACATACAGCTATTGCCATGTTCTGAGTGGCCGGCAATGTCAACCTCATAGAAATGTTCTTAAAATTCTGTGAGGCAGAAAATGAATAGACTGACTGGAATGTAAAATCCTGTTTATGCACAAAGCAGTGTAAACACCAGCAGCACAACAGTGAGCGAAATAAACAGTTGCTGCCATTACTTGGAATTATGCAAATTATTAATAATGAGAAATCTGATGCTAATGATGAGAGCATACAGCAAAGCTGCCTCTAGGCTAGATACATGGGGAAACACTTTTACAGAAGCATAAAATGGGACACACTAAATCTAACAAATGAATGTATGTCATATATAGGCCCTCATTCAGAGGCGGTCGGAGGATGCAAACGGTCGCTCAGAAACTGGGCGGCCACTTGCATCCTGACCGCCCTCCTCTGTTGCGGTCGTTAGGCTGTGGGTTAACACCCACAGCTCTAACGACCGCTCCGGTGATGGTCAGAGACCATCGTGGCTTACGACGAGACCCTAGGGTAGGGTCTCCCTTGTCGTAAGCCCCGGAGAGCTTCTGGCTCTGTCAGAGCCGGAAGCTCTCCACTGACATCACTAGTGATGTCAGTGGGGCCGCCCCCAAACGGTAGGCGTTCCTATGGGAACGCCTCCGTTTGGGCTGCCACCCCCCCGGCCCGCCTTCCAAATGGGACGAGCTGTCAATCAACATCGACAGCTCGCCCTCTTTGGATCGAGACCCGTTACGACCGGCGCTGTCGGTCATAGTGGGTCTCACGCATGCGCACGACGGCGCCGTTGTGCGCATGCTCTGTGGGAGGCCATCGACCCGGTCCGAGCGCATCGGCGCTAACGACCAGGTCTGAATGACCCCCATAGTGACTCTCATTACTGACTTTTAGGCTGCCCCTTCCGGGAAGGGGCAGCCAGGTCGGGCAGCAAGTGGGGGGGGGGGGGCGGTTCCTGTAGACTTGCCTAGTCTTCCGGTTGGTCAGGATCACCACCCGATTTTCGGGAGGCTCCCGACCATTTCAGGAGAGTAGGTAAGTATGGAGTTAGGACCACTCTTAGCAGATGTGCGGTGAAGAGGCGAGTGGCTAAAATATTTGAAAGTCTTCTACATTTTATTTACTTAGAATGCTAGCTGTTATACTGGGTTGTAGCAGTATATATTTAGTGCAGTATGGGGGATTTTGTTGTGTTTTTATTACATAGGAACAGTGATGGATTTTACCTAGGGGCTGCCCTCCCCCCTTCTCTCAGTACAATTTGTCACCCGCAGAGACTGTCTAGCAATGGCAGTGACTTCCCACTGTTAGCACTCCCTTCTAATTACAGCCAGATAGGCAGTCCTGGAGGAGGGTCCCCCCCCTTCCCCCTGGGGTGCCAGTCAATCAATCTAGCAGTACTAATCAGGTGCATGAAAGGGAGGGGTCAGACTTCGTGTGATGCCCTGGGGGGGTCCTGGGCTGGGGTGCACTGCGCCCCGGACGTGAACCCCTTAGTGTTAGGGACTGCTGGTAACAGAGAAGCCGTGACGTGGCCCAGCAGCCTCCCATGTATTTGCAAATGCATGCAACTAATAACTCTGAATTTCTATGACCATATAGTCTTCATATATTGTTGCAGGTATTATTCAGTGTGCTGAGGTACAATAGGGGGTTAAATCCCTCTCCTTTTTCTACTTAGTCTGACCCCTCCCTTTCATGCACCTGATTAGTACTGCTAGATTGATTGAGCAGCTGCCATTTTTGTTTGACAATTAGAAATACCCAAGTTTATTCTCATGGTTAGAGCACGTATTCAAGTGTCCATTTACTAACGTACCAGAGCAATCCACTCTTACTGCTCATCCAAAAAAGCAGTTGCGCCGCGATTCCTTGCATTGACAGTTTTGCCGCTAACAAGTTACAGTGACAGCTTACACTGACTGGTAGTGTAAGAGCGCGTGTGCACAGAGTGGGCCAGAGTAGGCCGAGGATACCTCCGGGCAGCGTCAATTCCCGCAATCACGCTGTGAAAATGACTGATTCCGAATGTGTAACCCTAATGAATAGGCCCCTCTATATGGATATACCAGTACTACAAATAAGGTACATGAAAACATTATTGATATATTAATGCATACCAGTGTGTTCCGTATGACTCCCATATTAACATTTCATTTTAGAGTCGGGGAGCGGTACTCAGCGCTTTATACGCCAAGGGCAAATTGCGCATAGGGGTCTCTGAGTCATTTAACACTAACCAAAAAAGAAGAAGGCCACTATAACACCTGACTATCAGATCCACGGCTCCCGGGAGCGCAGTGCCAATGTCATGACATCACGTCATGCTCCCTGCCCTGACTGCATGCCCCCCGCGTGCCAAGAAACGGGTGCGTGTCATGAGGACCCGCCCCCCCGTGACGAGTGGCCATTGCCTTTTGTTTTACACAGAAAAATATTTTGCACAGCTAGTTCTAGCCCACCACACGACATAACAAAACGACTGTTCTAAAATCAGTTTTATTAATTAGATGTTTAGTTGGAAAAGTTTATAAACTTATCACTTAGGGAGAGGTGGAGCCAGAATCAAAAACTGTCAGTGGGCATTTGTGTGTGTGTAATATACTGGAATAAATAACAGATGCTGCCTTATAGCTCTCACAGCCATATCGATTTATCCTCCTTCAGGGTTACAAATTAATTAAGTCAGCATTATTAACACTGTCAGGGAAGCAGCGTGAGATTAGCATATCTCCCCATTTTTCATAGAAGTGACAAGCTCCCACTATGATGTGTTGTGCTGAAGAATAGAACTAAGCTATTATGAAACCATAATCAGGCGTCTATGTTGGTGACTTAGCGCGTCTCTGATTCAGTTACAAGAAATCCTCTGCGCATTAAGAGTTATTGCATCAATAGTTTTATTGCCATATTCAGAGGAATGAGCAATAGAGATTATACAGAGAGGCTTTACACATATTTGTAAGATGCTTTCGAGTACCTCATTAGATTTTGTATCAGTATAAAATCCTAGACCCATGACACTTACAAGAAGCATATATAAGTTGTTATTAAAGAGAAAAAAATCTTGTCTCCATTGGATAAATTAGCATATGGTACCTATGTGTTAATTAGAAGGCCCTTCTGTAGGTTCTATTTATAAGCTGATGATTAGCGCTGAGTTACACAGAATGCATCATCACAATGTAGTTTAAAGGGTCAGAAACTTTATGTTCCGGCAAAACTACAAAATACTGTGTTCGTTTATAGGTGAGAAAGAAGGATAACATTGCTGACAAAAGTTCAATTTAAAACATGTTGCTAAGTAAAAACTGAATCATATAGGCCAGCGGTGGGGAACCTTTTTTCTGCCGAGGGCCATTTTCATATATATAACATTATTTGTGGGCCTGGTGGAGGCCACGCCCCCTCTGTGTGACATCACACGGGGCAGAACCACAACCGCCTGTGGTTACAGCAATGCCCGGAGCCAGAGCCGGCCCTAGGCATAGACAAACTAAGCAAATGCCTAGGGCATTTGAAATGTCTAGGGGCATCCAAGCCTGCCTAGGCCTGGTGGAGGTTTGGTGCAGGCACGGCCGGGGCACCTTCTGCTGGCTGGGCAGAGACTCTGGCAGCTGCTACTGCCACTGCACAGTGTGCACGATCGAAGCTCAGCTGACAGATCCGATTGAGTCTGGCAGCAGCAAACAGTGAGTGGGCAGCAGTGGAACAGCTGGTAGCAGTTTGCGGGGGCTGAGCACCTGGATGGCGGCTAGTAGTTAGCACCAGTCCAGCTCGGCGGTGTCACACAATCAGAATGAGCTTCTGCGCATGGGCAGAGGCGCATTCAGGACTATAGTAAATGGTCGCGGGAGGGCTGCTGCACCATGGGCCTTTGCAGAGCTCGGAGTAGCGAGTCACACCTCACGGCTCTGGGCCCCATCTCCAGCAATCATCACACACAGCTGCAGCCTGCCAGCCAGAGATGGGTAAAGCGTGTCCGCCACCCGCATTTTGCTGTACCTTGAGTCGGACAGCTCTGCAGGCGGCGCTCAAGTAAAGTAAGTTTGGAACTGGGAAAGGGCTGGGGTGCTGTGGTGCTGACTGCAGGGAGAGGGGTGCTCTGCTGGGACAGTGGTGGTGGGTGAGGGTGGGTGCCAATACTGTGCTGTGCTGGCCACTCCTGTTTTCAGGATCCCACGGGGAGGGAGGCACCACCCAAAATCTTGCCTAGGGCACTGATTTGGCTAGGGCCGGCTCTGCCCAAAGCATCCTGAGGATGCACTGAGGAGCTGTAAGGGCAGCGGTGTGAACGTCTGAAGTGTCCTAAGGACGCTCCAGGCAGCACTGCTCCATAGATTCTGGCTGCAGGGTGCCATTCTAGGCACCCTGCTAGTCAGATGAGGCTAGCAGAATAAAGCTCAGAGGGCCGGACCAAATGATTCCGCAGGTTCCCCCTCCCTGATATAGGCCAATGGTGAGGTTTAATTACTCTTTGAACTCTCTTCCAAATATATTCTCACCATTATTGCTGATGCTTTACATCTCTTTTTGTCCACCTATCAGAGAAATTATTATTATAATACAAGTGGTAATTTTAAAATATAAAAAATTGGCACAGATGATATACAGTATTATGAATATACTAAAGGGGACATTATATTTAAATATTTATTATACTGATGGGAACACACATTGTATTTAAAACTATTCTGATAGTTTAATAACTATTATTATTAGCATGCTAAAAGGGGCACAGATTATAATTATAAAATAAAAGGACACAGATTATTATTAGACTAAAGGGGGCACGTATTATTATTATGAACAGACTGAAGGGGAACAGATCATTATTATTATTAGATTAAAAGGGCACTGATTATATTTATTAAGCTAAAGGTGGAGATTATTATTATTAGACTAAAAGAGGCACAGATAAAATGTATTAGACTAAAGGGGGCACAGTGATGTGTCTGTAAATCTGAGGCTGCACAATATGAAGCTGTGTCCTTCATGGGATGGATATGCTCTTTTAGCTGTTAACCATACTTACACCAGGCTTGCCTACCCTCCCGATTTGGTCGGGAGACTCCCGAATATCGGGTGCCTCCCAGCTGCCGCCTGCCCCCCCGGGACTACTAATAGAAACCCACATAGCGAGCAGGAGGGGTGCAATGATGTGATTCGCACTGAATCGCGTCTTCGTGGCCCCACCCCCTGCTTCACAATGCCTTTAATTTCGGCATTGTGAAGAGAGGGTGGGGCCATGATGAAGTGATCGTGTGGTCACGCCCCTGGCCCCGCCCCCAATACGGAGTCATTGCCCAGCCACGCCCCCCCACTGTATGCAAGCATTCAGCTCCCTCCTGAAAGGAGGGAGCTGAATGTCGGCAAGAATGACCTACGCTCCTTTAGTGGACCTCTGACAAGGCATTCCCTTGCAGACTGTTCATGCCCCAGTCTGGCAATGCATACACATTACATTAAATGTCCATATAGCGTAGATAATAAGCACCTTTGGTGCATCTGAAATGCTAAGCTAACAAGACTCACAAATATTCATATATATATTTTAAATAGCACCAATCAAAAACATCTGGGCAGCCTATCCCTTGCCTGACAGAATTGGAACCATAGTTTATTTGAGTAAAATTTGCAGTGAAATTTGACTTACATACTGTTGCTGCTGTTTCCCTAAATTTGCATTAATGGGTGTGTTTTAGTCACTTTCATCCAATCAGATGTAGACCTGCGTCCGACATCATCATTATCATCAGTTCGTAACTTGCACCAGAGTTTCAGTGCATTCACAAGTCAGGTCCCACCAAGCAGGCGCAACTGCCTCTATTTGGCACAACAACTTACTGTACTATGGCAGCATTCACTCAGCCTCTCATCTGCACATACACTTCCAGTCAGCCTCTCATCTGCACATACACTTCCACTCAGCCTCTCATCTGCACATACTCTTCCATTCAACCCCCATCCCAGCCCACTCGTTGTTCACGGTCGCTAGACCAAATTGCGTGTCAGAAAAACCGTGCTATGCATAAAGAGGCACATTCTCACTCATAAAAAGCTGCAACTCTGAATAAGGGCCTGTGTGCTCCAGCATTATTGCAAAGTTTGCCTAGCTGGTAGTCACTCTCTGTCTATTTAGTTGGAGAGGCCCCTTCCTCCTAACCTAGAAAAACCATAGGACCCAGAGGCGCATGCAATGTGCATACCTCCCAACTGTCCGGAATTGAGCGGGACAGTCCTGTTTTTCTGGGGCTGTCCCGCTGTCCCACCCGTGGGCCACAGTGTCCCACGGGGGGAAGTTGGGGAGAGCACATAACGCTGCTATGCGTGCAGGAGGAGAACAGATGCCGTGCGCGTGCGCATGCGCAAGGCATCTGTTCTCATGTGTTAGGACTGCCTGGGGGCTGCCCAGCATCTCGGAGAGTGCTGGGCACGCCCCCATAGTGACGAAAACGGGGGAAGCCGCAAGGCTCCGCCCCATTTTCAGTAGACTCTGCCCCTTTTGTGCAAGCCACGCCCCCAATTCGGACACGCGGGCGCCTTCGCTGCGTGACCTGTCCCTCCTTGGGAGGATGAAAAGTTGGGAGGTATGCAATAGGCCGTACACTACTACCCCAGCTAGGCATGTCTCCCTAGGTCTTTGTGTGTGTTTGCATAACTTTTAGATAAACACTCCTTTGATATATTAAGGTGTCAAACTGTATCTGGATTAGCTCTTTAACAAGTCAAGTTAGACGTTAAGGTAATGGAGTACTACTGTACCTCCCCTTTCCATTACAGGCAGCAGAATCCACCTCCCAGATCTTTAGAACTTGGAGAGAGATAAAACAAAAAGTGGAGAGAGATAAAGTACCATCCAATCAGCTTCAACCTGTCATTTTACAATCTGTGTTTACAAAATGACAGACTCTGATTGGTTGGTATTATCTCTCTCCAAGCTTTGATACATCTCCCCCTAAGTGGGTGTGAAGAAAGTCAAAGCACTGCCCTAGTTCATGAAACCACCAGAATTCGCTGAGCATTTCAGACAGGATAGCCACAACCTCCTTCTGTGGCAATATATGGTAAATGAGTTATATTTGGGCTTTCTTGCTCTTGCAGTTAATTATAATTTCACTAAGTCACTGACACATTGTTAATTCCATTGATTTATAAGATCAGAGATGTCTCTAGAAGCTTTATTTGTTACCAGTTATGTTATTTGGGCCACACACGCGCATGTTTATACAACTACAGACAACTTGATAGCACAGTGAGTTTAAGCTACAAGGCGCAGTAACAAACAGTTATCTAAGTGTCTTGTTACTTTTCAGTGGAGATATTATTGATTTAAGGCAGTTCATATGTCTGGTATAATTCCTGCTACCATACACCCATTGGAGTGTGACTACTGAAGCTTCATAATAGTTAAAATGCAATATCAAGTCTCTTTACCTACTTATAATGAATGCTGTGAAAATAAAGGGCACTGTGGTTTAGAGTCAGAATAAAGGTTTCCTCAGAGGCAATGTGAGGAAACGGCCAGATAAACAAGGGCCGAGAAACGCGTTTGGTCACCTTACTTCTTTATGAATATACAGCGATTCATGTTTTAAGGGACAACCCAGATTACCGGTGGATGCTCAGCATTATCACAATTGAAAGCCTGATACAGCGAGAAAAGAGTAAGAGCTGACCAGCTTAACTACTTTCACCCTCATTGCTCTGGTGCCCAGTGATTAGAGCTTCCACTCTCAGACCGGAGGTGAGGATTTCCTCCAAACGGCTACCTTTCAATATCGGAGTGGCAATCTGGACACTGCCCTACGCATACAGGAGGACTGAGCTAGGGCGGCACACTGATCAGGTTAACAAAGATTGTTTATAAAACAACAGCTGAGCAGCTGAATACCAAATGCTATTTAAAGTGACAATCACTACTCCTGTCTGGGTAAGATCTATACCAATTTAAATAGTTTTATACAGGACATAAAACTTTAAAGCTATATTTTCTATCCCTTCCTTTGTGAAAGTTTGCACTTCGGTGAATGGACATACTGTAACAAATGAGACCAGCACTGAAAATATTGATTGAATTTGTAAACAAGATTTTTGCATATTTTTATTTAACCACATGCAAGGATTATTGAGAACTGAGAACGGTGTCATTTTACTTTTAAAGTGATTTTTTTTCAGCGTCTAAGACCATTGGATAATTGCAACAATTTACATCTGTCTCTATTTGCAATATATTATTGTATCTTCTGAGTATACAAAAATATCCATTTTGCCTGAGTGACATTTGAGTTATTGAGGCTTAATTTAAATGTGATTTTACTAGACTATGATGGTTATAAATATGTTTTATATGTATTTTAATTTTAACTAGAATCTATAGATATTTTGCTAATAAATGTTTATGAACCTCATTGCGCTCCCATTTTTGGCCTTCTTTGTAATGAATGCTACTAAGGTAAATATTCTAACCTAACATAATAAGAACTGAACACAAAGTGATTTTTTTTTTAATATTCAATGCAAAAGAATATTACATTGTTATGTTTTAGGAATTGTGAAAAGTTTTTCCATGTGTTTAAATAAGCTATTCCTAATCAGGACAAAAAAACCTCCGTGGTAAGAGAAAATGAGCGAGAGAATGATACAGAATTAGGATATGAGAGACTGAATGAGACAGAGAATGAGAATGAATAAGATTGTATCAGGCGTTTTGCTCTAATTTGAAGAACCAGTTTTAAAATATATAAAACTGAATAAGAGAATAAGGAGATTTACTATGCCGTGGCTTGTCATAGCCGCCAATCATCAGCAGCTGTGACAGATAGTTTTAAAACGGCAATGGGAATGACCGCAACACAAGCTTAATTTAGCATTAATTCCTATTGCCATTTTAAAACTATCTGTCAAAGCCACCAATGACCTATGGCTTTGGCAAACTGCAGTATAGTGGATCTACTACTTAAGTGTGCTACTTCTCGGCTGGTTGGTCTGTTTATCATACAGCAAGCCTGAGTCCGAGGGGCATGCAGGCACTGCTGCATCTTTATGCTAATGCCACAATCTATTCTCAGCCTACTGAGACGCCCACTGGCTGCGGCGCTATTCTGTAGTGGAGCGTGCTAATGTGCACCACTGGTGCACCGTCGGTCGCAACATCACAGATTGCACTAGCCCTATGTCAGGTGCAATTTCACCATCTAAACATGGCCGCCTCTGTCAGTGCCACTGCATCTTTTGCCACAGTCGCTGTCAGAATGAAACCTAGTAGTGTACTGGGCTAGAATGAGAGGAGAGAGTGTGATAGAGAATGAGAATGTAAGAGAGGTGTAATGAGATACGAGGTGTGGCTATTACATAACAAGACTGTACTTCTAAACAATAAACCATGCAGTGTGAGTTAAAAGGGAGTGGGGGAACATTGACCTTGGACTATCCCAAAACGGTTTTGCAAGTGTCACCCCCCTCGCACAGATAGTTTGCTGTCACACAGTGTTCATAGAAGTTGTGTCTCTTCCCGTTCATTGTAAAAATGCTTAGTTCAAAAGTAAAGAATGAACATTTGTACAGATATTTTGCAACAAATTCAAATTTTTTTAGATAAACTTATTACCTGTGATGAAACATGGGACCTCAGTCAGAGCCACTCGCAAGCGGGTCGATGGTGAGGTCCTGCGCATGCGCAGCGCTCGCACTGCACGTGCGCAAGCCCCGAAGCAAGTGACAAATGCACTCGCTCCGGGGCTTGCTACAAAAGGGGCGGCTGTCGATGTTCATCGACAGCTCGCCCCGTTTTGTAGGTGGGGGTGGAGGGGTGGCCGAACAAACGGAGGCGTTCCGGACAAATGGAGGCACCAGTGATGTCAGTAGAGAGCTTCCTGCTCTGTTAGAGCAGGAAGCTACCTGGGGCTTGTGGTAGACAAGACCCTACTGCAAGGGTCTCGTCGCAAGCCCCGATGGTCGCGATGGTCTCGACCATCACCTAGTCACTCGCTAAAGCTGTGGGTGGTAACGTTTCAAAAGAAAAGCGGCCACCCTCATTCAGAGCGCTCGTCCTTGGATCTTCCAGTACGATCCTGAGCCAAAACGTCAGTCCATGCATTGGAAAACACCATCATCACCAAGAATGAAGAAAATACGTCATAGCAAATCGAAATTCAAAGCCATGATAATTGTTTTCTTTGATATCAAGGGTATAATTTTAGAAGACTGGGTACCAGAAGGTGCAACAGTGAACTGACATTACCACAAAAAGGTTCTAGCAAATTTGCGGGAAAAAATCAGAAGAAAGAGGCCAAAGGTCAAATGGTTTCATCCGCTATCAGGACAACGCACCAGCCCACACAGCTCTCTCTGTGAAGCAGTTTTTGCCCAAGAAACAGATTGCAGTGCTAGAACACCCTCCATACTCGCCAGACCTAGCACTGTGTGACTTCTTTCTTTTCCCTTAAGTCAAATCTTTACTCAAGAGAATCCGTTTTGCATCAGTTACTGAGGTAAGAAGTACACAACAGAGCTGTTGAGAAAACTGACAGATAATGAGCTACAGCACAGTTTTCACCAATGGAAAATAAGAATGCAGTGGTGTGGGGATGCAGAAGGGGAATACATAGAAGGGGAACAGAGTTAAAATGTACTAAATATAAATAAAATTTAATTATAGTATGAGATTAGAGAGAGAGAGAATTATGGGGGATATATTTACTAAAGTGAGAGTTTTTAGAAGTGGAGTTGTTGCCCATAGCAACCAGATTCTAGCTATTATCTTATAGAAGGTGCAAGACAAATGATAAGTAGAATCTGATTGGTTGCTATGGTCAACATCTCCACTTCTAAAAACTCTCACTTTAGTAAATATACCCCTAAAAATGAAAGAAAGAAGTGTAATGAGATAGAATGAGATGAGAGAGAGAGAGAATAAGAATGAAAGAAAGAAGTGTAATGAGAGAGAATGAGATGAGAGAGAGAGAATAAGAATGAAAGAGAGAAGTGTAATGATTTGAGAGAGGGTGAGAAACAAAATGAAAATTAAAGAGAAAAGCATAACGAGATAGAATGAGAGGAGAGAGGGTGAGAGATTGAGAATGAAAAAGGGAAGTGTAATGAGATAGAATGAGACAAGAGAGAGAATGAAAGAAAATAAGGGGTAAATTTACTAAAGTGAGAGCTTTTAGAAGTGAGTTTTAAAAGTGATGTTGCCCATAGCAACCAATCAGATTCTAGCTATTATCTTCTAGGAGGTGCTAGTTAAATGTTAAGTAGAATCTGATTAGTTGCTATTGGCAACATCACTTCTAAAACTCACTTCTAAAAACTCTCCCTTTAGTAAATTTACCTCTAAGAATGATATAGAGAAGTGTAATGTGATACTGTAGAATGAGAGGAAAGAGTGTGAGAGACAAATAAGAATTAACGAGAGAGTGTAATGAGATAGAATGAGAGGAAAGAGAAAGAAAATGAAAAGCATTAGGTATTAAAAAATGTTTTTATCAGTGACTGCAGGAGGACATGATTAGTTATCAATCTGTCTATGGTCCTGATATTGTTACCAAATTTCAGCAATTATTTACTCTCTCATTCTCATCTGTGGAAGACGCTGTGTGAATGGTTTCTGGATCAGAGATCCACCAAATCTAATCTTAGTTTCTTACATAGACGACCTTAATAAGTAATATGTAATTGCTCAATCTCATATTTTAAAACATCAGTGTATTCTGTGCTTAAATATTCATGATATTGTCTTAAGGACATTTGTAGAGCGGCTACAGGATTTTTAAGAATCTGTATTTGTGAAGGATATCACGGAAAAAGTGTTAAATGATAAATTGCATTTCATATAGCCAGGTTTCTTTTCATCTGTAAGGCTTTGTGTTAGCCATCTCAGACAAGCAGAAGGTAGAATACAGATGAGCTCTTAATTGTTATTCCTTTGGAGATAAAGGTCTTGTGCAATGTTCTACACCATATACTTTCATTGTGTTTGGTTTGTAACCAATTATCAGCTACTTTCATTCCCAAGGTAATCTAAAACAAAGCTTTCTCCTTTATATATGCTCGGCTCTGTGGATTCCTGCTTATTGTCCAGGCAATTGGCAATATCATGGGCACCGCACAGACATCTGTTCCAGGATCTGTAACCTTCATAAGGGAAGTTTGCAAAGTTTAAATGGAACTTTGAGGTCATTTTGATGGAAATGCTTATGACATATCACAGCCTTTTAAAATCTATTTAGGATAATACTGTGATTATGCAAAACAATATGGTATTGGATAAGAGCTCTAGCACAAGTTTTATTTCAAACGTGGCTTCTCAGTTGTCATCAGTTAATAGTGCTTTCATCACTAATCGGGGGGAGAGTTACCCCATCTGCTTTGTTGATAGAGATAATGTTTTGCAAAAAATGACCAAGTATAACCACTGTGATATTTTACGGGCAGGCACTATACACAGAAGTTGTATTTAGAGTAGAGATGTGCGCCGACCCCCGTGTTTTTGATCTGGATCTCCCCTGGTTTTGGATCTGGATTGGTTTTGCCAAAACTTCACCTCCATGTTTTGTTTTCGGGTTTTGTTTTTTATATCTTGATTTTTTCTTAAAAAATAAAAAAAACAGCTAAAATCACATAAAATGGGCCTTTTTTTGTTCCTACAGTATTAATAACCTCAATAACATTTATTTACAGTAATTTCCAATCAATTTTGACCACCTCACAATATTATTTTTTTCATCTAGTTAAGGCCAAAAGGTTGCATCCAGCTAGCTGGATGGCTAAGCTAAGTGACACAGTGGGCGGCACTAACATGTGGCAGTTCAGCTTCCAATTTCCAACACAGATACAGGGGTCTATTTACTAAGCAGTGTTAGGAGAAGTGAAAAGTGAAGAGTGAAAAGTGATAAGGTGCCAGCCAATCAGCTCCCAACTGTCATTTTTCAAACACAGCCTATGAGATGGCAGTGCAGGGGTTGCTGACGGTGTCCTCAGTACATGGAATGGCAGTGCTGCGGTGCTGGCAGCGTCTCAGTGCAGGGTACCAGCGGTGTCAGCAGAGCAGGGGTGCCAGCAGTGTCTTCAGTGAAGATTTGCTGGCTGTGTTGGCAGTGCAGGGGTTGCTGACGGTATCCTCAGTACATGGAATGGCAGTGTGGGAGTGCTGGCAGTGTCCTCAGTGCAGGGTACCCGCGATGTCGGCAGAGCAGGGGTGCCAGCGGTGTCCTCAGTGCAGGTTTGCTGACTGTGTCGGCAGTGCAGGGGTTTTCACAATGCAGGGAGCCAGTGATGTCAGCAGTGGGGCTTGCCGGCAGCAGGTGTGTTGGCAGCAGGGGGTGTCGGCCACGGGAACCAGCACCATCTTCTTTTTTCCCTGCATTCAATGGGCTTAACCCTGATTGGCTGAGAGCCGTGACAGACGCCTCTGTCAGCCAATCAGCGCTTTGCCCATTGAAGGCAAAGGGATTTTTAAAAATGGCTGCTCAAGGCTCAAGATCCGACAGAGGATCGAGAGGTTTGCCTCGATTAGGGATATGGGGCAGGAGGAAAGATCCGAGGGGTGCCTCGGATCTCTCCGGATCCCCGAAGGAAGGAAACCGTTGTATGGTCTAATAACGGAGAAACATGTTAAGCTTGTGGACTTAATACTGGCTGCTTGACAAGTGGATCTGTTTATACATTGTGGCGTTACGGATGCAAAACCTCCGTTCTTTATGCAAGAACCGTGACTTCTTCTCATATCTGGGCATTGATGTGTTGCTCCCACTGCTGATGATGTCATCATATTGGCAAACGGCGATTCTGATTATCAGACGGGGGAACGTAATTCACAGAGGATTGCCCTACCACTACTATCTGGGGACTTTGCCTTTGCTCGGGATTTCCCTAAGAGTGGTGAGACTATATGGATGCAAATCATACTAACACACTGGCTCTGCTAATCAAGTTTCTATATCACTAGTGGATTTCCACAGGATCCTTTGAATGACATTTTTCAAGCAACTAATATTTGCCAGTCATCAGTGGTTATACTGTATATTTAACTTAATTTTATTGATGTATTTACATGTTATGTTATATATGCATTACATTTATTATCAATTAATCCAGCGCTCCCTTGGGTGTATATGTATGTATATATATATATATATATATATATATATATATACTCATTTGGTTTATGTTGATCTTGAGTAGTGTTTCCAGCACTACTATTGGGAGCTGCTATATAGCTAACAATTGGTTATTATTGTATTTTATTGGTTGCACCTAATTTTTATACATATATTTTTAGTTTATATTCAAACTCCCATCATCTTAAATACCCTTCTTCTAATGTTAGAAGCCCTGCTATGGAAGGCTAATGAGCTGTACAGCCAAGCGTGCAAGGGCATGCATGACTGCACAAACTGGAATGCTTCAAACCTCTGCCAGTCTTTACACAAGAGATTATGGGGCAAATGTATGAAGCTCTGGAAAGTGATAGTGCAGAGTGATAAACGACCAACCAATCAGCTCCCAATGCCATGTTACAGGCTGTGTTTGAAAAATGATAGTTGGAGGTGATTGGTTGGTCGTTTATCACCTGTAAGTAGACTTTTTGGTGCCCTGTGCCAGAGAGAGCATTGGCGACCCCCCCCTCCATTTTTTAAGTAGGGACATAAGATAGTGCACCTGAAAAAGGGCCATGGCCTCATGGGGAATGGCCAGGGAAGAAATAGGGGGAGCCAGGATATCCTGGGGATAAAAGAAGAGGAAGCTACAAGTAATAATAATAATAAACAGGAAAATTTACAGGCCAAAACAGCGCCCCCTGCCTTGCAGTGCCCTGTGCCAAGGCACAGGTTGCACTACCCTAGTTATGGCCCTGTCTGCCCCTATGACTGTGAATGTCATGAAACAGTGCAGTGTTTAATGAAACAGTATTTAGTATGGGGCTGCCATTAAACTCTATTATGAAAATTCTGCAATCTGCCAATACTTGCCATTCCTTTCTGGTATAAAAAGGAGTGGACATTCTGACCTAGTGTCAGTGAATGCCTGGCTCTATAGCTGAGACAGGACCCTGCTACTATGGAATAACAGTGATAGCAGTGTTTATAAATTAAGTCTAGTATAATAGGGGAGGAGGCACACAAAGTATATTCATGGCCATCAGGGGGTTAATGTTGGAGGATTTCCTGGTGGACTGTCCATTGCCAGTCTTATAATCAGTTTGACTACATAGTTACTCCTTACAGCAAATAGAGTTTATGTCATGAAGAGTTTACAAGATCTTGAAGAGATTCCTCTTAAAAGTTTAAGAGATTACTGATCCTCATTCTTTCCACTTTCCTAAAGAACTTACACAAAGTTTTACATTGCACATGACTCTGTTTAGAGAGAATGGGAAATGTAAGAGATCTAACGTGCCCGTATCAGCACCATGGACAGCTGCCTGTAATTTCCCTGCATTGCTTGTCTGTCTCTAAGTGCTTCACATCATGTTCCACATTACAAATGCAATTGCTATTAATGTTATTAATACAATGTACAGTCATTTATAACTTTTAAATTGCACAGTTCTTCACAAATGAGTTAGCTAGTTAAGCTGCATCCATATGAATGAATACAGTAATTTGTCAAGAAAGTGGATTTATTATATTTTATTTCTATAATGTCACAAAGGAGTATATTTACTAAAGTGCTGGTTTATAGAGTTGCCCATAGCAACCAATCAGAGTCTACTTATCATTTATCTAGCACCTTCTAGAAGGTAATAGCTATAATCTGATTGGTTGCTATGGGCAACATCTCCACTTCTATAAATCCGCACTTTAGTAAATATACTCCTAAGAGTCTGCAAATATTACAGGTATTAACAAATGTACATAAATGCATAAGATAACTGTTAACACAATGATACAACCAAGCACAGAGAGGAACGTATGCGGTAAGTGAAGGGTAGTGTAGAGCAACTCACAATGACTAGTAGAAGCAAGAATAATAATTTACATGGGTGGGAGAATTAGAAGTAAATCAGCACTCACTGATCCTGTACCCAATGAGGGGTGGACAGACAGGATCAGAGTCACTGGTGGGGTCATAGGATGGGAGACAGGGGAAGAAAGACGCAGTGGTGTCTATGAGAGCTTACAGTCTAAGGGTCTTCAAACTTGGCCCTCCAGCTGCTGTGGAACTACACATCCCAGTATGCACTGCCATAGTTTTAGCATGCTGTTATATCAAGAAGGTGGTAGTGCATGCTGGGATGTGTAGTTCCACAGCAGCTGGAGGGCCAAGTTTGAAGACCTATGGTCTAAGACAAAGGGGTGGAATAACCAGATATGTATCTAATTTAAACACACATGTGGGTGGCCCAATTGGAGAGATTAAATTGTTTATGGATGGACAGAATAAACAAGTGGTCTTCATCATCATCATTATTATTTTTTATTATTTAATTTCATTCTAAGATGCCACAAAGTGTCCGCAGCACCATACAAGAGGGTAAAACATAAATAATGCAATACAAAATACAGAGCTTATCAGATAATCAAACTGTCAGCACAGAGCATAAGTACAAAACATTGCCATAGAGACACAAGCTGTGTAGTACAACAAGGGGGAGTAAGCAAAGCCCTTAGTTATCCTGTACCCATCGTATGGGCATCTGGGCAAACAAACAGTGTCAGTGTGGCTGAAGGGGAGTAGGAACCAAGGGGGTATGGCACTGGTGACATAGGTATTGCTAGGGGCCAGAATAAAGGTAAACTAACCTTACCCATGAGCGCTCACATACTTAGGGGAAGGAGAGTGAAATCAGGAGAATACATGTTGGAGGGTAGAGGAGATGAGTGGTGAGTTATGAGGATGGCTGATATAATAGATAATAATATTGTGCATTGTGTTCATAAAATACACTGTACATTTAATTAAATTGCCTGTCTTTTGGTACATGGTTGTACAAACCCTTTTGTCCCAGATGATTTACTCTAGACTGAGCATTACAGCATTTAAAAAAAAAAAAAACCTTGTTATGGATAATCCATGGTTCAGGGTTTTAGTGTGTAGCAGATTCTCAACATTTCATCAGGGTGGAGTTCTTCTTCTTAGATTAAATGCTCTATTATTTATTTTCCATGTCACTAAATTTAGAGAGAAATTGTCCCCTATGCAGTTTGTCACTATTAGGGAGACACAGCAGCCTCACAAGTATATATGCTAGGCAGTGCCAGATTAAGGTTCACAAGGGCCTGGAGCTGAAATTTATGAAAGGCCTACTGTGTGTGGCGGCAGAGGATGTGAGCAATATCGGGGTGTGTGACTGGTAATATGGGGATGTGGTCTGTACAGGGAGTGTGGGGTGTGGCTAGCACTGTGAAGAGCACAGCTAGCACTTATATCAATAGTTATATGTGAGAGTCTATCAATGAACAATGGAAGCACCCCTTGTTGATGTGGCCCTAGTATAACCATAGTTGCCTACCTTTTATAATCTCTTCCCGGGAGAAGCCCGGGTAAGAGAAGCAGCAGGGGGCCGATGGGGGCGGGGCCTAACAATTTGCATCATTAAGCCCCGCCCTCTCACGGCAAAACTGCCGCAATTGGGTAAAATTTACATAGGGGGCGGGGCAAAATGCTGTGATTCATGCAGAATCACATCTTAAGCCCCGCCCCCATCACGGAGACCCGCGATCGCAGCGGGTATTCTCCTCATTCTGCCCACTTCACTAGGAAGTGGGCAGAATGCGGGAGAAATGCCTACCCTTTCGGGGGTGCAGGGGGTTACCCGAAAAATCGGGAGCCTCCCTCGAAAACCGGGAAGGTAGGCATGTATGTTTATGACAAATCTTGATTTTGTTGTACTAAGCCTCCTCCCTATATGTTTTGTATTGTGCTACCCCTCATTTCTGTATTCTGTACTTTGCCTTTCATCTGTATGTCTGGCATTGTGCCTACCCACCCATCCATATGTCCTATGACTCCTACATTGTGCTGTCTGTCCCCTACGCTTCTGTATATCCTGACTTGTGCTATCAGCCTCTCCCCATCTGTATGCAGGGGCGCCGAGAGGGGGGGGGGCGGGTACAGATTACCGGGGCCCGGGCTTCCTGAGGGGCCCGGAGGGGGCCCGGGTCCGGCGCCGCTCCCCCTCCCTCACAGCAGCCCAGCACACAGCGTGTGCTGAGCTGCAGTGGAGACTGCTCGTGGCTGCTGAGCAGCAGCCACAGCAGTCTCCTATGCCTGTGGGGGGGAGCGATGACACTGATCGCGCCCCCCTGGCTTTGAGCAGGGTTAAGGGGGCACAGAGCGCCCTCCACCCCAGCGCTCAGCGCCGCTTCGTGGCGCTGCATATCTTCTTCTTTTTCGGGAAGGGGGTGTGGCCACGCCTCCCGCGATTAGGCCACGCACCCTATTACCCGGGCCCGCCGCGGCTCTCAGCGGGCCTATCTGTATGTGCTGCATTGTGTTGTCTGTCCCATCCCAATGTCCTGCATTGTGCTGTCTGTCCCGTCCCAATGCCCTGCATTGTGCGGTCTATCCCCCCATATGTATGTCCTGCATTGTGCTGTCTATCCCCCCATATGTATGTCCTGCATTGTGCTGTCTATCCCCCCATATGTATGGCCTACATTGTGCTGGGGACACTGCGTGCTGCAGACAATGTTCCCCTCAGCAACTGACCAAAGCCCGGGCCGGGCCCCTTCAAAAACCCCAGGAGTGGTAAAAAGTCTATAAAAGAGTTTCCCAAACTCCATAACAGTCCAGGTTTTAAGGATATCCATGCTTGATTCCAGATGGTTAAATCAAATTGACTGAAAAAGTAATTAAGCCACTTGTGCTCAAGCATGGATATCCTTAAAACCTGGACTAAAATAGAGGAGTTTGGAAAACTCTGGTCTAGTGTGTACTAAATAAAAAATACACATTACCTATATGGTAGTTTCTCTGCCACGGGGGACCTCTGAAGAAATTAATCCTCCCTGAGCAGTGACTTCAGTTGGTAATCATTATTCATGTAGGAGATCCTATGGTCTGGAAGATGCCTGTTTGTGCAGGAATATAGCCATTGTCATTATCATATGGCAGAGGTTCAAGAAGACTTGTTCCCCCTGTCTCCCCAGCCTCCTGCTCTCTGTCTTTCAAGCCTCTTGCCCTGTGTCTCTCCAGCCTCCTGTGTCTCTCCATCCTCTCGCCCTGTGACTCTCCAGTCTCCTGCCCTTTGTGTCTCCGCAACCTCCTGCCCTGTGTCTATCCAGCCTCCTTATTCCTGTTTCTCTCTACTGCATTCTGCCACTGACGAAACGGTGCCTGACCGAGAAACGCGTTAAGCCACGCCCCCTCACAGGAAACAAGCAGCTGCAGCTAGCGTTACACGCTGTGAGCCACGAGTCTGCAGAGTCCTTAGCTGTTCCTTATACAGCATCGAGGACTGCGTGCAGGTTGAGACACGGCTATCCAAACGGCTCCTCAATGTCAGCTACTGGCGCCACATTCACCGGAACACTGTGCACAGTGAGTAACTCCCTCCCAACAGTGGAGTTACCATAACAACATCTGAGTTGCCGATGAATGGGAGTATAGTCATCTCCAATACTATAAGTGTTGCTTTAGCATGGATTTTGCTTGAATGCATCTGCACCTTATGTTCTATTAACTCCTTAGTGTCTGATCAACACTAGGAGGACTTATTGTGCATACCCAGACCTTACTATTGACATTGCTTATGCCAGTTTGGGATTTTCTGAAGGCTTACTAACTGAATGGCTGCTGAATCTGCTTGCTTTGACTACTAACCATATTGACCAGAATATATAGACATATCTATTTGTCTTTAATTATCAACCCTGGTTGACATTACTGCAATTTTTAAACGAGATCCATTCGTAATACATGTTGTGTATAGTGTACATGTTTCTGTGATTGTTTGTATTTTTATGTGATTGAATTTTTTATCATCTGTGGTCCTACTACAGTTATATTTTTCAATATGTTTACCTGAATTAAATGTGTTTAAATAATTAATATTGTCTGGACAGTCACAGTCAGCGCTCCACTATATTTTCCTTTTTTAACAATTCTGTCTCTCCAGCCTCCTGTGTCTCTCCATCCTCTTGCCCTGTGTCTCTCCAGACTCCTGTGTCTCTCCATCCTCTCGCCCTGTGACTCTCCAGTCTCCTGCCCTTTGTGTCTCCGCAACCTCCTGCCCTGTGTCTCTCCAGCCTCCTTATCCCTGTTTCTCTCTACTGCATTCTGCCACCAGACTCCTGCCACCCCAGCCACCTTTATGGCAGTCGGGGATCCATCCATCCATGGGGGTAGAGTAATTCTGTGCTGCTGCTGCATGGATGCTCTGTCCTCAGCCTTTGCCTGCACGCTGCTGCTGCACGGCCATGCAGCATGACTCTCTTAGTGACAGTGATGCGGCATGTAGCAATATGCATAGGTTTGCCATAATATCCCTTCAATCTGGGACACATATGAATTACACAGGTTATGTGGCTGGCTAAATTCAATCTTGGATTTCACCTGGTATAAATCAGAATCTGTGTAAATCATAGGTGTCCCAGATTAAAGGGCTATAATGGCAAGCTTGTGTACAATACAGAATGGGTGGCAACCCTACTTCTCCCACCCTTACCCCTCTATATCTTGTATTGTCTCCTTCCCCCGGCCCTCTGTCTTGCATTGTCCTGTCCCTTCTGTCATACATTTTACCTCCCCCTGCCCGCTATCTGGCACTGTCCTCTCCCCTCTTTCTTTCATTGGGTCTCATTCAGATCCGCTGGCGAGCACTGTACGCTGTCGATGTTCCCCAAATGCGCATGCGCACGACGCGAATAACGACGGGGTAGCCGCACCAAAGGGGGCGTGCTGTTGATGGTGAGTGACAGCACGCCCCCTCTGGTGGGCGTGCCGGGGGCGTGGCTGCCCAGACGGAGGCGTTCCCATGGGAACGCCTTCCGTCTGGGTCCGGCCCCACTGACATCACTAGTGATGTCAGTGGGAGTGATTTTGGCTCTGATAGAGCCAAAATCACTCCAGGGCTTGTGGCAGAGGAGACCCTACCGCAAGGGTCTCGTTGCAAGCCCGATGGTCGCGATGGTCTTGACCATCGCGACCATCATCATGGACGCTCGCATAGCTGTGGGTGGTAACCCACAGCTATGCGAGCGTACAAAAGGCCGCTTCGCAATTAAAAAAAACACGCCCTGATTCAGAGTGGGCGCTTGTTCAGAGCATCCGGCTCTGAATCAGGCCCATTGTTCCATCCCTCCTGACCTTTGTCCTGCAATGTCCTCTCCCCTCCAATCTGTCTCACATTGTAGTCCCCCCTCGGTTATCGGTCTTTATCTGCACTGTTGTGCTCCTTCACGCTGCCGCTCCTCCAGGTACAGTACAGCCGCGCCACTGGGCAGGCGATTCGCTGCGGCTCTGCTGTAGGAGCAGGAGGAGCCTATTGTGTGTAGCAGCTAGATGAAGCGGCCTGTATTCCCTGCTGCTGACAGTCAGTGACACTCGTCCAGCAGGCACTTGAGTAGGCAGTAAGTAAGGTGGTACGGCGCCGGCCAGTAACATCTTACTTGCGCCACTCTCCAGCTGATCCTGCGGGCCTATTATCATGAGGAGGCCTGGAGCTGCAGCTCCACCCTCCCCATTGTTAATCCGGCCCTGATACTAGGCAAACCTGGAGATAATTCAAATGAAAGTTGGCGCATGATAGATCTATGTAAGGTCCCTCCGGTCACTCCCAACTCCTTTAACACTTTTGATTCCTATTCCAGACTCTGTGACTTTTATCGGATATTCTTCTTCTAAAATATGTACTTCAGTGAATTTATGTATATGCTTATAGTCAGCATATGAATTACAATTCTCAGTGTTCATTTTAATATAGTGTCATGCATATGCCAATATCAATGAGTACAGCAGAAATACAGGAACACAGTTACTTGATAATGGGAGGAGAATATTTTAAAAATAAATAAATATTCTCCCATTCACCATAAAGCTCACACTCCTGCCCATTCATTGTTAGCTGACTTGTCTTTCCTCTCTGTCTCACTGCCTGGGTTACAGCACCTATCGGCCAATCACAAACTTTCATGTACAAGCAGTAGTACAAAATACTTAAAGTGCCCATCAGCAACAGTCTTCATGCTATGCCAGGCCTGCCCAAGATCACTGTGACTGTCACTAATATTACCTTAATACTGTACAGTACTTTAAAAGATGCCTATATGGTACTAAACATCCAATTTGTTATGTAATTCTTTTTGTGTTTAATCATTTACTTTATTAGTTTATTTTGTCTATATTTCTATTGAGACAGTCATTCCTTATACACTTTCAATTAGAATGATGAAACATACCTACTGTATGTTGTTTTATCGTGGGTTGCCATGTCCACCTTGTACATACAGATATGCCCACCTACCTACAAAGCGCATTCATTAGCCCGATGTTTTCTGTCATCTGAAAGGGGACGAGTCTGCAGATCCTCTATAGGTGCAGAAGTTACGTCTAAGCCTTGTGCACCTGTCATCTCATGGATCACCCTAATACCTCCAGACACACAGAATTTGATGGCGGATAAAACAGAATATATCAACTCCAACAAGGAGCTTACGTAAAGATTCCCATTTCACCAACGTTTTGTTATTATTAAACAAATCAGAGTAGTAAGGGGATAAACTGGCTGTGTAACCTTAATGTTCCTTGTCTGTCAGTTTGAGCCTGGTAATGACATTGATTCCTAGTGCTCACAAGCTGAATATCAAGTGATCTAATTCCCACATTAGGCCTGATTCTAAGTAGCACGCAGAAGTGCAGGTGGTAGCATCTACTGGCCAACGCCGATCTGTGACTTTCTGCAAATGCCACTACAAACTCCTTCCCCTGTGTATATCCACATGGCCGAATGTGCAAGGAGTGAGACGCCAACTTTCAGCCTCCATGCACGCTGTATTACCGATTGCTGAGTCCTTATGTACCACCATTGGCTGCTCCATCAAAACATGTTCCAGCCCTATAGCATGTGCAGTCTCTCCGTCTGACCATGGCCTGACACGCACATAACAAGCCGTCTGAATGGACCATTTTGCTTGAACATCTGCATTGCGTGTGGATTGCATGGGGGTGAGGGCCTGATTCAGACCCGCTCGCAAGCGCTATGCATTCGCAAGCGGGTCGATGGTGGCCCAGCACGCATGCGCACGACGGAGCCGGCTCCGTCGTGCGCATGTGTGAGACCCGGATAGCGATGGGCAAACTGTCGCTCCGGGTCTCGTACCAAAGAGGGCGTGCTGTCGATGTTGAGTGACAGAACGCCCCCTTTGGTGGGCGGGCCGGGGGCGTGGCTGCCCAGACAGAGGCGTTCCCATGGGAATGCCTACCATCTGGGGCCGGCCCCACTGACATCACAAGTGATGTCAGTGGGAGTGCTTTCGGCTCTGGTAGAACCGAAAGCACTCTAGGGCTTGCGGCAACGAGACCCTACCACAAGGGTCTTGTCGCAAGCCAGATGGTCGCGATGGTCTTGACCATCGCGACCATCTTCCTGGCCGCTCGCTATAGCTGTGGGTGGTCACCCACAGCTATGCAAGCGGCCAGGAGGCCGCTCTGAAAAACAAGAGGGACGGCCCTGATTCAGAGCGAGCGCTCTGTCAGAGCGTCCGGCTCTGAATCAGGCCCTGAGTCAGGACCATTGTTATCACCATTTCGACACCAGATGTAAAAATTTGGCTTCTTGTGATCTTCATTCTTGTGCACATCCAGTCTCCTTTAGTAAAGGCAGGTACATAGCACAAAACCAGGTGCATTTACACCATCAACTAGCGAGTGTGCTTGGGCATCTCATATGCAGGTAGATCAAAGCCAATAAACATATACAGTATATTATAAAAGGGCACACAATCCGTAGCTGCTGCTATAATACAACAACACCCATTTCCCTTGGTAATCACAGGCTTACTGAGTATATTTGGTCTTATGGCTGATTAAAATTTGAAAAGGCTCCCTTAGGGTGGGTACACACTGGAACGATATTGGGACGATTTGAAGTGTTGCAATGATAAACCGTCTACATCAGGGGTTCCCAACCACGTTCCTCAAGGCACACTAACATTCAAGGATTTCAAGGATAGCCATACTTGTACTTTAATTATTTTGATTTAACCATATGTGCTCAAGCATGGATATCACTAAAACCTGGACTATTGGTGTGCCTTGAGGGCCGAGGTTGGGAAACACTGGTCTACATCGTCTAGTGTGTACACACAATTGCACGCTCTCGCAGATGACATATGAGATTGTATGTGCTGAATGGTCAATCGAACTATATTGTGTGTGTGGCAGTGCATTTTAAAGGGGATAGGAACGAGGTATCATTCCGTCATTAATTAAATCGTCTAGGTAATACCGGCAATCTGTGATGGTCCGGGGCAAAGGGAAATCACCCCCACCATCTGCACGATTGCCGGATGTCCTAATGTGTACTCGGCCATACCCAACACTACCTATAATTAATTTTATGTACTTTCATGTACGCTAAAATTCAACATTACAGTTTAAATTCAAGTTTAAACATAACCATCTGGGGTTTTATTTTTGGAGTTGCAATAGTGTTATTGATTTTTTGTTTGTTTGTTTACAGGTGCTTCCCTCTATATGATTGTCTGATCATTTTTCACTAAGCTGCAACAGAAGCATATTACAGTATTATTGTATAAGTAAATGGAGTAAACAGATATAAAGTCACACCTAACTACTGTGGTGGAAACGGAATTAAGTCCGCTAGCTTCACGACTGCATACCGGTGTAAACAAAGAGCAGCTGGACAGCTCCAATGGTTTGATACATGCAAAAGCAGGCAGTGGTTACTCTGCATGCAAAAAAAATAAAAAATGCCTGGATTGGATGTTGACTCTAAGGGCCAAATGTAATAGGGTGAGAGTATAGATAATGTGAGAGTTTAGCGGTAACTTCTCACACTATTACATTGGTTGAGTTGTCTTTCCAAAATAGGTAATACCTGGATGAAAGTTTAAATTGTGAGAGTTTTTTGAGTCTGAAAAACATACCAGTTTGCATGTTCTCGGACTCTATTACATTGGCCAAGTTTAAAAAGTGTGAGAGTTTACGCTCACATTTTCTAAACTCTCACCCTATTACATTTGGCCCTAATTGAGAAACAATCATTATAAATCAATAAAAGACAGGAAATAATGGTAACTTCAAAATCTTTTACCAAACACCGATATGTATTTTATATTTAAATGTCAAAACATTTCAAATACAAAAAAGGTACCCCTTTAAAGAATGTGACGAATGGAATCTATTTAATTTTGATTTCCCTCACTGTTTTTTAATATATCAGAATGGCCCCAAAACTTGTGAATTTCTTGTCCAAGCTCTTTAATCTACACAAATGCAAATTTCTTCAAAATCAACAAAATTATGGTGATTTAAAAAATTTTTTTTTTATTACTGCTGATTTTCACATTAATTTCTATGCTTAATTCATTTAAATGGCCCATTCATTTCAAATGTCAATTGATTTCAATGGGAGTTCCAGCATGCAAAACCCCCAATGAAATGAATGGACCACAGAACCGAATGGTCCTTTTCTTTCAAAGGGTTTTATTTAATCTTGTACAAACCTCTTGGAAATGACTCAGACATTCAAATGAATGGGAAAATTTCTCTCACTGGTTTTGAAAAGATCTCAAGTGTCTCAAACCAGTATAACATGTTTTAGAGATTTCCACAGCAATTTACTAATCAATCTTACATAAATTTGGCATGGTTAGTGTAATAGTTAGCATTACTACCTCAAAGTAGTCTATAGTAGTCTTGGGTTTAATTCCCAACATGGCCCTATAGGTGTGCCGTTTGTATGTTCTCCCCGTGCTTGAGTGAGTTTTCTCCGGGTACTCTGATTTCCTCCCAAAATCCAAAAATATACTGGTTGGTTAATTGACTCAAGACAAAAACTGACCCTAGTGTGTATGTGTGTATACATGTAGTAGGGAATATAAATTGTAAGCTCCACTGGGACAAGGACTGATATGAATGGGCAAAATATACTCTGTAAAGCGCTGCGTAATATATAAATATTTTACTATATAAATGTCTAGTAAAAAACAAATAATAATAATAGATTCCCCTTCATTTCATGTGGTGATTTATATGAAGTTTTACCTTTATTTAGGGATTAGCAAATTGAACTGTACATTATAGATCTTTATCACTATTGCTGGAAATTGACTCATATTAGATAGACCACTGACAGTTTACAGCTGGTATTATATAATATAGTCAACAATTGACGCATGAACAGTTAAATCAGTTAAATACAAGAAATGTGTCACATGCTCACAGAATGCATGATTCAATCTCCCCATCCTCGCTATCACGGCTGCACGGAATGTATATCGCAGCTAGTAATGAACTCTGCACTTGTCACCCACGTCTGGCATTGTGAGAAGTGCTGAGAAATGGAACAGAGCAATTGCTAGGGAGGCTTCTGAAGAGACGATGATGCATCTGGTAGAAACTCTGTTTACCTCTCTCAGGGGTCCTCTGCTTTCCCTCTATCACCATGACTAACTAGTTTGCATTGGATCTTGGCTGGGGTATCGCTGTAACATGGAACATCTGTTAGTAATAAAAGTTGATTTTAATGCTCAGCAAAATGATTCTATTCCAAACGGCAGACAATTGCAGGCACTCTGCTGAGATTGTACATGTAGGTGTAGCAAGGCAGCTCTGTCATGTATAAAAGTATATCCCATTGTCTATAAGCATTGCCTCACCAGTCACACAAAACAAACTTGAGTATTGGATATATTTTCAGACCGCGCTCGCGAGCGGGTCTGAATCAGACCCACAGTGCATAAGTCTCAACGGCTCATTCAAGGGGAAATTCTGCAATTCACTTTTATAGTAGCATAAAAACAATGATAAGTGCCTGGATCTAAATTACTACTGACAAACTAAATATACAGTATATATAACAACAATATGATCATAATTTGCGCAGATATTAGTATGAATTATTTAAAAACAGTCCTGGACAGTATCCATTGATTCTGCAGCTGTCAGGATACTGGCGCTCAGAATGCCGCTGCTGGAATCCCGTCACCAGTCACAATCCCGGCGCTAGCATCTCCACCTCTGGCATCCCAACGGTAAGTAGTGGGGCTAGGAGGAAGGTTAGGCATTAGGGGGAAGGGTTAGGGTTAGGCACTAGGGGGAAGGTTAGTGTAAGGCACTAGGGGGGAGGGTTAGGCACTAGGGGGAAGGGTTAGGGTTAGGCACTAGGGGGAAGGTTAGTGTAAGGCACTAGGGGGGAGGGTTAGGCACTAGGGGAAGGGCTAGACACTAGGGGGAAGGGTTAGGCACTAGGGGAAGTGCTAGACACTAGGGGGGAGGGTTAGGGTTAGGCACTAGGGGGGAAGGTTAGAGTTAGGCACTAGGGGGAGGGTTAGGCACTAGGGGGGAGGGTTAGGGTTAGGCACTATGGGGGAAGGTTAGGGTTAGGCACTGAGGGGGAGGGTTAGGCACTAGGGGGAGGGTTAGGCACTAGGGGGGAGGGTTAGGGTTAGGCACTATGGGGGAAGGTTAGGGTTAGGCACTAGGGGGGAGGGTTAGGTTTAGGCACTAGGGGGGGAGGGTTAGGGTTAGGCACTGGGGGGTGGGTTAGGCACTAGGGGGGGAAGGTTAGGGTTAGGCACTAGGAGGGGGGGGTTAGGGTTAGGCACTAGGGGGGAGGGTTAGGGTTAGGCACTGGGGGGGAGGGTTAGGCACTAGGGGGGGTTAGGGTTAGGCACTAGGGGGGAGGGATAGGTTTAGGCACTAGGGGGAGGTTAGTTTTAGGGTATGGGGAGGGAGGGTTAGGTTTGGGGGTTGGGTTAGGGTACTTACTGGCCGTTGTCTGTATTTCAACCCTGCTGGGATCCCGAGCGCCAGCATCCATACCCAACCTCTCTTAACAAAGTATTTTATTTTATTATATTTTGTTGGCATACTAATATACAAACTAGCAGGATTGAGCATGGTGTCACATCGGACAGGAACGTTTTACGGAGCAGAAACACAACTAGGGAAAGAAGCTCTTTGATATTTCAAAGTAATGCTTGATAAGTTCTGCATAGAATACTGGGAGTAACTGATCAGGGTCGGTGCTGTCACAAATATACCAGGAATAAACGTGATTTAACATATTTACTAATGATAAATAGTGTGTTACAGTATGATAGACAATCAGCACCGGCAAACGTCTCGCAGGGCGGCCTGGGACTGGGTCGGCAGAATACGAACCACGTTCTTAGAGATACAATTTATCATCGCACCATGGTTCATGGTGATGAAACAGAATCCAGATGGAGTTTAATTACCCACTACAGAGAGTAAATGTGCTTATAACAAAGTGCTCAAAAAGTCTGTGCAGACTGTTTTATACAAACACAATTAAAACCAAACTGTCAATATAATAAAATATACATTAAAATTTAAACCATTTGACATTTTGTGGGTACAATACCCTTCTTCCTTAGGAGTAATACATCGCTACTTAATCACTAGAACCTTGCTTCCCATTCCGTCTATACAATCCCAGATACGCTGCCATACGTTTGCCAGCCCTGGGTACCTATTATCCTGCTTGTTATTATCCTACATTGTAACAGGACTCCCATTCATATATGGTTTATGTACGAAAAGACACCATCTGCAAATGATAGGTATGTTCCAGGGTAAATAAATAATAACACAAAATAGTAGTTGGAAAAAAAAAACACTTTATAGCAGATTCATGTGAGTAAATGAATTTATGACACTGTATCATGTTTTCTAGTGTGCTGGATCGCATGGTGGAACTGGAAACAGAGGACTGGAACATAAGACCCCAGCCGTACCGTACTCATGAAACACTTTACAGAGACAACCTATAATTATTCACATTCACATTGGAATGTTTTATTAATCATTGCCATGGATTCAGTTTTTTGTATTATTTATTAAAGACACGTACTGATAATTTACAATACAACTGCACATTTAGAAAGGCAAAGGGAGCTTACAGAAAATATTGTTTGTATTGTCCTGTTCCACGACTAGAACGGTTTATAAGTATAGTACTTAATATGTTGGCGTGAATGCCTGTTATAAGTGATAAAGACAACAATAATTTTTTTTTAAGGCAAAGTTCCACAATGTGAAACAATGGATCCTCATCTGTTATACCACAACTCCCATAAACTCAAAATGATCTTTTTGACTGCAGTTTTATCATTGTTATAAACTACACTACAATTCAGTGCAACTGTCTACAAGCAGATCCAATTGTAGGGTCGCTGGTTGTTCTCCTAGACATATGTCCTATTTAATAATATATGTCCCCTTCTCATACAGTTCTACAGTCACCATCTACTGCTGCTGGTTAAATGGCAATAAGGAACTTGGTGAGTCTTTCTCTTTAAAGTTTATCTGGAGGATTGTGAAACAAAGTTAATGTAAAGATCTCAAGAGCTTCATTGGTCTATAACCCATAGATACAGTTTCCCCAACCTCACCTGTATATTATCATCACTGTGCGCTTGTTATGGCTTTCCCAAACGCCACTGTTCAAAGAACAAAGACATATGTGCCAGCAGGGTTCCTTTTATAACTCAACTTTACAGTTAACAAATACATAGAGTTAGAAAACCTCAGGACAACAAAACTCCCAGCCGCTTGATCCAATTACAAAGACTGACGCCCATTGCAACAGAACTACAGACTGATAAGTCTTGCAATGCTGTTTGTCGTTAGGTACTATGTGTGTATATATATATATATATATATATATATACATACATACATACACATATACACAAACACACCAGAGTGGTAATGTCAGGTCACTCAAACACCTTATATAATAGCACCCAGTTCTATTCCTTCTTTGCAGCCAGATAGCAGTCTGCTGATCTTAATTTTTGATCCATGCACTTATGGGTTAATGACTGCACTACAAACAAAACAGTAGGAGACATAACAGTCCTCGCCTCACTCAGCCGCTATATAACACATCATCTTCCCTGCAATGTTTACACTGAATCATTGAAAGGCTGAATCATAATTTTTCTATCTTTCTTCAAATATACAATGATAACTCATTTACCACCAGCCGAACTTTAGCACAAGCAGCTTTTAGCACCAGACAACTATAAATAGGACATAAACCATTTTAGGGCAATATGTATAAGATGCAGGGTAGCTGATTGTTTGAGAATGAATGGCATCTTCATTTACAGAGATCAGATGCAACTTTCTTACTGTGCTGGGAAGGGAAATGGAATAGAATTGCCAGCAGGTACAGAACTAAGGCATGCACAGACCATGAGATATAAGGTGCTCGCTCCCATCCCATTGCTCACCTTAGCTCCTCCGGGCACTCCTGCAATGCTCGCCCTGTGGGTGATAGCACAAGAGACCTATCCTGGAGGCGTCACCTTCCATTCACAGACAAAGAGCCTGGGAACCTGGAGACTGATGCTGGGATTAGGATGCTCCCCAGCAGCACCGACCCTGCAGAGAAGCCAGAGATGCTTCCACCTTCATAATAAGCTGCCTGATGCTTTCACTGGCCAGGGATGGAAGGAGAAGCAGCTGCAATGCACGAATTAATAATAATGCTCATCCTTGGAAGCTTGCAACATTCAGTGGCTGCTTCAGCCCATGGACCGGAGCTCCCTCTGCTGGAGGCTTTAAGCACTGCTCCTCAATAACATGTTGATAAGTGAAAAGTGAGGACAAGGCTGTTCGCTTCATTATTGTGGGAAAACTTTAATGTATTCTGTTTTCTTTTTTCCATTTGTGCTAGTTTATATGTTACATCTAACTCGCACTCCATTATAACATTGCTATTTATAGAATGAAGTCAACCAGATTTTCTTTAATCTCATCTAATTTATTATCCAGCTACCACAATGTAAATGAATATTTCAAATCTGATCCTCATTTATATATGTCTAATAGGTTCGATGATAACGTATACGACAGTGTACGTGATTAGTTGCTTATACAATAGTTTTCTTACCATCCAGGCTCATTTCTTAGGTGAGCAGTGATACAAGGCCCAATTTATCAATTAACATTTGCGGGATATCTTTAGTCTTGGCTCCGGTAGCTGGCGTTAGCCATTGTTGCCTATAGCGATCACATCCGTTCTTACACAATGTGGGTTGTTTGTAATACGTTGGCGAGATCCTTCATTTCATATTGCTGCGATAAGCGTCGCTATGACATTTTAATTATCTGATCTAGAACCCAATATTTAATAAATATGCCCCATAGTATTATGGAATACACCACCAGGCATTGTAATGCGCGTGCGTGAACCAGTGCGAGAGATCAGGAAATGTTCGCTCGCTGCGCATAGACAGCCCAGCAGATTGTGTGACAGGAGAAGCCGTTTGTGGGTGGTGACGGGCTGGCTATTAACTACGGGGGAGTTGAGGTCCGAAGTCAGGCATGCCTGAGCGTCTTAACGTCGTTTCAGAGGCGTGCATAAGTAACAGGCAGCGTCATTGTACACGTCACCTGGTTGTATTTCACGCTGAAGTGATCACAGTGCTTGCGGCTGGGTATAGTCAACCTCAAGTGCTGCGGTCGCATCCGATGGTCCTCGATGTACCAATGGTTTCATACACTTCCTGGAGATGACGTCTGCAAGTGGGCATCTTATAACAGGCTGGTGGGCGTCTGCATACACAATGCGATCGCACGCCAAGACATAGTGGGCGTGCTTATGCCTTGCCGAGCGATCGCCTCCCTTGCTGGATTTTTGCCGGATTTGCATACGCTTGGTGCGAGCGAACGCATCTAGCGAGCGAGTCTGAATAAGCTCCCCTGTTCCAACCTCCGGGTCAGACCTGGAATTTAGGTATAAAAGTGATATGAGGTTGTACCTACACAGGAGAGTGGGGCCGAGCAACTGCTCTCTGACCTAATGGTCATGTAACCGCTCAGGTCTGCCCTCAGGTAGATTTTTCTACAGTGCAGACATGGGAAGAAGCTGGGTCTGTTACTCTGACAGAATACTTATAGCTGTCCTCAGGGCCGCCATCAGGGGGGGACTGCGGGGACTCCAGTCCCAGGCCCGGAGAGAGAGGGGGCCCGGGTAGCGGTGGTGTGAAATGCAGTGATGTGCGGTACCGCACATCACTGCTGGAATGCACTGGGGGCAGCCAAAGAACTAAAGAGACTTGGTGGCATTTAATACATAGAGCCGTCCGCAAGCCAATCACAGCAGCTCGCGGAACGGCAGCCAGCCAATCAGCAGCGGCCGCTGCTGATTGGCTGCAGTTCCGCGAGCCAATCACAGCTCGTGAAACAACATCCAGCCAATCAGCAGTGGCCGCTGCTGATTGGCTGGCTGCCGTTCAGCGAGTTGTGATTGGCTTGCGACCGGCTCCATGTATTAAATGCCACCGAGACTCTTCCTCTCTTCTCTGGCAGCTGCCGGTGCATGCATTCCACCAGTGACACACGGTACCGCACATCACTCTGCGCTGGCTGTCCTCTGAGCTCCCAGAGTCACGAAGATGGCAGAGTGTCCAGGTAAGTTTGTGTATATATATATATATATATATATATATATATATATATACTGTGTGTGTATATATATATATATATATATATATATACACAGTATATATATTTATATGTATACATATAGTATATATACAGTGTGTGTGTATATATGTATATATATATAAAATCACACACATAAATGTAGGTAAGTGCTGTTATATTACTTGCTGTGCTGACACCTACATGCTTAGCTACGCAGCACCAAAAAGTCTAGTTATGGCTCTGTTTGTTTGTGTATGTATGTTATATATATATATATATATATATATATATACACACACAATACATTTTGTGCTTAGATATATTAAATTAAAAACATGCAAATAAAAATGTCAGCACAGCAAATAATACAACAGAATTTACGAACGATTAATCTGTGCCCCCAATAGGTCCAGCCCTCCCTGTCTCTCACCCCCAAAGTAGCCCCACCCACTTCCACAGCTCCGCCCACTTCTGCCCCATATCGCGGGGGGCCCTGCCTAATTTGTCAGTACCGGGCCCCACCATTTCTGATGGCAGCCCTGGCTGTCCTCCCTTGTTTTGCCATATTTGTGACGGGAGAGCCACTAAACAGTGCTGGCAGTGATTATTTATCTTTTAAACTGTTATTTAAAAAAATCAGGTGAGTATAATGTTTGTTTGTTTTTCTACCTCAGAGGTAGAAGTCACTGCCTAAAGTTACCTCTCTCCTCTGTTCAAGAGATAAAAATAAAGTGGCTTTTAGGGACCTATTCATCATAAGATAAATGGCCCAGTAACCATGCGGAAACATCGTTAGGAGTCCGACAGGATGCCCCCGGTATTCAGCAAACTCAGAAAACTTTCAGTTTTCAGAGTTTGCTGCCGAGAACAAGCACCATCTTCAGATGACGCTTGTTCTCGGATCCCCGCTCCTTCCTATGGGAAGGAGTTCCGGGGATGCGAAGAGGGAACTGAGTGGATCCCTCCGCCGCCTCCTCACTCCCTCCCGGTGGCTTTGCACATGTGTGACCTGAGGTTCGGTGAGGGGACAACTGCTCCGCTGTCGTGAGGTCACGCATGCGTAGCTGGGATGACAGGGAGCAGGTAAGTAACGCAGCTACAGAAGTTTTTCAGAGCAGTTGTCCCCTCACCGAAGCAATGATAAATTGCTTCGGTGTCACGCTTCCCCCAATGCGAGTTGGATACTTATGTATCCCTCGCAGTGAGATCAATCCTTCATCATCGGAGGCCATATGGCCTTCGATGATGAATAGGCCCCTTAAACTGTTAATCATGATGTAAATATATATATATTTCTATCAAGTACAGCAAGTGAAGTACAGGCAGCACAGATGGTGTAATGGTTAGCGTTACTGCCTCACAGCGCTGAGGTCATGGGTTCGATTCCCACCATGGCCCTACCTGTGTGGAGTTTGTATATTCTCCCTGTGCTTGCGTGGGTTTCCTCCGGGTACTCCGGTTTCCTCCCACACTCCAAAAGTATACTGGTAGGTTCATTGGCTCCCAACAAAAATTAACCCTAGTGTGTATGTGTGTGCGCATGTGATAGGGAACATAGATTGTAAGCTCCACTGGGGAAGGGATTGATGTGAATGGACAAATACTCTGTAAAGCGCTGCGGAATATGTGTGCGCTATATAAAATAACTGGTAATAATAATACTGGTAATAAGTGAAATATTTTTTTTCTACCTCACAGTCTGAGGTACAAAATCACTGCCAAAAGACACCTGTCCCTCCAAAGACTATTCACGGATACCCGATCAGGCAAAAATGTAGCAGCCCCTGAATTTATCCAACGTTGGCGAAAATATGATTTGCAAAAGTGAATATGGGGGAAGTGGAATAGGATTCAAATCCCGACAGCGGCTGCCCGAAGGTAGAAAATCCCGACAGCAACACATAAGTAACCTAACCCTCCCCTCTCCCCCTCTAACCCTAACCCTCCCTTAGGGGTGCCTAACCATAACCTCCCCCCCTAGTGCCTAACCCTAATCTCCCCCCAGGGGTGCCCTGCACCCTAAACCTAACACTCCCAGAGGGGTGCCTAACCCTAACCACCCCTTCCTCTAGCCTAACCCTCCCCGGGGGGCCTAACCCTAAGTCCCCCTGGGGTGCCCTAAACCTAACCCTTCCCCCCTGCGGCTAAGAGGACAGGCACCCGGGCTTACCTCACTCGGGCCGGCGTCGTCCTGGACTCCGCCGTCGGGATTATGATAAGCGTCGGTAACTCGATGTCAATCATGAATCCCTAGCCGGCATTCTACCATCGAGATTGTGACCGGCAGCCTTGCGGCCACCGGTCGCATAACTACATACCGGGGGATAACTTACACAGGGATGCCTGTTCGAGCACAAATTGATCCTCCCTGTAATCGCCCGGAGGCAGAGGTGTAGCATGTGGCCAGGGCACCCAGAGCACGAGCGTGCTACAGCATTCCCCCCCCCCCCAAAAGTGTGTGCAATATAATATAATGGCTATATTGCTATATATACAGTACCTTGCAAAAGTATTCACCCCCTTGACTTTTTACCTTTTTTGTTACATTACAACCTGTAATTTATTTTTTTAATTTTATGTGATAGATCTGCACAAAATAGTTTAATTTGGTGAAGTGAAATGAGAAAAATATATATAAAAAAGAATCTTTATAAATAAAATTCTGAAAATTAGCATGTGCATATGTAATCACCCCCTTGCTATAAAGCCCCTCAAAAGTTCTGGTACAACCAATTACCTTCAGAAATCACATAATTAGTGAAATGAAGTCCACCTGTGTGAAATCTAAGTGTCACATGATCTGTCAGTATAAACACACCTTTTCTGAAAGGCCCCAGAGGCTGCAACAGCACTAAGCAAGAGGCATCACACCATGAAGACCAAGGAGCTCTCCAAACAAGTCAGGGACAAAGTTGTTGAGAAGTACAATTCTGGGTTGGGTAATAAAAAAATATCCAAATCTTTGATGATCCCCCAGAGCACCATCAAATCCACCATCATCAAATGAAAAGAACATGGTACCACAACAAACCTGCCAAGAGAGGGCAGCCCACCAAAACTCACAGACCGGGCAAGGAGGGCATTAATCAGAGAGGCAGCACAGAGACCAAAGGTAACCCTGAAGGAGCTGCAGTTCCACAGCAGAGACTGGTGTATCTGTGCATGTGACCACAATAAGCCGTACACTCCATAGAGCTGGGCTTTATGGAAGAGTGGCCAGAAAAAAGCCATTAGTGATAAAAATAAGATACGATTTGAGTTTACCAAAAGGCATGTGGACGACTCCCCAAATGTATGGAGGAAGGTGCTCTGGCCAGATGAGACTAAAAATTTTACTTTTCGGCCACCAAGCAAAACGCTATGTCTGGCGCAAACCCAACACATCCCATCACCCCAAGAACACCATCCCCACAGTAAAACATGGTGGTGGCAGCATCATGCTGTGAGGATGTTTTTCAGCAGTAGGGACTGGGAAACTGATTTGAGTCGAGGGAAAGATGGATGGTGCTAAATACAGGGATATTCTTGAGCAAAACCTGTTTCAGTCTGCCTGTGATTTGAGACTGGGACGGAGGTTCACCTTCCAGCAGGACAATGACCCGAAGCATACTGCTAAAGCAACACTCCAGTGGTTTAAGGGGAAACATTTAAATGTGTTGGAATGGCCTAGTCAAAGCCCAGATCTCAATCCAATTGAGAATCTGTGGTCAGACTTGAAGATTGCTGTTCACAAGCGGAAACCATCCAACATGAAGAAGCTGGAGCAGTTTTGCCTTGAGGAATGGGCAAAAATCCCAGGGACAAGATGTGGCAAGCTCATAGAGACTTATCCAAAGCGACTTGCAGCTGTAATTGCCGCAAAAGGTGGCTCGACAAAGTACTGACTTTAGGGGGGTGAATAGTTATGCACGCTGAAGTTTTCTATTATGTTGTCCTAAATGTTGTCTGATTCACAATATAAAAAAAAACACAACTTCACAGTTGTAGGCATGTTCTGTGAATGAAACGATGCACACCTTCAAACAATCCATTTTAGTTCCAGATTGTGGGACAACAAAACATGAAAAATGCAAAGGGGGTGAATACATTTGCAAGGCACTGTATGTATATATAAATATACACACATACATACATGGCAGGGTCACACATAGCAGGGTCACACATACATACATACATACAGACATGGCAGGCAGGGTCACACATACATTTATACATACATATACACATACAGGCAGGATCACACATAAATACAAACACACACATACAGGCAGGGTCACATACATACATACATACACATACAGGCAGGGTAACATACAGGCATGAAGGGTTACACATACACACATACAGGCAGGGAGTGTGATAGACATAACTGGGGTACCTCTCTCACCTTAATGAGGACCCTGCAGATGCTTCCTCGTCGACATGCAGCTGTAGCCCCGCCCTCTGCTGGGGTCAGATGAACATGTGCTAAGCTCCACCAATCAGGGCTCAGCGCAAGCTCCTCTGACCACGGAGTCTCTCACTAGAGCCGCAGCAGGAAGGCAGGACAGGAGGTGCTGCTGCTCTGTATCACAGCACCCGGCAGGCTGGACACACACCCGGCAGGCTTTTAGCTACTTGACAGCTGCTTCGGGAGTCCGACTTCAGGGCGCCCTCTGGCGACTAAGGCACCTGGAGCTTGCGCTCCGGTGGAACCGCCCTCCCTACGCCCCTGCCCGGAGACACATTTCTCATGCACATACCTGCACAGTACCTCTGCTCGAAGCTGGCACTATTAGGGCACCCATTTAAGACAGAAGGGATCCCCAACACAGTGCTCCACTATTAAACTCTCCGAGTATGTATGTTTACAATGTCCCTCTTCAGTGGGCTGTGAGTAAGGTGACTAGGTCTTCAGCCTCTTCAGCCTTGCCTGTAGAGCAGC
Source organism: Taudactylus pleione (assembly GCA_031769625.1). NCBI lineage: Eukaryota > Metazoa > Chordata > Amphibia > Anura > Myobatrachidae > Taudactylus > Taudactylus pleione. Next base: position 14,192,107 of record JAUIMM010000042.1, read on the forward strand.
GGTGGGTGGCTGCCCTCCAGCTGCTGTGGGATTGTGCATTTCAGTACACCCTGCCTCAGTTTTGCTATAAGGGCATGCTAAGGCTGTGGCAGGGTGTGTGATTAAGCAGCGTCTAAGGAGCCATTTATTTCCCACCCCTGCTGCAGAGCAACCCTAGTAAAAAATAACAAATTGGGTTTAAGGAGTAATACAGGGCTCCCAGATACACCCACACTATTTGCCCTGAAGTTGACTAATCTTTATGTTCACATGCGAGTGACAGGTTTTAAAGCAGGGCCGCAACTAGGGGAGTATAACATTCGTTCAATCGTTCATAGATCGTTTGAAAATTGTTTGCAAAAATGTCTAAAATGACCAGCGATGCGCACTCCCGCTGGTCGTTTAGACATCTATCATCATGCAAACATGCTGGTCAACCTGACGATAACGTCAGGTTGAGCATTTTTGCAGATGATTGATGTTCCTACACTGAACGACTGCTCGGTCAGTGTAGGCTCATCACAGACTGACAAACAACTGCACGATTACAATGTCGTAATCGTGCAGTCGTTTCATGTCTGCTAGTGGATGGGCACCTTTAGTAAATGAAAAAAAAAATTTCACTTTACCTTGTTCCAGCGATAGTCGGGCAGCTTGCTCATCCAGCCACCAGCTGTTGCCAGGCCCGCTGAGAGCCACGGGGCCTAATCGCGGGAGGCATGGCCATGCCCCCTTCCCGAAAAAAAAAAAAGATTTGCAGCGCCCCTTCGCGCTGGGGAGGGGGGTGCTCTGGGCCCCCTCAGCCCTGCTCAAAGCCAGGGCGGCGCGATCAGTGTGATCGCTCCCCCCCACAGGCATAGGAGACTGCTGTGGCTGCTGCTCAGCAGGCACGAGCAGTCTCCACTGCAGCTCAGCACACGCTGTGTGCTGGGCTGCTGTGAGGGAGGGGGAGCGGCGCCGGACCCGGGCCCCCGCCGGGCCCCTCAGGAAGCCCTGGCCACGGTAATCTGTACCCGTTCCCCCCCCTCTCGGCGCCCCTGGCTGTTGCTAGGTGGCAATCCTATTCCCTAGAACAAAGAAAGTTTGCAGGTCATAGATTCCTGCAAACTACTGTATATGCTTGGTCAGACTTTACTCAATTACTGTATAAATTCCATTGGGACTCATGAACAGTGCATGTTTTCCATATCTCCTTGATGGAGCACAGGTATATTCATTACTCACTGACACATTTTAGAAGTTCCACAGAGGGCTCTAATTATTTCACTTGTGATTCTGTAAGGAGACCTGGGAAACATGCACTGTTATACCCCTTTTACACCAGAGCAAAAACCTGGGTTTTTGCTGGGTCTACCCAGGTCGCAGCTCAGTTTAAAATGGTCCCAGGTGGGGCAGATTTAAAATATGCAGAGAGAATATAGATTTGGGAGGAGTGTTTCCAAACTGACATCTAAATTGTAGAGTAATAATAAAGCTGTGCAGTATTTGTGGGCTACATGCAAAATCAGCCAGTATTTACCCCACATGTAAAAAAATTTATGTATTTACACCCATTGCATTGCAATATGGTTTGTTCAGATTCACAGTTGAGAGAGATATCTCACTCTATTCCCAACTCTGAATCAGGCCCCATGTCTGAAAACCCAGGTCGGACCCAGGTTTTTGGTGGAAAAGAGGTATTATACCCCTTTTCCACCAAAATTCCGGGTCTGACCCGGAGTTGGAACAGAGGGCCTGATTCAGAGCTGGACGCTTTTCAGAGCGCTCGCTCTGAATCAGTGCCCGCCTATTGTATTTTTAGAGCGGCCTCCTGGCCGCTCGCATAGCTGTGGATGACCACCCACAGCTAGTGAGAGCGGCCAGGATGATGAACGCGATGGTCAAGACCATCGCGACCATCGGACTTGCGACGAAACCCTTGTGGTAGGGTCTCATTGCCGCAAGTCCCAGTGGACTTCTTGCTCTTACAGAGCAAGAAGCCCACCTACTGACATCACTTGTGATGTCAGTGGGGCTGGCCCTAGACGGTAGGCGTTCTCATGGGAATGCCTCCGTCTGGGAAGCCACGCCCCTGGCCCGCCCACCAAAGGAGGCGTGCTGTCACTCAACATCGACAGCACGCCCCCTTTGGAGCCGCCTCCGTCGTGCGCATGCGCACTAGGCCAACATCGACCCGCTTGCGAACACTCAGCGCTCGTGAGCGGGTCTGAATCAGGCCCAGAGTTCCTATCTGGATCAGACCCGGAATTCAGCCGGCGCCGACTCGGAATATTCCCGAGTCGGCGCCGCTCACACCGGAGTCGGGTCTGCATAGACCCGGCTTTCCCGGCGTGAAAGTGGACGCTTGGAGATGACGTCATCTCCAAGTGCCACTGAAGCTGGACCAATCGGCCGGCTAGCAGCGCACTCCAGGTCATCGTGACCCGGAGTGCGCTGTTCTCACAGTCATGCCCGTGTTAAGCCCTGCTATTTACCTGGGTTGGATTGCCGGGTCACTCTACCCGGTGATCCAACCCTCTCCCCTTTTACACCAGGGAGCTGCCCGGGTTAACCCTGCAATAACCCGTGTGTAGCTCTGGTGTAAAAGGGGTATCAGTGTGTCCCAAATACTGGATTTGAGAAGCACTGGAGTACAGTACTGTACTGCATGACAATATATGTTTCTTACAAGGGGTATTTCACAAATATTGTCTTCTAGGTTTTATAAATGAAAAATTATTATGTGATCTTTCTATTTTATGATGACTGAACAGCTAATTACAGTTATTATAGCGCTAACAAAATACCAGCACATAGAGGTTCAGTATTGGAGACTGTGGGGCCTATTCATCATAACTAAACTTTCTCTGGAGGTAATTAGGTTTAGAACTCGCATGGAGTTCTACCTAATTACCGGAGGAATTCATCATTCCTCCTCCCCATAACTATCTATTCCCAGAAGCTGTCATGTTTGCGATGACAGCTTTTCAGGAAATAGACAGTTATTCCTCACTACACTAACTTACCGCAGCTGGAAGCAGTGCTGCGCGTGCGCTGTTACATCTGTAAAACCAGCACGAGCGCAGCACTGCCTACAGATATGGTAAGTTTGTGTCCCCCCCTCCGCTCACCTGCCCCCCATCCCCCCCGCTCACCTGCCCCCCCTCCTCCCCCGCTCACCTCCCCCGTGTCCAGCGCTTACCTGTCCGCGCAGCAGCCTCCAGCTCCGTCTACTATGCTGTCATGTGGTCTCCCAACAGCACACAGTACTGTTTAGAAAAAATTTTTTTTTTTTGTCTTTTATAAACTTTATTGTGTTCTGCTGGGGAGAACACAATGACAGCATAGCAGACGGAGCCAGAGGAGAGACCAGAGCGCCGGAGAGAGACGCCAGGGGACCTGCCCACACTGACACAGGTAAGTGTTATCTGCTATTTGCCACCTCACAGTGGCGAATAGTGACTCCATCAAATTCTGAAAATACATAGTTTTCGGAATTTGATGAATACCATGATTTCCATATCCCCATACTAATGTACTAATGTATGGGGAGTGTGGAAATTAACGCAGGGGGACTTAGCAAGGAGAAATCAGTGATATCTCCTGTGTTAAGTCTCTTCATGAATGCTAAAATAACATTATTTAAGGAAAATGTCCTTAAAAACGTTATTTTAGTGTTGATGAATTGGCCCCTGAAACACAAACAATTCTAACAATCAGCACAAGCCAGAGCATGGGGGTCTCTGCCCACAGGTGTTTATAATCTCAGGGAATTAGAGGACATGTCAGACAAAGGATGTGAGTGGAGGCAGAGATTTGCTGAAGAGGTGATAATGTAAAATGTAGATCAGACGCTGGTGGATAAGCCCATAAGAGAAATACTGTATAGTCACAAAGCAGGAGCAGTTATAGCAGAGAAACATACAGCACTTACAGTATGAGCTTCTTTATACACTGTTTAAGGGGTCTACTCAACAAGCACAATTTTACTTAAATCATGCAGATACGAACAGACAGACAGACAGACTTTCTTGCTTATTAGATAGCTGTACATGGGTTATGAGGCAGCCCCATACTTGCCTACTTGCTTTTAGCATTTCAGGGAGATTTGAAAGCGACACCTATGAGCGTGGCGGTAAAGTGGGCGAGTACTGTTACATCTGTGAGACGTGCCATAAAATTGACTTTCATCCACATATAAATGAGCCCCAAAGCAGTTAGTACGATCTACTTGTTGATGAAAACACACTGATACGTTCAGAAAATGCAAGTAGCCATAGGGATCATTGGGCTCGATCAGACCCGCTCACTAGATGCGTTCGCACGCAGCGAAAGTATGCAAATCCGCGATCGCAGGGCATTAGCACGCCCACTATGTCGTGGCGTGCGATCGCGGTGTGTATGCAGACGCCCACCAGCCTGTCTTAAGACGCCCACTTATGCACGTCATCTCCAGGATGTGTATGCAACCATCGGTAATATCGAGTACCATCGGAACCGAATGCAGCACTTGTGGTTGACCATACCCTACCGCAAGCCCTGCGAATGCTTCAGTGTGTAAAACAACAATGTGACGTGTACTATGACGCTGCATCTTAATTATGCACACCTCTGAAACGCCATTAAGACGCTCAGGCACGCCTGCATTCGCACCACTACTCCCCCGTTTCTATTAACCATCCCCTGTCACCACCCACAAATGGCTTCTCCTGTCACTCATTCTAGCGAGGTGTCTATGCACAGCGAGCGAACGCTTCCCAATCGCATGGACTAGTTCGCGCATGCGCACTGTGATGCACACACATGCACAGATTGCAAACATGGGCAGGCTGCGTGCGAACGCAGCCTAGCGAGCAGGTCTGAATCGGGCCCATTGTGCCTTATAACCAATGCAGAGAAATTATACTAATGACCCAATATGATTTATATTGTAACCCTGGTTAAGGGTTAAAATAAGTACTGTACTCATAAATGATTGTAATATTTATAAATGTACAATTTGTGAGGTAAAGTATATGTATATAGATGTATTTATTGTATTCATGTACATGGCCCTTCTATAATTTATGTATACAGGTACAGTATATCTAATTCATGTAGTTACATGTAAATTTATATGGTACTTCTTTCTTTGGTGGGGATGTTTCTCATTGTATGGGATACACACACTAGAAGAAGGGCAGAGTGATTTAGATAGGTGTGGTTTGGTTCCTGTCAGAAAAAGAAGGGCAGTGACAGAGACAGAGAGGAGGAGCTGCCAGCGGACTGAGAGGGCTGGAGTTCTCACCCCCTGTGTCCCAGGTGGCAGCTGAGTGGTAGATAGGCTCCTGGGCACAGGGGGGTGGATTTGGAGAGGGAGCCCAGCTGGAGCTGGGGAAGCAGGTTGACAGTGGCATCCCAGTAAGCAGCTCACCGTGCGGCACTTTAGTGGAGTGACTGGTAGTGTTGGTCCCAGGAGCCGGGTCAGAGGCCGAGGTCATGGGGATGGAGCAGCAGCAGTGGTCCCAATGGGGGAGCTGCATGGTGGGATCGGCGGTGAGCAGAGGCTGTGAGGGGCCGGAGACATGGCCCATTACTGCAGCTGAGTGGCTGCATTCCAGAAGGTGGGCACGTATGGTCATAAAATTGAGGCAGAGGCAGAATAGCAGCAGTAGCGGCCAGCGGAGGTGTGGAACCAGACATGAGAGGTGGCAGATGTAGGAAGGAGGCAGGCTACTATCGGACAAGGCTGGGGTTACGCTGTTAGTGTATTGAAACCTCACCATATGCTCTTTAATCGGCAGCTGGGATAGTGATGGCAGCAGAGCCCCGTCAGAGAAATCCTCAGTTCCATAAAGGCGGTGGTATGAATACTAATGCTGATCAGAGAGTAGACTCCAAGCTCTGCACATACATAGCTACTGTACATTAGTAGCACAGGAGTGCAAGTAGGAAAAATAACACTAGTATTGATGGCTGACATTTGTACTACCAGCCATTGAGCTGGATAGACTTCCCTAAAATACTAGCCTTAGCAAATAGCTGGGGAGGGAGAAATGCATATACTGTATATATATATATATATATATATATATATATATATATGGATAATAATACATTTGAAGGTATAAGGCAAACTACTGTACCAACTCAGGAAATATTTCAAAACTCAGGAGGTGGATTATAACTAAATGCTATTCTCTTAGAAACATTTGCAACAGAGGTATCAACTTTATTTATCCTTCAGTGGATATAGGCCCTCATTCAGAGCGAATGAGGGCCGCCCTCCATGAAAATGGAGCGTCCTCCTGGACGCTCGTATAGCTGTGGGTCACCACCCACAGCCTATACGAGCGTGCATTTTGATGGCCGCGATGGTCGTTTTCAACCGCAAGCTCCGGAGTGATTTTGGCTCTATCAGAGCCAAAATCACTCCCACTGACATCACTAGTGATGTCAGTGGGCCGGCTTCTGACGGGAGGCGTTCCCGTGGGAACGCCCCCGTCAGGGAGGCACGCCCCCGGCACGCCCACCAAAGGGGGCGTGCTGTCAATCAACATCGACAGCACGCCCCCTTTGATCAGACACAACGAGCGAAGGACTTTCCTTCGCTCGTCGCGTCAGGCGCATGCGCACGACGGAGCTCCCTCCATCGTGCGCATGCTCAGTGCATAACATCGACCCACTTGCGAGCGGACAACCACTCGCGAGTGGGTCTGAATCAGGCCCATAGACAGCAGCATACAGGAAAAGTTACCGTCAAAGGATATTCCGACAACAGAACTTTTATAAACTAAAAGTTAGGAACAGCATATTATCGACAAGTGTCAAAGGGACTACAAACTTACAGTGGTGTAAAGTGCTTACCCCGTATTAAACAAGTTGAGGACTTGCAATGTATCAACTACTTTATGACCACAGGTGTTACAGTAAAATATGACTTGTATTACCACTATATACATCTAAGTTATTCATTTATATACAAGGATTGAGTGTTACTCTGTTCAGTTAAATTTTACTACTCATATTGTAATTCGGTTATGTGATTCCATAATGTCTAACTCTATACAAGATGTTATTATTTGCGAGTGTCAGTTGTGAGCTTAAGTAAAATTATAAACATGCAGTGATATAGTTTAAGTGTGAGTTTATCCTCATATGGGTTTTCCCAAGTAGGCCCAGTCTACTACCAATACTTGGGTGGAGGCACTGATTTAATAGTAATAGGAGGTACACCACTTAACAATGAGTTTAAGGGTGGGAAAAAGAGATTACATAGGAGTTAGTAACCTGGTGTCCCTTTAGAGGGTAAAGGGGGGTTACAATATCTCTTTTTTTTATATATATATAACAGCTTCATAATAAGGTTAAGGTGCAATCAGGGAGATTGGTAGACTCTTAAGTGAGTCAGGAATATTGGTGCTATTTCAGGGAGTCTCCCTGACAATCAGGGAGAGTTGGCAAGTATGGGTAGCACTCAATCCAATGCAAAACAGCACAGTGCAGGGTTCAAACTTAGGGCCTGATTCAGAGCCGTTCGTAAGCGGCCGCTCATTCGCTCCGAGCGATGTTCGCACATCTGCGCATGCGTCTGGGTCGTAATGCGCATGCGCCAACCAGTCATTGCGGTCGGAAATCGCGTGTTCGCAAAATAGCGAGTGCCTGCTAATTTGAGTGACAGGATGAGGCGTTTGTGGGTGGTAACAGGGGAAGGTGCTTGAAAACGGGGAGTGGAGATCCGAACGCAGGCGTGCCAAACGGTCAAAATGGGCGTTTTAAGGGTGTGCATAATTAACAAAGCAGTGTCATCAGCCACGTCACTTGGTTGTCTCTTAGCCTGTTCGCATGATTGCGGTAGGAAAATCCAACCACAAGCACTGCGAGCAGTTGAGACGCCTTTCGATGTACTCGATTAATCTAATAAATAGCGGAGATGACGTATGATGCGAACGGCCAGGGGGCGCTTTACAAAATAGCGAGCGCATATTTCGTTTGCTCGCTCAGACATAGAGGCGTCAACAGACCGCAAAGAGCGAGCGCTCTATTTAAATATCCGGCCCCTTTTTCTGAATGAGCGAGCGCAAATAGCGTCCGGCTCTGAATGAGGTCCATAATCCATAGAAACACTTACCCAATCCAAACAGATAAGGCAGAACCAGCACTCACTTAAATCAATGAAGAAGCATTATTCACATATAAATATGCCTCATGGGTATACATGCAGAGGTGGTATTCACTGGGTGCCCAACAGTCTGTTTCAACTGTTGCCAGTGGCCCCTGAGGACCGTTGGGCACCCTCTGAATGTATACCCATAATGCATACATGTGAATAAAGCTTCTTCATTGATTTAAGTAAGTTCTGGTTCTGCCTTATCTATTTGGATTGGGTGAGTGTTTTTATATGTACAGTATATATTTATTTATATATATGGCATCAGGATGTTCTGCCTGAGACAGATAGGACAGTCTTTTCATTTGTCAGAAAAGACTGCTGGCGGTGACTTTGTAGGGACTTCGAGTTAGTAAAACGCTGTCCCTGTGAAGTGTTTTGCTGCACAGGGGGATAAAAGTAAGTGAAAAATGGTAATAATCGTGTCAATATTGGCTGAAAATATTTAGGACAATATCGTGATTATTGCTGAATAGACCCCTCATTATTTACTCTGTCATGACATTATTATTTGTTGTGTACATGAAGCTTCATTACATAATATATTATGTAAAAATAGAATAACACAACTTTAGCACATACTTCCAAAATGATCAAGCCTCATCTCTTAAACTGCTTTTATACCTAAATTCCTGGTCTGACCCGGAGGTTGGAACAGGGGGCCTGATTCTGACCCGCTCGCGAGCGCTGAGCGCTCGCAAGCAGGTCGATGGTGCCCTAGTGCGCATGCGCACGATGTAGGGAGCTCCGTCGTGCGCATGCGCGAGACCCAAATAACGACGGGGTAGCCGTCGTTATGGGTCTCGCACCAAAGGGGGCGTGCTGTCGATGGTAAGTGACAGCACGCCCCCTTTGGTGGGCGTGCCGGGGGCGTGGCTGCCAGACGGGAACGCCTACCATCTGGGTCCGGCCCCACTGACATCACTAGTGATGTCAGTGGGAGTGATTTTGGCTCTGATAGAGCCAAAATCACTCCAGGGCTTGCGGTCACTGAGACCCTACCGCAGGGTCTCGTCGCAAGCCCGATGGTCGCGATGTTCTTGACCATCGCGACCATCTTTTTGGCCGCTCGCATATGTGTGGGTGGTCACCCACAGCTATGCGAGCGGCCAGGAGGCCACTCCAAGTTTAGATAGGAGGGCCCTGATTCAGAGCGAGCGCTCTGGTCAGAGCGTCCGGCTCTGAATCAGGCCCAGGGTTCCAAACCGGATCAGACCCGGAATTTAGCCGGCGCCGACCCAGGATATTCCTGAGTCAACACCGTTCACACCGGACCCAGGTCTGCAGTGACCTGGCTTTTCCGGCGTTGAAGTGGACGCTTGGGGATGACGTCATCTCCAAGCGCTGCTGAAGCCGGCCAATCAGCAGGCATGCGGCACGATCCAGGTCATCGTAACCCAGATAGTGCCGTTTACACTGCAGGGCTTCACGGGTTATTCCCGTGTTAAACCCTGCAAGTTACCTGGGTTGGATTGCAGGTCACTCGACCCAGGAATCCAACCCTGTCCCTTTTTTCACCAAGGAGCTACACGGGTTAACCCTGCAATAACTCGGGTTTTAGCTCTGGTGTAAAAGGTCGCTTTACCTATGCCACCGTGTGGTGTAAATCTACACACTTTATAATACACCTTATGTATGCCAGGCACAAAACCTATGGGCAAGGGGCGGGTTGAATAAATAACAAATGTACAATCATGCTAACACCCAACCATCATAATTTTTGAAGACACAAATTTATGTCCTTCAGATACATATAGGCCCTGATTCAGACCCGTTCACTGCCGGAGGCAGCTTGCAGGGTCTGATGGGCGTGTTTTTTTTTTCTCTGGCCGCTCGCTAAGCTGTGGGAGACCTCCCACAGCTTATGCGAGTGGCCAGGAGGCTGTCACGATTATCGCGACCATCGGTCTTGCGATGAGACCCTGTGGTAGGGTCTAGGCTACCGAAAGACCGAGTGGACTTCCTGCTCTAATAGAGCAGGAAGTCCACTACTGACATCAGTAATGATGTCAGTAGGGCCTCCCCCAAATGCCAGGCATTCCTAAAGGACCGACTGAGTTTGTGCAGCCACCCCCCTCCCCGCCTACAAAACGGGGCGAGCTGTCACTCATCATCGACAGCTGCCCCGTCTTGTAGTGAGCCCCACAGCGACTGAAGTTCAGTCGCTTGGCGGGGCTCACGCATGCGCACGCCAAATGCGGTGCATGCGCAGGGGGAATCATTGAGCTGCTGCGAGAGCTGTGCGCTCGTGAGCAGCTCTGAATAAGGCCATACATCAACATAATATATTTATAAGATGCCACCGATTCCGCAATGCTGTCCAATCAAACCAAGTGAAAAAATGGCATCAGTACATAAATGAATGCAAGACGAAATAACTGATGTATAATATATAGGACAGAGAAGAGGAAAAATAATCAAGGCAGGAGAATATAAGAGTGTAGCTGAGGAACTTTGTGACAACCAGGGAGAGGAAAGGACAAATCTTGGCAATGTGAAGAAGAAGCATGACAAGGGCAAAGAAAATAAACAAACATTTATTGCCTGATTCAGTCTTGCAAGCTGTCACACCTGTGTATTTTGCTGGTCTCCGGAGCGATAATCTGCCAATGCTAGTTTCAGCCTCCCCCTTGTATACTAGCGTGCATAGGAATTTGCAAGCGGCACCTGTGCACGCTGTAACACTGCAGATGGTTCTGGACAATCCACCATCGGTGCATCATCACATGCACCAGCCAGGAATGTGCACGGGATGCAGGCGCTGTGCAACTTTTTAGCGCCTTAGACGCACGTGCAGTTTTAAAACATCGATTTCATGCAAATCAGAATCAGGCCCATAAAGTATGTTTTTTTTTTGTTTTTTTTTTATAGTTCCAGTAAGAAATAAGCAGAGCATGTAATAATCACACCTGCTCATACGTGTATGACGTGTATAATGCTGTGCGCTTGGTATGGTTTGTTCTGCCTGTATAAGAACGAGCATATAAGAGATGAATGACTGAATATTAGTGCACATGAAGAGGGTTCTCAGAAGTGTCACAGTCTGATGCTGCACAGCTAAGACATTAAAGGCTGTAAATTGCTTTATATGTTTTACTGACTGTTTAAAATGCAGAAGTGCAAGATATAAAAGAATCCTGCTGTGAGACAAATATGCTGTCACCTTCCCACAGCAACACTTATATGCTTTATGTTCAGTTCCAGCTTCTCTGCCGGTTCATCAAACTGAACTTGTACATTTTACCAACCAGCTTACTGTATTAATCACCGTTTCTCCCGGCATCACCATTGAGCCAAACTTTATGGTTTTCTGAATGTCAGCGTTTGGCATTAATTACTGGATGAATATATATCCCTAATGAGGTGACTGAATCAGTTCAAATCAGTTTACTCTGATCTGAACAGATTTGCTGGTTCTGAACCGCATGCCAATATTGCGTACACCCGATGGGATCAGAACGTGAGTATCTGCTGGTACTCCATACACCCAATGGGTTCAGAACGTGAGTATCTGCTGGTACTCCGTACACCCGATGGGATCAGAACGTGAGTATCTGCTGGTACTCCATACACCCGATGGGATCAGAACCTGAGTATCTGCTGGTACTCCATACACCCGATGGGATCAGAACGTGAGTATCTGCTGGTACTCCATACACCCAATGGGATCAGAACGTGAGTATCCACTGGTACTCCGTACACCCGATGTGATCAGAACGTGAGTATCCGCTGGTACTCCGTACACCCGCTGGCACTCAGAGTTATATGCAGTTCTGTGACTGCTCCACCCCCAGCACCTCCTTCCACTAGAGCCGCCATTATCATTATTATCAGCACTTATATCTACCCCATGCTAAGCACTACTCAGAATATAGTTAATCTAGCTACATGCCCACTACACGCCCATGGCACTCCCTGGGGATGATTCCCTTACGTGCGTAAGCCCAGTTGCCGCCTTCTTGACACTCAGTAATGACCGAGAAACGACTGTTACAGAATCACTTGAAGATATACAATACAGAGTGCATCCCAAAGACAGCCATACAATAGAGAACATTCCAGTGAGAGCCATACAATACAGAGAGCATCCCAGTAATATATATTCAATGCTGAGAGAATCCAAGTGACCACCACAATGTATAGAGAGCATTCCAGTGATAGCCATAAAATATATTGACCATCTCAATAACCGCCATACAGTAGTGAGCACCTCAGTGAGTATATTACAATAAAGAGAGCATCCAAATGACATATTATACAAATTGATTGTAATACACAGTATATGTATAAATATATATACCTGACCTATTATGTTCACTTTTAGGTCTAAGTTGAAGTTTTATGATTATAGGGCCTGATTCTGAGTTGTATGTAAACATTATGGTTTATGTACAACTCTGATGTTTAATGATCAGCGCAGGCGCAGGATTTGTACTGCACATGTGCTGATCACTGACTGCAACAGTGGTCACAGGCGACCTTAAGCTGCAGCATGATTGACATGCCGCGATCGTTTGGGGACAGGGAAGGGACGGTGATGGTCAGCGTTTTTGAAAACGGGTGAGTGTCGGCCCCATTTTCAAGGCGTGCAGAGATCAGTGTCTGCATCTCCAGACGCAGGTTTTCTGACCCTGGCAGAGTGAAAACACCAGCCATCTTGTGCATCCTGGGGGTTACTCAGATTGCCAATGTTTTCACAGATGATCCTCAGACGCAGCAGCGGATCACAGAAGCTGGCAGGAGGTCTATTTTACACAAGCAGCATTTGCATAGTTAATGTGTACAACTCCGAATCAGATCCACAGTGCAATATTTTAAGCTCTATCTATTTTATGCTCACGTTTCATTTTGTATTCTTTATAACTCTATCTGACCAGTGCCTTCCAAATAAATGATGACAATCCTTCCTTTCACAAAAAGACATGGGTGCAGATTTATATAATAGCAAGCTAACGTTCTATTTATTAGTAACCTAAGTCCAGTGGACGGTGTAAAAGTCCATCCCTGCATCCATGTAATATTTAGAACATAGCATAGCTTTAAAAAATAGTGAGAAAGCATACTGAATGTGGATTGTAGCTTTATTATCACTGTTACATTTTCTTACATTGTAATATATGAGAAATATATTTTATAATTCACTCTATTCTTGTGAATTTTTTAAATCTTCTTTATAACACATTTATTTATTTTATATATAGCGATGCCTAGACATTTACTTGAATAGCAATTATATTCACTACAAATATCTTATTTGGGGTACAAATATCACAAATTTGAGGGTACAAATAATGCAAATGGGCTACCAGAAGCTACTCAGGTGGAAAATGATTGAGAACTATGGTACTGAAGGGAAACCCTGGGAGAGCAAACCCAGTAAGGCTCTTTTGCAACAGTACAAATACTATTTTGAGAATGTATACTTATGTTACTTTTACACAAATGCACCAATAGTAGTAGATAACCAAATGTATTTGTGCACAGAAACAGCATCTCTGAGCAAGGAAGGTCCTTGGCGAGTTTGGGATCCATGATGAATGTTTATCAAGGGAGTCTACTTTTGCACCAACAAATAAAATTATAATTTCAGTTTTCTGGGTGTGATTATTTATGTGATATAAAGTGATGTAGAGGGAACATTTGGGTTTTCTGGATGTGATTATTTAGGTGATATAAAGTGACGTAGAGGGAACATTTGGGAGAAAGTTATCTGCCTTGCAGCACATTGCGTAGTATTTTACTACTCACAAAAGGACTTGATTAATTATTTTTTTTTTTTACCTTTGAGTTGTAGGATATTGGGTAGTGCCCTATACTTTCAGTGAAACACATTTTACAACTTACAGTTACACTTTTGTGTAAAATTGAATTCCTAGGCACACTTCAACCAAGTCATTGTTGCAATTTTCTTTTAAATCACATTTGTGTATTAAAGTGCATGTCTTGTTTTTGTGTTGTACATAGCTGTTTTGTGCTTTCTTGGTTACTACTGGAGACTGCATCTAATCCTGTTTTGTCTCTGTTCAGTTCATAGCCTGTCATTCCTGTCTGTCTGTGTGTTTTTCTCAGGTGCTACTAATCATCTGCCTCTCTGCAGATCTCAGGTGCACACCAGCCTATAATCAGGACTTACTATCTGCTGGAGACGGCTCTGATTGGGTCCTGCTTCTCTTAAATTACAGCCAGCCCTGCACTCTGTGCCAGTTATACTGTCTAAACATCAGTACCCAGACTGTTTCTCAGCTTACAAGCTGCACCAGTGCACATACTGGACCTCATTCAGAGCCGGTCGCACAGAGCGTGCGGTCGGTCTGAATGAGGGGAGGACGTCTTGAATTTTCAAGACATCCTCCTTTGCGGTGGTAAGGCTGTGGGTGTTAACCGCCTAAGGTGATGGTCGCGATGGTCAAGACCATCGCGACCATCGGGCTTACGACGAGACCCTAGGGTAGGGTCTCCCTTGTCGTAAGCCCCGGAGAGCTTTCAGCTCTGTCTGAGTCGGAAGCTCTCCACTGACATCACTAGTGATGTCAGTGGGGCCGCCCCCAAACGGTAGGCGTTCCCATGGGAACGCCCCCATTTGGGCTACCACCCCCCTGGCCCGCCTTCCAAATGGGGCGAGCTGTCAATCAACATCGACAGCTCGCCCCCTTTGGATTGAGACCCGCTATGACCGGCACTGTCGGTCGTAGCGGGCCTCACGCATGCGCACGCCGGCGCCGTCGTGCGCATGCTCTGTGGGGGGCCATCGACCGGGTCTGAATGACCCCCACTGTTCATTGGCTTCCAAGCCTCACCAGTGCACAGACTGTTAAGTCGCATCATCGGCTCCCAAGCCACAACATCGGCCTCCGGCCACTCTACTGGCTCTCCAGCCACATCATCGGCACCTTAGCCGCACCATTGGCTTCTTAGCTGCACCATCAGCTCCCTAGCTGTACCATCGGCATTCAGCTGCACCATCGGCGTTCAGCCACACCATTTGTACTTTGGACTATTCTTTTATATGTTCTTGTCTGTTTTTTGTGACAATAAAGTCACTTACTTTGATTTCACCCTACGTCTCCTGGTGTCTCTCCTTAAGGTATTCTGGTCGTCTGGACCCCCAAGACAGCCATAACAGGTGCTCAGTCAGGGTCCACACATCTTTTTAGGTATAAATAAAAGTGCTTTACTGTCAGCATACTGTAGAAAGAAAATAACAAAAGCCTAGCCCCCATTCAGGACACTGACTCACTTCTTCACCCCTGACTACCTTTGACAGCTAGTCTGCATCACAAAGTCTCTGCCTGTTTCTTTGCAGGTTTATCAGCGGCTCCAGCCTGGCTTGGCTGTCACAGCTACACAAACCACAGTTAGTCTTGGTTGCCTTCCCTGTCTCCTACAGGTATAGGCTCTGGCTTCCTTAGCCTGCAGCTTAGCTGCTTCAATATCACATACAGAGTCTGAGTTTTTCGGCCCTCCCTGCCTCCTGCAGATCTGGACTCAGGCCCCCTGGCCCCCAATGGCCTCCAGGCACACTGGGCTTTGTAGCTGCCAGGTACACGCTATGACAATATTGGGACGATGTGTCATATTTGAACAACTTATTATCTACATCATTTAGTGTGTACCCACAATTGCACGATCCCGCAGATTGCATACGAGATCTTTTATTTGGCCGTGCTGCACAGTCAATCAGACCTTTTCCTATACTGGGCTGTTATCATTCCATCATTCATTAAATCATGTAGCGTGATGGTCCGGAGTGAAGGGAATTGCCCCCGACCACCTTCACGATTGGCCATCATTCTGATATGTACCCGGCTGTAATTAACAAAAAACACACACAGAAATGTAACTAATACTGTGGAAAATTAAATGGTTATTGTACCTTAGTTCTTTGTATCTTTTCTTCCACTTGAAAACAGGGCACTTGCAGCCACAGGCTCAGGTATGTTTTATTCAGCAAATACTCTGTGGACATCGACCCTTTAACACAGGGTTGTAGACAGACGCAGATTTGCAGAAAAACAAAAAGGACTTAACCGTTCCTGGCCTATGTAATTCCAAGAGGAGTTCAACCAGTCAGTAACACAGTGTTCTTAGAGGAACTGTGTGAGGCCAACTGAGCTGCTTTTCACAAGGGTTCCGAATTAAGAATAAGGCGTCTGCGCCTTAATAAGCAACAAGGCAAAACTGTCTTCCTGCAAGTTCTGCAATGTGTGCGTTAGATTTATGCGTTAGAGTTATGTGTTTAGATTTATGTGTTTATGTGTTTAATATCAAAACAAGTTGTACGATTCCATTACAAAGATCAAAGTGTGTCCATCACGCACCTTAATTCTGCAGTGTGCAATCTAGGCAAAGTGCATGAAAGAATGAGAAAAACATCCTGAACCCTCCAAAAAGTGGCAAATAAGGTGGCTAGTGGCCATGAGAAAGTCATAAAATATAGGGTAACAAGGGGAGGAGGGGAAATCACTGCACCAATCAACAGGATTTGTCTGAGGATGTTATATGCATATGTAATTACCACCGTATTTTGTTGCTTGTAATAGCGGTCCACGCTGTCTTAATACATGGATGTGATGGTGCTACCCAGAGTTTAGAAACCTTAATCGAGAAAAGATGGGTGTGGGTTCAAAAGGGGACCCAACACAAGTACACTTTCAGGGGTGCACTCTCTTATTACATCTGAAGATTTATATAAATTAAAAATTAAAACAAGTTTTAATATTTAGAAATAGTTTACTTAAAATGTACTCATAAGAAACACAATAAATTTATGACAAAGGGTGAAAGGACAGTGTCAACATACAGTAAGTAAATACACATTAAATCTAGATTCTAACAATCCAAAGTGCTACATAAAACATACAAAAATAATAGGAGAAAAAGTGTGAGATCCATTAGTGCCATCACCTCTAGAAACAACAGTCAACTATGGTTCCCTTCATAAGCCCTAATCTCTGCTTTTATTTGTCTTGCCTTATGGTATAGGACAACTTGATGAGAGAATCAATAGGCTGGTATGAGAACCATAGGGAGGGTACAGTACAGGAGCAGTGAAGATAATCTTCTCAGGCGTGCCAGTGCGTTTCAACGCCGTTGCATGGGCGTGCATAAATTATTCACTGCGATACCCTACGCAGCCTGAGGGCCTGATTCAGAGCTGAACGCTCTGACCAGAGCGCTCGCTCTGAATCAGTGCCCTCCTACCTGAAAATGGAGCAGCCTCCTGGCCGCTCGCATAGCTGTGGGTGACCACCCACAGCATATGCGAGCGGCCAAAAAGATGGTCGCGATGGTCTTTGACCATCGCGACCATCGGGCTTGCGACGAGACGCTGCAGTAGGGTCTCGCTGCCGCAAGCCCAGGAGTGATTTGGGCTCTATCAGAGCCAAAATCACTCCCACTGACATCATTACTGATGTCAGTGGGGCCAGCTTCAGACGGTAGGCGTTCCCATGGGAACACCTCCGTCTGGCAGCCACACCCCAGGCACGCCCACCAAAGAGGGCGTGCTGTCAGTCACCATCGACAGCACGCCCCCTTTGGTACGAGACCCGGAGCGACAGCTTGGCTGTCGCAGTCCGGGTCTCGCGCATGCGCACGATGGAGCTCCCTCCGTCGTGCGCATGCGCATTGGGGTAACATCGACCCGCTTGCGAGCGTGCTGTGCTCGCGAGCGGGTCTGAATGACCCCCTGAGTGAGGTCTGACCTGCCTTAACTATGCACATGGGTCAGATGGTACTCATTTGTACCAATGTTTTCGCAGTCTTGCTAACCATTACAGATGTGCGTGTAAAGTAAAGTGGGCGTCCTTATGTAGTGCTGCAGCTGCATTGCGATTGCTATGGATTACAATATTATCACACTGACCTGTGTGCTACAACAATAGTTCATATCAATATTTGTAAGTGATGGACAAGCGTGTGTGTGAGGTGGGTGTTTGGGTTTGAGGCTGGATGACAAGTCGGGTGGGCCAGTCGATGAGTGGGAGTTGGCCAGATGATTGGTGGGAGTGGGCCGGACGACAAGTGGAACTGGGCAGTCCACACTCTGGGGAGTAGGGTGCAGACTGCAACATATGACGCTGTGATAGGCAACAATGTTATTGTCGACAGGAGGAGCAGAGTGGGAAGGGCAAGGAGGAATAACAAGAAGGTCCCAGGTGGCACCAGTGGTATGGCTGCAGTGTGACAGATGCTCCTTTAAAGATCCTGCTGCAGCCTGCAGATTCCCAGATTTGAGTGAGGTGAATAGCAGTGGGGATGCATAACTGGATCTGGGGGCACTGTGCGGCATAATGTAAACTGGGGCACCACAGTGTAACATTATGTGGACTGGAGGCACTGTTTGACATAATGTGAACTGGCACTGTGCTAGTATCTACTGCGCCAAACTCTAGGAACATGCGACTGCACAATATCCCAGTGATCAGTACTGCATATGCGCAGATCTTCGGGAGCGGTGCCGATGGAGAGGTAAGTATCGTGAATGGGTGCAAAAATTAATCCATCTTAATGAAGGGCCTGATTCAGTATGGATCGCAATTGCGAATACATATACGGAACAGCAGCAGCAAAAATATGCTAATGTTTGCCAAAGCTCAGCCCTCATAAAGACGCCCACTACTGCTTTCTCCCATCCATCCAATGTCACACTCCCGTATAAACATCGGTACCATCGACGCACAATGGCCACTCATACAGCATTTACAGTAGGTATGACCAGCCGCAGACACTGCAGGTCTCCTCGCACGCAGAGGACTCTCAAGCTGCATAAGCAATCGAAGCTGCTAATTTAGGCACGCCCAGGTAACGGCGTTCAAATGGACAAACACGCCTGCGTTCCTCTGACTACTCCCCTGTCACTACCCCCAAACGCTGACATCCTATCACTCACTCTGCGATGGATTCCTCTGTGCATGCATAATCGCAGTGCAATCACTGCGCACGTACAGTGCGGCTTATACGCATGTGCGATGGCAAACAATCGCTCGATGTGCATCCATAGTTGCACCTGTGATCAGTACTGAATCAGGCCCTAAGACAATAATAAAAACAATACTACTACTATACTATACTACAAAACACACCAACAGAAAAACGGGATTGGTATGTAATACCGCCGGCAGGGGTAAAGATCTCGACTGCTGAAAAAGGTAAGTAACCCTAATCTCCCCCCTTAACCCTAACCCTCCGTTAGGGGTGCCTAAACCTAACCTCCCCCCTAGTACCTAACCCCCCTCTAAGTGCCAAAACCTAACCCCTCCGTCCCCGCAGCCTAAACCAAAGTCTCCTGGGGGGTGCTTAACCCTAACCTCCCCCTGGGGATGCCTAACCCTAACCCCCCCTTCCCCTAGCCTAAACCTAACCATTCCGGGGGGTCGCCTCACCCTAATTCACCCCGGGAGCCTTAAAACTTAACCCTCCCCCCCGCAGCTGTCCCAGCGTAGGTCTAATGACAGACATCGGGATTTCGACGCCTGTCATTAGTACCTTGTCGGGATTTGACAGTCGGAAAGCCAGCGGTCGGGATTTCGTCAGGAAAACATCAAAAACTGAATTTGAAAACCCATTGAGATAAAAGGCTAAACCTAATTAGCAGGTTTGATGTATCTTTCTTTTATTTGTTATTGAAATACTTTCACAGAGCTGTATCTCAGGTATTGCAAATACAGAGAATACACAAGGTTTCTGCTACAATTTTTAAATAGTAAAACAGTTAATGTTTCTTTAAAAATAGTTGACGTGATTAAATGATTTGGACATTGTGCTGGCAAACTGAACCGCTATGGCAAATGCCATAACTCACATGTCTTTCCAAGCAGTGGGCTGGAAAATATTCGCGGTGTCAGAAAGTATTTGGGGAATAGGACACTTAAAAGTACATGAGAGATCATCCAAGCAAAAGTACTGTTTGAACACTCAGATTATTGTGGCTTTGAAAAAAAAGATCACTGGATTTCTAAATCGTTTCAAGGAAGTACTGACATCGGAAATGTTATACGACAACTCCATTAAGGGTGTATAGGAGTAAAGTCACAAGATGTCTAGAAAAGGATAGAAAAGTCACCATACACATCAAATCAATGGTTTAAATTAAAATTTCTGAAACAGAATCAACTGTAAAACAGATGAGGCGGCACATTCCACCTTTGAAGAACTATAGGTTATTTCCCCTGGTTGAAGAGCCCACATTTACTGGTTTCTAAATAATTCAGATATTTCTTTCATGGTCTATAACGCACAGAAAGAACATGACCCATTGTTCAGAAAATAGATGTTATAGAAATCTTCACCCTTATGAATTGTCAGCAAAATATTGAATGTTGTTGTTCATTATGTTGTGCAGACTGAACTATGTATTAATACATGGCAATATTGCGTTATTCATTATGTTGTGCACACTGAACTATGCATTTATACATGGCAATATTGCGTTATTCATTATGTTGTGCACACTGAACTACGTATTTATACATGGCAATATTGCGTTATTCATTATGTTGTGCACACTGAACTACGTATTTATACATGGCAATATTGCGTTATTCATTATGTTGTGCACACTGAACTATGGCCCTCATTCAGAGCCGCACGCTATTTGCGGTCGTTCGTTTAAAATCAAGGGGTGGCTATGTAAATGATCCGTACGCACATTGCAGTGTGTTCACACCTCTAAGTCTGAACGAACGAGCAAAACATACGCTCGTTTATTTTTAAAAAACGCCCCCTGGCCGCACGCATCCTACGTCATGTCCGCTATTTATTAGATTAATCGAGTACATCGACCAGCGTATGAACTGCTCGCTATTCTTGTGGTTGGTGTTTGCTACCACAAATTTGCGTGCAGTTCTGGCTATAAAATAACCCAGTAACGTGGTCAATGACGCTGCTGTTTTAAATATACACACCCATAAAACGCCCGTTTTGACCTTTAAGCACGCCTGCGTTCGGATCTCCACTCCCCATTTTCAAGCACCTTCCCCTGTTACCACCCACATACGCCTCATTCTGTCACTCAAAATAGCAGGCACTCGCTATATAGCGTACAAAGGATTTTCGGCCGCACTGACTGGTTCGCGCATGCGTACTAAAAAGCGTACGCATGCGCAGATGTGCAAACATCGCTCGGAACGAGCGTACTGCCGCTAACGAGCGGCTCTGAATGAGGGCCTATGTATTTATATATGGCAATATTGCGTTATTCATTATGTTGTGCAGACTGAACTATGGGCCTAATTCAGACCCGCTCGCGAGTGCTGAGCGCTCGCAAGCGGGTCGATGGTGCCCAAGTGCGCATGCGCACGATGGAGGGAGCTCCGTCGTGCGCATGTGCGAGACCCGAATAGCGACGGCCAAGCCGTCGCTATGGGTCTCGCGCCAAAGGGGGTGTGCTGTCGATGGTGAGTGACAACACGCCCCCTTTGGTGGTTGTGCCGGGGGCGTGGCTGCCCAGACGGAGGCGTTCCCATGGGAACGCCTACCGTCTGGGGCCGACCCCACTGACATCACTAGTGATGTCAGTGGGAGTGTTTTTGGCTCTGATAGAGCCAAAAGCACTCCGGGCTTGCGGCAGACGAGACCCTACCACAAGGGTCTCGTCGCAAGCCCGATGCTCGTGATGGTCTTGACCATCGCGACCATCTTTTTGGCCGCTCACATAAGTTGTGGGTGGCTCACCCACAGCTATGCGAGCGGCCGTGAGGCCGCTCCAATTTTGGTTAGGACGGCCCTGATTCAGAGCGAGCTCTCTTATCAGAGCGTCCGGCTCTGAATCAGGCCCTATATATTTATACATGGCAATATTGCGTTATTCATTATGTTGCGCAGACTGAACTATGTATTTATACATGGCAATATTGTGTTATTTATTATGTTGTGCAGACTGAACTATGTATTTATACATGGCAATATTGCATTATTTATTATGTTCACACTGAACTGTGTATTTATACATGCCAATATTGAGTTATTCATGTTGTTGTGCAGACTGAACTATGTATTTATACATGGCAATATTGTGTTATTCATTATGTTATGCATACTGAACTATGTATTTATACATGGCAATATTGTGTTATTCATTATGTTGTGCACACTGAACTATATACTTATACATGGCAATATTGCGTTATTCATGATATTGTACAGACTGAACTATGTATTTATACATAGCAATATTGTGTTATTCATTATGTTGTGTAGACTGAACTATATATTTATACATGGCAATGTTGCGTTATTCATGATATTGTGCAGACTGAACCATGTATTTATACATGGCAATATTGTGTTATTCATTATGTTGTGCAGACTGAACTATGTATTTATACATGGAAATTTTGTGTTATTCATTATGTTGTGCAGACTGAACTATGTATTTATACATGGCAATGTTGCCTTATTTATTATGTTGTTCACACTGAACTATATATCTATACATGGCAGTGTTGCGTTATTCATTATGTTGTGCACTCTAGAGATGTGCGCCGACCCCCGTTTTTTGGTTTTGGGTTTGGATCTGTATCTCCTTCGAGGTTTTGGATCTGGATTTGGTTTTGCAAAACTGCCCTTGCATGTTTTGGTTTTGGTTTTGGATCTGTATCAAAAAATAATAAAAACAGCTAAAACCACATAATTTGGGCCTGTTTTTGTTCCTACAGTATTATAAACTTAATAACCATATTTTCAGGCATTTCCAGTCATTATTAATCACCTCACAGCTCACAATATTGTTTTTACTACTTTTTTTTCACCAATATAGGCCAAAGGCTGCAGCGAGCTGGCTGGCTAACGTAAGCGGCAGAGCAGCGGCACAAATGCACGGCAGTTTTAAAAAGTATAGGACATCTATGAAATATAATAAAGTATAATAATGTCAGTCAGCAATGCCCCAAACAGTGCATAGTGCAAAGAAAAGAAGTGCAAGATGGAATTGTCCCTCCCACCCACTCTTATGTGGGATATTAAAAAGGACATGCACAGTTTAGCAAACCAAGCACTTTAGCGACAAGGACTGACACTTTTGTGGCTGAAGTCCTTGGTTTGTTTGGGCCCCTAAAAAACATTTTTTTGGAAGGACTACCTCGGGTGTTGGTGGTGGAGATTGCATGTGCTGGTCCAAACTGCTGGTAGCTGATACTGGACTGCTTGTTATTACTTTACAAATGATTATGATTTTGTTAAATAAATTGCATGATCTCGCTGCAAATGACGTAACAGGGAGGAGGTACCTAGATGGTTAACATCCCTACCTCTACTAACTATGGCTTCACAAATGGTATAGATGCCTTCACAACTGTTTTGAGGATTTGGGTTAAAATAATTCCACACACAAGACATGGATTTTCTGGTCTTATGCCCAGGCATGACAATATCTTTCTTTTTATCACAAGCAAGCACTGCTACCACTGGTGGCTGATTCACTCAAACAACATCCTCATCATCAACATCCTCATTAGCGTCAGATAGGATATAAATATCCACTTCATCCTCCTTTTGCACATCCTCCACACTATCATCCTCAATTTCTATTATTTCACCATGTAATACTAGCACAGCCATCATGGCGTCAGTGATCTGCTGTGCAACTGCGTGACAGCTGTTACACTTGCTTCCTCTATCAAAGGATTGTTTAACAGTCAGTTGTTTTTTTAAACTACTACTACTACTGTAGATATCTTCTTGGTCCCTCTCTTGAATGAAGATCCACCCCCAGCAGCAGCAGTAGGCCTAGCGCTCAAGGACTTTTCTGAGGAATACTGGATAAGGGAAGAGTCACCTACCCTTATCCTGGATGCAGAACTACCTCTGAACATTAGTGAGCATACTGATGACAAAGGTGTTGATGGTGGAGATTGCAGGTGCTGGTATGTAGCTGAGGGAAGGGAGCTAACTGATGCTGTCATTATTTTTTTAGCACCAGTTTCTGATATTCCCAAAAATGTTCCATGAACTCACTGCAAATAAAATAGCAGGAAGGCGGTCCCTAGATGGTTAAGGTCCCTACCTCTACTTACTCTGGCTTTACAAAGGGTACAGATGGCTTGACAAATGTTGTCCAGAGTTGTTTAGAAATAATTCCACACCTAAGAATTAAATCATCCTGGTGCACTTCCACAGCAGCATCCTCAATTTCTATATCAGCATGTTGACTTGTGCTGCTCATCCCCACATTTGCGCACAATGGTGGACGAAGGCTCCTCTTTGAGTACAGTAATGGAAAGGTCAGGCTCACACATGGCACCCACAGACACACTTAGACTCTCCTCAGGGATTTGTGATGTTTCTGAGCACACAGTTTGTTCCTGTGCCTTAACAATTTAAATTTTTTTGAAACGTCTGCAAGGAGAAGGGCTTACATCATCATAAGAGGCAGAACCACCAATCATAAATAAAGGCCTTTCCTTGCCACTTTGTGTGGTAAAAGGCATATTGCTAATTTTATGTCTTTCTGCAGCTAACTTTCCCTTTGATTTTTTTTTCCTTACCACTGTAAAAGATTGGTTCTTTGATTTTAGATGCCCTGACTTAAGCCCTCCTTGCCCTTGGGCATCGGCTTTAGTAGATGACGTTGACAGACTAGTATGATCACTGGTGGCAGCAGCTCCAACACTACTATGTGGTTCCTGCTCTCCTCCCAACTGATCGTTCTCCATATCAACAAACAGGAACAAAGTGGGGTACAGCAACCACATCAATTTGTACCAAAATTTAAAATTTTAACTTTATTGTAAACTTTGTTCACAAACGACACTGCGCAGTCACAGCGCTTATGTGAATGCGCTGGAGTAGAACCTACAGCGTCACAATACTTTTATGAATATTACACTGAATGACCGACAGCATCACAATACTTGTATGAATATTACACTGAATGACCGACAGCATCACAATACTTTTATGAATATTACACTGAATGACCAACAGCGTCACAATACTTGTATGAATATTACACTGAATGACCGACAGCATCACAATACTTTTATGAATATTACACTGAATGACCAACAGCGTCACAATACTTTTATGAATATAACACTGTGGTATGAGAATGACCTACAGTGTCACAATATTTTTATGAATATATTACACTGCAGTATGAATGACCAACAGCGTTACAATATTTTTATGGATATATTACACTGTGGTACGGATGGCAGCGTCATAATTTTTTATGAATATTACAATGCGGTATTACTGACCAACATCGTCACAATACTTGTATGAATATTACACTGCGGTATTACTGACCAACAGCGTCACAATATTTTATGAATATTACACTGCGGTCTGAGAATGACTTACAGCGTCACAATATTTTTATGAATTTTACACTGCGGTATGATGAACCTACAGCGTCTCTCGCAATACTTGTATGAATTTTACACTGCAAAATGATGAACCTACAGCGTCACTCACAATACTTTATGAATTTTACACTGCGGTATGATGAACCTACAGCGTCACAATACTTGTATGAATTTTACACTGCGGTATGGATGACAGCGTCACAATATTTTTATGAATATTACACTGCGGTATGAATAACCTACAGCGTCACAATATTTTTATGATTATTACACTGTGGTATGTCCAGCACCATCACAGTGCTTATATATGGATACACTGGGGGGGAAGTACGGCATACAGCATCACAGTGCTTATATGGATACACTGGGGTACAGCACAAAAAAAAAAATCACTTTTTTTTAACATTATTTAAAAAAAAAACTTTTAGTAACTTTTTTTTTCCTGCCCCTGGACGGATAGCACACCCCTGGATTGGGCACGCCACCCCTGATTGAAAAGCACCCCCCATCCTGGGCAGAGCACAGCATCCCCCGGTTTAACAGCCCACCAGACAGAGTGCAGCGACAGCACACCCCTGTTTTGGACAACAACGTTGCCAGCACACCCCTGGATTGGTCACAGCCCCTGATTGAACAACAGCTCCCTTGTCATGCAGCCCCTTTTGGATGGAGCACAGCACAGCCCAGGACTCAGCAACGAAATGGCGCCGATCATTGCTGGGAGGAACTTATATACAATCCAAAACCTGCGAGAATCCGACAGCGGGAGGATGACGTTTTGTCTCGTCTTGGATTCTGAGTCAGGTGGGAAACCCGAGCCTGACTTGGATCCCCTATGTTTGGGTGGTTCCGGTTTTCGTACAACCAGACCCGCTCATCTATAGTGCACACTGAACTATATATTTATATATGGCAGTGTTGCGTTATTCATAATGTTGTGCACACTGAACTATGGCAATGTTGCTATTGCTGTGAGTTGTCTGTAAAATCGCACCCAGACAATTATTGTCATTTATGCACGTTTTTAGCTCAGTCGACATTTGCTGGTTATTACTGCGTCTTTTATCCTTTTCATTATGGCTATATTTTATGGATGAAGGCTTTGGAGATGTTGAGGTTTTAATAAATCTGACTATAGAAATTACTCTGCAATGACAAATCTTTACACTACAGAGAAAAGCAACCGACAACAAAGCTAAAGAAGATTTGAATATGAAAGTTACCCTGTTACTCTATATTTATAATATTTATCTATAATATATATTCATTTCTCTCTGTCACTGTTCGTTCTTCTTGATCCCTGTTGCTTCCACTCAGGGTCGGATTGACCCACAGGTGTACAGGGGAAATCCCTGGTGGGCCCCACTGTCTAAGGGCCACAACACCTCCTCTAGGGGTCAGGTTCCAGGGGGGAAAAAATCCCATCTCAATCGGGATTCCTGGGATACACGGTATTGAGTTGATCAATGAAAATAGACTCACCCTCAGTTGAAGCATCAGCTCCACTAGTCTACTTAGTTTGGTCCTTGGCAGAGCAGCAGAGAGAGTGCAGACAGGGCCAGCCCAGGCACTCACTGGCGCATGACTGCAGGCAGCAGGTAGTGGTACCCGGCGGTGACTAACTGCCTGTGACACAGTTACAGTGTCTGTCACTCACTGTGTCACCTACCATGTGGCCACGGCACTTAAGGTGCATACACACTAGACGATATGCTCCCTGAGCGATATCGTCTAGTGTGTCCCCGGCAGGCTGTGCTCAATGTCGTTCATGACATTGAGCACAGCCGCTGAACGATATCATTAGCGATATCGTTCAGCGCCGGGCTCTCTCACCCATTCCCTGACATGCAGCAACCTGACGAGGTCGTCAGGTTGGCCTGCATGTCAGCGCGATGAACGATGATGACGAACGACCCGCGGGAACGCGCGTCGTCGTCATCGTTCATCTTTTTTGTGTTAAAAATGGACGATAAAGTGGACGACTGAACGATAACGATATCGTTATCGTTCAGTCGTCCACTTTAATCGCCCAGTGTGTACGCACCATTACTGTGTTATGTCACCTCACCGAGGGTGTGGCTGTTGAAGGGGCAGGCACCAGGCTGGCATGGGGCTGCGCAGCGTAACCTCTGATGTCACGATCATGCATAGCCTCTCATCCACAGCCCGCACAGACTGCCCGGGCCAGGGCAGCATATCTTACTGTAAACCAAGTGCTCAGCGCTGCCCGGCTGAACTGCGAATGCGCACTGTAATCCCAGAAATCCCGGGATTGGAAGCACCAATCCCAGGATTCAAATCCTTGCATTTTTGGGCCAAAATAATCCCGCCAATCATAATCCTGGAATTGGCCTCCCAAGTCAGTAACTTGGTGGAGCAGGTCCATGTATGGTGCTTGGTTCATTTCTATGGAAAGTACACTTAGATTAGCCCTCCTGCCAATCAAAGTTTGCAGTCCTGACACACCCTTGTCCCCTCCTTTATAAAGAGGCCCTGTTTTTCGCAGGGTGGCTATGTCCTCTCTAATAGCTGGCCAAGTCCCTCTGATGTAGCTGGTCACACCCCCTCTGGTGACTGGTAACACACTTAAGCCAGGGCCCCTACCATTGCATTCCCCGGTGGGTCCTTTATGCCCCAGTCTGACACTGCCTTAACTTAATACTGATAATACTCCCTGAGCCTCACTGGATCCCTTAAAATCTTTTCCTTTGTGGTAAAGGCGCACACACAAAATGGGCAAAGCCACAAATCACAAGGAGCGTGGCCATACAGCATGGCGGCGTGACATGCTTTGTTTCTCTGCACTCCGGGAGCACTGAGTGCTGTGACTCGCTCAGCGGCACAGGTGTTCAGCTAATGGTAAGGTGATCGGTTGGCGTACTGGCTAAGGTACGCCGTACCGGCCTGTACCGCTTTACTTGCATTACTGCTGAGACCACATAAATTCTTTCAAAAAAGGGTATTTATCTCTACTCTGATGCTAATCTGAAAAACATGTGATCTTCAATCCATACAAGTATATTTTATTTATAATGAGTACATCATAATAATTCCAGATATTCCTCTATATAACATCACACCATATTCTCATAAACATATGGGGCGGAATTCAATTCTTTCCAGCCCCTATCGCGCCCGACGGAGCTATTCAATTCTTGCTCCTGTCGGGCACGATGAGCTGCCAGCGCTACATTTCAGCTCGCAGCCCCTGGGGGATGAGAGCTGAAATGTGCGAAAAGTGACATGTTTGGGCGCCCAAACATCAATTTTCACGATCGCACCCAGCACTTTGGTCGGGTTTAGCTGCTTTACGCGATCAGCATGAAAATCTTGGACAATTGCATAGCGGCCCGCGATCTCCTGTCACTTTAGATGGGAGATGCGGGCCGCGAAAACAATTGAATTCCGCCCTCGGAGAGAAAATAAACTTCCAATAGTGCAATACTGCATATTAAAATTGTTTAATAACAAAAACACTTGAAAAATAAGATTAAAACCTAAACCATCCATATGATCAAACACATGACCTTTTGGTATTATGCCTACAAGATGTAATAAAGGTACAGTATATATATATAACAAATAATCTAATGTCCCAAATACATCAGACAAACCTCAGTAGGCAAAAGTCCTTCCCTTGTTCTCAAAGGTAGCAAACAATGGTTCTGAATCCAGCAGGGAGGTCCCAGGTGAGATTGTCCCACTTAATGCATTTTGGATACTCTGTACTTTTTTGTCTCCGCACCATGGCCCCTGCAGCCAGATGGGCACACTGCAGCTTGTGAAGCTGACCAGGCGTACTCAGGACGCCCGGTCATCGCTGCACTTACTGGTGCTGCCAGCCCAGCCCCTTTTGTACTCAGGGGGCAAGACTGCCACAGGGGGCATTTGTTCCCTGTAACGGCCCACAGTGTAGGAACCTGCTTTGAGCTGCGCAAAACCACTTCTGTACATCATAAGGGAACTTCTTCCTGGTCATTAGCAATACTGAATATTAATAATAATGGGCAGCTATCTGATCATTACAGTTACTGATGGCCTGACAAATTACAAAAAAAGTTAGTTTTTAAAGTTGATTTCCTTTTTTTCATTTTCACCTTTAGTTAACTTACAATACTGGATTATTCTTATTTTTTTTTCTTGTTTCTTTCGGCAAAATGTACTGGCTAACGATAATTATAAACTCCTAGCTTGTGTCTTAGAAAATATACACTTACAAATATTTAAAGAACTTACTCATCAGCAAATGCATTTGAAGTTAGAATCTTTTTTTTCTTTTTCTTTTTTAAATATATCATGTATTTCAAGTGGAGCCTGCACAGAAACAGCATGTTGCCGGCTTCTGTGAATTGCGTTAGTAATTGCAAGAGGCAGCCTATAAAGACAGTTCTACAGAGGATGGGTGTATAGAGTCTACTGAAGCAGACGTGCTATAATTTGAATTAGAAGTAATGCATTTTAATATTACTGCAGGACACAACATCAAAACGATTGAATAATTAGCAAAGATCAGATGATTTCAGGCTTCCCAGGGGGAAATACATTGAGACCTAAGGGATTGTGATTTGACAGTTTGCAGGGTGATCAAAAAGTTGTAACGGATACATTACTTGCATATTACTGTTTGTTGTTTATCATGACATAGGAATGACTGAAGCCCCATCTCCTCTATCATTATACCTGCATCTTATGTCTGAAACATGGACATTTACTGTATATTTGAAGTTATTTTGACTTGGTAATATGTCCATTGTTTTCTTTCGCACTAATGGAGGATCAGTGTGTATTTTCTGCATACTTTCCTGCATGCAAGATCTTACTGCCTTTATTGGGCTAGTTAATAGTCTATTACCATATATTCAGTACCAGATTAAGGTCCACATAGGCCTGGAGCTGAAATGTAAAAAGGGCCTATTGTGAGCACTGCTTGTATTATATTAGGGCTTTTCTTTGACTTTCTCAGGACCTAGGAGAGTCAGCAGATAGCCCTAATGTAATATATTACCCCTAGATCTCAGGAATTACCATGATGACATACATACCCAGTCACAAGGATGTCACCTACATAGAGCTGCTCTCCCCCCCACACTTCCCCGGGAAAAAAAAAAAACTTACAGAAAATGTTTTTATTTCTTTAATTACATTTTTCTGCCTCCTAATGGAACTCCATTTCTCTGACGCTGTTGCTCTATCCAGCACCAGCCTTGGTAAAAAAACAGAGGGGGGCTTCAAAAAAGACAAAAATGTAAAATATACACATAAATTGAACATATAACATGACTGCAATAGTTATGTTGATTGCAAAAAGTTAGTATAATAGCTGTCTAACATACAGTATTAATCTCTAAACATCTTATAGAGAAGGTAAATGAGTTCTGTAGTTAGAAAGGATATTTACATTAGTAATTGTCATTTATCTATTCCAGCAGTTCTCAAACTGTGGGTCGTGACCCCAAAGTGGGTCGCGGCCATCCCAGCTTGGGGTCGCGACTCACATGGGGTCAGGTTGATGACTCCTCTGATCTCTCAGCCAGTGATCTGAGGAGAGTGAAACCAGTTGAACTGTCTGTTATTTCAGACACCTCGGATCACTGGCTGAGAGATCCGAGGAGTCATCAGGCAGCCCCGCCCCCACCCCAGTGCTCAGCGTCTCCTGTCCTCCTGCCCAGCAGCAGAAACTGACACACAGGATGGAAGCATCAGCAGCAGACAGACCCAGAGGAGCCATCTGCTGGACTCTCTCTGCAGTCTGTGCAGATGTTCTTATGTAAGTGCAGCCTGGGGGACCATTGCTGCCAGGGTGGGGGGACACAGAATGTGTGATGATTGCTGTGGAGGAAAGAAAGGGGAAGAAACATCAGCAGGGGAGCATGAGGAATGAGGGGAGTGCTGAGCACAGACCCATGGGGTAACACATAGTGTGGGAACTGGAGGGGGGAAAACAGAAAATAAATGAATTTATTAAAAACCCACTGCCTCCCCCCTGTCATCCACTGCCTCCCCCCTGAAATGCACTTCCCCCTCTGTCTTTCTCACTTACTGCCTGCCCCTGTCACCCTCTGCCTCCCCGTCACCCACTGCCACCCTCTGTCTTTCCCTGTCACCCACTGGTTCTCCCTCTTACCCACTGCCTCCTATGTTACCATTTGCCTCCCCAGTCACCTACTGTCTTTCCTGCCACCCTCTGGCTCTCTCTGCCACCCTTTGCTGCTTCTTGCCAGCCACTGCCTCTCTCTGTCACCACATCCTCCCGTCACCCATTGCTTCTTGCTGCCTTCCACTGCCTCCTCCTGCAACCCACTCCCTTTTCCTGTCACCCACTGCTTCTCCCTGCCACCCACTGCCTCTCCATCACCCACAGACACCCTCTGCCTCCCCGTTCTTCCCTATTACCCTCTGCCTCCTACATCACCTATTGCCTCCCCAGTTACCCTCTGCCTTTCCATGCCACTCTCTGCTTCACCCTCAGCCACTATCTGCCTACCTCATCACCCTCTGGTTCTCCCTGTTACCCACTGCTTCCTATGTCACCCTTTGCCTCTCACCACCTCCCCAGTCACCCACTGTCTCCCCTGCCACCCTATGCTGCTCCTTGCCAGCCACTGCCACTCCCTGCCTCTCCATCACCTTCCGGCACCCTCTGCCTCCCCATTACCCACAGCTTCTCCCTATTACTCACTGCCTCCTACATCACCTCTTGCCTCCCCAGTCACCCTCTGCCTTTCCATGCCATCCTCTGCCTCACCCCATCACCCTCTGTTTCTCCCTGTCACCCACAGTTTCTCCTCCTACTTCACCCTTTGCCTCACCAGTAACCCACTGTCTCCTCAGTCTTGCATGGACAGGGGCTTCGAAAAGAGCTCGTCCCTGCAATGTGTAAAAAATGAAATGATCGCATTATCGGACACCTTACAGTTTTGTGTCTCCATAGTGTTACTGTGCATGAGCGGTCTGCTGACCACACGTGTGGCAGTCATTCTGCAGTAGCATGCTGGGGTCCTATAATAATTTTTATTGTTAGACGGGGTCCCAGAGCAAAAAAGTTTGAGAACCCCTGATCTATTCTATATACAGACCATGTATACCTATATGCTTTGATGTTTATATATTTCAATAGGTAGCCTATATTTTATACTAACATTAGCAATGTAATCATAATATATATTCTGTTTTGAATTATTGTTTTCATTTTACAATATTCTCTGTGTCTGTATGTGCCTCTATATATCTGTATGTGCTGCTCTATGTCTGTGTGTGCCCCTCTATGTCTGTGTGTGCCCCTCTGTCTGTGTGTGCCCATCTGTCTGTATATAACCCTGTATGTGCCTCTATATATCTGTATGTGCCCCTCTATGTCTGTGTGTGCCCCTCTATGTCTGTGTGTGCCCCTCTATGTCTGTGTGTGCTCCCATATGTCTGTGTGTGCCCTCTATGTCTGTGTGTGCCCCTCTATGTCTGTGTGTGCCCCTCTATGTCCATATGTGCCACTATATATCTGTATGTGCCCCTCTGTCTGTGTGTGCCCATCTGTCTGTGTGTGCCCATCTGTCTGTATATGACCCTGTATGTGCCTCTATATATATGTATGTGCCCCTCTATGTCTGTGTGTACCCCTCTATGTCTGTGTGTGCCCCTCTATGTCTGTGTGTGCCCCTCTATGTCTGTGTGTGCCCCTCTATGTCTGTGTGTGCCCCTCTATATCTGTATGTGCCCCTCTGTCTGTGTGTGCCCATCTGTCTGTGTGTGCCCATCTGTCTGTATATGACCCTGTATGTGCCTCTATATATATGTATGTGCCCCTCTATGTCTGTATGTGCCCCTCTATGTCTGTATGTGCCCCTCTATGTCAGTATATGACCCTGTATGTGCCTCTATATATATGTGTGTGCCCCTCTATGTCTGTATGTGCCCCTCTATGTCTGTGTGTGCCCCTCTATGTCCATATGTGCCACTATATATCTGTATGTGCCCCTCTGTCTGTGTGTGCCCATCTGTCTGTGTGTGCCCATCTGTCTGTATATGACCCTGTATGTGCCTCTATATATATGTATGTGCCCCTCTATGTCTGTATGTGCCCCTCTATGTCTGTATGTGCCCCTCTATGTCAGTATATGACCCTGTATGTGCCTCTATATATATGTGTGTGCCCCTCTATGTCTGTATGTGCCCCTCTATGTCTGTGTGTGCCCCTCTATGTCCATATGTGCCACTATATATCTGTATGTGCCCCTCTGTCTGTGTGTGCCCATCTGTCTGTATATGACCCTGTATGTGCCTCTATATATATGTATGTGCCCCTCTATGTCTGTATGTGCCCCTCTATGTCTGTATGTGCCCCTCTATGTCAGTATATGACCATGTATGTGCCTCTATATATATGTGTGTGCCCCTCTATGTCTGTATGTGCCCCTCTATGCCTGTATGTTCCCCTCTATGTTTGTGTATGACCCTCTATGTCTGTATGTGCCCTCGATGTCTGTATGTGCCCGTCTATGTCTGTATGTGCCCGTCTATGTTCTGTGTGTACCCCTCTATGTCTGTATGTGCCCCTCTATGTCTGTATGTGCCCGTCTATGTCGGTGTGTGCCCCTCTATGTCTGTGTGTGCCCCTCTATGTCTGTGTGTGCCCCTCTATGTCTGTATGTGCCCCTCTACGTCTGTATATGACCCTGTATGTGCCTCTATATATCTGTATGTGCCCGTCTATGTCTGTGCATCCCTCTATGTCTGTGTGTGCCCCTCTATGTCTGTGTGTGCCCTCTATGTCTGTGTGTGCCCCTCTATGTCTGTGTGTGCCCCTCTATGTCTGTATGTATGTGCCTCTATATATCTGTATGTGCCCCTCTATGTCTGTGTGTACCCCTCTATATATCTGTGTGTGCCCCTCTATGTCTGTGTATGACCCTGTATGTCTGTAAATGCTTCTCACTGTCCGTATGTGCCTCTATATATCTGGATGTGCCTCTTTATGTTTGTATGTGCCCCTCTATGTCTGTATGTGCCCCTCTATGTCTGTATGTGCCCCTATATGTCCAGATGTGACCTTGTATGTCTGTAAATGCTTCTATGTCCATATGTGACCCTCTACAGTATGTCTTGTATTCCGCCCCACCCCCCACCTATATGGTCTTTATTGTGCTACCTTCTGTTCCACGTTCTGTAGTGTGTTCCCCCTTTTTGTGTTCTTTATTGTTCCCCATCTGTTTTTTTTTATATGTACTCCTTATCACCGCCACCTGTATTTTCCTTTCTGAGCTCTTCATTCCCTTAATTTGCTCCGCATCCCAATCTGTATATTCTTTATTGTGTACGTAATGCCCCAGTATGTTCCTTATTGTGCGCCAGCCCCATCTATAAATTTATTAGTGACTCTTAACCACCCATATGTAATGTATTGTGCCCCAGTGTCTGTATTTTCCCCACTGTGTTGTTTAACTCCCCCCCCTCCTCCTTCTCTATCTATACTGTGGTCCCACAGCTCTCCAGTAGGTAACTTACCTTAGGCTGTATTGTTTTCTATCCTCATTGAAAGGGTTCGTCCGATAGGCAGCAGCAGTGTAGAGACCTCATCATAGCAGAGATGATGTCAGGTGTTGTTGGGGAGCCTGGACCCATGAGCCTCTTCAGCCAATCGCCTGGATTACACAGCGCTAATTGTGGTGCAAAATCAATTCCAGTATCTGGGGCACCGGAGGAGACACATGTCCATTAGTTCCGCCCCTTAAGTGACGTCACTCAACGTGCCAGCTCGAGGCACGCGCTGAGGCTGCGATAGTATGCGGGCAAGGAGGGCCTCTGAAGCTTTCTACTGCACCGGTATCTGAGATTAAGGAAGTACGGAGAGGTTCTCATGGGGGGGGGCCCAAGGGGATGGAATGGGCGCAGTCTCAAATGGCCGCTGGTTGTGACAGGAATTTATTTTTACCTGCCAACCCTGTCTCCCTGCGGATCCTTGTGGTGTGGGCCTATTTTCATTGGAGGGCCTAGAGCTGAAGCTCCATCCGCCCCATTGTTAATCCGGCCCTGCATATATTTTGCAAGCATCAACCAGTTATTATCACAGTTTTCATGTTTTACATGAAAGTTAATTCTGCAGGTAAACTGCACCCATTATAGACCTATTCAAAAATAACAATGGCAGGAATTTACAAAGCTTGGAGAGAGATAAAGTGGAGAGAGATAAAGTACCAACCAATCAGCTCCTAACTGTCATTTTCCAGGCTGTGTTTGAAAAATGACAGGAGCTGATTGATTGGTATTTTATCTCTCTCCACTTTATCTCTCCCCAAGGCATAGCACATCTACCCCAACGTAACAACCAATCAGCTCCTGCCATGTTTCAAACACAGCTTGTAAAATGACACTTAGGAGCTGATTGGTTGGTACTTTATCTCTCTCCAAACTTTGATAAATCTTCTCCAATGTTTCTTTAGTTCAGTTTTTCCAGCCACCTATTTTCCCAGGGAACATTTTTTAGTTTTCTCCGTTTACAAAACTAACCAGTATTTCCAGCTTCTCTACATCAAAGAACGTTCCTTCACCAATTGCTTGCAAGCTCTCTCCTTCCTACCCCTGGTTCAAGTGTGCAGCATTTTCAGGGTATGTTTGTGATTAGTGATTAGTGAAGGGATTTTTTCCAATTTAAAGGTCATGTTAGAGAAGAACTATATATAGGCAGTGCTGAATCACAAGGCTAACGGTTCTCATATACGCCCACCCTCTTAACTGTGATTCTGAGTATTCACATCATCATTACTGTACTTCTGTTTATTCACTCATTATATTGAGCACTGTCTATGACTATTATAATGAGGTGCTGCTTATTTTCAGAAAGTTTAAACCAATTGTCAACAGAGAAATGAGTGACATTAAATTTATGTGATGCGCAGAGCAGTCTACTGGGAGGCGGCAAGGATTCCCCTAAACATTAGAATACTTTACAGCTTATGGACCATTCGGTTTACACAAATTGTCCAAAATGTCTTATATAAATGTTTAAGAAACCGTGAAATAAACAGAATATTTGTAGTGGTAAATAAGCAAGTTGTTCTATATTGCATTGAACCATTTTGTTGCTGGAGAATGTATAAATTAGGAGCCTGAGTAAGAGATGGACAGCACATTAGCCCTGGGGGCAAATCTACAGCTGTAAAAACATTTATGCATTGGCACAGACAAGAGGAGGGGTCGACCTCTCTAGGAGGCCTATCAGGTGTAATCATGCCCCAAGATGATGTGGCCGCTTTTGCACAGGGCACCAGATGAGGCATGGCCATGTCAACACTCACAAACCACATATTTCGGAAGTCCACCCAGTGACGCAAACCATGCATACTCCAATTATGAAGGTGTCGATTTAGAGATGGAACTTTGAACGTTGCAATGTTACAGATACAAACAAACTTTTATACAAAAAACTGACTTATGTGAATCACTTCCGGTTTGGGACCTGTGAACCGGAAGTAAATAACTATTAGGGTATGTAACGCCCCATCGACCACCATCTCACTATGCCTTGGGATAGAGCTGCCACACTGTGGGCCTGATTCCGACCCACTCGCGAGCGCTGTGCGCTCGCAAGCGGGTCGTTGGTGGCCCAGTGCGCATGCACACGACGGAGCCAGCTTCGTCGTGCGCATGCGCGAGACCCGGATAGCGACGGGCAAACTGTCGCTCCGGGTCTCGTACCAAAGGGGGCGTGCTGTCGATGTTGAGTGACAGCACGCCCCCTTTGGTGGGCGGGCCGGGGGAGTGGCTGCCCAAACGGAGGCATTCCCATGTGAACGCCTCCGTTTGGGGCCAGCCCCACTGACATCACGAGTGATGTCAGTGGGAGAGATTTCGGCTCTGTTTGAGCCGAAATCTCTCTGGGGCTTGCGGCAACGAGACCCTACCACAAGGGTCTCGTCGCAAGCCCGATGGTCGCGATGGTCTTGACCATCGTGACCATCTTCCTGGCCGCTCGCTATAGCTGTGGGTGGTCACCCACAGCTATGCGAGCGGCCAGGAGGCCGCTCTAAAAAACAAGAAGGCCGGCCCTGATTCAGAGCGAGCGCTCTGTCAGAGCGTCCGGCTCTGAATCAGGGCCAGTATACAATGAAACGTGTTGGCTTTGTGGTGGTAGACCTTACAGAAGGAGACTGGGACTATGTGACCACATCCAGGAGGTACCCAGATGTATTATTACAATATTTCTTAGGTTTTTTATGGGTATGAGTCCATCCTGCCTTATACCTTTATGTCTTTTACATACATTGTTTTGCCAATTATTTTGTTATATATCTCTATATATATAAAATCAAATGTCCTGACTGATTCATTAATTCTAGAAACATGAAAATTGGGCAGAATATTCCCTCCATGATGTAGACACCCACTAAGCAAGGAGTTTAGAAATTTGACTCCTAAGGGTGTGAAAAGGGGTAAAATGTTTCCTCCCCCTGTGCAATGTTCTGACTGACTGTCTCATTGTGGCTGCAGCGCATCCAATATTCAAATAGTGGAGCCACACCAGATACCACCCCTGAATGCTGCCAAATTTTACTGGAAGTTGGTGTGGCTCCACGGGTGAGGGAGGGTACAGGTGTGAGGGAAGGAATGTTTTACTACACAGGTGAGGGAGAAAAATGTGTTACAACAGCAGTGAGAAGGGAGTGTTACTATAAAGTGAGGGAAGGGAATGTGTTACTACGCAGGTGAAGGAGGGGAATGTCAAATGTGTTACTACGGGGTGAGGTAGGTTAATGTGTTACATCACTGGCGAGGGAGAGGAATGTGTTACCTTAGGGGTGAGTGGGGATAATGTGTTACTACAGGTGTGAGGGAGGGAATGTTGGATGTGTTACAAGTAACATGGACGAGGGAGGGAAATGTGTTACTACAGTGGTGAGCAAGGATAATGTATTACTACAGAGGCGAGGGAGTAGAAAATTAAACTGCTTTAATACCTTACAGAAATGCTGAATAGACTTCACAGTAGGGGTGTGCACCGGCCACTTTTCGTGTTTTGGTTTTGGATCTGGATCTTTCTTCGTGTTTTGGATCTGGATTGGTTTTGCCAAAACCACCCTTCCGTGTTTTGGGTTCTGGGTTTTGTGTTGTGGATCTGTATTTTTTTTTTTAAAAAGCATAAAAACAGCTAAAATCACAGAATTTGTGTGTTTTTCTGCTCCTATGCTATTATTAACCTCAATAACCTTAATTTCCACTCATTTCCAGTCTATTCTGAACACCTCACACCTCACAATTGTGTTTTTTTATCCAAAAGGTTGCACCGAGGTAGCTGGATGACTATGCTAAGAGATACGAGTGGCCGGCACAAACACGTGATCCATCTAGGAGTGACACTGCAGTGGCATACAGGATGGCAGTTTGAAAAACTAGGCCCCAAACAGTACATAATTCAAAGAAAAAAAAGAGGTACAAGATGGAATTGTCCTTGGGCCCTCCCACCCACCCTTATGTTGTATAAACAGGACATGCACACTTTAACAAACCAATCATTTCAGTGCCAGGGTCTGCCACACGACTGGGCTGAAATGATTGGTTCGTTTGGGCCCCCACAAAACAAGCTGGCAATTAATCTGTCCCTGCACAAACTGGCTCTACGGAGGCAAGATGTCGTCATCCTCCTCATCCACCGATTCCTCACCCTCTTCAGTGTTGTGTACATCCTCATCCTCACAGAGTATTAATTCGTCCCTGCTGGAATCCACAACCACAGGTCGCTCTGTACGTTCTGGAGGCTGGTCTTCCTGGAAGAGTTGATCATTCATTTTATGAACATCATCTTCTCCACATTTTGTGGAAGCAACCTCCTACGCTTTTCGCTGACAAGGTTCCCGGCTGCACTAAACACTCTTTCGGAGTACACACTGGAGGGGGGGCAACTCAGATAAAATAGAGCCAGTTTGTACAGGGACCTCCAAATTGCTTCTTTTTCCTGCCAGTACAGGTACGGACTGTCTGACATGCCTACTTGGATGCTGTCACCGATGTAATCCTTTAACAGACAGACGCACGCTTGTCGCTGCTGTTTTAAGGATGCAGGTGCAGCTACAGCCCACACATTTCACAAAGACAG
Source organism: Taudactylus pleione (assembly GCA_031769625.1). Lineage (NCBI taxonomy): Eukaryota > Metazoa > Chordata > Amphibia > Anura > Myobatrachidae > Taudactylus > Taudactylus pleione. Next base: position 14,231,603 of record JAUIMM010000042.1, read on the forward strand.
AAAAAAATGAAGAATTTTTTTATTGTTTGTGGAGCGCACTTTGAGGGTTACACCACCCTTTAACAGACAGACGCACGCTTGTTGCTGCTGCTTTGAGAACAGTATCATATGCAGTGACAGTAGACTTGTCAGAAATTGTTGGCACGTCCTTCAGTCCGGACCAGATGTCCAAACCGGCCCTTGACTTATGACACAGGCGCACGCTTGGCACTACTTTGTTGATGCATGTGCGGCTACTGCACACACAATTCACAAACACAGAAAATATTTTTTTATTTGGTTTGGACTGGAGTGTACTTTGGGGGTTACAGCACCCTTTAATGGTCAAGCCAGCCGGCCCTTTACTTATGACACAGGCGCATGCTTGGCACTACTTTGTTGATTCACGTGCGGCTACTGCGCACACAATTCACAAACACAGAAAATATTTTGTTATTTGGTTTGGAGTGTACTTTGGGGGTTACAGCACCCTTTAATGGTCAAGCCAGCCGGCCCTTTACTTATGACACAGGCGCACGCTTGGCACTACTTTATTGATGCACGTGTGGCTACTGCGCACACAATTCACAAACACAGAAAATATTTTTTTATTTGGTTTGGACTGGAGTGTACTTTGGGGGTTACAGCACCCTTTAACGGTCAAGCCAGCCGGCCCTTTACTTATGACACAGGCGCACGCTTGGCACTACTTTGTTGATGCACGTGCGGCTACTGCGCACACAATTCACAAACACAGAAAATATTTTTTTATTTGGTTTGGACTGGAGTGTACTTTGGGGGTTACAGCACCCTTTAACGGTCAAGCCAGCCGGCCCTTTACTTATGACACAGGCGCACGCTTGGCACTACTTTGTTGATGCACGTGCGGCTACTGCGCACACAATTCACAAACACAGAAAATATTTTGTTATTTGGTTTGGAGTGTACTTTGGGGGTTACAGCACCCTTTAACGGTACAGCCAGCCGGCCCTTTACTTATGACACAGGCGCACACTTGGCACTACTTTGTTGATGCACGTGCGGCTACTGCGCACACAATTCACAAACACAGAAAATTTTTTTTTATTTGGTTTGGACTGGAGTGTACTTTGGGGGTTACAGCACCCTTTAACGGTCAAGCCAGCCGGCCCTTTACTTATGACACAGGCGCACACTTGGCACTACTTTGTTGATGCACGTGCGGCTACTGCGCACACAATTCACAAACACAGAAAAAAATTTTTTATTTGGTTTGGACTGGAGTGTACTTTGGGGGTTACAGCACCCTTTAACGGTCAAGCCAGCCGGCCCTTTACTTATGACACAGGCGCACACTTGGCACTACTTTGTTGATGCACGTGCGGCTACTGCGCACACAATTCACAAACACAGAAAAAATATTTTTTTTTTTAGCACTTAGGGGGAGCACCCCTGACGGACAGAGCACCCCCTGGACAACACTACAGCACCCCTTTAGGACTGGGACACTGCACAGGACTTTGGAGTGGACACAGCCACTATGGACAACTGACTGCACAACACAGTCCAGCCAGCCCCTATGGACTTTGAAGTAGTGGACACAGCCCCTATTAACAACAGCAGCACAGCACAACACAGCCAGCCCCTATGGACTTTGAAGTAGTGGACACAGCCCCTATGGACAACAGCAGCACAGCACAGCACAACACTACTCTGCACTACACTACACTACACTACACAGCCCAGCCAGCCCTAACTCCCACCCTCCCTCTTCACTGTCCACAGCCAAGTGAGAAAATGGCGCCGACGCGGGTACCTTATATAGGATCCAAAACCCGTGAGTCTCGGAAGGCGGGATGATGACGTTTTGCCTCGATTTCAGAATCCGAGTCAGGCGGGAAAAGTCGAGCCTGACTCGGATCTGCCTCGGATCGGGGGGGCTCGGGGGGGTTCGGATTTCAGAAATCCGAACCCGCTCACCCCTACTTCACAGATTTTTTTTTTTGTAATGTTATTTTAACTGCTGGCTAATTATATAGAACAACTCTTTTTATTCTTTAAGAGAATTGTGTGCCACCAATTAGTTTAACTGAATATAGGAAACATGTTGCACTTGCTAATACTTAGAGTAATGAGTTAACAGGATAGACAGTGATTATCATTCACTACACTTCATTTAGTAAATGTATGTACAAGAGCTCATCAATATACATTCCCAAGACTTGACCAACTTCATAAAGGCAGCCATCTTGAGTCAGAAATGAGATATTGGGCCTGATTCATTACCGATCGCAACTGCAATTACGCACGCAATCGGACATATGTTGCATTCTGTGCATGCATATGCATCGCAGTGCGCCTGCGCGAAGGCTCCACTGTGATCAGACTATGCAGACTCATGAAGTGAGCATTTGGAGGTGGTGACGGGGGGGTGGTCGGCAAAATACAGGCGTGCCAAATCGTTTGAAAGCCGTTACAGGAGCGTGCATAAATTAGGCACTGCGATGCCATACACAGCGCGTGATGAGGTTAGCAATTCCTGAGTAAGGTCAGACCTTGTGCAAGTGTGCGTGAGGCTGCGATGGTACTCGATGTTACCGATGGTTTAGCAGACTTGCATTGTATTATGACTATTGTATTATGGATGTGTGTAAGTGGGCGTCCTTATGTTAGGCTGCGATGACGTTGCGATAGCATTCATTAGCATATTTTCGCAGTGGGACTACATGCATAATTGCAGCTGCGATCGCAATAGCGATCCGTAATATTATCCCTATTGTGCGGCTAATATTGTAGAGCTAGATGCATTTTACATTAAAAACAAAAGGTGTAAAATGCGGCAGATAAATACATATACAGTATGCCTAAAATGTATCTCAAAATATTTCCAGATCTGTACAGTAGTATATTTGCCAGGTTTATGCCATAAGTACACAGCAGCATATGCACCAGGTTTATGCCATAAGTACACAGCAGCATATGTGCCAGGTTTATGCCATAAGTACACAGCAGCATATGTGCCAGGTTTATGCTATAAGTACACAGCAGCATATGTGCCAAGTTTATGCCATAAGTACACAGCAGCATATGCACCAGGTTTATACTATAAGTACACAGCAGCATATGCACCAGGTTTATACTATAAGTACACAGCAGCATATGCGCCAGGTTTATACCATAAGTACACAGCAGCATATGCGCCAGGTTTATACTATAAGTACACAGCAGCATATGCGCCAGGTTTATGCTATAAGTACACAGCAGCATATGCGCCAGGTTTATACTATAAGTACACAGCAGCATATGCGCCAGGTTTATGCTATAAGTACACAGCAGCATATGCGCCAGGTTTATGCTATAAGTACACAGCAGCATATGCGCCAGGTTTATGCTCTAAGTACACAGCAGCATATGCGCCAGGTTTATGCTATAAGTACACAGCAGCATATGCGCCAGGTTTATGCTATAAGTACACAGCAGCATATGCGCCAGGTTTATGCTATAAGTACACAGCAGCATATGCGCCAGGTTTATGCTATAAGTACACAGCAGCATATGCGCCAGGTTTATGCAATAAGTACACAGCACCATATGCACCAGGTTTATACTATAAGTACACAGCAGCATATGCACCAGGTTTATACTATAAGTACACAGCAGCATATGCACCAGGTTTATACTATAAGTACACAGCAGCATATGCACCAGGTTTATACTATAAGTACACAGCAGCATATGCACCAGGTTTATACTATAAGTACACAGCAGCATATGCGCCAGGTTTGATGCCATAAGTACACAGCAGCATATGCGCCAGGTTTATACTATAAGTACACAGCAGCATATTCACCAGGTTTATACTATAAGTACACAGCAGCATATGCACCAGGTTTATGCTATAAGTACACAGCAGCATATGCACCAGGTTTATACTATAAGTACACAGCAGCATATACACCAGGTTTATACTATAAGTACACAGCAGCATATGCACCAGGTTTATGCTATAAGTACACAGCAGCATATGCACCAGGTTTATACCATAAGTACACAGCAGCATATGCGCCAGGTTTATGCTATAAGTACACAGCAGCATATGCACCAGGTTTATACCATAAGTACACAGCAGCATATGCGCCAGGTTTATGCCATAAGTACACAGCAGCATATGCACCAGGTTTATACTATAAGTACACAGCAGCATATGCACCAGGTTTATACCATAAGTACACAGCAGCATATGCGCCAGGTTTATGCCATAAGTACACAGCAGCATATGCACCAGGTTTATACTATAAGTACACAGCAGCATATGCACCAGGTTTATACTATAAGTACACAGCAGCATATGCGCCAGGTTTGATGCCATAAGTACACAGCAGCATATGCGCCAGGTTTATGCTATAAGTACACAGCAGCATATGCACCAGGTTTATACTATAAGTACACAGCAGCATATGCACCAGGTTTATACTATAAGTACACAGCAGCATATGCGCCAGGTTTATACTATAAGTACACAGCAGCAATTTGATGCCATAAGTACACAGCAGCATATGCGCCAGGTTTATACCATAAGTACACAGCAGCATATGCGCCAGGTTTATACCATAAGTACACAGCAGAATATGTGCCAGGTTTATGCCATAAGTACACAGCAGCATATGCGCCAGGTTTATGCCATAAGTACACAGCAGCATATGCGCCAGGTTTATACCATAAGTACACAGCAGCATATGCGCCATGTTTATACCATAAGTACACAGCAGCATATGCGCCAGATTTATGCCATAAGTACACAGCAGCATATGCGCCAGGTTTATGCCAGGAGTACACAGAAGCATATACGCTAGCTTTATGCTAGGAGTAAATAAAAGCATATGCGTCAGGTTTATGCCATAAGTAAATATGCACCAGGTTTATCCCATGAGTAAACAGAAACATATGCGTCAGGTTTATTATGTTCGTTATCCAAAGACTCAGCCTCTTTGTTTCTGGAAATTTCTAGCCCAGGAGTCAGGGTAGTGGTCTGTACAATTTGCTTGTATAAAGTTTGTGCATAGTCTGTTTTTCTTGCCCTTTATTTCTTTTCTAACCTTTCTATTCTCTTCTTTCCTCTTGTCCCAGTCTTTTTTGTGCCCAGTATTTTTGTTATCCTCTTTCCCTTACCATACCTCCCAAAATTCGGAGTCCCACGCGTGTCCGAAAAAGGGCGTTCCCAGCATCTCCGAGCTGCTGGACTGCCCCTGGGCTTCCCCCGTACTGTGTACCGCACAGCATCTATTCTCGCTCTGTATATCTGCTGCTCTGCTATGCTGTATACCCGCTGCTCTGCTATGCTGTATACCCGCTGCTCTGCGGTGTATGCTTCCCCCAACTTCCCCCCACCGGGGGACACTGTGGCCCGAGGGTGGGACAGCGGAACAGTCCCAGAAAAATGGGACTGTCCCGGGACAGTTGGAGGTATGCCTTACTCTACCTCTTACCTTTTAGTTTGTTGGAGCTTAACTGTCCCCTATTGCAGTTCATTTGCTCAAAGTGACATTTGCAACGGCGTTCACGGTGCATTTCGTGAGTTGGTGGCACCTGCGCGCGCTTCGGCGTCTGTGATGCTGCGTCGGGACGTATTGTGCGCGAGGATTCTCTGTTGCGCAAAATGCATCGCTCTAAAACTGACCAGATTGGCCGGGGTCGCTGGCTAGCTTTACAGAAGTGTCAGGACACTGGGATCTGCCCGGTGTTTTTTGGAGCATGAATATTTGCAGCAGTGTCCAGAGTGTGGGGAAGAGTGGTTGGTGCATCAGGATGATTCCAGTTAGTAAATACCAATTTGGTCAGTTTTTGCAGTGGTGTATTGTAGCTCTCGGTCTCCCTTCGCAGGAATATGGCACTCATTCGTTATGAATTGGGGATGCCACGTCTGCTGCCGCTTCCGATTTTGCACTGTCAGAGATTCAGGCTCTGGGTAGGTGGACATCCGGAGCATTCCGTCCTTATGTGCGTCCGGTCAGGGTGCTTGCTAGCACTTATTTGGCATGCTAACCAGGGGATTAGAGTACTCGCTTTCAGGGGTTTGGAGGGATTTTTATTTTTTCCTACGGAGGCAACAAATAGTTTTCCCATATAAGTAGAAAAGATCCTAGTATGTTTTTGTTTTTACCTCCAGCCTGGTTGGCATGCTTGTGTTTTTCACTAACATCCTTATTGTGGTTTTATGTTGTCATGTCTGCGAATGGCAGGTGTGCATGGTGTGGTTTGAGTGTTGTGTTTTCTTCAAAACCTTTCTTAAATAAACTATATTATTATTTTCTTACTGGATTGTATGATGACAGAACAGTCTAGTTTATTGGCCATCCATTGATTTATTGGGACGTTAAGTCTGCTTGCTGCACATGACTTAAGCTCCGTTGCTTCGGCCCATGGTTTAGGTGGTTGGGTTTTAGAGGAATGCTGTGGTGTGAATTGAAGGGGCGTCTGATGCCTACAGTGCGAATGTTTGGGTTGGCCTAAAGTGATCGTGCACTTGTATGGAGATAATGGTGGAGTTGTGGTTCATCGTGCACTCAGGATCAAAGACGTGCGTTTGTTTAGGTCTGACGGGGACCATTTGTCGGAGGCAGTTTTGCTTATGTTTGTGGAGGCTTTCTTTAAGGTGATGGTGGAGTTGGTTGAGTTTGTTTGGTGGCGGGCTGCGGCTTGAGTTGCCTTGCTTTGGCGGAAAGAACGGTAGTGTGTTTTTAGTTATACAAATTAGATGGGTGCGCTCTCCTTGTTCAATGATAGGCCAGAAAAGTCACTACAGGGAAATGACACAGCCCGTCCGGGCGTGCTTTTTGCTGGAGAGTTGAACACCAATGGTGATGTGTTTGGTCTGCGTGTGTTTTGTGGGAGTGTCCGTTCTTTGTTGTCCGCCACCATACTAACTTTAATCTCACAATGAATTTCAATGGGCAACTTCTAATTATCTAATTAAATAGCCCAAATTCAATATTTTATTAATTATTAATTAAATATTAATAATCTGATGTCAAATAAATTTGACCTTTAATTTTAAATCCAAATCCTGTTGTCCGTGTGTTTATTTTAGATAAGTATTTAGTTGTGTTAAGTCTGTAAGGTATAATGCACATATCAACCATAGAGAGTTTAACATATTTTGATAGGTTTATGCAATGAGTAAACAGAAGCATACTGTATGCGCCAGGTTTATGTCCGGAGTAAACAGACACATACTGTATGCGCTAGGTCTATGTCAGGAGTAAACAGACACATACTGTATGCGCTAGGTCTATGTCAGGAGTAAACAGACACATACTGTATGCGCTAGGTCTATGTCAGGAGTAAACAGACACATACTGTACGCGCTAGGTCTATGTCAGGAGTAAACAGACACATACTGTACACGCTAGTTCTATGTCAGGAGTATACAGACACATACTGTATGCGCCAGGTCTATGTCCGGAGTAAACAGACACATACTGTATGCGCTAGGTCTATGTCAGGAGTCAGAGCTGCCATCAGATATCGTGGGGCCCGGTACTGACAAAGAAAGCCGGGCTCCCCGAGGGATGGCGCAGAGGTGGGTGGAGCTATGGGAGGAGCTACACAGGGGGGGGGGTTGAACGTCAATTGTGCATAACCCAGTTGGGCATGGGGGGCACAGGGCTGGGAAGGCTGGACTAGGGGTGCACAAGGCAGGGAAGGCTGGACCTTAATTGGGGGGCACAGGGCAGGGAAAGCTGGCTGGACTAGGGGGGAGGCACCTGGCAGGGAAGGCTGGACTGGGGAGCGGCCGCAATGGCTGCTCCTGATTGGCTGCCGGTCTGCAAGCTGTAATGTCTTGCAGCCGGCACCATATTTCAAATACCGCTGGGGGCGCTGTGTCTCCCCGGCTGTCCATTCATATATTCTGCAGTGTCACCCGGGTCCCCGCTCTCTCCGGGCCCGGAATTCCGGGCTCGGCAGTCCCCCTCTGACGGCGGCACCGTGCCAGGAGTAAACAGAAGCATATGCACCAGGTTTATGCCAGGAGTAAACAGAAACATACTGTATGCGCCAGGTCTATGCCAGGAGTAAACAGAAACATGCAAATACTTGATCTATGGTCATAGATCAATACAAAGTACACAGCAGCATATGCGCCAGGTTTATACTATAAGTACACAGCAGCATATGCGCCAGGTTTATACTATAAGTACACAGCAGCATATTCACCAGGTTTATACTATAAGTACACAGCAGCATATGCACCAGGTTTATGCTATAAGTACACAGCAGCATATGCACCAGGTTTATACCATAAGTACACAGCAGCATATGCACCAGGTTTATACTATAAGTACACAGCAGCATATGCACCAGGTTTATGCTATAAGTACACAGCAGCATATGCACCAGGTTTATACCATAAGTACACAGCAGCATATGCACCAGGTTTATGCTATAAGTACACAGCAGCATATGCACCAGGTTTATACTATAAGTACACAGCAGCATATACACCAGGTTTATACTATAAGTACACAGCAGCATATGCACCAGGTTTATGCTATAAGTACACAGCAGCATATGCACCAGGTTTATACCATAAGTACACAGCAGCATATGCGCCAGGTTTATGCTATAAGTACACAGCAGCATATGCACCAGGTTTATACCATAAGTACACAGCAGCATATGCGCCAGGTTTATGCCATAAGTACACAGCAGCATATGCACCAGGTTTATACTATAAGTACACAGCAGCATATGCACCAGGTTTATACCATAAGTACACAGCAGCATATGCGCCAGGTTTATGCCATAAGTACACAGCAGCATATGCACCAGGTTTATACTATAAGTACACAGCAGCATATGCACCAGGTTTATACTATAAGTACACAGCAGCATATGCGCCAGGTTTGATGCCATAAGTACACAGCAGCATATGCGCCAGGTTTATGCTATAAGTACACAGCAGCATATGCACCAGGTTTATACTATAAGTACACAGCAGCATATGCACCAGGTTTATACTATAAGTACACAGCAGCATATGCGCCAGGTTTATACTATAAGTACACAGCAGCAATTTGATGCCATAAGTACACAGCAGCATATGCGCCAGGTTTATACCATAAGTACACAGCAGCATATGCGCCAGGTTTATACCATAAGTACACAGCAGAATATGTGCCAGGTTTATGCCATAAGTACACAGCAGCATATGCGCCAGGTTTATGCCATAAGTACACAGCAGCATATGCGCCAGGTTTATACCATAAGTACACAGCAGCATATGCGCCATGTTTATACCATAAGTACACAGCAGCATATGCGCCAGATTTATGCCATAAGTACACAGCAGCATATGCGCCAGGTTTATGCCAGGAGTACACAGAAGCATATACGCTAGCTTTATGCTAGGAGTAAATAAAAGCATATGCGTCAGGTTTATGCCATAAGTAAATATGCACCAGGTTTATCCCATGAGTAAACAGAAACATATGCGTCAGGTTTATTATGTTCGTTATCCAAAGACTCAGCCTCTTTGTTTCTGGAAATTTCTAGCCCAGGAGTCAGGGTAGTGGTCTGTACAATTTGCTTGTATAAAGTTTGTGCATAGTCTGTTTTTCTTGCCCTTTATTTCTTTTCTAACCTTTCTATTCTCTTCTTTCCTCTTGTCCCAGTCTTTTTTGTGCCCAGTATTTTTGTTATCCTCTTTCCCTTACCATACCTCCCAAAATTCGGAGTCCCACGCGTGTCCGAAAAAGGGCGTTCCCAGCATCTCCGAGCTGCTGGACTGCCCCTGGGCTTCCCCCGTACTGTGTACCGCACAGCATCTATTCTCGCTCTGTATATCTGCTGCTCTGCTATGCTGTATACCCGCTGCTCTGCTATGCTGTATACCCGCTGCTCTGCGGTGTATGCTTCCCCCAACTTCCCCCCACCGGGGGACACTGTGGCCCGAGGGTGGGACAGCGGAACAGTCCCAGAAAAATGGGACTGTCCCGGGACAGTTGGAGGTATGCCTTACTCTACCTCTTACCTTTTAGTTTGTTGGAGCTTAACTGTCCCCTATTGCAGTTCATTTGCTCAAAGTGACATTTGCAACGGCGTTCACGGTGCATTTCGTGAGTTGGTGGCACCTGCGCGCGCTTCGGCGTCTGTGATGCTGCGTCGGGACGTATTGTGCGCGAGGATTCTCTGTTGCGCAAAATGCATCGCTCTAAAACTGACCAGATTGGCCGGGGTCGCTGGCTAGCTTTACAGAAGTGTCAGGACACTGGGATCTGCCCGGTGTTTTTTGGAGCATGAATATTTGCAGCAGTGTCCAGAGTGTGGGGAAGAGTGGTTGGTGCATCAGGATGATTCCAGTTAGTAAATACCAATTTGGTCAGTTTTTGCAGTGGTGTATTGTAGCTCTCGGTCTCCCTTCGCAGGAATATGGCACTCATTCGTTATGAATTGGGGATGCCACGTCTGCTGCCGCTTCCGATTTTGCACTGTCAGAGATTCAGGCTCTGGGTAGGTGGACATCCGGAGCATTCCGTCCTTATGTGCGTCCGGTCAGGGTGCTTGCTAGCACTTATTTGGCATGCTAACCAGGGGATTAGAGTACTCGCTTTCAGGGGTTTGGAGGGATTTTTATTTTTTCCTACGGAGGCAACAAATAGTTTTCCCATATAAGTAGAAAAGATCCTAGTATGTTTTTGTTTTTACCTCCAGCCTGGTTGGCATGCTTGTGTTTTTCACTAACATCCTTATTGTGGTTTTATGTTGTCATGTCTGCGAATGGCAGGTGTGCATGGTGTGGTTTGAGTGTTGTGTTTTCTTCAAAACCTTTCTTAAATAAACTATATTATTATTTTCTTACTGGATTGTATGATGACAGAACAGTCTAGTTTATTGGCCATCCATTGATTTATTGGGACGTTAAGTCTGCTTGCTGCACATGACTTAAGCTCCGTTGCTTCGGCCCATGGTTTAGGTGGTTGGGTTTTAGAGGAATGCTGTGGTGTGAATTGAAGGGGCGTCTGATGCCTACAGTGCGAATGTTTGGGTTGGCCTAAAGTGATCGTGCACTTGTATGGAGATAATGGTGGAGTTGTGGTTCATCGTGCACTCAGGATCAAAGACGTGCGTTTGTTTAGGTCTGACGGGGACCATTTGTCGGAGGCAGTTTTGCTTATGTTTGTGGAGGCTTTCTTTAAGGTGATGGTGGAGTTGGTTGAGTTTGTTTGGTGGCGGGCTGCGGCTTGAGTTGCCTTGCTTTGGCGGAAAGAACGGTAGTGTGTTTTTAGTTATACAAATTAGATGGGTGCGCTCTCCTTGTTCAATGATAGGCCAGAAAAGTCACTACAGGGAAATGACACAGCCCGTCCGGGCGTGCTTTTTGCTGGAGAGTTGAACACCAATGGTGATGTGTTTGGTCTGCGTGTGTTTTGTGGGAGTGTCCGTTCTTTGTTGTCCGCCACCATACTAACTTTAATCTCACAATGAATTTCAATGGGCAACTTCTAATTATCTAATTAAATAGCCCAAATTCAATATTTTATTAATTATTAATTAAATATTAATAATCTGATGTCAAATAAATTTGACCTTTAATTTTAAATCCAAATCCTGTTGTCCGTGTGTTTATTTTAGATAAGTATTTAGTTGTGTTAAGTCTGTAAGGTATAATGCACATATCAACCATAGAGAGTTTAACATATTTTGATAGGTTTATGCAATGAGTAAACAGAAGCATACTGTATGCGCCAGGTTTATGTCCGGAGTAAACAGACACATACTGTATGCGCTAGGTCTATGTCAGGAGTAAACAGACACATACTGTATGCGCTAGGTCTATGTCAGGAGTAAACAGACACATACTGTATGCGCTAGGTCTATGTCAGGAGTAAACAGACACATACTGTACGCGCTAGGTCTATGTCAGGAGTAAACAGACACATACTGTACACGCTAGTTCTATGTCAGGAGTATACAGACACATACTGTATGCGCCAGGTCTATGTCCGGAGTAAACAGACACATACTGTATGCGCTAGGTCTATGTCAGGAGTCAGAGCTGCCATCAGATATCGTGGGGCCCGGTACTGACAAAGAAAGCCGGGCTCCCCGAGGGATGGCGCAGAGGTGGGTGGAGCTATGGGAGGAGCTACACAGGGGGGGGGGTTGAACGTCAATTGTGCATAACCCAGTTGGGCATGGGGGGCACAGGGCTGGGAAGGCTGGACTAGGGGTGCACAAGGCAGGGAAGGCTGGACCTTAATTGGGGGGCACAGGGCAGGGAAAGCTGGCTGGACTAGGGGGGAGGCACCTGGCAGGGAAGGCTGGACTGGGGAGCGGCCGCAATGGCTGCTCCTGATTGGCTGCCGGTCTGCAAGCTGTAATGTCTTGCAGCCGGCACCATATTTCAAATACCGCTGGGGGCGCTGTGTCTCCCCGGCTGTCCATTCATATATTCTGCAGTGTCACCCGGGTCCCCGCTCTCTCCGGGCCCGGAATTCCGGGCTCGGCAGTCCCCCTCTGACGGCGGCACCGTGCCAGGAGTAAACAGAAGCATATGCACCAGGTTTATGCCAGGAGTAAACAGAAACATACTGTATGCGCCAGGTCTATGCCAGGAGTAAACAGAAACATGCAAATACTTGATCTATGGTCATAGATCAATACAAAGTACACAGCAGCATATGCGCCAGGTTTATACTATAAGTACACAGCAGCATATGCGCCAGGTTTATACTATAAGTACACAGCAGCATATTCACCAGGTTTATACTATAAGTACACAGCAGCATATGCACCAGGTTTATGCTATAAGTACACAGCAGCATATGCACCAGGTTTATACCATAAGTACACAGCAGCATATGCACCAGGTTTATACTATAAGTACACAGCAGCATATGCACCAGGTTTATGCTATAAGTACACAGCAGCATATGCACCAGGTTTATACCATAAGTACACAGCAGCATATGCACCAGGTTTATGCTATAAGTACACAGCAGCATATGCGCCAGGTTTATACCATAAGTACACAGCAGCATATGCGCCAGGTTTATGCCATAAGTACACAGCAGCATATGCACCAGGTTTATACTATAAGTACACAGCAGCATATGCACCAGGTTTATACCATAAGTACACAGCAGCATATGCGCCAGGTTTATACCATAAGTACACAGCAGCATATGCGCCAGGTTTATACTATAAGTACACAGCAGCATATGCGCCAGGTTTATGCTATAAGTACACAGCAGCATATGCGCCAGGTTTATGCTATAAGTACACAGCAGCATATGCGCCAGGTTTATGCTATAAGTACACAGCAGCATATGCGCAAGGTTTATACCATAAGTACACAGCAGCATATGCGCCAGGTTTATGCTATAAGTACACAGCAGCATATGCACAAGGTTTATGCCATAAGTACACAGCAGCATATGCGCCAGGTTTATACTATAAGTACACAGCAGCATATGCACCAGGTTTATACTATAAGTACACAGCAGCATATGCACCAGGTTTATATTATAAGTACTGTGTCTCCCCGGCTGTCCATTCATATATTCTGCAGTGTCACCCGGGTCCCCGCTCTCTCCGGGCCCGGAATTCCGGGCTCGGCAGTCCCCCTCTGACGGCGGCCCTGCCAGGAGTAAACAGAAGCATATGCACCAGGTTTATGCCAGGAGTAAACAGAAACATACTGTATGCGCCAGGTCTATGCCAGGAGTAAACAGAAACATGCAAATACTTGATCTATGGTCATAGATCAATACAATGCGCTCAGAACCTATAACTGGATAGTGTGTGTTTAGTTGTAGGTATGTGAATTACTGATATTTCGAAACTAGATTTATTGTTATAAGACTTTATTAGGGTAGAGATGGAAGCTAATAAACTAAAAGGATGGTAGTTCATTTACTGAATATGACAGTCAATTTGTGGGATATAAGCCGTATACTGGCAATGTTCAGTGTCTGAAGGCAAAAAGAGGGGGGTTGATTAAAACAAGAAAAAAAGCAAAATCAATCAATAATTGTTCTGTTGAAGCAATGGTGCTTCAGTGGTGAAGCAGGAACTGGAGACCATAAAGTTCACAATCAGTTTTGTGATATGATTGAATGTTGGTGCGGCGTCCCGCACTTGTAAATAAATAATTAAATAGATGGGGCTGCTGATGGATGATCCACAGCTGGCTGTTATTAATTAGATCTTCCCGGGGTAAGTAGTACGGACCCTAGTCCGAGTGTGTGGAGGTGTGTATCCAAACCTTTTTATGGCCGCAGAGCACACCCGCAGCTCACCCATCAGTACTAGGTAGTTTGCAATGTGTCCCGCCGGTCCGCAATCAGGTATGCAGCAGGAGGAGGAGAGACGGTTGTGGTGCTGGAAACCAGACACCGTCTCCCCTACCTCCACTGTGGACTCACTTCCCAGGGACTCAGCAGAGTCCGCTCTTCCCCTTGCCGGCGTGTTGTAATCGCGTCCTCCTCTTCTCCGGTGTCTCTCGGCGGAGTCAGCTGCTGGTTTGGATATCCGCTAGGCGCTGTCTGCTCGCGTGTAGTGTCCTTGTGGTGTCCGGTTCCTTGCTTCCTTGATTCTTTAGAGATAGTGTGGCCAACGCGTTTCGACCCACGTGGGGTCTTCCTCTGGGCGGGATTGATGGTGTGTCTGGGTCCTTGGTTTGTTTAAATACACAAATATTATATTTTCAGAGCTTGTTGAATTATGTCCCCATGCTAGTGTATGGGGACAGCGGGCTATTCCGCAAGAGGAAGGTAAGTAGGAGATATCTGTGATACTAGTGTATGGGGACAGCGGGCTATTCCGCAAGAGGAAGGTAAGTAGGAGATATCTGTGATACTAGTGTATGGGGACAGCGGGCTATTCCGCAAGAGGAAGGTAAGTAGGAGATATCTGTGATACTAGTGTATGGGGACAGCGGGCCATTCCGCAAGAGGAAGGTAAGTAGGAGATATCTGTGATACTAGTGTATGGGGACAGCGGGCCATTCCGCCAGAGGAAGGTAAGTCGGAGATATCTGTGATACTAGTGTATGGGGACAGCGGGCCATTCCGCCAGAGGAAGGTAAGTAGGAGATATCTGTGATACTAGTGTATGGGGACAGCGGGCCAATCCGCCAGAGGAAGGTAAGTAGGAGATATCTGTGATACTAGTGTATGGGGACAGCGGGCCATTCCGCCAGAGGAAGGTAAGCAGGAGATATCTGTGATACTAGTGTATGGGGACAGCGGGCCATTCCGCAATTAGAAGGTAAGCAGCAGATATCTGTGATACTAGTGTATGGTGACAGCGGGCCATTCCGCAAGAGGAAGGTAAGTAGGAGATATCTGTGATATCTCCTGCTTTACCTTCTTGATGAGTGGCCTGATAACTTAATTTTCGCAATTGCAGGTGAGAGTGTACATTTTCACCTGCTTTTGTAAAAAGTAAGTGATGATGAATAGGCCCCTCAGTAGTGATTAATTAACGCGCTTCCCTGCGTTGTCTGCCTCCATTTCCGCTTTCTATATTACACGCCCGAGTGAGTCTACTCTATAGTCAGAGCATAGGAATCCTATGTACTACCCACACACACAGCTATATAGATAAAGTGTATGTCAACTACTTGTCAACAGGAACACACTGACTGAACACAACACTGGGGCCGGTCTGCAGTGAGTGACACCGGCAGCATCCTATGAATGCAGAGTATAAGCTGAGCTGACTAGGCGGGGATTTTAGTGCACCAATGACATGGACAGACAGCTAAATTGCCAAATGCTGGGTACTTGACTTTAACTTGTGTATGTGCTGAAACCCGCGGCGCTGTCTGTGCTGCAGAATAGACGATTGTTGCTGGTCACCAGCGCTCTACACTACATGGTGGCGGCAGCAGCAGCAGCAGGGTAACAGCAGCGCACTACTACCCCGCTGGGCACAGGCTGGCAGAGGCAGTAAGTAAGTACCCCAGGGTGACATGGTGCTGTCTGGGTTACAGGTGGTGTATAGCATGGTGGTGCATATTATTGTATGTGTGTGTGTGTTTACTGTTGTTCAACTGTCTATATTACACAGTTTCACTGTTTGTGCTCAGTTGTAAAGCGCAACGGAATGTGCGCTAATAAAATATATAATGTATATGTATGTATGTATGATAGAGATAGACCTGGGCTGTTGCACTTTTTTCCAGCTATTATGGTTCTGTAGCTAGATTCCTATACCACCCATGTGTCCCTTAATATAAGTCACACAGACTACAGTATCAAAACATTTGTTATTCTACATACAATAGCATCCAGGTACACATACTATTCTACATACAGGAGCATCCAGGTATCACGACACATACTATATTACATACAGGAGCATCCAGGTATCACAACACATACTATGGGGTCTATTTACTAAGCAGTGTTAGGAGACAGAGTAAAAAGTGATAAGAAAGCGATAAGGTGCCAGACAGTCAGCTCCCAACTGTCATCTCACAGGCTGTGTTTGAAAAATGACAGTTGGGAGCTGATTTCCTGGCACCTTATCACTATCTTATCACTTTTCGCTCTGTCTCCTAACACTGCTTAGTAAATAGACCCCTATATTACATACAGGAGCATCCAAGTATCACAGCACATACTATATTACATACAGGAGCATCCAGGTAACATAAAACATACTATATTACATACAGGACCACCCAGGTAACATAACACATACTATTCTACATACAGGAGCACCCAGGTAACATAACACATACTATTCTACATACAGGAGCACCCAGGTAACATAACACATACTATTCTACATACAGGAGCATCCAGGTAACATAACACATACTATTCTACATACAGGAGCACCCAGGTAACATAACACATACTATTCTACATACAGGAGCACCCAGGTAACATAACACATACTATTCTACATACAGGAGCACCCAGGTAACATAAAACATACTATTCTACATACAGGAGCATCCAAGTAACATAACACATACTATTCTACATACAGGAGAATCCAGGTATCATAACACATACTATTCTACATACAGGAGCATCCAGGTAACATAACACATACTATTCTACATACAGGAGCATCCAGGTATCATAACACATACTATTCTACATACAGGAGCATCCAGGTAACATAACACATACTATTCTACATACAGGAGCATCCAGGTAACATAACACATACTATTCTACATACAGGAGCATCCAGGTAACATAACACATACTATTCTACATACAGGAGCACCTGTATATCACACTATATACTATTCTACATACAGGAACAGCCAAGTATCACAACATATACTATTCTACATACAGGAGCACCTGTATATCACAACATAAACTATTTTACATACAGGAGCACTCATATATCACACTATATACTATTCTACATACAGGAGCATCCAAGTAACATAACACATACTATTCTACATACAGGAGAATCCAGGTATCATAACACATACTATTCTACATACAGGAGCATCCAGGTATCATAACACATACTATTCTACATACAGGAGCATCCAGGTAACATAACACATACTATTCTACATACAGGAGCATCCAGGTAACATAACACATACTATTCTACATACAGGAGCATCCAGGTAACATAACACATACTATTCTACATACAGGAGCACCTGTATATCACACTATATACTATTCTACATACAGGAACAGCCAAGTATCACAACATATACTATTCTACATACAGGAGCACCTGTATATCACAACATAAACTATTTTACATACAGGAGCACTCATATATCACACTATATACTATTCTACATACAGGAGCAGCCATGTGTCACACTATATACTATGCTACATACAGGAGCACTCAAGTATCACAACATATATTACTCTACATAAAGGAGCACCCAGGTATCACAACATATATTATTTTACATACAAGAGCAGCCAGGTATCACAACGTAATGGGTATGAAATCCCGGCGGCCGGTTCATGTCCAGACACTGGCAGCCTGAAGGGAGAAGATCTCGACAGGACAGGTAAGTATCCCTACCCCTCTCCCCCCTAACCCTACCCCTCCCTTAGTGGTGCGTAACCCTAACCTCCCCCTCCCTAGTGTCTAACCCAAACCTCCCCCTGGGGGTTCCTAACCCTAAACCCTCCTTACCGCACCCTAAACCTAACCCTCCCGGGGAGGTGCCTAATAATAACCTCCCCCCTGGGGTGCTTAACCCTAACCCTCCCCCCTAGAGGTGCCCAACCCTAACTTCCCCCCTCCCAAAACCTAACCCTGCTACACTCCCTAAAGCTAACCCTCCTCCTCCGCGGCTAACATTAAGGGTGCCCGGACTTACCTTGTTCAATCTGGCATCCTTCGGCATACTGGCATTGGGATTAAGATAGGCGTTGGTATTTCGACGCCTATCTTAAATCCCTTGTTGGGATTTGGATGTCGGTATTGAGACTGGCGGCCTTGCCGTTTAAACCATGGTTTAAACCAAATGTTTTAAAAAAAAACAAAAAACACTCTGGTTTTTTTATTATGCTGTGACTACAGGCACAACACCGTGACTGGTATTATTGCCATTATTGTGGCTTGCGGTCTTTATCTGAGTAAGCTGAACCAATGCAGTAAATCACACACTACAAAGATATAGGGAGTATGAACCAGATAAGAGAGGTGCTAAATCTGCCTTGCGTCAAGCTAAGTTTTCTCCCCCATCAATCCCATAGGGTAGGAAAAAAACCACAGCTAACATTCTCGATCTTAAAGAGTAAACACCAACACATAAAACAGGCAATATACAGAGAAACACATCATGGTTTAATCTCCATGTTTACCTTTGTATTTCAATTCAAAACCTTCAGTCCTATTGAGATGAGTACTAGAAAGAAATACTGAGGGCCTGATTCAGAGCCGCTCGCTCGCGCTGTGCGTTTGCAAGCGGTCCGTTGTTCTGTGTACGCGCATGCGCACGCTTCGGTCTGCGCGTGCGCGAACTACACACTGCGATCGCAACCCATTCGCTCGCCCAGCAAAGGCAGCCCAGGGTAATGAGTGACAGGAGAGGCCGTTTGTGGGTGGTAACAGGGGCAGGACACTGATAACGGGGAGTTGGAGATTCGAAAGCAGGGCGTGCCTGAGTGTTTCAACACCGTTTTAGGGGCATGCATAATTAACAGGCAGCGTCATAGTACACGTCACTTGCCATATTTTTACACTGATTTCCTCGCAATGCTTGCGGTAGGGTAAAGCTACCTCAAGCACTGCGTTCACATCCGATGGTGCTCGATGTACCAATGTTCTAATACACTTCCTGGAGATGACGTGTTGCTGGTGGGCGGCTCTGCCTGTGCAATTGGGCTTACGCATACACAAAGTGGCCGCTCGCTAAGACATGGTGGGCGTAGTTATGCCTTGGCGTGCGATCGCTTCCCGTGGCGTCACTTTGACAAATTTGCATACGCATCTAGCGAGCGTACGCAGATAGCGAACGGGTCTGAATCAGGCCCTGAATACACACTGGACGACTTTCCTTAACGATATCATTCAACGATAAATCGTTCATATCGTCCACTTTTATGCGGTGAACAATCGACCAACGATGGGCGTTCCCGCATGTACGATAACGATATCTATGGTTGACCGTAAATGCAGGCCAACTTGGACGATTTTTTCAAGAATTGCCTGTAAAGACATGACTTCACTGAAATATCTATCATAGATATCTACCCAAATTCGTTTGCCCTGCACTACAGAAAGTTGGAGGGAAATCTATCAGCGATATCCATAGTTGTGCAGGTTGTACCGTGTGTATGCACCAGAAGTCTCTGTGAATCACCATGCGAATCGTTTTGCCCACGTATAATTTCTTACAGGGGCAAATTGATTTAGACTCACATGTCATTCTGTGTCGTAATTTATATCTGCTGCCCCGTGTGGTATGCGAAAGACCTCTCTAGTCTGCATAAATCTGCAATTGGCACAATTACCACATTTATAGGCTCCAGCTTGTAAACTCAACCAGTTTGTATTCAAAGACACTTTGGAACGGATGTCTGAGTACGTGATTCTTTCATTAATATTGTGACTATGTTTATAGCAAAAAAGTGGTGTTTGTTGTCAATATTTACTCATTTATTGTGTCTGACTGTCTGATATGCCAGTGCCTCATCCTCGGCGCGGGCACATAGCAGAACACAGGAAAAAGTAGCAGCAATGTCGTGTAGCAAAGTAATATCATTTTATTGCACATACATAAAAGCAAGGTAAATAGGCTTATACTATACTGTATATAGTGTATATATCCCGATGTAATGATGCAATGTACTGTTAGCCCACACACATTTTCTAAGAAAATTTCCATAATTAACAATATACAAGCCAGTTATTAAAATGTATATGTCAAAGTTAATGTTGGTACTCCACTCCTTTGTATGAATACTTTGCCCAGTGCCCAGCAGCACTCAAGCACCAAATACAAACAAATAGTATATTAGTTCTGACATAGAAACCCTTGAGAAATATATACAATATACTATTTGTCTCTGTGTTGTCCTTGGATCCTTGTTGTCCAGGATTCTGACAGGTGTCCGGATTCCCGACTGTCGAGATTATAACTACATCGCATTGCTAAGCATACAAAGTGATACTATTGGGGGAATTACATTCTTTGCGATGCCCAGCTGTGAACATATCGGCCAGTTACGGTAGGACAGACATCGCAAGTTTTCCTTCACACCTCTACGGGGAAACTTCTGATGCCGATGGACACTATCTGTTGTACCGGAACAGCACGTAGCTTGAATTCCCCCCTACGTCTTTTAGATTCCTTTATTAAAAAAATTTGGTTTTTGGGTGGGGTAAATTGACCAGTAGAGGGTCTATTAATAAGATGTCACGCTTCAAGTCTCAGTTAATAGCTTTCTCATTACAAAAAGAGGTTTATTTTACACTCGGCACTGTTTTCATTTCTAGATACAAAGTTGCCATTTTCTTCTGTGAGTAACAGAAACGTTTGGAATACCACCTGTCTACATCAAAAGACTATTTGCCTCCTACAATTAACTCAAGATATTCCAGGTTCTTCCATTAAGGATTAGAACCTACTACATGGATTATTACTGACATTGGCATTTGGTACACACCTAATTGTCCACATTTGGGCATACTGCTATAAACGTTATATTTATATTGCTGTCATTTTGCTATTGACACCTGTATTGCACATATAAATTTTGATTTTATGTTAATGTGTATATCAATGTACAAATTTTTCTTGACCACATTTTATCAGGAAAACATTAAAATATACTATTAATTCATCTAACAACATTTATTTCACTTATATATCATAATTTCTATTGGTAGAATACACCTCTGTGCGCCCTATAAGACCCACCCCACATATCTTAGTGATCTAGAAAGGGATCACAGAGGTCTGTGGCAGCCTTAGAGGAACACAAATCCCCTTCCTTTCCCTCCTCCTCCCCCCATTATTTTTTCCTTCCCCCCATCTTCCTACATCATTTAAGGAGATAACGCGGATACACCACCAATATCAAATCTTTCTCGTTACAGCTAAACCCAATAATTAGTGGGATTAATTTAGTTTTAGATTTTTTTTTTTATCTGTGATTTTTATTTGATGCTTTGTTTTATTAACAGCAAGGCTAACAATCTCCTTTTGTATATCATCTTTGTCTTTGGGGCCACTTCAGTTAGCTGCACTTTTGTGCCTTATGCTCGCAGGTTAACATTACACACATTTTGCGGGATATTTTCATGCAGTGCAATCTGAAACAGCAAGTCGTGGATGCCGTGTTTTAATTCTGCAGTGAGCGACCTACAGATGTGTCCACATACATCTTACCTCCGTGCACTACAAGTTGCAACATAACGCGTGAGCATCATGCGACTCGGTAGCGCTGACCGTCTTTTCGTGAAACTTTTTAACTTCAAATGTGTCTTATGTTCAAAGCGTTGCAAATAGGATGCACAAGCAACTTCTGCTGATTAAAATGATATGCGCCATGCCTATATTCTGTGTGCGACTGTAGCTGTATCTGCATGCAAAATGCTACGTTACAGTGTCACAGCCACTGACACTGTAACGTATAATTTTGCATGCAGATACACCCGCAGTTGTACACAAAATATAGGCATGGCGCATATCATTTTAATCAGCAGAAGTTGCTTTTGCGTCCTGTTCGCATAGATATAAATATAAAACACATTTGAATGTAGAAATTTTCACACAAAGACGCTCAGCGATACAGAGTCAGGACATGGCGCTACTATAAGGGCAGTTTAACCTGCAAGGAAGTAAGATGTATGTGGACACATCTGTATGTGAAGTACGGATTTGTCCGTATACATCTTTGCTACAGTCGCTGTAAAAAGCCCCTCTGTGTGTGCCAGGTCCCGTGAGACTCTGTAGCACTGGGTGTCTTTTTTGCATCTTTATTTGTCGAAAATGAGTCTAAGTCGTAATTTGATTAGACTGGGACGCACCAGGAGACTGTGCTGATTCATTTTATATGTAATACTTGTATATCTGTATGTGACAGAGGGAATCCTTGCGCCTGATGGTTTCCCTGAGTCTACCTTTGAATCTCCATATAAAGGTGCATACACACTAGACGATATTTTACACGATACGCCCGATTTCGACGGATTGGAACTACAAATCATGTAAAATATGTCCGCGATGCCGATGCGCGTACCCGTTGGTTGTACATCGCATCTTCAGATCTTGCCTACTGCAGGCATGATTTGCCAATCTCATACACGATTTTGTGCAAGATAGAGCTTTAGTCAGATTGGACACTTTTTAGCACCATATCGTGTCCTGGAGTGCCGGGGGGCTGCCGGGGAGAGTTCAAGGGAAATCGCTCACGATAATGCATTGTGAGCACATCGTCTAGTGTGTAGGCACCTTAAGTGTTCCATTCAAAGACTGTATTGAATTTCATAAATTAAAGTGGAGTGCTATCAGATAAGCTTATTTTCACTTTTATTTTACTCTTAATGCTCACCCTTAAAAAACAGAAAGTGGTGTTTTAGATACTATATGAGTGCCTTCCTGTCTTGTCTTGTGTTTGTTCCATAGATCCACAGCTGGCGAGGATCATACAAGAGTAGCTTCTTATTACCAATTACTAACTTTGTACTGTTTAATTGTAATCATTTTAGGTACATTGATGGTTGTGTTCTCTATTGCATCAACTATGAAACCTACAAGCATGTTTTTTCGAGGGAAAGGAGAGTTCTATCCGCACAGAAGAGTATCTAATTATATTACAATGTGTTAATTACCAACATCAATAACAATTATCACCCAAAGAAAATTGGGTCTAGAAATTAGCTCCTGTTGGTGGTGCTCCCCAGAGCCAAAGTGCACTTGTGTAAATAGAGGAAAAGAGAAAAGAAGGCTCTCTTTGTGGGGCACTCTTTATGTGTAGTTGTTAAAAATTAAAATTTAGCTTTTAATATGATCCATTAAAATAGAATCTCAAGGTATACAAAAAACAATACAAGACAATTCAATACAAAGAATCTTATTCTATGTTGCAATATATTAGTGCTGTGTCCTAAGATATAAGTTCAAGTTCTTAACCAAATATATAGGAGTATAATGTCTGATACACAATAAAAGTGATAAATCGATAGGATATCCTTCTGTTGGTTTGGTTATTCACCACCGGGATTCATATGCAACATCATATGTAGGAAAGCGAAGAGCGAAAATATTGAATTAATATAATAGAACAAATTGTTCTCAGTATTCATAGACCTCCAATATGAATCTTTGCTGTATACAAGGGGTACATAAATGCTCACCAACAGTAAGTACCATAGAATTCTTGTTCATATAGTATATATAAATAAATATCACTCTCAAACCCACAGCGTTCCTGTAGTCATGCATGCAGGGACACACAAACATAATGATACGGTATACTGAGTTTAAGGATATTTTCTCATATAGAACTAGTTTAATGGTACAATGTTTTTTAGATCTAAATGTATGGATAGACAAGCATATAGTGGTAGAGGTAGTATTATGCTATAATTTCTCTTCTCTTGGAGAAATATTATCCAACCACCTAGATGACAATTATGCATATATTTTCTTACATATATGAGAAGTTCATCAATAATACAAACTTCTATCAAAAATTAATTGGTTGAGCTATGCATCACTTCTAACACGGTTTATCCTCGTGTTTACTGCCTACATCTGTATGGGTCAGTGTGCCCATACATATATCACCCATCTTAATGCCAATGTCTGTATATATGCACACGATATTTGTAGAAATGAAGTGCTATGTCTGGGCTATCTCTCCATAGAGTAGCTTCTGATGTCTATTGGTCTCTTTATATGTGCACTAGTCTGTTAGTGCACACATTCAGAACACAACTGCTGTATGATATTTCTACTGGAGTGTGTATAATAAAGGTATGCCCTTGCCATCATCAGTCACCCACAGAGTGTGTATAATAAAGGTATGCCCTTGCCATCATCAGTCACCCACAGAGTGTGTATAATAAAGGTATGCCCTTGCCATCATCAGTCACCCACAGAGTGTGTATAATAAAGGTATGCCCTTGCCATCATTAGTCACCCACAGAGTGTGTATAATAAAGGTATGCCCTTGCCATCATCAGTCACCCACAGAGTGTGTATAATAAAGGTATGCCCTTGCCATCATTAGTCACCCACAGAGTGTGTATAATAAAGGTATGCCCTTGTCATCATCAGTCACCCACAGAGTGTGTATAATAAAGGTATGCCCTTGTCATCATCAGTCACCCACAGAGTGTGTATAATAAAGGTATGCCCTTGTCATCATCAGTCACCCACAGAGTGTGTATAATAAAGGTATGCCCTTGCCATCATCAGTCACCCACAGAGTGTGTATAAATAAAGGTATGCCCTTGTCATCATCAGTCACCCACAGAGTGTGTATAATAAAGGTATGCCCTTGTCATCATCAGTCACCCACAGAGTGTGTATAATAAAGGTATGCCCTTGTCATCATCAGTCACCCACAGAGTGTGTATAATAAAGGTATGCCCTTGCCATCATCAGTCACCCACAGAGTGTGTACATGTGACAATTGTCCAGATACTGAGGCAAGACAACAAAAACATAACAACTCAAGGGTGCAGACACGGAGGTCTGGGTGAAGTGATACGATTACCCTTTATACATGCCAGGATAGGAGGAGGTGGTCGGCGTGTGCACCAGCCAGACACAGATGTAGGCAGTAAACACGAGGATAAGTGTTAGAAGTAATGCATAGCTCAACCAATTTTTGATATAAAGGCCTGATTCAGAGCCGGACGCTCTGAACAAGCGCCCGCTCTGAATCAGGGCGTGTTTTTTTTTTTAGCGAGGCGGCCTCGTGGACGCTCGCATAGCTGTGGATAGCTGTGGGTTACCACCCACAGCTTATGCAAGCCTCCATGGTGATGGTCGCGATGGTCAAGACCATCGCGACCATCGGGCTTGTGACGAGACCCTTGTGGTAGGGTCTCGTCTGCCGCAAGCCCTGGAGTGATTTTGGCTCTATCAGAGCCAAAATCACTCCCATTAACATCACTAGTGATGTCAGTGGGGCCGGACCCAGACGGTAGGCGTTCCCATGGAACGCCTCCGTCTGGGCAGTCACGCCCCCGGCACGCCCACCAAAGGGGGCGTGCTGTAATCACCATAGACAGCACGCCCCCTTTGGTGCGAGACCCATAATGACGGCTATCCCGTCGTTATTCGGGTCTCGCGCATGCGCATGACGGAGGCGCCTCCGTCGTGCGCATGCGCATTTGGGAAACATCGACCCGCTTGTGAGCGGGTCTGAATGAGACCCTAAGTTTGTATTATTGATTAACTTCTCATATATGTAAGAAAATATATGCATAATTGTCATCTAGATGGTTGGATAATATTTCTCCAAGAGAAGAGAAATTATAGCATAATACTACCTCTACCACTATATGCTTGTCTATCCATACATTTATATCTAAAAAACATTGTACCATTAAGCTGGTTCTATATGAGAAAATATCCTTAAACTCAGTATACCGCATCATTATATGTTTGTGTGTCCCTGCATGCATGACTACAGGAACGCTGTGGGTTTGAGAGTGATATTTATTTATATATACTATATGAACGAGAATTCTATGGTACTTACTGTTGGTGAGCATTTATGTACCCCTTGTATACAGCAAAGATTCATTTTGGAGGTCTATGAATACTGAGAACAATTTGTTCTATTATATTATTCAATATTTTCACTCCGCTTTCCTACATATATGATGTTGCATATGAATTCCGGTGGTGAATAACCAATCCAATAGAAGGATATCCTATCGATTTGACACTTTTATTGTGTATCAGACATTAAACTCCTCTATATTTGGTTAAGAACTTGAACTTATATCTTAGGACACAGCACTAATATATTGCAACATAGAATAAGCATGTTTTTTCGTTAGAATATACAGTCTTCTGCAAGGGTGCTCATTTATTCTCTGGGTAAGGGGCAGGTTTGGAATGATGTGACGGCATTACTAATGTACTCACGTACTTGTGACAGTCATTATTTTAGAATGGCTTACCTTTAAAACCATTAAAATTAAGATTTAATCGCTATACTTAACATCCACCCCTGAACTGTGTTTCAAATTACGTTTGGAGGTTTCCAGTCAAATAAGGGCCTCACATGTACGTAAGAGTGAATGATAATCTAGGTCTATAGTTTGATGTGGTTATTGCTTTAAAATAATAAATACAAACTTTAAGGAAAATGTTTAAATGCTCTGAAAAGCCAATGGGCATAGCATGAACTTTAAATTCATTCCCGTTTTTCTCAGTCCCAACAGCGAATGAAACCTTAGAGATGTCATGTTTTTAGTATTGGAAATTGCATTGGATGTCTTTTTTTTTTTTTTCTTTTCAGGAATAATGGAATGTTCCTCATGAATTAGTATCACGGAAAAGGAATTAAAAATGGGAAAGCTACAGCTGGTGGAGCCAGTGATGGCAATCTACTGCTTTGCAAGTTTTGTGAGCTACCCATTAATGCAGCAGTATGTTTATCACAGGCTGTGGGAGGACGAGTTTAATACTACTGTCATGTTCAATAATAGCATAACTGGTTGCGAAACAAACCAGAGTAACCCCAACTATATACATCAAAAGGTAAGAGTGCGCCAAAATATTTTCTTTTCAGTTTTACATTTCCAGATTGGTATTATCCAAAACATTTAGGGGCAGATTTGATTAACGGTTTGAGTCGCGCTGTCTGTTCCCGCAGGTAAAAAAATGCCCGAAGCTATGCTATTACAGATCTGCAATGAACAGTCGTGCAGCCTCAAGGCAGGAGTTTACGCTTATTTTGTTCTCAGCGATGGAATGGCCACCGAGACGTTTTACCTGCTGCAACAGACCATGCAACGCAACCCACGGCTAATTAAATCTGCCTTAGACATTGTTTTCAAAACATTACAATTGATGCATACTAGTAAAGAACATACATTTTACATGTACTAAAATAGCCAGTGAAAATATTAGTGTTTAAGGAAGTGAGATTGGGGGATAAGACAGAGCGTGAAGGATCTGCCATTGGGGAGAAGATGCCAGAGGTAAACACAGGGGCGAGTGGTTTGCCCTGTATACCACAGCTGTATTCCATATAGAGAGCAAACGTATCCCGTGGCAATGAAAATAAACAGCTCTGCCTGATGACATAAACACACAGATGAAACAAAATCTTAATCCAAAAAGATAGTGTAATGTAGTTAGTAAAACGTAAAGGAAGATATGTACAAGTCAGTACATTTGTATCATCCATTTGTATTATCCTAAGGTGTAAAGACAAAAGGATCACATTCCCAAAACACAGATCTGTTTTGTGCCTGGGCCAAGGAGATTGCAGAATTCAATATTTTCCCTTTCATCTGTGCCTATTCCCCGATAATGTGTGCTAAACAGGTGTGGGTGTATGCCTCAAACAGTAGTAAAAACCTATTTCACATTTTGGTTATATTCCAAGGTGTTGCCTTCCCCTATAATGCACATTGTAGCAAAGTGGGATTGTCCAGAAGTAGAGTTGAATCTGTAATTGGACAGTTAAATAATTATGATTCACTGTAAAGTCATTTGATGTGTTATATTAATGTATTAAACCATCATGCTCTGAGGCTGCATAGCAGATATTATCTGGGCAAAAGTACAGTATTAGGGAGACTACGGGCCAAATGTAATAGAGTGAGAGCTTAGAAAATGTGAGAGGTTAGCAGTAAACGCTCACACTATTTAAACTCGCCCAATGTAATAGAGTCCGAGAACATGCAAACTCCCACTCGACTCAAAAAACTCTCACGTTTAGAAACTCTCATCCAGATGTTTTCCCATTTTGAAGATAAAACTCAACCAATGTGAGAGTTCACTGCTAACCTCTCACATTTTCTAACTCTCACCCTATTACATTTGGCCCTACATGTTTATTTGCTGTAAGACACAGTGTCTTATGTAATCAGTGGTTATGGCGGTTAGCAGTAGGGAGTGTTACACTGAAAGCTGCGGTGTTGCTGGCTGATAAGTGTTTTCTATGCCTGGGAACCCTGGATATGTTACTATAAGAAGGATGCTAGACATTAATCATACGTGTTTTCCTGTACAGGGGAAGCCTGGATACTGTACTATAAGAAGGATGTTAGACATTAATCATACGTGTTTTCCTGTACAGGGGAAGCCTGGATACTGTACTATAAGAAGGATGTTAGACATTAATCATACGTGTTTTCCTGTACAGGGGAAGCCTGGATACTGTACTATAAGAAGGATGTTAGACATTAATCATACGTGTTTTCCTGTACAGGGGAAGCCTGGATACTGTACTATAAGAAGGATGTTAGACATTAATCATACGTGTTTTTCTGCTTTTGGCTGGAAATTCCATCTTGACCATCAGATAATAGACTAATTAACGGCCAGATGATGGTTGTTCAGTGTGTATGAACAACCATCCTCTGCATATATATCTGTTAGGTGTGTACATAGCTTTAGTCTACATGCAGAGTACACTACCGTTCAAAAGTTTGGGGTCACTTAGAAATTTCCTTATTTTTTAAGGAAAAGCACTGTTTTTGTCAGATAAATTCATTAGAAATACACTCTATACATTGTTAATGTGGTAAATAACTATACTAGCTTCAAACGTCTGGTTTTTAAAGGAATATCTACATAGGTGTATAGAGGCCCATTTCCAGCAACCATCACTCCAGTGTTCTAATGGTACATTGTGTTTGCTAAGCGCGTTAGAAGACTAATGGATAATTAGAAAACCCTTGTGCAATTATGTTAGCACAGCTGAAAACGGGTTTGCTCGTTAGAGAAGCTATAAAACTGGCCTTCCTTTGAGCTAGTTGGGTATCTGGAGCATCACATTTGTGGGTTCGATTATACTCTCCAAATGGCCAGAAAAAGAGAACTTTAATGTGAAACTCGACAGTCTATTTTTGTTCTTAGAAATGAAGGCTATTCCATGCGAGAAATTGGCAAGAAACTGAATATTTCCAACAACGGTGTGTACCACTCCCTTCAGAGAACAGCACAAACAGGCTCTAACCAGAGTAGAAAGAGAAGTGGGTGGCCCCGGTGCACAACTGTGCAAGAAGACAAGTACATTAGAGTCTCTTTGAGAAATAGACGCCTCAGAAGTCCTCAACTGGCAGCTTCATTAAATGGAACCTGCAAAACGCCAGTGTCAACGTCTACAGTAAAGAGGCGACTCCAGAATGCTGACCTTCTAGGCAGAGTGGCAAAGAAAAAGCCATATCTGAGACTGGCCAATAAAAGAAAAAGATTAATATGGGCAAAAGAACATAGACATTGGACAGACGAAGATTGGAAAAAAGTGTTATGGACAGACGAATCGAAGTTTGTGGTGTTTAGATCACACATAGACACAGAACAAGTGAAAAGATGCTGGAAGAGTGCCTGACGCCATCTGTCGAGCATGGTGGAGGTAATGTGATGGTCTGGGGCTGCTTTGGTGCTGGTAAAGTGGGAGATTTGTACAAGGTAAAAGGGATTTTGAATAAGGAAGGCTATCACTCCATTTTGCAACGCCATGCCATACCCTGTGGACAGTGCTTGATTGGAGCCAATTTCGACCTCCAACAGACAGTGACCCAAAGCACACCTCCAAATTATGCAAGAACTATTTAGGGAAGAAGCAGGCAGTTGGTATTCTGTCTGTAATGGAGTGGCCAGCGCAGTCACCAGATCTCAACCCCATTGAGCTGTTGTGGGAGCAGCTTGACCGTATGGTATGCAAGAAGTGTCCATCAAGCCAATCCAACTTGTGGGAGGTGCTTCAGGAAGCATGGGGTGACATTTCTTCAGATTACCTCAACAAATTAACAGCTACAATGCCAAAGGTCTGCAATGGTGTAATTGCTGCAAAAGGAGCATTCTTTGACGAAAGCAAAGTTTGAAGGACAAAATTATTATTTCAAATAAAAATAATTATTTCTAACCTTGCCAATGTATTGACTATATGTTCTGTTCATTTTGTAACTCATTTGATAAATAAAAGTCAGTTTTCATGTAAAACATGAAATTGTCTGGATGACCCCAAACTTTTGAACGGTAGTGTACATCATTCAGTAGAGTGGGCATTGTCTTCTGTACAACAGATGCACTTATCAGCAAACAAAGGGTTTGTCCAGCTAAGGACTTCCCCACTCCAAATAACTACCATAGAAGTTCACTTCATTCCTCTATTACCCCACTATTCACTACATATAGAGAACAAGAACACCATAGATGACTAATGTCTTGGCATGGTGTCCTGGCTATCCAGTCATGTGCTGACAACTGTTCCAAACACTGACCAAAAGATTACACATTTTTTAAGATAGCCATTCTTGAAAAATTAGTGTGTCACGAGATACCGGTACAATGGTACTGGCTATTAGGCTGCTAACAGTGGGGAGAGATCCTTTGTCTTGTCCCCTTTACGCATGGGGAGGCACAACATAACCGTCAGCAGGGGAATGAAATAAATAAGGTACTTTTGGGGGGAGATGTACTAAGCTCTGGAAAGTGATACATTGGAGAATGTTGTAGGCTGTGTTTGAAAAATGACAGTTAGGAGCTGATTGGTTGGTAGTTTAACACTCTCCAATTTACCACTTTCCAGAGCTTAGTAAATCTGCCCCATAGTCATTGTTGAACTGGGGCATGAAGAGCCCACCAGGGAATGCAGTGGTAGGGGCCCAAGCTTATAGTATGTGGTCAGCCACCAGAGGTGGTGTGGCCGGCCACCACAGAGAGACTTGACCAACTAGTAAAGAGGTAATGCCAAGAACAGGGCCCTTTATAAAGGAGGCGACAGGGGTGTTTCAGGACTGCCCATCTTGCTTGGCAGGAAGACTTATCTTGGTGCAGTTTCCATAGAAACCAACCAAGCACCCAAGTTCATCCATGATCCTGTTTCACCAAGTTATTGATCGCTAGAGGAGGGAGTGGGGCCCTCAGAAAATGGTGCCCATCTGAGATTTCCCCTGTACACCTTTGGGCAGGTCCGACCCTGTATATAGTTTAAACTCTTCATTTATCCTTGGTATGTTAACTCAGTAATGCACATGCTGCAGTATAAAGTTATGTCCAGTAGTGAGGATAAAGGCTATTGGCCTGATTCAGCGTGCACTGCTGATCGCAGATTCCCAATTAATCGGGAATCTGCAGGTGCACGGGACCCATTCTGCGAGTGTGCAGAATGGATCCTGCGTAGTCGCATTCAGCCCCTTTGATGCCTCTGCCTGATTGACAGGCAGGGGCATTTAGGGGGCGTTGCAGAAGCGGGGTCGGCCAGCGCTCCAGGAAACGAAGGTACGATGGCCCCGTTTTCCGGGAATAGCAAGGCCAGGGACTGTGTCGTCCGACGCAGCTTCCTGGCCTTGCAAGCCGGCCAGCCTGAGTAAGCTGGTACATGTCAACTTTATATTAATTAAAACATTTTTCCTTTTATTATTTTTTTTATCTGATATATTGGTTATTATTTCTCATGTTTTTATTTTTATTTAAATATATTTTTTCTACTTTTTTGATATAGTTTATTCTTATATGGTATTTTTATGTGATATATATGAATTAAATACACCTTTTTACTGACTAGCGCCTCACATATTGCTTTATCCTTGAGTAAGCTGAGGCTTACTCAGCTGGCTGGCGGCCAGGCACCATTGCGACCATTGACCACCG
Source organism: Taudactylus pleione (assembly GCA_031769625.1). Lineage (NCBI taxonomy): Eukaryota > Metazoa > Chordata > Amphibia > Anura > Myobatrachidae > Taudactylus > Taudactylus pleione. The sequence goes on from JAUIMM010000042.1 coordinate 14,263,830, forward strand.
ATGGTCGCGATGGTGATCCCAGCCTTCAACCTCCGTCGCAGTGCTGGGATCGTAAATGCAGCAGGAGTTGTCATACACCTCCTGCTGCATTTGCATATTATGAGAGAAAGAAGGGTTGTGCATATTAGCAAGCCTATTTGCACATCTGCCTGCAATTGCTATCTTTGCTGAATCACCCCCCGTGTCCACTATTTTGTAAATAGAATTTCTTTACTATCTTTTATTATTGGTTAGATTCTATAATCGAGAGCGGCTCTAATGGTACCCATTTATATAATCTCTGCTCTACAGGGGCCTGTTATTGAATGATTTACCCTGAATAAGTCTGTCCTCCACTAGCACACTGTCTGGCCTGATGCCAGTTCTTTTAACCCACTATAGAATTCCTGCACTAATACAATGGATCATTATAGTAGGCCTAGATAAAAGTATCCAAAAGTTATGATTCAGTTTCAAAGGTTAGTAGCCAGCATTTAGTAAAATAATTGCAATACTGAGAACATTTTTTAGGGTAGGGAGCCATGCCCATTGGCAGAGATTACATGCCAGCCTGTACCCCCACTTAATATCACACATCAGTTTGTATTGTTACTACACCCAGCTATTTCCCCACAAAAAGCATTATATTATAGGCCCCATAAAAATACATGTACAATTAGTGGCTCTGCTATACAGGGTCTATAACCAATACTGAATGTCAGGAAGGGAATTGCAACACCAAAATATATTAATTTGGCTCTCAAGTCATAATACTTGTTACTGTTTATGTGTAGGGCAAAGAAGTTTGTAACCTAATACAGTACCAAGCGCCTCTGTTACTGTTCTGTTTTATGTTATGAGGACAATGTAGCAGAACTGGAAAACACCTGTATTGTGGCTGAAATGTATATTTTCACTTTCAAAATTAAACAGAAAAAAAACCAAAGGTCATTTTGTGAGCTGCTAAGTGAACGTATCTGGTGCAAAGGCTCTTGTTCTCATGTAAACAAAAGTGATTAGACACTGACAGCAAATAGATCAACAAGATTTTATTGACGTCAGTACTTTGTAGGTCCACCACGTGCAGTAATTACTGCAGACACCCTTTTAGGCAAACTGTCCACAAGTTCCAGGACAACAGCAGGCGGTATGTTTTGCCATTCCAACTGTGATACCGAAGAAGGTTAAGTCGGCCTTATACATACCCGTCGCTCCAATTCGTCTCAGAGGTTCTCAATGGGGTTAAGATCTGGTTTCTGAGCTAGCCAGTCCATCCGGGTTACTGAATTTTCTGTATACCAATCCAGCGTCGCCCTGGAAACATAACAGGTGACATTGTCATCATGAAAACATTAGTTGTTTCCATAGAACTGCAAGTGCATGGGCCTCCCTACAAAGTGTTCTTATCGAAACCACCACATTAGTGGCCATTTGAACTTGTGGGCAATGGTATGCATTTCGCTTGTGTGGGGGTGTCCAATCACTTTTGTCTACGAGTTGGGTACGGGATGCTGGCACTCGGGATCCCGGTGATCAAAATCCCAACGCTGGTATCACGACAGGGTTAGGATACTGACACCTGTTGGTAGGTATCCTAACCCTCCTCCTACCCCTAGCCCCTGTAGTGCCTAAACCTAACCTCCCCTCCCAGCACCCTAAACCTAGCCCTCCCCCTAAACCCGGCTACTTACCTTTGGGATGCCGGCGTTCAGGTTGCTGGTGCCGGGATTCTGATAGGTGTCGGAATTCCGGTGCCGGTATTCTAAGCGCCAGCATCCCATGTGCCAGGAATATTGACCGGATCCCTTGTCTACGTAGTGTTGTTTCCAAGGGGAACACATGGCTCAGCAGGCCAAGAGGGTATTAAAGTTTAGTTAATTGAGTGAAGGCACCTTTTCAGGGATGTTCTCAAAATTTTCTAGAGGGCAAATGCCTTTTCATTCTTTCAAAAGACCTTAAACTCTGTGACCTTGGGTTCCTCAGAGGTCACGGAGATCAGGTCTCAAAGACTTTGAACCTTTTGGTTCTACTTTACTGGGAAACTGCATTTGGACCCCACTGCAACAAACTTTTTCTTAACCCACAAATTATAATTAATGCAGTATTGATTCATCATGTCTTTATTAAATAATTTAATGCATAACAGAAGTCAATAAGAGACGGATTTTAGGAGAAAATCAAAAGAGTTAAAATGACTAATGGGTGGTGGTCCTGAACTTGTAGCCGGTTGAACGTTTAAAGTCACATGACTAATCCATTCTCTGTTTTCTTTCTTTAGGTGGTTCAAAAACGGGCGTCCATTTTCTCTACAACACTTGATTTAAGTTCACTCATTCCAAGTCTTTTAATGGCTTTAATACTGGTATCCTATGGTGACCAGCATGGCCGTAAAGCATCCATATTGCTGCCATGCGTGGGTGGCTTACTGTCTATCACTGGATTTGTTGCAGCTTCGTTCTTTGACTTGCCTCTTGAGATCTTATACCTGTCTTCATTTATCAGTGGATTCCTGGGCGGCTTTGCAACGATAATTGGAGGCTGCTTTTCTTATATAGCCGACATTGCTAAGGATGTCCGGAAAAAAAATGTACGCATAGCTTTTCTGGACATGGTCCTGGGGGTGTCAAGTGGCATTGCTGGGATCACATCGGGGTACACTATTAAAGGACTAGGATTTAGATGGTCCTTTGCCATACCAGTAGCTCTATACATTATAAACATTTTGTATACAATTTTTATCTTGGAAGAAACTGTGAAAAGGTCAGACTTTCAGCAGCGTGTGCTGAGCAAAGAAGGGGTGAAGGAACTTTTTTCTGGAGTTTACTTACTTTTTAAGAATGCGTCTGGCAAAAAACGGGTTGCCGTCAGCCTCCTGCTGTTTGCCTTTATGGCATATTTGTTTGCAAATATTGGAGCCTTAGGCCTTTTTACTCTTTACGAGTTGGACTCTCCTCTCTGCTGGGATCCAGTCCTTGTTGGATGGGGGTCCGCCCTGTCCACATTTTGTTTTGTGGGCAGCTTCCTTGGCGTGTACTTGTTTACCCGCTGCCTGAAAGATGCTTACATTGTCTTCATTGGAATAGCATCGTGGACTGCAGGGATTATTATGGCTGCGTTTGCGACAACAACCGTCACCATGATGTTAGGTAAGTTATAGTGTGGTTGGATGGTCTACATATGAATTTCAGTACAGGTAAAACATCTGAAGTTAAATTACATGTACAGGCAGTAGATACCAATGGATTTAGGAGCAGCTTTTCTGGTCCACCACTTGACTGTTCTGGCCATGGAGATTTTAAACGGCAATAATCTTAGATGCAAAACCAGACGTGTTTTGCATATATTCTTATTGCTGTTTTAAATCCCGCAACCTGAACCCTGACAGGCGGTGGCTTTGGAAAGCTGCCACTTAATAAATGTACAGAATTTGAGAGCAAGCATTTGCTACTCCTGCAATTGTGTTTATTGCAATGTGATTTATAGGTTGATATGCCGTTGGTTAATAGATTATATGGTTAGGAAAATCAATCTGTAAAGCACACATAAAAGCAAATGTTTAATAATGTTTTCTACGACCTTTAGTAGATCACACCCAGATTATTTCATTTTAACTACATTGACCCAGTTACATAGGTGCTAACATGTTGATCTTTGTCCAAGGAGATGCCTGAAATGACTGTTCTGTTATATGTTTGAGATAAGATTTCATAATGATGGTTTATCTTTTCAGGACTTTTTGTATTAAAAGTGTATGTACATATCTGGGTTTAATCAAGGAGGAATTTCTTGCCCTTCTTCATTGATATAATTAATTTGTATTTGTTATGTCATTTATGTGTCATTTACAGAAAATTGGCAGCAGAATAGGGTGCTGAGGGGGTTTTGTACCTATATCTGTGTTTATTTGGGGAGAGGACAGAATGGCTCTTTTAAAACAGATTACCTATAACAAAAAGTCTTAAGCTGTAGATTCAAACCTAACAATAGCACACATTTCTAACACTCCCAGTATTCCGTCGGTATGTAAATATGCATTATGTCTTCCTGTGCCCCTCACTGAAAGCATGGCCACTGAGACTTCTAGTGCACCCTGTCGTTAGAGAGGGAGCGTGAACATGCCTGATTGGGAAAAGACTCACTATAAAGATTATGGCCCGTATTCAATTTGGAGCGAAAAGCCGTTTGAGTGTTTTTGGCGAAACTTTTCGTGGGTGACGTCATTTTCGCCTGTTTTGGTTTTACCCCATATTCAATTTGAAGGACTTTCCGCCTAGGCGGAAAGTCAATGCAATGTAATAGGCGAAAAAGTTTTGCCTATGAATAGTGGTTTTGGCGTGCAACATTGCGGGAACCCCCCTACAGCCTTCAGACAGTCCCCCCAAAGGTAAACTGTGTCAAATTTTTTTTAAACACTTAAGGACCCCCCCAAAAAATTATTTTGAAAAAGGGGGCGGCAAAAAAAAAATTGTGGTACAAAGTTAAAAACTAGCGAACATGACTCTGGGGGGTCCCCAAGTATGCCCAAGTGTTTTTTTTGGATTGCAGGTGCTTGCAGCAGGTGGATTTTTCACAATTTTTTAAACTTCACTTTAGCAACTTTTAAATATGTAGACCCCCATTTTCAAGTACCCCAAATTTGATGGGAATAGTTATTTTTCAGAAAAAAATACTCCTGAATACTATTCTGCACCACGTATTGAAAAACGCTATTTAGCAGCTATTGAGCCCTTTTAAAAAACCCAAATTCCTTCAGCAAGCCAAATCGGGGGGTATCATAGGGAACCCCAATGTCAGAGCATCTTTTGGGGGGTATCAAACTGATTTCCCCAAATCTGACAGCACTTTCCGCCTGTTTCAGTTTCGCCGCGTGCCGTTTTCACGTACTTTCATATTGAATACGGGGTAAAGCGGGCACGCGCGCAATACTTTTCCACCTGCCAAACAGGCGAAGTAGGCAGAAAGTCCGGGCCGCACAAAAGTATCGCGGCTCACCTCACATTGAATACTGCTTTATGTCGGGTGCCGTGAGTCTACAGTGCGCGCAGAGGGGTGGTGTTTCCTCAATGGCCAGCCCTGGCCCCCCAGACAAGCCTGGGTAATCAGTACCTGCCCCACTTCCCTCTCAGTGCCCCTTGCTGAAAGTACAGGTAAGTTTTGGAATCTGCTATGTGTTCTTGCTGAGTTCTGCCATTAGAGAAACCTGCTATCACTTCCTATGTGCATTTCAGTTGAGCGTTTATAAAAACTGGTGAACGAACTGAAGAAATGACTGTATATTGTAAGCCAATGTATTATCTGGATTGAAAATATCAAACTCCATAGACAAAACATATGTCTTTCATTTCAGTGTGCCCATTTGTTTAGTTGTTATGGGTTACAGATTATTTCTACAGTTATATCTGCACCAGTTTTAATAAATACACACTTACACCGCATTGAGGCAGTTGCGTTATGTTATCGCTCTTCCCTGTCCAAATGCAGATCAGATATCTGTGATTACCAGCACTCCTAGCACAGGCGAAAGTGTTACGCCTCAATATGTTCCTACTTCTATACACTTTAATATGGAAGAGCATTACTAACAATGAATAGCTGCATGTTTATACCTTTTATGTAAGGAATCACTCCTAACGTACGGCCAGTGCCATATCTATATCTAGGCTGTGGTTCTCAAACTATTTTGCTCTAATAAAATAAATAAAAATGATTACAGGATCCCAGCAAGTTGCCGCAGAATCGCCATCACACATGGGTGCGGCAGATTGCGCATGCACAATGGCGCTGCACAGGCACAAAACAGAAGTGAAGTGACCACTAATGCAGTCACTACATCTCTAAATCATTGCCGGGTAGAGCTCCTTTTAGAGCCCCTGTCTCTGCATGTGATTTTTGATACATTTATGAGAATGTTACATGTATACCCCCTGTGCAGGCCTTGGGGGTGGCAGAGAGAGATATCGAGTGACTGGGACGGGTAACAGGGGGAGGTGGAGGGTGTCAGGGAGAAGCAGTTGGTGAAAGGCAGAGATAGAGGGTGACAGGGAGAAGCAGTGGGTGGCAGGGAGAGGCAGAGGGAAACAGTGAGAGGCAGTGGGTGGCAGGGAGAAGCAGTGGGAGACTAGGGAGGTGGAGGGTGACAGGAGGAGGCATTCGGTGACGGAGAGGCAGAGAGAAACAGTGAGAAGCAGGGAGAGGGAGGGGGAGGCAGAGGGTAACAGGGAGGCAGTGGGTGAATGGATAAGTAGAGGTTGACAGGGAGAGGCAGAGGGTGACGGGAAGGCAGTATGTGACTGGGTAGGCAGACGGTAACTGAGAATCAGTGGGTGACAGGCAGAGGTAGAGAGCAACAGGAAGAAGCAGTGGGTGGCAAGAAGAGGCAGTGGGAGACTGGGGAGGCAGAGGGAAGCAGGGAGAGGCAGAGGGTGATGGGGAGGCAGTGGTTGACTAGGGAGAGTCAGGGTGGCACGGGGAAGCAGAGGGTAACAGGTTGGCAATTGGTGACTAGGGAGAGGCAGTGGGTAACTATGGAGAGGCAGGGAGAGACATTGAGTGTTTAATGTGTGCCACCTGTCCCCTTTTATATCTAATGAATGTGTTTTTTAATTAATTTATGCCACATTGCCCCTTACATGTTTAATTAAGCTGTGCCACCTGCCGCCCCTTCTATATATTTAAGTTGTACCACCTGACCCCCCCCGTAGAACTTAAGTTGTGCCCCCTTTATATATTTATTGTAGTTATGACCATCCCCCTTCACTAACCTTATGTCCTCTTCAATTTGTCACTGCAGGTCGGGAGATGAGGCCAGTCTGTCACAATCACCGCTGCAGCGAGTGGGGGAGGAGACCGGGTTGGGTAGACGGTGACAGCTGGCCTGGGTGCACAGCTTGCCTAGTAACCATTTTGGCAGGCCCATTGCCCCGACAAGTTTTTATAAAAAAAAATAAAAGCATGGCAGGGTGGCCTCGGGCAGGGGCAGGGTAAAGTAGGGGTCAGCTGACACAGGCGGCCATATTCAGAAATCTGCTTCTCCATAGGGCTGGTGCAGCCGATGGTGCATCTTAATAAGTACATTAACAGATTAGCGCTGCAGCCTGTGGGCATCTTCATAGGAGTCTAATGACTTTTTGTTTTGCTTGCAAATATACACGTTGTGCTGCCACACAAGAGATGTGACATAAGCTCCTGACTAGTTATTACCGATGACCCCAATGAATGCAGATAATGGCTTAGACCAGAGGTCTTTCCATTAACACTCACTAGAGATGAAAAATGCAAATCCAATTTTAAATGATCTGTTAAAAGCATATTTCCTACCTATAATAAGACACCACGCTGCAGCATAAAGGGGGAGTTGTTCATTTGCAATTAACAACAAAAACAATGTAAATTTGGAAAATGGAAACAAATAGGAGGACACATTAAATACAGATACAATTCTAGGGTTCAACTCAATCTTTAGGATTTGGCCAACAAAATCTTATCTATTGTTTCCCTTTTGCTATTAGAACCTAAAGGGGGAGATGTATCAAACTTTGGAGAGAGATAAAGTACCAACTAATCAGCTCCTAACTCAGTTTACAGGCTGTGTTTGGAAAATGACAGGAGCTGATTGGTTGGTACTTTATCTCCTCACTTTATCTCTCTCCAAAGCTTGATACATCTCTCCCTAATTCTGAGTGGTATGTTGCTGCGACCGTTTTAGTGGCTACTGCCGTAGTTGCGTCTGCGACTATCGTATGGATTCTCTACAGCATTCATCGTAGTGTTGCATAATCGATTTGCCTGAAACCCATTATTTAAGTTTCTTTTTAAATCCTAATGTTGGCATTGCGCCTGATTCAACCCGATGGTTAACGCACAACTTCAGTGTTTTCCGATCTCTCTTTGGACACAGCACTCGGATCTGCAATGCCAGCAGTGCGGCATTACCATACAGCGTAAAACTCTGATTCAGGCCTATTATTATATTGCGGCTGAGCGGATCAATACATGTCGAGTTAATATAATGTCCCTGGTACGGTCTAACTTTTTACTGCTAAAGACAACGGAAATGTTGTATTACACAATGAACAAATAACCTTAAGTGGTGCTCTGGCGCTCAAAGGCAGCAACTGTAAAAAAGGACGCTGCTAGCCCTTAATGTGCTGAATTATAGGGGCTTATTTAATGAATTTGGCCAATTTTTGCAGCAATTTTTTTAAAGGTACACCTAAAGTTTTGGGTTTATTTTAACATAGGCATCATGGGTATTAGAAATTGTAACACAATATAATGCTGGACAAAGCAAAACTATACATAAGGCCCTTCAATAAATTAGTGAAAATTCAAGACATGTAGGGCCTGATTTAAGGTTGTACGCTAATCCCGTCGTGACTGCATCATTTTACGCAGCTGTTATGCGAAAATTTGCAAATTTCACAGCCGTGTATTGAGACGCTCATCTGCGGCTTCGCAAATTCAAGCATCTGCGTAAAAAGTTGCAGCATCTGCGTACAAAGACACAGTACATCGGTTAAGATGTTCTTCCTGGCTGGAAGCTCATCTGCACACAAGTCTTTTAGAGGCAAGACAGCCACCAAGCCATTAGCAGCCATTAAACAACTAGGTGTTTTCCTCAGATTTGTAAAGTATGTGTACAGGTATCAAAGTCATACACAGAGTAAAAAGAGTTATTGTGTGGGTGCACACACCCCTACAATCTAATATTAAACCATGCCATTTATTAGCTCTATATACATTCAAATGTCATGGGAAATCAAACTCATATGAAAATATGTAATGCTGTTATAAGCAAGTATGGTTTCACAACCACGTTAGGCACAAGCGAGATATAAAATAAAGATGACAGAAAGTGAAAAGAATAGAAATCAGTGTATTTAAATAACAACCTGCTCTTATCATCAACAAAAAGGTTCACTATATATACAAAATAATTGTGTGGTCTTTACATCAAAATGTTTCTAATTCATTTTATCAGTGTGTCTCATACACTATAACAATGCAAGGTTATACTGTACATATAGATACTATGTATCATTAAGTTCTACCAATGTTCTGTCCAAAGCTATATCAGTGTAGTAGGGCAGTGGTTCTCAAACTCGGTCCTCAGGACCCCACACAGGTCACGTTTCCCAGGTCACCCAGCAGGTGCACAGGTGTATACACTACTCACATTTTAAAAGATGCACAGGTGGAGCTAATTATTTCACTTGTGATTCTGTGAGGAGACCTGGAAAACATGCACTGTTTGGGGTCCTGAGGACCGAATTTGAGAACCTGTGTAGTAGTGTGATATATCAGGTTGAACATCTGTGTGGCGTTTCCTCCTAAACCATAGGATTAGATCCTCATGGTTATTAAATGCTTTCCAAAGCTGCTAATTTAATTATATGCACCCAGGTGTCAAAGTCAATCAGATGTAGCTCTTAACATAATTCTATACTCGTATACGAGCAATTAATACTGTGCAAAGTGCGGTAAAGATAAGCCAGTTAGTGTTACCTATGTCCCTACAAGATTTCTTGTACCAGATTATTTTCAAGATTCTAGTCCTTGTCTGTTACTACTTTCTAAATGAAATAGTGAACCAAATGTGCCAGTCAGCTCCCTAAGGCTTATTTCACACTTCTTGGTTTTGATCGGCCGGTAAAAAAAAACAGCTGTTTTTTTGTCGGGTGTGAAATGTAGTAATGCAGGGAAGCCGGTGGGTCCTTTCACACTGCCCGGATGCCGTGTTACAGCCGGAAATATCCACTGAGAAGGACGGCTGCCATGCCGTGCCTGGGTCGTCCCTGCAAGCCAGTAGTGTATAGGAAACAATGTTTTCTTTCACACACAACGACCGGCGTGTACAGCAACTGCTGCTGCTGCGTATGCCCAATAGATAAATAAAAACAAACAAACATAAAAGCGGCTCAAAGCCGCTGCTTGTGAAAGGCACTGAGTGCCTGAAAAAAACGTCCAGCTTCTGCCTGGTTTTTTGCTGGCCGGTCAAAATCGGCAGGTATGACACAGGCCTTAAGGCACACATCCACTAGCCGATTTCTATGAGCGATATCATTATCGTTAAAACGCTCATGAATCGTGCATGATTCGGCCACATTAAAGTAGGAAACGACCAGTGATGCGCGCCCCTGCTGGTCATCTCCGACATCAGTCATCGGCCTAACATGCTGAACAACCTGACGATAACGTCAGGCTGAACATGTTAGGGGATGATTGATGTGCCTACACTGAACGACTGCTCGGTCAGTGTAGGCACAGCACAGACTGTCAAACGACTGCACAATTACAATGTCGTAATCGTGCAGTCGTATTTTGCTCTGCAAGTGGATGTGTGCCTTAAAACATTTTAAAACATTCAGCCAGTGACCCAGAGAGTTGGGAACAACTCCCACACTGTGTACCTATTTTTTTTTTTTAATAAATTACCGTTAGGGTTCAATTACAGCTGTGCTTCTCAACGTATTGCATTGAGCTGATAGCTTCCCTCCTGCATAACTGATGTACATCCCCCCCCAAACACCCATCCAGACTGGGAACAGCACATTGATCAGTTTCCTGGCGTGCTGTGTTCTAGGTGCAGTCACATTGTAGTGACACCATACTTACTGTGGGGCTCATTTGATGGCTAACCAGTACTAATTAGACGCATAGTTGTAATCTTTCTGGCAAAGTTTAGAAAATTAAAATGACCATGTGGATGTTGTAGGTTACTGCACATTTTTGCATATTGCACCTTGTTATCAGTAAGCAGCAGTGTGTTTGATATGTATGAATGATCCTTTAAAAGTTTGTTCATATAAATAGTATGCATTTTTCATTCAGCAACCTTTTTGGATTTTAAACAACGGTGAGCACCCCACATGAGGGATACAACCTACAGACTTGTGTTTGCAATGACTGTATAATGTTCCGTGCTTTCTATTGATTATTATTTCTGTGTTTTTTTTAATTATTATTTTATATACTATATGCTGCATTTTTGCCTTCGTTTATTGCCGCCACTCCCTCTGATAACATGAATTTCCATCTATTTAATTGGAGCAGCCCATTTTTAAACAGAAGAAGCTTTAGCTATATCTTACTGCAGTTCTACATTTAGGATCACAATGTGAGACTGTGTTCATGTCTCGCACAGATTATGTCGCTCCGCAGTACTGGATGTGAGTGACAGGCTGATAGTGAATCCGTGTGCAACGATTCATTCTGATTGGGCTGGTTGCTGATTGCTGATTGGGCTGGCTGCCCCCTGTAGCCCAGTTTTCCGTGGTGGATTTTCCAGTCGACATGTTACTGTACCCTTGCAAAAAGATTTTGACAAGCCCTAAACAATACGGTTCCTACCTCCCTGAAGTACAGAAGTGTTTTCATTTTTATCTTTATTAAAGCATATTAATGCATTATCAAAACCAATTTATATTTTCTTAACAATGCCATAGAGACATAATCAGATATATGAGAAGTGGCCCAGCTGTTATTATCTAGCTTTTAGGGATATTGAGTGATCGGGACGATGATTGTATAGGTGTGTCTGCTGTACTGTTGCAGGAGCATTAGCTGATTAATGACTTATAACGCTCCTACAACTGTTGGGATCGGGAGGTTGCATCTTATGGGCTGTTTAATATTTGTCGGGCCAACCTCCCGATCCCATAGAAACACATCCACACTGAACTATGTCTGCACAGCGTGTACGGGGCTCACAGGCAGCTGATGCGCTCACACTGGGGACACATTGCACGGCCGATCGGAAGAGTTTAACCTGATCAGCTGATAGAAAAGGTGTGTACCCAACTTTAGTGTTCTGTGTTTTGCAAAGTTTACAGAGACTTCAAGCCGGAATATAAATGTTATTTATTGATTTTACTCTTGACTGGCATGAAAAATGAAAGGTAATTTATTTACAGAAAAACGATTAACCAGCCCTTTCCATCTAGGCACAACTGAATATGATTTTTTTTTTGTACTTGTCAGTATAGTTACTAAAGATTTTGGGCCTGATTAGGAGGCGAACGCTATTTGCGTGCGCTTGCTCTGAATCAGGGCGTCCCTATTTTTTTAAATTCCGGCCTCCAGGCCACTCGCATAGCTGTGGGTGACCACCCACAGCTTGTGCGAGCGGCCTGGCGATGGTCGCGATTATCGCAACCATCGGCATTGCGAGGAGACCCTTGTGGTAGGGTCTCTGCACTCGCAATGCCAAGTGGACGAGTGATGTCAGTAGGGCCGCCCACAAACGGCAGGCGTTCCTTCGGGAAAGCATTAGTTTGTTCAGCCACCCCCCTACCCGCCTACAAAACGGGGCGACCTGTCGATCAACATCGACAGCCACCCTGTTTTGCTGCGAGCTCAGGAGTGAGTGAAGGTCTCACTCGCTTCGGGGCTTGAGCACGCCGCACGTGCGCACTAGGCCACCATCGACCCGCTTGCGAGCGCTATGTGCTCGCGAGTGAGTCTGAATTAGGCCCTTTGTTTTTTCAAAGCTGCCGAATTTGTGTGTATTACAATCACCGTTTTATCTTGATGACTTTGATAAACCAATATTTAGGAATTTAGCATCTTGGCAAAACCATGTTATTCCGCAATGGTAGAGTTTAAATGGGGGCTCTTCCAAGCTAAACTCTAAATTGCCATGCTAAAGCTGTCCAGTACTTATGTGCTACATGTGTGCAAAACTAGCATTTGCACACCTTGCATCACAACTTGGTTTGTCCAGGTGCAAAACTGCACCCTTCAGCTGGATTTGCTGCTAACTAAGGCCCTCATTCAGAGCCGTACGCTCTGTGCAGAGCGCACGCTCTGAATGAGGGCCGCCCTCCATAATTATGGAGCGTCCTCCTGGACGCTCGTATAGCTGTGGGTCACACACCCACAGCCTATACGAGCTTGCAGTTTGATGGCCGCGATGGTCGTGACCATCGAGACCATCGCCACTGCGAGCCGGAGCCTGCGGTTGAGTTTTTCAACCACAAGGCCCGGAGTGATTTTGGCTCTATCAGAGCCAAAATCACTCCCACTGACATCACTAGTGATGTCAGTGGGCCGGCTTCTGACGGTAGGCGTTCCCTTGGGAACGCCCCCGTCAGGGAGGCACGCCCCCAGCACGCCCACCAAAGGGGGCGTGCTGTCAATCAACATCGACAGCACGCCCCCTTTGATCAGACACAACGAGCGAAGGAAAGTCCTTCGCTCGTCGCGTCTGGCGCATGCGCACGACGGAGCTCCCGCCGTCGTGCGCATGCGCAGTGCACAACATCGACCCACTTGCGAGCGGACAGCCGCTTGCGAGTGGGTCTGAATCAGGCCCTAAATCTTCATGCAATAAGTATTGTGCATTATCATCATTTATTTACAAATTGCCCCTATATTCCATAGCACAATAGATATAAATCTAATGAGTGGATTTAAGCCTATTGCAGCAAGAAGTCCAAGTGGCAGAGACAGTTTTCACATTGACATCTTTACCAATACAACATGTATTACAGACTCCAAAATTCATCCCAGCCACCCAAACCATAACTTATATAAAGTAGACATATAGAATTTAAAACACGTGTCCTTGATTTTTACACCACACTGTGCTCTTGCTGTTACGAATGTTAGTCAAAAATGCATTTGTAATTAAAGACAAAACAAAAGAAACAATGCAATGCAACAAATGCCTCCGAAATGTTTAAATAAGCTGCACACCATAACTGTACGTGCAATTGCAAAACAACCAAAACTCAAGTATACTTACTGCTTGGCTTCCAGCTGGGAGCAGAAATGTAGTACTCTGGATGGTGGCATGGGAGGAATGCTGCCAGGCCTGTCTTGGGCCAAGACAGCCCTGGCAGCATTCCAAATATCACTTCTATGCTTTGTAATAGAGCAGAGGCTAAGGGGTATATTTCTCAAAGTTTGATTTTGCATTAGATTTTATTTATGTTTAACTCACTTAAAATCAAATTAAATCGAATGTATATATCACTCACAAAATCCCAAAACTTACTAAAAATTCAACTCACACATACTCACCTACAATCCATGTACGGGTTCCCGAGTTTAGATAGACAGTAATCAGTTAGACATTGTCTAGATAGACACCAGATTTTAGACAGTGAATAGTTTGACAGGGACAAAAGTCAGACACACTAAAGTTAGACATGTAAAAAGGTTGACAGGGTCAAAAGTTCTACATGATAATGGTCGACACATTTTTTAGGTTTAGGGTTAGGCACTTACTGGAGGGTTAGGATTAGGCACTTACCCCAATGGTTAGGGTTAGGCACCTGGAGGGGGGGTTAGGGTTAGGCACCAAGGGGAGGGTTCGGGTTAGGGTGAAGATTAGGGCTAAAAAAAATAATAATATTAATTGTCTACCATTTTTGTATCAACCATGTTCATATTGAACTTTTGACCCTTTTGTACCTGTTTACCTTTTTACATGTCTAACTTTAGTGTGTCTGACTTTTGTCCCTGTTGAACTTTTGTCTCTGTCTAACTATTCACTGTCTCAAGGCCCCCATACATCAGACATTGATTGCAGCAATCGTGCAATTTGCAATCGATTGTGTATAAAAATCTTTTCCTTTTTCAATCAATTGTGGAAATTCTGCAATCTGCAATCGATTGAAAAAGGCAAAGATTTTTATACACAATCGATTGCAAATTGCACGATTGCTGCAATCAATCTCTGATGTATGGGGGCCTTAACATTTGGTGTCTATCTAGACATTGTCTAACTAATTACTGTCTATCTCTTATAACACACCCTCCATGTACACATCCACGTCTTCCTAAAATAAAAAAAATGCAAAGTCCCGGCCCACAGACATAAGTACCGTCCTCTAAGGACAGTACTTCCCGAATGTCAGCTCAGCTGCGGCATTTCACTTAGAAATGCATGGGCTGAGCGTTCATTGGCTGAGAGAGGCGAGCATGTGCCTCTCTCAGCCAATGAACTGTTCTCACAATTGACTTCAATGGTGAGAACTGCTAGGTAACCCTTTGCTCTGTGAGCTCAATTTCTAGAGGTAAGTGGGAGAGGTGTGAGAGGCATAAGGGGAGCTCTTATGGACTTGTAGGGAGTCTGAATGGCATGTAAGAGGCCTTGTGAGTATGTAGCAATTTGGGGAGGCCTTATGGCATGTTGGAAGGTCTGAGGAGCATATAGATTCATGTCTGATGGTCATATTCGTAAGTTTGAAGGACATTAAGGGCCATATCCAATTAGCCGTGGTAAATTACCGCGGCTAATTAGCTCGCCCGGGGCTATCCAATTAGCCCCGAAGTTGGCCTGACAGCGTCACTTATCAGGGTTCTTTTTTCGGGACCTGATGTGTCCCGAAAAATAATCCACGATAAGTGCCGTTCTTTTGGCCCAAAAAGGGAGAGAACACATAGGTCTGCGACCTTATAGCGGCTCCTAAGTGTTAACGTGTGAACTATCCTATTATTTCGCCCAAAATAATAGGATAGGGAGAGAAAAAAAATATCGTCGAAAATCGGGGATAATCGGCGAAAAATCCCTGTTTTTCGCCGATCGCGGGGATCAATTAGCGCCCGAACAGTGTTCGGGGCTACTTGGATATGGCCCTTAGTGGCATGTGGGTTAGTCTGATGTGTATGTAAGGCAGGTCTGAAGGGCATAATGAGGCATGTGAGAAGGTCTGCTAGCCAGAAGCAAGGGCTTGCTGATCTTGTTGTAAAGTGTCCCCCTCATGTCCTAAGGACAGGGTTACATGTGAGAGTACTAGATCCACCGTGTGAAGAGGTAACCAGAAAGCCACAGACTGAGAATTAGAAAGTGAACAAGCTTCTCAAACATCACAGAACTGATGTCAGGATCTGTGTGTGGGATAATTGTGCTGTTAATTGTATTTTTATACATTGGGACGTTCACATATCCAACTTGTGTTTTTCAGTGAGAATTCCTATGCTATTTTCTGCAATGCCTCTTCCTGTGATGAGGTCAGTGATGTCCAAAGTGGTTTTAGAAAATGAACAAGGTATTATCAGAAACAACTGTATGTATTTTTATACCTCATGATAGAAAAAAAGAGAGCGGGGTATGTAATTTAGCGCAATGGCCACAAAGTGCCTCCGGAATGGTCTGCGAGCACCAGTAACATTGTTAATTTTCCCTTGCTTCCCATAGTGGTGTGCAGGAAAATGACCAATGTTTGGCTGCTGTATTAAGCCGTAATGTGGACCGCCAAACCCGGCATCATCACATCGCACTGAATTAAATTTCCCTATTTAAATGGGACCATTTGAAAAAAATTCCTGTTTCATGTAAAGCTACTATAATCAGACATTTTGTAATTAAATCTAAGATAGAACGGTTACAACGTCCATTATTGATACATAATACTTCAAATGAGGTAGCTCGCAACATGCAAGAAAGATGCAGGACCAGACAAAATGGGGTTAATGTGTGTATTTTATAATGATTTGTCTTACACTGTGGTTCTATTAATTGTAAAAAAAATGTTTGCTATGTCAAATCAATTTCCATGAAAGTTGTATATACAGTCGCATAGAGATAAAAATAAAATGTTTTTTGAGAACATAATGGGTCATGTGAAAGGCTATAACCCTCACTGATAATACTACTTCTGTGATGGCGTGCATTACCTGCAAAATACCGGCGGCGGAATCCTGAAGGCGTCAGGATCCCGGCTCCAATATCCTGACCACCGGCATCCCGAAGGTATCTGGGGTTAGGAGGAGGGTTAGGTTTAGGCACTAGGGGGAGAGTTAGGATTAGGCACTAAGGGGGAAGGGGGGTTAGGTTTCGGCACTAGGGGGAGGTTAGGTTCAGCCATCAGGGAGGGGGAGGGGTAGGGGTTAGGGAACAAACCTGAAGGTGTCGGGATTCTGACTGTCGGGATGCCGCTGTCGACATTGTGACTGGCGGCATCTCGACCACCGGGACCCCATACCCAACCCACTGTCAGCATACTTGGTTACTCTCCCAGAATGTCCAGGAAACTCCCAAATGTCTTGGTGTTCACCAATACTCCCTGGATAGTATACAAGCCTCCTTTATCCAGCCCACTACCCCAGTGATGTGGGAACTCTAGGGGCTTGATGACGCGCTTTGCAGCAAATCACATCATCATGGCCCAAATTTTGCAAAATTGCACAGCTTGAGATGCGTCAATGATGATGATATTTGTGCGCTATTATCCCCCCCTACCACCTCTACTTCCATTTAAGGATCTCCCAGAAGGGAGTATTTAAAAATAAGCCACCTCTTTAGTTTAGCTTAAAGGGCATAATCTCTACACCGTAGTTTCTATTCCTTGATACATCACAATATGAAATGATACATATATAGTTACTATAAGTTCCAAACAATATTCAGTGGGGCCTGGAATATGCTGATATCTGCTAATACCCTGATATGGAAAACTCTGAAGAGAAGAACCCTGCTCTGGAATTAGAGAAGATATACAGAAACTTAATTCTTTGAATAAAAGAACGATACTTGAGGGGAAAAAAATGGTTGTCTGCAGCTGTCAGAGTTTCAATAGTTCTATGAAAACGAAACATTCTATGTTTCCATTCCCATCTCCTTCAACTAATTTCAGAAGTGCTGGACTATGGGTCCTTCCAACCGCAGTACAGTCAGCAGCTGAACAGATCATTTTTAGTCTTTTAGACGCTTGACCTTCTGCCCTATATAACACTATTGGCGTATTTCCTGTATTACAGGAGCACTCTTTGCTTGCATTGCGTGTCTGGAGAGTTTAACCGGAAGCATCACGATTGCTGTCTTCAATGGCATCTACGCAGCCACAATCCTGTGGTTCCCCGGGTTTTCTTTCCTGTTATCAGCTCTTCTCTGCTTAATTCCATTCGGTGTAGTATGGTAAGAAAACCTTATGCTTAGAACCTTCTAATCTCTGTCTGCAAAATTCTTTATTCATTGACGTGCTTCATTAAGTAAACCAAGTTATTTTTTAATTGCTGGAGATGATATGACTAAATTAAGATAATGAAAGCATTGTTGTGTATGATGAACAGCCAGCACGAGCTGTGCACTCAGTTCCTTATTACATTATGGAAAGAGAAGTTCCTTCTTCTATTCCTGATTACATTATGGAAGGAGAAGCACATTGTATAAATACAGAACATATGTAATGCAGAAGTGAGAGTTTGTGTACTGTACCTATACTTGCTTGTACTGTACATTCTCTGTAGACTGTAGAATTTGAATATAAATCTTGTACAACAGTGAGATGATTAGGGGGCATTACCATGAAATGCTTCATGTAGGGGGCATTGGAATAGCTGCTTATTGTTAAAGATAATGCACATACGAATGTAAGCCCTCCTTACCGAAAACTGTTCACTTGCACTGCCTCCATCCTCAGTGCAACCACGCAAGAGAGCCGACGGTCTCTAGAACCTGCTGGAGCTCAGCAGGAGGCATGACCTCCAACATTCGCACCTTGTTCTCAAGTCTTTCCTTCCTGGTGTTCCTAGTGCATGGACTCCCACAGATATACTATCCCTGCAGAGCCCACAGAGTACTACAATACGCATGTGTTTTTACCACTTTGACTCCTAGTGTACTACAATGCTCAGCAATACCGTAATGCACCAGGCTGCATCAATACTACTATTTGAACACCTAATATATCCATGGTGTCTTATGCTACTTGTTGTTCTACCTAGTTCAGTAGACCTAAGACCTAGTTAAGCTGTGCCACACGTGTGGACTAATCGCCACAGGTCACCTGCGCAGCACACTTGCCACCTTATGCACTCTGGCCCAGTGTATTGGCTGTTATTTAGTGGGACTATAGCGTTCCCGCTAGGCTGTTTTAGTGTGGGGCCTCGCCCTGCCTGATTTCAAAAGGGCAGAATGCGCCCCGCGGGTGGGAAAAATTGCGGTGCATCGAAGCCGTGTGCATGTGCACAGCATCTATTCACAGAGAGAGGAGAGCTGGGGGCAGCCCGGCATGTTTGTAAGTGCTGGGCATGCCACAAGAGTGATAAAAGGGTGTGTGTCTTAAGGTTTGGTTACGTCCATTTTTTGGACATGCGCTGGAGTGCCCTTTCTATGGTGCCGGACCTAAAGGGAACACTAGACTATCTACATAACCTTAATTCAACCCAGTGTCATTCTGCTGCACATCCTCACTACCGCTACTCTGCTAACAGGTTATGAGTCCAGCATGTCACGACCCTGTCTAGTTGTCACCTTTTTGCCTTGGGACTTACCCCTGTCAGCTCCCCCATGGATCTGTGTGTGTAATTTGCCTGGAGGATTTGCTCTGATTATTGCACCTGGTCTCTCCTCTGAGAGCACTGCTAGCCCTGATTGGAATCACAGGTGTGGTTCTGATTCTCAGAGCTGCAGAGATGAATACTCCCTCTGCATGTTGTGCCTTCCACCACTCAGAATGCTACTACCAGACCACCTGTCCGTATCCACCAATTGCTGCCAGACCCATGGTATATATATATATCCTCTCCTGATAGCATTCTGGGCCTGAACATCTCGTCTTCCCGTGGTGTATGGTTCATGCTGTTCCTGCATTCAAGTCTATCCCTGTAACCTGTTACAGCAATCCCTGGCGCTATCCAGAAAACCTGTTTCAACTGTACCTGGCAATCCAGTAAATCTGCTGGCAGCAACCCCCGATGCTTCCAGAAAACCTGTTACAGCCAAACCTGGCAATCCAGTAAGCCTGCTGACAGCAACCCCTGGTGCATTCCGAAAACCTGCTACAGTAATACCTGGCATCCAGACGTCCTGTTACAGCATACCTGGCCTGTGCTCTGCTGTTAGTCCTACTCCTGGTTGGTCCCTGGCACTCTGTAAACCTGCATCGTGTCACCCTGCCTTGCTTCCTGCTGTGGATCAACTCCTGCCCCTGTTACCTACCTATTCCCTCCCTGAACCTAAAATTCCCAAACCTACCCATTCCTTCCTGAAACCTGTTATTTCCAATTATCCTGTCCAGCCTGCAAATTCCCAAACCTACCCAATCCTTCCTGAAACCTGTTATTTCCAATTATCCTGTCCAGGCTGCAAATTCCCAAACCTACCCAATCCTTCCTGAAACCTGTTATTTCCAATTATCCTGTCCAGCCTGCACCTGAGTTCTAGCCTTGTCATAGTAATTCCAGATTACCCTGTTTAGCCCTCGTCTCAGCATTACCTGACTTCCCTTCAGCCATTGTCACATTCCAGTCCTGAGTCAAGTTCCAAGCTCATCAGTTCAGTCCACGTCATTCCAGTCCTGAGTCAAGTTCCAAGCTCATCAGTTCTGTCCACGTTGTTCCAGTCCAGAGTCAAGTTCCAAGCTCATCAGTTCAATTCAACAAGTCTTCCTGCCGGTCCCAGTCCGGTCCCTCCAGTTCCTGTCATTTATCATCAAAGGCAGTTTTCACTGCTACCCAAGTCTTGTAAATAGAGCTATTTACATTATCTGTGATTCCAGTCATGCCGGCCTCCGTTGAAATCCGATCACCACCTGAGACAGGTAACTCGCAGACACCAATTGTGACAGAATGTTCAGGCCCAACGATGGTGGCGGATCAAGCACCTATTAAGGGACTAGATGCTTTCCGTAACCTGGTCACCCGCTTGGATTCACAGGAGGCCGTACAGCATCAAGTGCTACAGCTTTTGAAAATCCTGAATAGCCGGCTAGATGTTACCCAAACCTTACCTGAACCCCTAACTACCTTCCATCGACTGCTGAAACAGCTTCAGGCTCTACTCACCAAAATTTTTCAGATCATTCCTGAATTTCTTAGAGCTGCCTCTGTCCCGACTAAAACCTCTGCCTTGGAATCCCTAAGAAACAAGGATTCTTCTGAACCAAGTACTGTCAGACATCGTAGTTACCCACGCCCCAAGCTCTCTGTGGCCGAACGCCAGCGGCGCAAAGATTTACAGCTCTGTCTCTATTGTGGGAGTTCTGACCACTTCATTAAAGACTGTTTCCTTTGCAACTCCAGCAGTGGTTCTAAGTGTCAACGTCTCAGTGCCCGTTCCGGTCCCAGCCCGGATTCTGCCCGTTCCGGTCCCAGCCCGGATTCTGCCCGTTCCGGTCCCAGCCCGGATTCTGCCCGTTCCGGTCCCAGCCCGGATTCTGCTTGTCCCAGCAGGGGACTCCAGTCAGCGGCCCCAGGAGGGGTCTCAAGTCTCGTACCCCAGGAGGGGGTTTCAAGTCTCGTACCCCAGGCCCATTCCGGTCCCAGCCCGGATTCTGCCCGTTCCGGCCCCAGCCCGGATTCTGCCCGTTCCGGCTCCAGCCCGGATTCTGCCCGTTCCGGCTCCAGCCCGGATTCTGCCCGTTCCGGCTCCAGCCCGGATTCTGCCCGTTCCGGCTCCAGCCCGGATTCTGCCCGTTCCGGTCCCAGCCCGGATTCTGCTTGTCCCAGCAGGGGACTCCAGTCCGCTGCCCCAGGAGGGGTCTCAAGTCTCGTACCCCAGGAGGGGGTTTCAAGTCTCGTACCCCAGGCCCATTCCGGTCCCAGCCCGGATTCTGCCCGTTCCGGTCCCAGCCCGGATTCTGCCCGTTCCGGCTCCAGCCCGGATTCTGCCCGTTCCGGCTCCAGCCCGGATTCTGCCCGTTCCGGCTCCAGCCCGGATTCTGCCCGTTCCGGCTCCAGCCTGGATTCTGCTTGTCCCAGCAGGGGACTCCAGTCAGCGGCCCCAGGAGGGGTCTCAAGTCTCGTACCCCAGGAGGGGGTTTCAAGTCTCGTACCCCAGGAGGGGGTTTCAAGTCTCGTGCCCCAGGAGGGGGTTTCAAGTCTCGTACCCCAGGAGGGGGTTTCAAGTCTCGTACCCCAGGAGGGGGTTTCAAGTCTCGTGCCCCAGGAGGGGGTTTCAAGTCTCGCGCCCCAGGAGGGGGTCTAAAGTTCCTGTTATCAGGGAGAAGTGTCTTGTGCTACAAAATCTGATTATGGTTCCTGTTCACCGTCTCCTGCATATATTGTTCCAGAAGATGACAATCTCTGTAGTCTGTTCTCAGCTTTGATTGTTGATGCTACTGTCTCTAGCTCCCCAGGACTCCTTCCAGTTCCATCAATTGGTCCGAATTCCGAACATCGGTCAGCTTCAGTTATTTCGACTCCTCATCAATCGGAGCATCCTCAAATTTCCTCCTGCCAGGCACCTGAAAGTACTCCACAATCCTTGAACACACAGGATTTGTCAGATACTTCACCATGCATTTATTTTGATGGGGACTTAACTCAATACTATGCTTTATTGAAACAATTCTTCGGTATGATGAATTCTTCTCTGCCATGTGGAGTCAAGTCTACTAATATTGTAGAGTTTGTTATCTCATCTTTTCAAGGTAAAGCTTGGGACTGGGTTGCCCCTATTTATAACTCCAAAGATCCAATGCTTCAAAATATAAAGACTTTCAGTGAAGCTGTTGTCAAAGAATTTGGTCCTTACCCTGTAAACCAAAATTCTAGTGAAGTTCTCAGTTCCAAAATATTGTCCAAGCACTCTGTTTATGCTACCAAGAATTCGTCCTCCACTCCTCTGAAATCCGAACAAGGTCAAGTTTTCAAGGGCCAGCGTGCCGAATTCCAGGCATCCCAAGAGAGCAGCACTTTTGAATCTGTAACCCAGAACATGACTTGTGCACACACCTCCTTGTCCCCTTTCTGCTACTGTTCCTCCCAAAATTCTGATCCTGTCCTTCCCAGCCACATATTTCCACAGGAGTTACCAAAGATTCCTGGTCCATTGGTTGGCACAAAACGTTCTCGCAGCAAAAAGAAGAATCGGCGAAGGTCTTGAACTATCTCCTTTGTAGACTTTCCACTCCAAGTATCCCAAGAAATTGGGAAGATGTCTGAAGAAAGTTTTTGTTTTGGTGTTTGGAGTCCACCCATAAAGAGGGGGGTACTGTCACGACCCTGTCTAGTTGTCACCTTTTTGCCTTGGGACTTACCCCTGTCAGCTCCCCCATGGATCTGTGTGTGTAATTTGCCTGGAGGATTTGCTCTGATTATTGCACCTGGTCTCTCCTCTGTCTGAGAGCACTGCTAGCCCTGATTGGAATCACAGGTGTGGTTCTGATTCTCAGAGCTGCAGAGATGAATACTCCCTCTGCATGTTGTGCCTTCCACCACTCAGAATGCTACTACCAGACCACCTGTCCGTATCCACCAATTGCTGCCAGACCCATGGTATATATATATATCCTCTCCTGATAGCATTCTGGGCCTGAACATCTCGTCTTCCCGTGGTGTATGGTTCATGCTGTTCCTGCATTCAAGTCTATCCCTGTAACCTGTTACAGCAATCCCTGGCGCTATCCAGAAAACCTGTTTCAACTGTACCTGGCAATCCAGTAAATCTGCTGGCAGCAACCCCCGATGCTTCCAGAAAACCTGTTACAGCCAAACCTGGCAATCCAGTAAGCCTGCTGACAGCAACCCCTGGTGCATTCCGAAAACCTGCTACAGTAATACCTGGCATCCAGACGTCCTGTTACAGCATACCTGGCCTGTGCTATGCTGTTAGTCCTACTCCTGGTTGGTCCCTGGCACTCTGTAAACCTGCATCGTGTCACCCTGCCTTGCTTCCTGCTGTGGATCAACTCCTGCCCCTGTTACCTACCTATTCCCTCCCTGAACCTAAAATTCCAAAACCTACCCATTCCTTCCTGAAACCTGTTATTTCCAATTATCCTGTCCAGCCTGCAAATTCCCAAACCTACCCAATCCTTCCTGAAACCTGTTATTTCCAATTATCCTGTCCAGCCTGCACCTGAGTTCTAGCCTTGTCATAGTAATTCCAGATTACCCTGTTTAGCCCTCGTCTCAGCATTACCTGACTTCCCTTCAGCCATTGTCACATTCCAGCCCTGAGTCAAGTTCCAAGCTCATCAGTTCAGTCCACGTCATTCCAGTCCTGAGTCAAGTTCCAAGCTCATCAGTTCAGTCCACGTTGTTCCAGTCCAGAGTCAAGTTCCAAGCTCATCAGTTCAGTCCACGTTGTTCCAGTCCAGAGTCAAGTTCCAAGCTCATCAGTTCAATTCAACAAGTCTTCCTGCCGGTCCCAGTCCGGTCCCTCCAGTTCCTGTCATTTATCATCAAAGGCAGTTTTCACTGCTACCCAAGTCTTGTAAATAGAGCTATTTACATTATCTGTGATTCCAGTCATGCCGGCCTCCGTTGAAATCCGATCACCACCTGAGACAGGTAACTCGCAGACACCAATTGTGACACAGCAGGCTCAAGGTAGTAGGTTCTGGTCCCCATACACTGACGATAACAATAAAAACAAGCTGCTTACAATCTAATAACTCCTATGGCAGCAAAGGCATAATGTTACACTGCACGTCCAGTCTTACAAGCCGTTGAACACTTTTTTTCAGTTAACGTAAAAGATATTTTTAAAAGCTTGAGACAGGGGGCGTGTCCATGTCACAAGCATTACTCACATGGGCACTTGTTTGGTAGACTGCCCCTTATCACCCTCCTGTCCCCGCCAATCACAGTATCACTATCACGCGCTATGCAGAGCGGCAGTAAATGGAACATACCTCATCCACTGTCAGGCCAATCAGGACAATGCACTCCTGATCGTGACTTTAGGATAGAGCCCTCAAATTAGGATTGTGCTACAAAAATGTGGATGTTTGTGAGGTATACACAATGGAGGCAGCCATTACGATAGCTAATATCCTTTCAAGTCAATGGATTCTGCTAAGTGTCTTACAAAACATTTGTTTGGCATATGGTGCAGAGTGGCGTTGTGCGGAGTCAACGGATATTTAAATGGGGAAAAGAGGGAAAATAAGCCAATTGTAAAAAAGGAGAAAATGTATTTACCAACAATATATTATCTCACATACATCTTAAAAACAATACAATGCACATGGGGATAAAAGTAACTGCCTGCGCGATGCAGGCATTGGTGAGTTTCTGCCAAGTCTGCCCAATTTTTTTAAAGGAGCAATCATTTTAAAGGCAAGACCAGGTTGGAATTGCCTTTTAAATGATTGCCCACTTTAAAACAGACTTCCCAGAAACTCGCAGTTGCCTGCATCGTGCAGACTATTACATTTACTCCATGGTGTTTGCATCATTGGAAATAGTTGTGAGAATGCTGTAATAGCCAATACCCAGATCTCAGTGACATGTGGAGAGGTTAATGGCTGGGGAGGCACACATGGAGATGGGTCTGAGTGCTTGGAGCCTGTCTCTCCCCCTACTCACTGTAACTCTCCCCTCACTACACTAAGCTTCAGTGTCCATTGATTCTCCTACGTGTATCACTGTCTTCTCTCGCTGCTGCTGACAGAGATCAGGGGCCAAATGTAATAGGGTGAGAGTTTAGAAAATGTGAGTGGGAAAACATCTGAATGAGATTTTAAATCGTGAGAGTTTTTTAAGTCTAAAAAAACATGCAAGTTCGCTCTGTTACTTTGTTTTTGGACTCTATTACATTGGCAAAGTTTAAAAAGTATCAGAAACTCTCTCTTTTCTAAACTCTCACCCTATTACATTTGGCCCCTGATCTCCAAACACTGCAGTGCACTTCCTGGTCACATGACACATCCAAGGTGACCATCAGTGCTCAAGGCACGTCCCCCATACTCGGAGGCATTCCTCTATTAGCTCCCTTTCTGTGCAGCTTACTGCCCATGTTGTGGCCCCACCCCCAGCTCTGCAAGCAGTGGCTGACTATACAGAAGTGAGGCTGAGCTGTTGCTGCCTCATCTCTCGTCTCCCTGCAGTCCCAGGGAGCTCCACAAAGCTGGTGAGTGTTAGCTATAAAAGTTATTACAATAAACAAAGAAGATCTTTATAAGTTCTAAATATCTTCTTTGTATTATTCCAATCATTTGTATATCAAATCTCAGGAGTATGACAGGAGAGGCTCTGCCTACCTGTCCCTGCCGAAACTGGAAGTGAGAGTCACAAGTTTCAGTGACATCCACAAATACTGCAGACGCGTTTCTGAACAATGTGCTTTCTCAGTGGCTCTGAACTTAGGCCCTGATTCAGACCCGGACGCTCTTTCAGAGCGCTCACTCTGAATCAGGGCGTTTTTTTAAAATTGGAGCCGGCTTCCTGGCCGCTCGCTAAGCGCTTTTACGAGTGGTCAGGTGATGGTCGTGATGGTCTTGACCATCGGGCTTGCGACAAGACCCTTGTGGTAGGGTTTTGTCTGCTGCAAGCCCCAGTGAGTTTCCGGCTCTAATAGAGCCGGAAGCTCACCACTGACATCACGAGTAATGTCAGTGGGGCCGCCCCCAAACGGCAGGCGTTCCTTCGGGAATGCCTCCATTTGCACAGCCACCCCCCCTCCCTGCCTACAAAACTGGGCGAGCTGTCAATCAATATCGACAGTCGCCCCATCTTGTAGTGAGCCCAGGAACCACGGAGCTGCCGTCGCTTGCTGGGGCTTGCGCATGCGCACGCCGGAGCCGGTTCCGGCGTGCACATGCGCAGTGGGGGACCATCGACCCGCTTGCGAGCGGGTCTGAATCAGGCCCTTAGATTGTTACAGTTGTATTCTTCTCCCCTTCTTTTCCTGTTCAATTAATCACTTGTTGACCTGGATTTGGCAATGTGAAATACAAGTATTGTGATCTGATGATTATAACAGCTCACTAAACTATACTAAAATTGCTTTTCTAATGCAGCGCCCCTAAGAAGGGCTTACATAGAAATGGTGCTCTGTTTTTTTCGGGGATGGCAGAATTGGTGCAGAAATCTTCATTGCTGCTGGACCTCTCAGCAGAGTTTGTGTGCACACAACCTCCCAGCTGTCAGCACAGTGGTGCTACCCAGTAGTGAAGTCATGTACAGTAGGTGCTGGAATCGCCAGCCCCAGGTTTGCTACTTAGAAGTAGAGATGTGCGGTTCGGTTTTACTCGGGTATGTTCGGATATCAAAAACGGCATCATATTGGCTATCCGGCTGTCACGTGTTTTGGATAGCCAATAAGAGAAATCAGAACTAATCCAAACTTGCGATAAGGACCGGATAAAAATGGAACCCACACATCTCTACTTAAAAGTAGCAACTCCCTGGAAGCCGCCCTGTCCCTGCCTGCACTGCTGGAGGTCTCACCGGGTACAGTCACACACTCACCCTACACAGCTGTGACACAGGAAAGAGACCCCAAAGAGAAGAAGGAGTCACATTATATACCTTCCAGCCAGGGTTCTTTACTTTTTCCTGTTTTAAGTTAGCTAAGGTGTTAACCTATTCATGGACGGAAAATAAAAAGGAAAAGCTGAATTTATTTGGAGTAGATTCTTTGTCACCTCAACCGAAAAGTAACAATATTACCATTAAACGCTACTTATCTGGTTATTTTCAGGCTCCTGCTGTGCATCGGGTACCAGGAAAGGGACCATGTTCTTCTTGTAAATGAAGAGGAATCTTGATTTATAGGATTGCTGGATGGAAGGCACCTTAGGAGAGCTCCTAGCACAATGTATAATATGAAGTATTGCAACACGGGTATCTGCAGAGGAATATATGGCCGTGACCGATGTGATGTCCGCCATCAAGTATACACAAAGTGACCCTTCCTTACTTAATGGAGACATTTATACTGAAATACTTAGAGCACACTATACAGACATGACTAAGGGCCTGACTCAGAGATGTGCGCTAATGCAATCGCAGCTGCCATCCTGCTCTCAGCTGCTGTGCGATAATATGCAAATGTCACAGACGCCGGGATATGTAATTAGACGCCCACCTGGGCTATCTCAGATCCAAGCAACTGCGTACACATACGCTGCTGCAGCTCATTCGGTATTCGGCCAGCTGGGTAGCCCTATGGTAGAATGGCCGCCTGAACTGAAAAGTCGGAACCCCTTTATCAGCATACAGGATCGCAGCTGTAGGCTGAAATGCCCCAAGAAGGGTTGCGACACGCCTGCGTTTTTGCAGCCATTTACTCTAACCGCCCCCAAACGGTTCATGAAAGTCAATCACAATCCAATCTGTGGGGTCTATTTACTAAGCCGTGTTAGGAGACAGAGTGAAAAGTGATAAGGCGCCAGCCAATCAGCTCCCAACTGCCATCTCACAGGCTGTGTTTGAAAAATGGGAGCCGATTGGCTGGCACCTTATCTCCCTTTACTTTGTCTCCTAACACTGCTTAGTAAATAGACCCCTGTGAGTGGCATTGATAAGGTGCCTTGGTGCGTGCGCAGTGCGACCGTGACGTATGCGCAGTTAGACGATAACCGCTCAACTGTGCAAATATCAGCATTGCGTAGATTTCTGAATCCGGCTCTAAGTCAGTGTTTTACCATCTTTTCCCTGCATGAAACATACCAGAACGTCTCCCAAAGTAGACCGTGTAATAACCTAAATCGAGATGATTTTATTAATTTTATTGCATCCATACTGCTACTTTAACAGTAGACGTGCACTGTTGTACCTATGCAAAAACATTTACTGGAGGGTCACCTGCCCAGTGATGTAACGCTTCTGTCACCAGCAATAGTAGTGCGTGTCTAAGCCAGCTGTCTCAGTCATGAGAATACTGCACACTTGTGGTAATGGGGCACTTACAGTAAGCTTCCTGTGCACACGCTGCAGGCAGGAAATACAGTGATCAGGCTCATCATGAGGTTTATAAGCTCAGGTCTCATTTTTCCCACAGTTTATATTCTTTTTATCATACTGCACAAATATTGCACATTACACCATATTGTCACATAAGCCCCAGAGGAGGTGAGAGCTTATGATTCAGCTCAGAGTGTGGTAATTGGATTTATTTGCCGAAGATTTTAAATACATTATGTAAACTGGAGCGCATTTTATATTTGTTTAATACAAGCGTTATTTACGGATAAAGAGGATTAAACTTGTATATATGAACACAAATGATATGTACAAGAAAGTGTGTGTGTGTGTGTGTGTGTGTGTAAAAAGATGATGTATAAAATAAAGCCAAAGTAATTGTCAAATGAAATACGTATTTTTAATTATAATTATTCTTATTAAACCACATAAGATCAATCCTCTGTCTGTGTTACTTTGTTTTCAATTAAATGGAAATTAGAAGCCAGGAAGACTATTTTATTTGTTTTTTAATTATAGTGGGCAGTGGGGAAAGGGTGACGACCAGCGTCCCAGAAAACCGAGGCGTGACGGCCCCACTTTCTGGGTGTGCTGAGACCAGTGTATGTGTCTTCTGATGCAGCTTCACTGGCCCCGGCTGCGTGAAAATATTGCCCATCTTGCGTAACACGAGGGTTACTCTATGGCCAATGTTCACGCAAACGATCCGATGGCTGCATCATCGGACTCAGAACCGGATCAGAGAAGCCTTTAGGAGGCATTTAATCACATACCTGCGGCATTAGCATATTATAGCTTTGCTGCTGTGTCCAAAGCCGCAGCCGCAATTTTTATAGCATACAACTCTGAACTGGGCAAAGTGGCCTGTTACACACAGAGCGTAGGGAGCTAGGCTTCAAACATTATACAACAGCAGTTGTAGACTGGTGTGTACAGTGCTGTCAGTGCAGTTAGGGCATTAAAACACACTGTGGGGCACTAACATTCAGTCATCAAAAGGGGTGGGGTGAGAAAGAATCTCTGTGAGGATAAAGGGCCTGATTCAGAGCCGCTCGCTCTGAATCAGGGCCGGGCTTTTTTATTTTTGGACCACCAACAGCTATAGTGAGCGGCAATGATGATGGTCGCGATGGTCAAGACCTTGTGGTAGGGTCTCGTTCATCGCAAGCCCCAGAGAGCTTTCGGCTCTAACAGAGCCGGAAGCTCTCCCACTGACATCACTTGTGATGTCAGTGGGGCCGCCCCCAAACGGCAGGCGTTCTCATGGAAACGCCTCCGTTTGGGCAGCCACCCCAATCCCCCGGCACGCCCACCAAAGGGGGCGAGCTGTCACTCAACATAGACAGCTCGCCCCCTTTGGTGCGAGACCCGGAGTGCCCGACGCTAGCCAGGTCTCGCGCATGCGCACGACGGAGCCGGCTCAGTCGTGCGCATGCGCTGTGGGCCACTGGTTGCGAGCACTCAGTGCTTGTGACCAGGTCTGAATCAGGCCCAAAGGCCCCTCATACAGTACATCAGCAACCAATTGGGACAATTCTGTGTTCTGCAGATGATGATGATGTGAAAATAAAAAAAATCGGCAATATACGAGGCTCACAGATTCCGATCAGAAAGTGACTGGATTACTGAAACATGTTGTCCAACATGGTGGATTTCACAGACCAATCGGGGCTGTATATTGGTATGTATGGTAACAATCAGCTGATTTTCAGACCGTTACTAGTAAAACGATTACCCTTTCATGAGTGGCAGATCTGTCTTTCCTGAAAATGATCTACAAATCACTGAAATCTATCTGTAATGTGTGGGTGCAGATTGGTGGATTTGGGAAAAAAAAAAACAATCTGTGCATCTTTTTTGTGATTGCGGATGTATGGGTCCCTTAAAACTAGGTATATACTATACTAGAGGTTCCCAAACTCCACTATTACAGTCCAGGTTTTAAGGATATCCATACTTGAGACCAGATGGTTAAAACTAACTGATACTGCTTTTAGACCTAAATTCCGGGTCACATAAAATGACAAGATAGTAATACAGATTACATCATAATTATTAGTTGCCCTCTAATCAAGATGGATCCTAGGCAAATATCTATCACCAATATCACACATGTGTGGGTGCACTCCTGAGAGTAAAATGTGGAACAGAACAAAGAATTGGAGAAAAGGAACTCTACTTTTTTGGTGGGGCACTCGTTATCTATTGCATTTAAAACTTAACTTTTAATAATTCATTTAAATATTCAAAGAATATATTCAAACCGACATATAAAAGTAAAAACAAAAATAGCTTAATATAAGAGAAGCAATGAGAATATTTTTGCCAATATAATTCAATCCCGAAGCACAAATGCTCCAATATTGTCGCAGCAGACGGTCACCAAGTCAGTTAGTAAGAAGTTATTGAATTACTGTATTAGAATTGGTAGTACAGTTCTAATGAATATTACTTTGCCGAGTGACAGCAATATATATTTGTTATAGAGATGTAAATTCATCTCAAACTCAAATAACAGTTACAATGCAGTTACAAATTCCAAATAGCAATCCGGAGTTGTCTTATACTGCTTTTATACCTTAACTCCGGGTCTGACCCGGAGGTTGGAACAGAGTGCCAAACCGGATCAGACCCAAAATTTAGCCGTCGCCGACCCAGGATATTCCCAAGTCGGCGTCGTTCACACCGGAGCAGAGTCTGCAGTGACCCGGCTCTTCCGGCATGGAAATGGACGCTTGGAGAGGAGTCATCTCCAAGCACCACTGAAGCCGGCCAATCGACCAGCACGCGGCGCGCTCCAGGTCACTGTGACCCGGATCGTGCTGTTTACACTGCAGAGTTTCACGGGTCATTCCGTGTTAAACCTTGCAAGTTACCTGGATTGCTCGACCTGGGACTCCAACCCTGTGCCCTTTTACACCAAGGAGCTACCCGGGTTAATCCTGCAATAACCCGGGTTTTAGCTCTGATGTAAAAGGGGTATGAGTCACCTGTGCTCAAGCATATCAAGATATCCTTAAAATGTGGATTGTAATGTTGGAGTTTGGGAACCTCTGTACTATACAATTATGGGGCCAATTAACTGGTAATTGTATGATCAGCCTGGTAATTGTATAACGGGTATGCAGGAACGTTAGCTGATAAACAGCTTCTAATGCTCCTGCGACGGTCAGATCAGGAGGTTGGGATCTGATTTGCTGCACATGCTATCTCGTACCTGACCTCCGATACCACTGAAGATATCTGCAGGCAACACACACTGAGCTAAACATTGCTCAGTTTGTACAGGTGCACACCGAACCACTAATCAGGTCAGATCGTTTATTGGATCTGCAGAATCTTATCTGCAGGTGTGTAACCAGCATTTTGGAATATGAGTTGCAGAGAATCCTGGAAGACGCTGATATGCATGACTGTTTATCGTTATATGTATGTACTTTATAATTGTAACGTCTTTGTGTTTATAAAGAATATAACATTATAATATAGATGTGTGTAAATCAATGCAATTAGATTGACATACAGTACATATGGTAATATGCCATGGCTATGAAATATTTAATTTAGTAAGCGTACAGTAAATTTAAATATTCATATGTTCCCAGTGTTTAATCAACATGTCCTTCACACTAAGAAACACCACAAACTGAAGAGGATCCAGCAAATGACGATGAGGAACTTAGTGGGCACATCTATAAAACAAAACAGATTGCAAAAACAACATTGCTTGAACATACAGTTTATATATGTGAGGTCTCAGAACCACCCTAGGTACACCTGTATTAGGGCAAATTGTAAAGAAAAGGGATAGATACACACTGACAAGTGAGAGAAAAACCACAGACAGTCAGCACTAGCATAAGTCACGTACAATGCAGAAATATATATAAACATTACATACTTTATAATATGCTGCAGATGTTGCTACATTCAACTGCCCAGTTTCAGTGTCTGGGAAGGCTATAGCGCTGTGTACACTGACCTAAATGGTGAGGTACGCAGGAGGACTGGACTCACTGACATCCTCGGATATCTGCTGCATCCATAGAGGAAAATGGCCGCCTGGAGACCTCAAAGGAAGCGTGGCCCATGGAGGAAGCAGCTCAGGGACACCGGACCATGCGCTGGAAAGGCGCGCTGAGCTGAGGGAAGGAGCCGCTAGACAGGGAAGGTTGCCTCCTTTGGCTAGCAAATAACCCCCGGGATGCCGGATCTGAAAATAAAATTTAAGCTTAGGGGCTGCTAAGCAGCCCCCCTGCACCAAGGGTACCCGACTCCGACTGTGCACCAACTAAAACTGAGGTGCCTCTGGCTTGGGGGCAGGGTTATAGGGAGAGTGGACCCAGTGCATCCTGGGAGCTGAAAGCTTTAACTGCGTGGTGCCTGGATTTGGTTCCCAACCTATACCCCAAGGTCAACCCTGTGGACCCTGAAGTAGAAATAGAGATTCGCGCTAGCACAAGTGACATAAACGCAGAAAAAAAACATTACATGTTTGCAATGGGCACTAAAATCAACTATACAGACTGCAGTGGCTGGTAAGATATAGCACTGTATAACCTGGCTCATGGGTGAGGTATACAGGGAGACTGACCCAGCGTTTCCCGGAGACCTGCTTGCATAAAATGGCTGCCGCATGTCTTAGGGGGCAGAGGGTGAGGGAGGAGCAGCTCAGGGAACACCAAGACCGGAGTGGAAAGACACCCTGAGCTGGAGAAGAGGCTGCAGGGAGAGCACCTTATCCTCTGGCTGACGTTAACCACCGGGTCCCCTGGCCTTTATAATATGCCTCTGTGCCAATATATTTGTGCCCCGGTGGTCTAATGGAGTTGTGAGCGAACCAGTGTCCACATCAGCACCTCCGGTCTCTCTCAAGACTGCACCAAATAGGCAGGTCCCCGCAAACGGGGTTCCGCCTTACCTGTCCTCTGCATTCCAGGCTGCAGTCTGGGGAGCCTGCTAGCTAGTCCCCTCGGAGCCCTGCCGGGAGTACCTAGCACAGGCTTGGCGTCATGGCGCTGCAGAGGGAAGATGGGGCGGTAGCACAAACGTCCAGAGGACAGTTTGGTGCTGCTCACCCGTTATGATAAAAGTAAAATAAATCAGCTTGGGCTGCTTAATGCAGCCCCATTATAATGGTGGTCCAGCTCCTGCTGGACACCAACGAAACTGAAGTGCCCTCAGGCTGTGGGCGGGGTATAGGGGGAAGGACTGGAGCATAAAGCTTTGCTGTTGGTGTCCGGTCCTCCAGGTCCCACCTACACCCCAATGTCTCCCTGTGGAGCCCTATGGACCCTGAAGAAGAAACTTAAAGTTGCATCAGTAAACAGGGCTTACATACATTTTTCAGTAGAAACCAGGATAATCTGTATCAATCTCTACATGGTATAACAAAGTGCATTTATATTTAACAGTTTAGGCAGCGTAAGGCATGAAAGCGCTCGGACATCCATTTTTTCATTGACCTGTTCCACTAAAATAGTCACTGCTCAGCTCCCTTTTGTCATACAGTAATGTTTCATACACCTAAACCTTCCTCAACAAATGTTCTATAGAATAGTGACAGTTGCATCAAAATCCGTCCAGTGGTTCTTGAGATTAGCCTGAACAGACAGTATAAAATGAAGTCCCTGGTAGGCATCTATGTATAAAAGATGTTTGAGAACATATTACCATGACCCAAAAGCATGATCACATAAAACCTGAGTCATACATTCACAAGTTCTTCTCAACTAAGAGGATAGTGTTTTACCTCGCTTCCCCTCGCTGCTTTCATTTCACCCTAGAGCATTTCTGCGTTGCCATAGCTGGTAGATCTGCATGGATTTAGGTTATTGTTTTGACTATATATATATATATATAGCGAAAGAATATAAAATTGTGCACCTTTACACGTCTAATTAAATATTCTATCAATTTGCCACTTGCCTTACTTTGGCTGTTATGCAGCACAAGAGCTGTTTTGAATCCCAATTTCACTCTGAATTGAAAGAAATGTGCTTACTAAGCAGTTTAATTCTGTGGTCACCTGCTTGATTAATCACAGTAAGAAACATGTCCTGCTGCCTGTATAGATTAGCCGAGGTCTCCAGCCATCTTACACAGCAGTGACTAAGCAGTTCATGCACCAGGAAATTTAGATGACCTTGCAGATATGCAATCTGCAGAATCACAAAGAGCTTCGGAATTGAAAAGAAAACCAGTGTAAATATGGTTCTCCTCTCGTGGGAACTGAATAATGACTTGCAGTAAATTAATCCGATAATAAGGACTTCGGTCTTATGCTCATTTAACTCCTACTAATGTATCTCATTTATACTAAAAGTAGACAGACAATCTGGCTTAGCTCAGTATTATCTATGAATACCTGCCTACTTTCATGCAGTAGAATAAACTAATAAATTCATGGCACCCTTAATAAAATACAAAAAATCATCTGGATTAGCATGCTCAGTTCTGCAGTGCTGGACAGAAGTTACCTGTGGCCAATCAGCCCTTGCCCCACCTGAGCTGACAATCTAATTTCCCTTCCACATGCAAACCATCAAGATGCATACATATACATACATACATAATTTTCTGTCAGATTTTTTAAAGTTTAATGAACGATTTTTTTGAATTACTAACGATTTTTGCATATTCCCTTAATGAAAATCGTTCAGTTAACAAGTCTGACTGAACTACAAACGTGAACGCGCATGAACGATTATCATTCATCGTTTGACTCAGAAAGTGAAGGATTTTTTCAAACAATTATCGGTAAACGATATCGTTTAACAATAATCATTCAAAAAAATTGTTGTGTGTGTATGCAGGGTATACAATCGGGAAACCGGCTGCCTTAATACCGGCAGCCGGCTTCCCGACTGTCATATCCCGGCGAGGGTGAAATGCCGGGCGTCTAGATGTAGACACCTGACATTTCCCCAAAGCCGCGGGGAGGGGGGAGGGTTAAGTTTAGGGCACCCAGGGAGGGGCATAGGGTTAGGCACTTGGGGGGGAGGTTAGAGTTAGGCACCCCTAAGGAGGGTTAGGGTAGTATATACTTACCTTAGCGACGATCAGGATTTCCAGCGCTGTCGGGCTTCCGCTGCCAGGCTCTGCTCATCTGTCGGCCATGCGCCCGGTGGTATGTCATACCGATTCCGTATGCATCTTTAGAGTTAGAAAAAAATTAACCTACTTTTATACCATGTGTGTAGAACCAGGCATGCAGAATACACAAGAACATCTGCACAAACACGGGTACAGGCCATGTAAATCATGATGACTTGGATTACCTGGACCTCCAATGCTGCCCGCATCCCTCCTGATCTCCCCATGCAATCTGCTTATCCACTCCAACTATGCCATACTGAACGACGCAGCAAGATGACCCCTCAAATGGACCTCGGTTGTGGCCCCCAAATCATGAGACATGGTGCAATTTTGCTCTACTTATTGTTTTTTACTCTTAAGTTTAGACTAACCTCTCCATAGATGTTATATTATTGTGACCCTTGATTCCAGCCCATCTGTGTCACCCATGTTTGGCTGCCCCCCTATGTCTTTAGAATGTAAGCGCTCACGAGCAGGGCCCTCTTTCCTCATGTGCTTCTCCTTTACTTAATTATACTCTAATTTACAACTGCACCCCACCCTTGGTTACAGACACCATGCTGCTTATCTAAGTGTTATGCAGCAATGAATAAATCATGTATTGTTTTCCATTGTTTGTACTGTTAATATCGGTTTTCTTGTGTGCTCATTTGTTTATGTATTGTGTAAGGCGCTGCAGAACCCTTGTGGCGCCATATAAATAAAGAATAATAATAATTTCATTCAGACTGTGTCAAGAGGCAGTAATGCTAATTAGCCACCGTGACGGTCATTTTTACCTACGGAATCTGGAGCAAAGGACATTTTGGTTTAGCAGGCCATGCCTAAAATACATAGAAACTATTTAACTAGATAAGTGTCAAATATTAATGAAGACAACTAGTATCCTTGTATATAAAAGCATAAGGGGAAAGATGGTCCAGAGACTCAGAGCCGTGCACAGACATCCTGGGATTAGGCACACGGCTAGAATTGAGAATATGTGTAGGACTGGAGCCATCCTGTATTATACCCCATTTTACATCAGGGCTAAAACCCGGGTTATTGCAGGGTGAACTCGGGTAGCTCGCTCCTTGGTGTAAAAGGGGACAGGGTTGGATTCCTAGGTCGAGTGATCCGGCAATTCAGCCCAGGTAACTTGTAGGGTTTAAACACAGGAATGACCCATGAAACTCTGCAGTGTAAATGGCGCAATCCGGGTCACGATGACCTGGAGCTCACCGTATGCCGGTGGCGCTGGGAGCGGACGTCGTCATCTCCAAGTGTCCACTTCCACGCCAGAAGAGCTGGGTCGATGCTGGCTAAAATCTGGGTCTGATCCGGTTTGGAACCCTGTTCCAACCTCCGGGTCAGACCTGGAATTTAGGTCTAAATTGGCTGGTGGTCCGTATTTGACAGGGATTACTAGATTTTAAAAAAAAAAGTAATGAAGAGGAAAAAGTCCCAAAGAGGACAATTCAAACAATTGTGCTGATTTGTCAGCAGTTTCTACAATCACAATGAATTCTAAACAGCTGGATGTAAGACACATACAGAAGGCAGGGATGTAAGTAAGCTCTGCAGCATGTAACCATTACATGTGGTGGATGAGGATGTACAAAGGGATTCAGCTCAAATCCTGACAGCGGCATCACTGAAAATTCCGATGGTCCCCTGGTAAGTATTCTCTAACCTATTCTACACCCTAACCCTCCCTTAGGGGTGCCTAACCATAACCCCCCCCCTCCCCACCGCCTACACCTAACCTCCCAGGGGGGTGCTTAACTCTAAGTCTCCCCTGGGAACTCTAACCCCCCCCCCCCCCCCACAGCTGTCCGCGCCCGGCTTACCTTCGATCGGTAAGCCAGGTGTCGGGCTCCCGGCGTAGGAAAAAATGACAGGCGTCAGGATTTCGACACCTGTCATTTAACCCTTGCCGGTATTATACAGTCGGGAATCCGTCCATCGGCTTCCTGACTGTTTCCCTTACAAAGTTCATATCATCTCTAAGGCTATAGCATCGTTCAGTCCCCCTACATCTCACCCATCTGTGCACATTGCTTCCTCAATAACCCACTCCTCTCTTATTAACACTCATGAGCTTTTTACTCATCTTTATGCAATGACTACAACATCCTCAAACTGTCGCCATAAACTATTTCCAAACCTTACAACTATATTTATCTCGCTATCCTTCTGCTTCTATTAGCTGGTGACATATTACCAAATCCTGGCCCCACACACATGGCTCACTCACATACAGCTGATACTCAAATTTAATCCAGCTAACCTCATAAACATCATGTGTGTCCCATTACCCTCCAAATCCAAATGTTTGTAACATTGGGCGGTATTCGTTTGAAATAGCGTGCCCAATCTCCCGTCTAAAGTGACGGGAGATCACTGGGCGCTATTCGATTGTTGCTGTTTTTCGTGCTGATCGCGCCTAAAGTGGCTGGGTTTAGCCGCGTGAAATGGCTACTCCCGACCAAAGTGCTGGGCGCGATCACAAAGGTCACTTTTTGCCCATTTCAACTCGCACCCTCCTGGGGCTGCGAGCTGAAATGGTGCGCTGGCAGCTGATCGCGCCCGACAGGAACAACAATTGAATAGCTCCTGTCGGGTGTATAAAGGGACGAAACAATTGAATACCGCCCATTGTAACAAATTAACATTCACCCATGACCTCTTTATCTCCAACATCAACCTTCTGGCAATAATAGAAACATGGCTCACACAATCAGACACTGTCTCCCCTGCAGCACTTTCACACATACCTCCAGGCCTGGTCACCGTAAAGGAGGTGGGGCTGGATTTCAGCCCTTTTTCTCTGCGTGTTGATGCTATCTATTGCCCACCTGGGCCATACCAACAATTTTTTTAACACTTTTCTGCCCGACTCCCTCACTTCTTATCAGACATCCCCACCATCATCATGGGTGATTTCAATATCTCTGTTGACAGTCCACAATCTCCTTGTGTTTCCAAACTACTCTCTCTAACCTCCTCTCTTGGCCTCTCCCAGTGGACTGACTCATCTACTCATCAGGAGGGCCACTGCCTTTATCTGGTATTCACCTGACTATTCTCAGTCTCTGAATTCATTACCACTCCTCCATCACTTCAAGCTCAGCGTCACTGAAGTCTAGCAAGTCTCTTCAAACCTGCATAAATATTAATGCTATTAATCTTCAACAACTTTCCACCTCTCTGCAAGAACTACTCACAATTTCTACATTTACTTCTCCCGAGATTGCTGTATCACACCTGATCCAGACTCTAAACATAGCCCGCGATGGAGTGGCTCCAACTACACATTACATTACACTCCACATGGAATTAAATGTCAACCATGGCATTCTAAATTAACAAGATACCTGCAAAAACTCACGTAAAGCAGATAGTCAGTGGCATAAATCTCGTCCTCCAAGTGACTTAGTCACATATAAGACTATCTACCACCCCTATCGTACAGTTCTGGACACAGCCAAATAAACATATTTCCAAACTCTAATCAAGCTTCTAACCCAAAGAGACTATTTAATACATTTAAATCACTTCTTACCTCTCCCACACTAAACCCGCCAGCTATTATCAGTGCACAAGATCTTCCTTCCTATTTCAAGGACAAGATTGATAAGAACCAAAATGAAATGATATGCTCTTCCTCAGCCAGCGAACTGCTCAATTGCTTCCCTGAACCCTCTGGCAGCTTCGCTTCACTTGATCCCTACTCTACTACCTCTCCTCTTGATCCTATACCCTCACAAAATCAGTAGAGCTCTGCCTCCTGTGCTCACCCCAACCTTAACTAAAATCTGTAATCTCTCCATCTATTGGTATATTTCCATTAGTATTTAAGCCAAAAAAACCAAAAACAATTCTGACAAACTCTCTCTCAAATTACCGTCCAATATCTCAGCTCCCATGCCCCTCCAGACTTTCCTACTTGCCTCACACACTTTCTTAACTCACACAACTTGTTGGATGCACTTCAGTCAGGCTTTCGTTCCCAGGGCCTGATCCAGCAGTGCACGTTAGGGAATCTGCGCAGGCCCCATTCTGCGAGTGCAGAATGGGTCCTGCTAACTCCCTCGCAGACGTGTTGCGCAGTTGCGGGGGTGGGAAGAAGCCAGGATCTCCGTCGGCTGACAGATTTCCTGGCCTCTTCCTCACTGCAGCCGGCCAATGGTATGCAGATTATCCAATGCTGCGTTGGACAACGCAGCTCGGATAAGTAATGCACAGGAGGCATGATGCCTCCGGCTGCATTACTATATTTGCAAGGACAGCAATTGCAAAGCTGTCTGCGTGCAGTTTTGCATTTACGATCCTTGCAGAATCAGGCCCCCACTACAGAGACAGAACTGACTAAGGTAGTGAATGATCTGATCACTGCCAAGTCTAAAAGTGCATATCCACTACACGAGTGTAGAACGAGTGTACGATTACAACATCGTAATCGTTCATCATACTGTTCAATAGATATTGTGCCCACACTGAACGATAGGTAGGCACCCTCCCTCATGCCCGAACAAGCACAACATGTCGATATCGGCAGGTTGGCCTGCATGTACAGGCTATGACAGATGCCGATAACGACCAGCGGGAGCGCGCATCGCTGGTCGCTGCCGTCATATTCACTGCACGATTAATGAACGATTTACCGATAACTATGGCGTAATCGTTCATTTTAATCGTGTAGTGGATATGCACCTTAAAGGCCATAACCTACTTCTTAAGCTGCATACACAAACTATTTTGTAAATGAACAATTTTAGTAAACTAAAAATGAAAGAAAATAGTTGACGAAAATCGTTAATTTACTAAATATAATGAATGACTATATCTTGAACTACAAACGATTTTTGCATATTCCCTTACTGAAAATCGTTGCGTTGGTCAGTCTGACTGAACTACAAACGCAAGCGCGCTTGAACGATAATCGTTCATCGCTTTAACTTAGAAAGTGAACGATTTTTTTCAACGATTGAACGATAAACAATATCGTTAACGATAATCGTTCAAAAAATCGTGTGTATGCACCTTTATTCTGGATCTCTGTATTTTACACTGTTGACCACTTTCTCATACAAACACTACAATCCCTAGGTCTGCAGGACATAGCCCTACACTGGTTCTCATCCGATTATCTAATCGCTCTTTCAATGTTCTTTTCTATGAATCCACCCCCTTTTTGCCTATCTCTATCAGTTCTAGTACCACAAGGCTCAGTCTTAGGTCCTCTGCTTCCACATTGCTTGGGAAACTTCTGAGTTCTTTTGGATTTCAGTACCCTGTATGTGGATGATACTCAACCCTCCCCAGATTTGTCAGCATTACTGAATGTCTCTCTGCCATTTCGTCTTGGAGGTCATCTCGCCACCTCAAACGTAACATTTCTAAAAGAGAATTAATAATATTATTTCCACCAGCCAATAGTAGTTACCAACCTGATATTTCTATCACTGATTACTCGACAATCAAACCCACCCCATCATCTGTTCTCCACTTCAATATGTCTCCAAATCCTCTTACATACATCTAAAAAAAACATATCCAGAACTCTGACCCTATTACATTTGGCCCCATCTTACACAAGACACTGCAAAAACTCTAATTCATGCACTCATCTCCCGCAGTGATTACTACAAGTCTCCATACTGGTCTTCCCCAAAACACTCTCTCCGCAACAATCCATTTTGAATGCAGCTGCAAGACTGATCTTCGCCAAAAGTTCATACTCTGCTGATGCGCTCTGTCAATCTCTCCATTGGTAACCTGTATTCTACAAAATTCAATATAAAATACAAACTACACCGACATACATCTCTTTCACTCATCTCAAAATATCTCCCAACCCGACCTCTCTGCTCTGCACAAGATCTGAACCTCTCATACACACACATCACCTGCTCCCTTTCATGGTTGCAGGACTTTTTTTGGGCTGTATCCACTCTGTGGAGTGTCCTCCACACAAAATAAGACTTCTCTAGTCTCAAACCTTCAAGCGTTCCTTGAAAACTCGTCTCTTCAGACAAGCTTATCAAATTCCAACGACCCACATAGGCTATTCTTCCAAATTACATCCCACTATACAGTGCACACATTTCTCTTTCTTCAATTTCACATCCTGTGTGCGACTGGGTCATACAGTCCACCAAGAACCTCTGCAATCTGGCTGGTCCTTACACAATAGGTAGCAACTATCCTTGTGTATCAATGTCTATTTCCCTATAGATTGTAAGATTGCAAGCAGGGTCCTCTTACCTCTATGTCTGTGTGTTATTAGCCAGTCTTGTTTTATTACTGTTCGTTCCCAATTTTAAAGCGCAACGGAATATGCTGCACTAAACAAGTAACAGTTTATATATAGTGCAGCGTAAAGCAAGACTATAGACAATGGAGACCTGAGGCAATTACAAAAGAACTGAAGACATTTTATTTAAGAAGCAGCTGAAAGCATAAGTTACAATAAGCCCAGGTTGTATTCCATCATCATATGCGGTTCTCCGATTACCTCACTCTGAGAAGGATCTGCAGCGCAAACAGAAACACACAGTTAGTGGCCGTTGTCTGTTAAACCGGTTATTTCATGACCTGAAACACAGCACTTTACCCAGAGGATAGCCTTCACCATTTACACATCAAGGGAAAGAGAGAGAGAAACTGGAAACCTTTTTGAGACAAACTGAACAAGCAATTGTCCCATTTAATCATATGTTGGATAACTCCATGAAGTTTACGGAGGGCATCCTAGAAAACGTTCACGCCTTGTGGATGCAGCCAGTTTGTCTGGCATCAATATTCATGAGAACGCAGAATAAGAAGTGACTAGGACACCACTGAGGCAGTAGAAACACTACATGAAATTTGCACCATTGCAATAAATCACATTTTATTCTTAACATTTCATTTGACATAAAAAAACGCATGTTCTGACCCTTGAAATAATCATTGCCGCCTCCTTTAAATATATTCCCACCTCGGCCCTGTGTGGAGTTTGTATATTCTCCTTGTGCTTGCGTGGGTTTCCTCCGGTTACTCCGGTTTCCTCCCACACTCCAAAAATATACTGGTAGGTTAATTGGCTCTCAACGCAAATTAACCCTAGTGTGTATGTGTGTGTGCATGTGATAGGGAATATAGATTGTAAGCTCCACTGGGGTAGGGACTGATGTGAATGGCCAAATATTCTCTGTAAAAGCGCTGCGGAATATGTGTGCGCTATATAAATAACTGGTAATAATAATAAGAATATTATTCCATCTAGAAGCAAAATGTGTCCACCAGTCATAATGGTTCGGCATATTAAACATACAAATATATCATACATACACATACATATACTATAATTATATACTGTGCTTATAATAAAGCTGGCCACACACTAGACCAACTTACATCCAACTAGTTGATTGGTTGGAATGAAAATCTGGTAACGTATGGGAGTAAATGATGATCAACAATTTGCTCCTAAATGCCAGAAAACAGATGAAAATGGTCGTCAGACAAGTTTGTTAAATGTTTCATCTAA
Organism: Taudactylus pleione; assembly: GCA_031769625.1. Classification (NCBI taxonomy): domain Eukaryota; kingdom Metazoa; phylum Chordata; class Amphibia; order Anura; family Myobatrachidae; genus Taudactylus; species Taudactylus pleione. The sequence goes on from JAUIMM010000042.1 coordinate 14,306,965, forward strand.
ACAATTTGTTCAAACAACAGTTTTGGTCCATTTTCCGGCGTTTGGGAGCAAATTGCTGATTGTCATTTGCTTTCATACCGTACCAGATTTTCATTCCAACCAATCAACTAGTTGGCTGGTTGGACAGATAATCTTTAGATGTGTGGCCAGCTTTACACTGTACTCTTTTGTCTTTGCTGTTTCAATAAAGTCCAATTGTTTTCAATGCACAGACAAAAACTTACGTGACTATAAAAGCAGAACGTATAGAAGCAACTTGGATACAGAATTGTCGACCTTAGTAGCATGGGCACTGAAATACGTAGAATATTTACCATTAAGAACATCCTCAAAGTCAATACACTCATCGCTCCCTCTCAAGGTGTCCAGGGCAATGTTAGAGCTTGGAAGGAAAGGGAGACGCTGAACCTGTGGGAGAACAAGCAGAAATAGGGATTTACACCCGTCACAATCAGGGAGCTCTCCATCAGGGACAGACTATAAGACGCACCCAGTTTTCGCTGTCACTCAGCCGGCATCACTTCTGCTTGGGGGGCTGGAATTCAGTGGAACAGCCGAGATCAGGTGCCATTGCCGGCGTTTTAAAGCCATGGCAACAAAAGCTTGCACCTTTAGCGGAAATTGGGTTGACCCCTTAGACTAGAATGCCATTAAGACCGCTAATCTAAATATATTAAAGAGACTATATACAAACAGATGAAAGTGGATTCTCATTATGTAAAATGATCTATGGATGGCCATTATTCTCAAATAAAAGAGGATACAATAAATTAAAGATTTTCATTTAAATCACAATTTGATACATTTGCATATAGGACATGTGAGAAAAGCATTTACATCATTGTCAGTACAGTGTTACCGGATACTACTACCGGTTGAAAAAAAAAAAAAAGACATTAATTGTAATATTTATGTTAAAAAAGCCCCTGTGGTTTCTGGTATGTAGGACAAACTTCTAGAGCTATAAAAATAAGGCTCACAGGGCATAAATCAAATATCAGATTTACAGGGGTATTCAATATGGGTGCGATAACATCGGTTTTGCGTTAATATCGGAGGTATGACGTCATTATCGCAGGTTTTACTTTTACACCGTATTCAACTTCAAAGACTTATCGCAGTTTTGAAAAGTCTTTGATAAAAAACGGGGATAACTTTTCAGGTGTCGAAAAAAAGTGCAGAATTGGGGTTTAGGGGTGCAGGCTTAAAAAAAATAGCCTGCACCCTTGGGAATGACATTTAAAAAAGAACTGTTGAAAAAAAAAAAAAAAGTAAAAAAAAAAAATTAGGGACACCCCAAAAAATTAATTAAAAAATTGGGGTAAAAAAAAAAAAATGGGAAAAAATTGTTTAACAATAGGGAAATAGATTCAGGGCTATTCTGCAAGTATGCGGCAGGTGTTTTCTAGAATAGAATTATAGCGGCAGGTGCACAAATGCAGAATTTTTTAAAACTTACTTTAGGGACTTAAAAATATGCCAGTACCCATTTTCATGTACCCCAAATTTGATGGGACCACTTAAAAAAAACGAAAAAATTAACCTAAGTGCTCTTCTGCATCACTTATTCAATGTCGGGAAAAAAACACCTGCTGCGGCTATTTAAATCTCAGACTTTCAATTAAAGGCTAAAACGGGGGTACCCATACATGTTTTTACAACTTTAGGGGGGGTCTTACAATTATTTTAAGGAAAAATTCGTAACTTTACGCAAATCCAACTTCGGAGTTTCCCGTTTTCGTTAATTTTATATTGAATACGGGGATAAGCGGGAGCGCGCACCATACCTTAACGCAGAAAAGACAGTGAAGTTAACGTTTCATATTGAATACCCCTCTTAGACTGGAGGAAAAAACAAACAAACTAGGAGAATCCGGTCGTATGACATTTCTTCAGTAGTAAACATAGTATGTCACAGATATGTTGGCAGGTATTGGAGATAGTTAATCTGCCACCTAGGAGGTGGGGACTAAAAAAATAAAAACAGTGGCGGATTGTAAGTAAAATCGCTCAGATGTGTACCTAGATTTAGTTGCTGCAATTGCAAACATGAAGGAGGAAACTCAACTGAGAAGGATTCCTCAGTGAGCAAACCTATTGTTTACAATATACACCGGCACATAGTCACATGGTCTGTCTCCCCTTGTATCAGGAGACCACATCTCGGCACCTAACCCAGACACAGCAGACTGAGGATAGGTGTAACCCCTGCACTGTACACCTACAGTACATAGAGTAGCTGCGAGATTGGTGTTTGGTAGATACAAAGAAGTGAAGTCAGAATCCCTGCATTAAGTAGATAGCTCCTTTGCCTTCTAATACTCAGGAGCAGTTCACAATCCAAGATGTAAACTTGCAGTCTCCCGATTAACAAATGCTCTATGTAAAGTTTGGATTCATTCACAGGGTATCAGATCGCAAAGTGTAGAATGTCAGTACATTGATTCAAGCTTTACGTAAAGGCTAAAACTGCTCTGCTTCTACACCAACATTAGCAATGTGATAGGGGATAAAATAGTATTACCATCATCATCATCCTTTACTTATTTGGCGCCACAAGGGTTCTGCAGCGCCTGTGCATTACTATAGAGGGTTTCTGCACTTCACAGTAAGTGTTTGTGCACATGGAAAGGCTGGGGAACGTTTTTGGATATAACATTTAAAGTCACATTTGGACTTTCCTATTAGCATTTTGTGATAAGTATGGCTGCAAATGCTTATTATTCTTCATTTATTCACACAGACCAGAATATTCTGCAGTGTTTTACTATGGGGAACAAATACAGTACTAAACTGGATATTGACATTATTATTCACTTAACTAGGACAGCAAATGCATGCTTATTATAAAGTGTTATGTACACATAGCAACAGACAAATTATACATATTTAGTGCATTATACTGAAAACTTTGTATTTGTATTGCCTTAAGCTTGGTAGATAATTTTAAAATCATACTTGAGGTGCGATTCCGCACAAAGGCCCTCAGGTTACTCAGGATGTCCGGTGTAATCATGCTGAAGAGGCCAGGAAATCTGCGTTGTGAGATACAGATCCTTGCCTCAGCACGCCTTGAAAACAGGGCCAAGACACTCCATTTTTTAATGAAATGAACTCCGTCACCTCCCCCTACCCCAAACATCCGCAGCATGTCAATCTTGCTGCGGCTTAGGGGGCACTGCGACCGTCATATCAGACACCTATGTGCACACGTGCAGTACAGATTCTGTGCATGCGCAGATCGGAAAACACTGTATGTAGACCATTGGCCCATAGTAAACAGTAGAAACAATTGGATACAATCACCCGACACGATATAGCGTGCCGTCGTCCAGAAGGTGGCATAGTGTGCATGCCCAAAATTGTGTGTTCTGAGACCGTATGGTTGTAAGTGAAATTGGAATGACAGTCGCATAATTTGTTCCATCGTTCAGGTGTGAACCCAGCTTTATGATTGAAAGTCTAGAGGAACATGCAGGTTCAGCTGTACACACTCTTACAATTTACCATGCAATCTGTGCCATCATCTCCTGAAACCATCTGCTGAAAAGTTTGTGACTGCAGGAGCTTCAGCAGAAGAATTGGACAGAAGGATTAATTACGTTGCATACATTTTAGGACTTCCATAAACCAGATTAGCAGATGCAACTGATTTTCTTGAGATAAAACATGACTGTGGGTGCGTATGATCTATCAGACAACTGTATAGGTGTGTACACAGCTTTAGGCTCCTTGTAAATTAAACAAGGGTTTTCCAAGTACAAATATGGTGGAGGCCCCTTATTGTTTCTGAGCTGCCCCCAATATAATTTAAGATATTCTCTAAGCATCTCCGACTATCACTAGGTAATGGATAAAGTAGTAGAATTATTAGATGTACAGCCTGTATAGTGAGATATATAAAGGGCTCAGAGACTTTTTGTTTGCCCTTCATTAGCTACATGCAAAATATTTGACATTAAAAAAAAAACAACAACTTTACAAAGGTCGCCCAATTAGTGGTTTGTAAGAAACACTCGAGTTCCACAGCGACTTCCATCACCCCAATCACTTACACTACAGGTTACACTATTACAATATAAAACTCACCAGCTTGGCAGCCTTGAACTCCATTTGTAGTTTCAGAGGAGCGTGCAAGCCTTGGATATTCCTTAGAGTAGACATACTGACTTTCTCTTTGTTTGACTGAAACTAAAATATTAACTTTATTAGTAAATAAAATAGTTACCAACATGATTAGGTTTCTTCATGTTTATATAGGACTGCCAATGTAATTCAGACACTAATATCACTTGCTCTAATAGCAGATTTGCATTACTACAATCCGCTGGAGGACGGAGTGCTCAGAAGACACTAATGGTGCCCACACACATACCGACTTGCTCCCAATCAGCCGATGTACACGATTTCCCCTGAACTCTCCCCAGGCAGTTGTGGTCACAATTTGGCGTTAAAAATGTCCAATCTGACTAAAGATCTATCTTGCAGCCAGTGCATTGTATCCCAGATTGGCTAATCTGCCCTACAGCATGGAAGATCTGAAGATGCGAGGTACGACGAGCGGGGAGGAGCATCGGCATCGTGATCAAGAGTAGAAACTCACGATCTGGCAATTTTTTACATGATCTGTCGTCACGATTCGTCGAAATCGGCCAAATTGGATGTAAAGTCGGTATGTGTGTGGGCACCTTAAGAGGCCGATTCAAAGTTGGCACGCTGATGTGATCGCCGTAGTTGTGCCTGCGACTTTATGCTAATATCAGCCCTTCCCCAGGTGCACAAGTGTGCAAGGACAGGGACGCTTACTAGGAGCGTCTTTAGATTAAGGGGTTTGTGTAACAAGCAGTGAAAAGCCTGGAGAAGGAGGACCAGTGGAGAAGTTGCCCATAACAAAAAAATCAGCGTTGAAGTAGCATTTATCAAGATCAGTCTAAAAAATCATAGGAGCGGATTAGTTGCTATGGGCAACTTCTCCACTGGTCCATTTCTCCACGCTTTTCACTGTTCGATACATAGATTTGGTAATCCCGCTCGGTACATCATTAAATGCAACCATCATTAGCACCATCGAAACTTATACCAACCCCATTCTAGGTGCAGATTGTGCTTTGAACTATGGCCCCCAATGTGAGCGATTACCCATCCGAGTTCGTAACCAGTTCACACGCCTGCAACACTCCCATAAGACTGCACATATCCATATGTCTGCATAGTCACCCAGGAACGCTCAGCACATTTCCAATACATTTCCCAAACTTTGCGTCCCAATTGCTACTGTGACAGTGTAATGGATGTGCCGTATGAGTTTTCATACATTTTTGTGCACGCGCAGTAGCAAAAAAATAAAAACAATTGCTGAACTGAGAACATGGGGATTGCACACGACTTTGAATCAAGCCCAATTTTTAAGTACACGATCTAGGTGGCAGATCAAAGTAATAAGTGGTCACTGCTTAGTGACTTTTCAGGAGCTACTGATAAACAACAACAGTGCATCAGTGACTTAAAAAGAAAACTTGCAATACTACATTGTAACACACAGATTGCTCTCTGACATCCAGTCAAATGTTCAGACCAGTTCTTGGGTTCCTTACAGTTTAATAGTTGGACGAAAGGGGAAGTGACAACAGACTCTGAAAATAAAATCTCTACTTGCATTGAAAATACACAGGAACTAGACAGAGACATGGGGAGCTGAGCAATATTCTCTAGCACATCCTAGAATTCTATTATTTTATAGGTAAGCAGCAACTCTCATATCAAGGTGTGCACTGGCATAGGTGCTATTGTACATGGTTGGGATTAGCGAAGGTGATCTGAAATGGAGATCTTAACATCCTGTGTTTAATTCATGAACATCTCCAAACAGAACATACAAGCAGGCTGTCTTCATCAGTACAGAATGTGACAACTATCTACAAGTCCCAAATGATGGTGGGTGCTGTATTCATGTACATCCACAAGAGGCTCTCAGGTACTTACATTTTTCTCTAACAGTTCTAAAGGATGACTTGGCAATAGCTCACTTTGAGCACTGGTAAATCTGCAATTAGAAAAGTTCATAAATGGGAGATTACATGAGTGACATAAAGTAATGTAATAGGCATGTACTTTAATAGTTTGTCATTTTTTATAGAAGAACTTGTCATTTTAAAAAATATATATTATATTTAACACAAACTAAAGTTACCCATCCTTCCTATGCTTAATAGAGAGATATTGATATTATATATAGAAACGCTGTGTGCAGTAACCTGCTCGCTTCCTGGAGGTGCTCACCTACACTCACAGAGGAGATGGGCAGTAACATAGGAGGAAGCCACCGGGAGTGACCACGATTTTAGACTACATTTTAGCTATACACAACATCTATCGTAGCCAATTAGTTTTGGTTGGAGGACCTAGACAAATGCCCACTGGTGGCATGTTATTTCTATTTAGATATGACACACTTGACATAGAGCTCCAGGTGATATTAAAAATCTTTAAAACATCCTATATCCTTCTGCCAATTGCTGCTTTATTAATAACCTGGACTCAGATTTGCTTTGAGACAAAGCCCTGTAATCAATTTGAGGTGAAAAGTCTGGACTCTTCGTCTCCTTCGCCTGTTTTCCAGGTGGAAAAGTATCACGCGCGTGCCCGCTATTCCCCGTATTCAATTCCAAAGTAGGCGAAAACGGTAACAGGCGAAACTTGGATCAGCGAAAAAATACGGGAATTTTTGGGAAATAATTGTAGGACCCCCAGATGTCCAGACCTGGGGGATCACTATGGGTAGCCCAGTTTTTGCCTGCACAAGAAAGTCGGGTTTTTAAATAGCTGCGGCAGGTGCTTTTTTCCTCAACTTTGAAGAAGTGATGCAGAAGAGCACTTAGTTTTTTTTTTCGTTTTTAAAAGTGGTCTCATCAAATTTGGGGTACTTGAAAATGGGTACTAGCATATTTTTAAGTCCCTAAACTAATTTTTTTAAAATTCCGCAAAAATGCACCTGCCGCTACTCTATGCAATGAAGAAAACACCTGCCGCATATAAGGGAACCCCTGTGGATTTAATTTGTCTATTTTAGAAAAGTAGTTTTTAGTTTTTTTTTTCACCCTCCCCCCCCCCATATATATATTTTGGGGGGTGTCCCGATTTTTTTTTTTTCTTTTTTGTGCACAATTCGTTTTAACGGGGCATTCCCAAAGGTGCAGGCTATTTTTTTTAAGCCTGCACCCCTAAACCCCAAATCTGCACTTTTTTTCACCTGCTATAGGTAATTGAAAAATGATCCCTGTTTTTTTAAAATGACCCTTCGCTCCATTTATAAAAAAAACGGGAATTTTCAGGAAATATGCCTGGGACCCCCCTAAAGATGTCCAGACATGGGGGATCACTATGGGTATCCCCATTTTTGCCTGCTGAAGGAAGTCGGGTTTTGTAATAGCCGCGCAAGGTACAATTTTGCAGCTATGAAGAAGCGGTAAAGAATAGTACTAAGATTTTTTGGGGGGGGGAAATAACTATTCCTATCAAATTTGGGGTACATGAAAATGGGGGTAAGCAATTTTTTTAAGTCCCTAAAGTTATTTTTAAAAATCTGCAAAATTGCACCTGCCGATTGTCCCCGCAATGAAGAAAACACCTGCCGCATACATGGGGACCAAACCTGAATTAATTTAGATAGTTTGGCACTTTGTTCCCCTATTTATTTATTTTTTTTACCCCCAAAATTAAACTTTTTTGGGGTGCCCAGAATATTTTTCAACTTACTTTGATGCCGTTTACCTTTAGGGAACTGTCTTAAGGCTGCACGGGGTTCCCACAATGTTGTACCTCAAAACCGCAATTCTGCACTTTTTTCCGCCTGCTATTCATAGGCGAAACTTTTTCACCTATTACATTGCATTGATTTTCCGCCTAGGCGAAAAGTCTTCCAAATTGGATACGAAGGAAACTCAAAACAGGCGAAAATGATGCCATCGGCGAAAAAGTATTGCGGATCCGGACTTTTCGCCTCAAATTGAATACAACTCCATGTCTTCTTAATGTATTCTTGTATGGACTAAGCACATGTGCAGCTTCTCACAGGAAATGTGTCATTTAGTTTAAAATCAACTAAAAGACTTTAATTAAAAGACAAGTGGACTCCAGACTTTTAAACCCTGATGGATTCAGTTGGCTTCACAGGTCATTTAATTATTTAGATTTATTTTAGTAAAATGGGAGAATATCTATGTTATCTTTTAGAGTTTTTAGATTTGTATTTTATTTAATTTTTTTAAACATTATTCTTTATGATTATTTGATTAGAGTATTATGTGCTCATCAGTAGTAAAAAAATGGGCAAATCCATATTGATTACATGATGTAAGAAAATAAAATATGGTAATTGCCATGTTACTTTGCTCCATGTATCTAACTCTTGCTGTTAATGTTCTTTTAAACCACTTTATGTTCCATCTAAGGGGGAGATGTATCAAATCTTGGAGAGAGTAAAAAAACAAACAAACCACGATGTACCATGACTTGCATATTCTATACAATAAATCCCATCCCTATGGCATGTATAGCAGTGTTTATCAGAGCCATATGCATGAATATTGACACAGTTTTGCTGTGGACTGCTCTTCCGATAAGAGCTGTCCGTCACAATGAGAGGACTTCCGGGTTTATGATCTGGGAGTCCCATTACGCAAGCGTTGGTCAGTGCATGAGAGCGCCGCAAGGAGGGTAAAGGGGCACAGAGGAATTCCTTGTTGCGAAAAAAAGCCCATATGCTTCTATAGGCAATGCCATCTATAGATGGAGTTGCCTATCAGGCACAAGCTTCAAAACAAAAAGTTCTGCCTTCCAGTGCTTGATACATATGAGGACTGTGGCAAACTGCCAGTTTTTGGAGGTTAGATCCCATTTTAGGGTTAGTACATCCTGCCCAAAGTACCAACCAATCAGCTTCTAACTGCCATTTTACAGGCTGTATACGAAAAATGACAAAAGACGATCGGTTGGTACAGATGTGTTCTCTGTCTTTGTCGTTGCAGTCGCGTTAACCAGTCCCTTCTAGTCGCGCCTAATCCCGCGTGAGTTTACTCATGCCGAGCATCTTTTCATGAGTCTTTTTTGCCACAAATGCATCTTATTCGCAATGCCATCTGAATAAGACGCACACACAGACTTTGCTGATTAAAATGATATGCGGCATGTGCATGTTCTGTGTGCCACTGTGTCCGTAGTGATACGTTACAGTGTCAGTGGCTGTTTTCTACTCGTCTGAGTCTGTAAAATCATCACAACGGAACGTGGGGTGGAAAACAGATGCTTACACTGTAATGTAGCATTCATATACAGATACAGCTGCAGTCGCACACAGAACATACACGTCACATAGTGTTTAATCAGTGTAGTCTGCTTCTGCGTCTTATTCGCGAATCGGATGCATTTTAGTCATTGTACAGCTCTGTGTAAAATGTTGGCCCTTTAGACATACTGAACAGTCAAAAAGACCCAAAGTTTTGTATTTAATTTAAACATTACAAATATATTTATGTTAAAAGTTGAATAATAATAATAAAAAAATAGTGACATATTAACAAATAACCACATACCCTGTACGGATGGTGTCCTGTATTCCATACCCCCCATACTGAGTAGAGAGTTCAGCTATTGGGATACTGTCCTTTAGCTGAGATGAAAGTGCCTTAGTATTCTGAAAAACAAACAAGCCACGTATCAGTACAATGCATCAAACAAAACTACATACATGATTTACAGTAGGGTCTCTATTAATAGCTGGATGAGAAGAATAACCTTTGGGCAGACTGCATAGGGGAGAAGGAAAACCGCTCTCCTGCTATTAAGTAACTACTGGATGGGATTAACAAACAAGAGGCTTTATATAGTCGCCCATTACGGTCCCCAAAATGCTGTAATGTTAGTTATCTCCAGCTCTTGATGTACAGAGGCTCCAGTTGTAAAATTCAAACACAAGCAGCTTTTATATTGAGAAATATAGATCAAGTAGGTATCATATAAATAGTTAAATAGTATATTCAATGCTACAGTAGAATTTTCTAATTCCTAATAATGTATAGTAGGGATGTCCATTGAAACCTATGGTTAGCAACACATTGATGATTCCAGGAATGCCACCATCACCTGCTTCGTAGCAGTGGCAGCTGGCATCACTCCTGTTGTGTACACGAGGAAGGAGAAATCGTGTGTCCGTATCAGAGATCCTTGGAACAAGCACAAGCTAGTGCTTTCCATCATGAGTGCACGCTAGTATACTATCAATACTGAAACTACTGAGGGGCCTATTTACTAAGCAGTGTTAGGAGAGAGTGAAAAGTGATAAGAAAGTGATAAGGTGCCAGCCAATCAGCTCTCAACTGTCATTTTTCAAACACAGCCTGTGAGATGGCAGTTAGGAGCTGATTGGCTCAAACCTTATCACTTTGTCTCCTAACACTGCTTAGTAAATAGACCCCTGAATGTTTGACAGGCACTGGCATACATGCCATCATAAAGCAATGTTCCGATGGCAGCAACACCACAACAATTCTATGGCGTCAATAGATGCCCATCAGTAGCTCACAGTGAAACATAACGATTACCTACTGCAGCTAATGGGACAGTCTAAAAATGAAAGTGAAAGTGCCTGGCATGAGTGCTATCGTCACTCCCGTTATGCCTGTTGCTAGATTCAAGTTGGAGAAAGGACCTCTGACATCACAAAACACGTGAACACTACAGCAGGGCCAGTCAGCTACCAGTGTTACTATACACGTGGGCACAGAGGGGGAATATAAGCCTGTGGCGAGCGAAGCAAGCCACCGTGCCCAGTTAGGTCTAGACTGGAGAGCTCTAATGGACCAGTGACATCACACCCACGTGACCCAGCATCAAAGGGTGAGGGGCGGGGCTGCTAACGAGGGACCAAAAGTGCCCCTTCGCGAGCTCGCTACGGTGGCACGCCACAAAAGTTTATTCCCTCTCTATGCCCACGTGGATGGTAACACAGGAGCGGTCCAGCCCTCCCTCAGCAGTCACATGGTTGATACATCACAGAGGTCCTTTCTCCAAATAGGATCTAGCAGCAACCCATCACGCCCAAAGCGTGGCGAGTAAACAATTTTGGCCCCCTGTTCTGAACTTTTCTCCTCCCCCTTTTGCCACGGGTCAAGTGGTTGTGACAGAGGTCCTTTACAGCACCTCGTTCTACACCTAACCCTCCTGTTATCTGCCCTAGGTGCTGCTGTCTGCCATACAATCTTATACAGATATAATCATACATATAGGCTGCCTGCTGTACAATGATATACAGATATAATCATATGCTATATAGGCTGCCTGCTGTACAATGATATACAGATAGAATCATATGCTATATAGGCTGCCTGCTGTACAATGATATATAGATATAATCATATGCTATATAGGCTGCCTGCAGGGATGACTGAGTGGTGTGTACAGCACATAGGGGGCCGTGTCTCCAGCCCGGGGCACCCACACACCAGGCCAGTGACACAGCAGGAAAATACCGGTGACCAGAGCCCGGTCTCCTCTTCCTTGCATCCTGCCATCTGGAGGGACCCCCGGTGGCGGGGTACCGGGCTGCGCTCACCATGCTGCTGCCGGGAACACTGCGCTGTGTACTATATACGGCTCCGGTACCAAGCGGCAATAATGCAGATACCACCGACTCACTTCCGGCTGCCACCGCGCATGTGCAAGACGTAGATCTCAGTCATGCCTCGAGTACGTCAGGACGTACAGGTGGGCGGGGTCTGCTGAAAATAGTCGCTTCCACGGTTGCCTCCATTTTGTTGGCTGGGTTTTCTTGCTCATTTATGAAGCTGTATGGTCAGTTAGTCACTGGCGCGGGTTTCTTGAGTGGTCACATGTGATGGCTGAGGAATAAGTGAGTGAGTTGTTCTGTGAAACCTATATGTAGTTTTTTTTTTTAAATCTTTTTATTTGAGTGTTTCAAATATATAAGACATACAGCAAAAAAGGGGAAAAAACAAATAAGTTACAATTACTATGGGATCTGCATATCCGATTGAGATATTGCTTAAAAGCCACAACAAAAAAAATATTGTACAATATAATATCATATTGTTATTAAGCGTTTGTTTCTAATGAGCATAGGGCAACAAGGGGATATAGGGTGTAAGCTAAGACAGATGGTATTTGAATTCCCCGTTGGCATGTATCATCCTTTACTCCAACTTATGGAGAAAAAGAAGAAAAAATGTTAAAGAAGTACCGTAACAATATTCTGAAGTAATTGTTTAAGATACCCAGAGTAGTAAAGCAACATATACACAAATACAGGAAGGGGTAGAGAAGAACACAAAGGGAAGATAGGGGATTGAGATTATATTAACAAAAATTGTTTGACATAAGGCCTGAGAAATTCCACAATTGTGACCATACAATGAAGAATAATCACATATACAATGCTCTAGAGATTGTTGAGGTTGTTAAGGGGGCTAATGATATTTGCCGGTAAAGAAACCATTCTGTTGTCTCAAAAATTATATAGATTTGGATTTGAGTAGATTGTTCCAATCTATCAATATAGAGACCCCATTTTTTTTATAAAAATACACACAACCCCTCTTTCTATGTGTGGTTGTGTGGATTTCCTATAAAAATACATAAATTGGAGAAGTTTTACCTTAACTTCAGCAAGAGAGGGAGAGGATCTGGAAATCCAATGTGTCAGTATGATTTTTTTCGATATCGTCACTATCATAGTAATAATAGGGATATGAGGGCTAATGGGGGAGGTCGTGTTCCATTGAGAGACGTTTACGCATAGACAAGCCAGAGGGTCAGGTAAAAACCGTGTGGATAATAACTCATTAATATAGGCTACAACTTTATTCCAGAAACGTTTGATTTTCCGGCATGTCCAGAAGCAGTGAAAGAAAGATGCAGATATACATTGACATTTAGGGCATTCTCCTGTAAGGTGTGGGGTGAAATGGGAGCGTTGTGCAGGAGAAGTATATGCTCTTTGTATAGTACGCAAATGTACTTCGTGTAGGTACGAAGAGCTAAGGATTTTCAACGTCAAGTCATAGTGATCAAACAATTGGTCTGAAGACAATAAACTTGGGAGATCTCTCTGCCATTGTTTGAATGTTCTGTTCTCACCAGAACTGGCGAAGCTGTTGACTAGAGGGAGGTAGATAAATTGAATGCGATATGTGAGTTTTTCGCATAGGCTTATGGTGGATTGTAATAAGTCGGGATTTGTGGAATATCTGCATTTAATATATTGTACCGATGAAAGGTAATGTCTCACCTGTAGGTACATATAGAAGTGTGACTGAGGTAAGTTGAGTTTTTCTTTAATATCTGAAAATTGGTATATTTGTCCTCCCGGATCAAATACTTGAGATGAGTTTGTTAGGCCCTTCTCTCTCCAGAGTGAGAAATTATTATTGGAAAGGGAGGGAGGGAAGGCCGGGCTGCCCCATAGAGGGATATATGCGGAGTAGAGTGGGTTTCGCTTAAGTTTCTTGTTTAGAGAGATCCATGTATAATAAATGTCACAAAATAATACATTTTGGAGAATGTTAGAGGGAATTAGCGAGGGTTTTGAGTGGAGTAAAGCTCCTGGGGACAGTGGGTAAAAAAGAGTCTCATCTAACTGGGTATCAGTGAATGTATTTTTTTCCAAGATCCAGTCTATCGCATATCTAGATAGCACAGAGAGAGAGTAGGAAGCAAAATCTGGGACTCCCATTCCCCCTTTACCTCTGGGAGTTATAAGTTTAGTCATAGCAATTCTTGGTTTTCTCCCACGCCACATAAACTTATTCATAGCCGAGCGTAGGTTTAAAATGTCCTGTTTTTTTCAGAGAAATCGGTAGCATTCTCATGAGGTAAAAGATTTTTGGAAAGATAATGCTTTTGAGTATCGCTACCCTGCCTAGGAGTGAGAGAGGGAGTAATCTCCAATTATTTAATATCCCCAGTACCCTGGAAATCATGGGAGAAAAATTTTCCTCATAAAGTTTAGAGAGATTGGCTGTGATCTGGACTCCCAGGTAAGTGAGTTTATTAGGAGCCATTTTGAATATGAATAGATGGGAGCAAAGAAGATTTGTGTCGTTGGGTTGGTTGAGGTATAATAACTCGGATTTAGAAATATTATTACGGTATCCCGCAATTTTACTAAAGGAATCTTATCAGTTTTAGGATTTCTGGAATATAGGATAGAGGGTTTGAGGCGAAGAGAAGCATGTCGTCTGCAAATAGGGATACTTTCAGAAGGACATTTGAAATTTTTATACCTGTAAAGGAAGGTGAAGCCCGAAGGGCTATCGCCAATGGCTCCAATGCTACCGCAAATGAAGAGAGAGGACACCCCTGCCTTGTCCCTTTCTGAATGAAGATAGATGGGGATGTAAAACCATTACAGATAATTTGTGTCTGGGGCTTGTAATATAGAGTTCTCAGTGTTTTTATGAGAGGCTCGGGGAATCCAAAGGTGGAAAGTGTCTTGAACAAATGATCCCATTCGATTAGGTTGAACTCCTTTTCGGCATCTAGGGATAGGGTTGCATTCGTTTGTGTATGTTTGCTCAAGGTGGATGCATATATAGCTGAGATTACTCTTCAGATATTAACTTCCGAGTGCCTTCCCCATATAAAACCGGTTTGGTCTGTATGGATTATGTGTGGGAGGATAACTTTAACCCGGTCCACAAGGATTTTCGTTAATAATTTATAATCCAAATTTAGAAGGGAGATCGGGCGGTAAGAGCCTGGGAGAGAGATCTTTTTCAGGGTTTGGAAGGACTTTTAGGATAGCGGAGTTAAAATGTGGAGGTAAGGTGTCAGCTTTGAGCAGGGAGTTTAGTACTAGTATTAGTGAATCACCTATGCGGGGCAACAATATTTTATAAAAATCTCCGCTGTACCCATCTGGGCCTGGAGCTTTATCACTTTTGAGGTGTTGGACAGTGTGTTGTATTTCCTCCAATGTTATTGGAGCCATAAGAGATTGTGACATGTCTGTAGTGATTTGAGGACAAGGCAGGGAGTCCCAGAAAGCAGGAGGGGTTGGAGCATCTGAGGGAGTTGTGTGATTACTGGATGTGGTGGAAAAGTAGAGATTGGTATAAAAGGAGTGTAGTATTTCTACTATTTCTTTGTTGGATGTTGTGAGAGAGCCTTGATCATTTATGAGTGGCTGGACCACTGCAGGAAGACGGGATCCTTTGAGTAGGTTGGTGAGGAATTTCCCCGTCTTGTTGCCAAATTTATGGTATCGGTAATTTACAGAAAAGAGATATTTTTCCCCCATTCCCCCTAAAAATTCATCAAAGTGTGTCTTGGCCAAGACATAAAATTGTTTAGTACGAGGGGAGGGGTTGGACTTATATTGTTGGTATGTTGTTGTGAGATCTGACTGTTATTTCAAATATTGCGTGGCATATTTTTTGTTTATGTCTGCGACATATGAGATTATTTCACCTCTTATAACAGCTTTTGCCGTCATCCAAAACAAAAGTGGGTCATTCTCAAGGTGTAAGATATTGTCATTTTTGTATTCCTCCTACACTGTCTCCAACCTCTGTTGGAATCTAATAGATTTTGCTAGGTAGGATGGAAATTTCCAGGATTTTGAGGATCCAGATGACTCAGGGATATGCAGGGTGGCCATTATCAGAGCATGATCAGAAGCCGAGATAGCTTCTATTTGGGAGTCTGTGATATTAGGAAACAATACCTGTCATATGAAGATGTAGTCTATCCTAGATAGAGTATGATGTGCTGCATATAAGCAGGTATATTTCCTATCTATCGGGTGTAGGGCTCTCCAGACATCTATAGTTTGAAGATGTTGTGTTATAGAGGCAATGCCCAGTTTAGGTAAGAGAGGGGGGCGCCGTATGTGTTGGGATTTATCTAAAATTTCAGAGGAAATTAGATTGAAATCTCCACATAGGATTAGGGGGATCTGGAGGAGAGGAGATAAATGAGCTAATAGCTTTTGGAAAAATACTTTGGAGTATTGGTTTGGGGCATAGACACTAGAAAGAATATATGCACAACCTCTGATCTTAATATACAGAGTCACAAATCTGCCATGTGGGTCTGTGTGAGTTTGGAAAACTTCCACAGGGATGTGGCGTTTTATTAAGATAGCCACTCCTCGGGCTTTGGAATTAAAAGAGCTGGACCCTAGAACCTTCCAATTAAGTATGTTCAGCTTCGCGATTTCCCCGGGGACTAGATGTGTCTCCTGTAGACAGATCAAATCTACATTTTGTTTATTCAGATAGAGGAGTATTTTCCTCCGATTTGCCGGGGAATTGAAACTCCCTACATTTAAAGTACCAATCTTTAGGTCAGTCATAATATAGTAATAAGATTAATGGTGTCATAGGCCAATCAACATTCAAGAAAAAAGTAGCATACCAATAAGGGGGGGAAGGGAATGGAAAGAAGGGAGGGTGGAAAGGGGGGTCAAAGGGGAGACAAGACAAAAAGAGCAAAAACATTATTATAAAAAAAAAAAAAGAATATGGAATTGACAATGTTATACGGGTAGTACCCTATACTTCCGTGAGACAAGACTGTATAGAAATAGTTAACAAATAATAACTGTAATACAAATTGCCGGTGTGTGTGAGGTCCGGTTCCATCACAACCACCAGGATTTTAACATAAAACATTTAACATGTAGCACCAGCCCATGCTTAAACAAGAGTTATGGAGTCATAAGTATAACTTTAAGCATCAGCTTACAAATGAGTCAGCCACAAAATATTATTATAAATTATTAGACACAGAATAAGTAGATATCTGTTCTTATAACAACTAAAATGCAATAATTTGTGCATTAAGCATTCTGAGAAAGAGGACAAATATATCACAATACCGTGATTGGTATTAAGTTGAGGATATAGACAATATTATGGAAGAAACTCGTGGATTAAATGGTATGATGAGCCTTAGCCCGTAGGAGAGTCACCAATATCGGCATCTGCAGCTTGGGATAATTCCTCTAAATACCCTGATGCATCAGCTGGGGTATTAAAATCGACATGTGAAGATCCATCGTAGGGGAGCAGGATACAATAAACTGAATTTGTGGCCTTCTCAGTTTAGCTTTGAGAATGTGGGCGAAAACGCTTTCCTAGCCTTATTGAGCTCCACAGAATAATCTTGAAAAACATATAGGGCCTGATTCAGAGCCGGTCGCTATTTGCGCTCACTCGTCAAGAAAATAGGGGTGGCTATTCAAATGAACCGTTCGCTGTTTGCGGTCTGTTCACGCCTCTAGGTCTGAACGAGCGAACAAAACTTGCGGTCGTTTTTAGGGAAACTACGCCCCCTGGCCGCTCGCATCCTACATCATGTCCGCTATTTATTAGATTAATCGAGTACATCGAACAGGGTATGAGCTGCTCGCTATTCTTATGGTTGGTTTTTGCTACCACAATTTTGCGAGCAGTTCTGGCTAAAAAAAAACCCAGTGACGTTGTCAATGACGCTGATGTTTTAATTATGCACACCCATAAAACGCCCGTTTTGACCTTTAAGCACGCCTGCGATCGGATCTCCACTCCCCGTTTTCAAGCACCTTCCCCTGTTACCACCCACATACGCCTCATTCTGTCACTCATAATAGCAGGCATTCGCTATTTTGCGAGCACACGATTTTCGGCCGCACTGACTGGTTCGCGCATGTGTATTACGATCCGAACACATGCGCAGTTGGGCAAACATCGCTCGGAGCGAACGAGCAGCCACTTGCGTCCGGCTCTGAATCAGGCCCATAATTTGTGGCCTTCCCATGTCAGGTCTTTGATACGGCGAGAAGCTGACCAGAATGCTACCTTATGCAGATAGTTAAGGCACTTGAAGAGGGTGACTCTGGAGCGTGTGTCTTGCTTGGAGAAGGAGGGGGTCCCACCCTATGGACTCTTTCAATGACTAAGTCACTACATTCTTGAGTGATCACCAATAAGGATGGTAATGTGTTACGCACAAAGTATGCCAGGGAGGCCCCTTTTACGTATTCAGGTAGTCCCGCTAGGCGTATATTGTTTCTACGGGGACGGCTTTCCATATTATCTAATTTATTATGGATTTGGTGATTTTCCACGGTGAGCTTTTGTACAGATTGTTTCAATATCTCAACCTCATGGACTGTCGCTCCCATCTGATTTTCTTCATGTGTGACTCTGTTTGTTAAGCGCTGCAGCTGCTGTGATATATCCTGCACAGCTTGTGTAACAGCGGGGCCATGGCCGATGGTATAGCCTCCACAACATCCCCATATGTGACAGGGGAGTCCGGTGGGCGGCTTACCTGGGGCGCTGTTGAAATGTCAGACTCCACTATTGTTTTTTTGGAGTTGGGAGAGGCAGGATCGGGACCCGTGGTCGGCGCCATATTGCCAGACGCGCGCCTTTTCTCCTGGCGGTTCTGCTGCTGCAGCGTCTGGGAGACGGAGAGGACGTAGCGGTCCATTCTGTGCAGCGGAAGGTAGGGAGTGATACGGGCGGCAGGTGGAGGCAGATAATTGCCTTTAACAAGTATATCCCGGTGGTCGGAGACCGAGCCCGAATCAGCGGCTTTCTCACTCCATCAAACCGGAACCGGCATTCCCAACCTATATGTAGTTTAGGTGTTTTTTTCTTGCATTTGTCCTCACGTTCATTCATCGGTAGTGTTTAGATACCCTTCGCGGAGAGGACCCTGACGTCATCAGCTACTGTCCAACGTCATTCCCTACCATCCTACATCATCCTTCTCAAGCAGCTTTTCCTGGAGAGTAATGTGGCCATATTGCACTTTTTTAACTTAATGTGGATCTTCATCTGTATTCAGAGTTAGCCGCGTCTTTATAGCAACACCTTCCTTTATACCATATTTGCCTACTTTTTTTTCTCCTTCCTGGGAGAAGCCCAGGGAGGAGCAGCAGGTGCGTTGCGACAGGGGCGGGGCCTGACGGTTCACGTCATTAAGCCTCGCCCCTTTCGCGGTAAATTTTTGCTATTGATGCAAATTTAAATCGGTACACCAAGACAATCAAGAAATTATTAGGGCGCTAGTCTATCTGGTGACAATCGTTACTAGTCAAATTGCAGCCTTCGTTCCCTTTTAAATAATACAATCAGAAAAACTTCAAAAAGAAGTGAAGGCGCTATTTAAATAGTAGGAATAAAAATATTCAGTTTATTAAAATAAATAAGACTAAATTAACACACATTTCATATATAAGGATATAAAAATATATAAATATTTATAATAATTCCTATGCAATTTTATACTCAATATTTCTAGTGCAAATTATTCAAGCTTTTATTAATAATTTTGTTCACAAAGATACATAAGCATTTTCCAAACACAGATCCGGAATGTGCTAATGTAAAAGTGATGCCTGGAAATTAAAAATGGCCACTACAGTGCCAAAACGAAGCCTGGAAAACATACAAAGATGGCCGCGGGAGTCAGTCCAATAATGATGCCGACACGAGGCATTTAGATAAAGATGGCCACCGGAGCTTCAAAATGAGTACATTTATAGATGGCCGCCTGAGCTTGAAAATGGGACTTGGAGTACATCTCAAGATGGCTGCCGGAGTTTATTTAAGGACCGCATTCAAAGCGAGGCTTGGAACGCATAACGTAAGACTGGCTAACAAGGAAGGACAGACCCCCGCTATAAATACTGGTTCAGAGGGGACTAGTTTTACATCTGAAGAATCCGCTGATATCACAAATAGGTGGAGAAACACGTTATCAAGCCCACTATCCACAGGAGACTGCACAGTTGGATTACTAAACAGATGACCAAACCCAGGAGAGAAGTATACACTATATTTTGTAAATTTACTCCAGATTGGCTGTGTGTTCTGGTACAAACAACCAGCAGCAGGAAGTATAAGTGACTGATTAAGTACTCTATGGGAGTCTGGATTGTGTTCCTCTACAGCTACTGTACCATAAGGAACCTGCCAGAGAATAGATGATATATCTCTATCGTAAAGTGCAGTATTATAAAATAACTATAAATATACAATCAATAATTGGATAAAAGGATATTGTAAGCCTATGGTTACAAAGTGACTATTTTTTAATATAAGAAAGTCCTTCCTTTATTTTTTGCAACAAATCATAAGCATGCTATTTTTAAAGGCATCTTAATGAGTGTTTGGAAAATGTATCTTTGTGAACAAAATTATTTATAAAAGCTTGAATTATTTGCACTAGAAATATTGAGTATAAAATTGTATAGGAATTATTCTAAATATTTATATATAGGAAGTATTGTGCTAAAGATTCAGGTGTTAATATTATATATATATATAACATGAATTATTATTCTTATATATGAAATGTGTGTTATTTTAGTTTTATTTATTTTAATAAACTGAATATTTTTATTCCTACTATTTAAATTTAAATAGGGGTGGGGCTAAATTATGCGATTCATGAAGATTCGCGTCATTAAGCCCCATCCCCTACACAGGGACCCGCGATCGCCATGGAAATTCACCCCATTCTGCTCACTTCACTAGGAAGTGGGCAGAATGGGGGAGAAATGCCTACTCTACAGGGGGTGCGGGGGGGTTATCCGAAAAATCCGGAGCCTCCCTCGACTTCCGGGAGAGTAGGCATGTATGCCTTATACCAGGGCAGTAACTAGGGATGAAGGGAATGGGTATGAAATCTCGGCAGTCGGGATGCCTGCTGTCAATATACCGACAATGGCATCCCGATGCTCAGGATCCCGACAAGGGTCCGGTATGTATGGTAACCCTAACCCTCTGTTCCTACATCCTAACACTAACCCTTCCTCCACCCCATCCTAACCTTCCCTATTAGTGCCTAAACCTAACCCTCCCCTGGGGGTACCTAACCCTATCATCCCCCTAGCCTAATCCCCCCATGATGGCTAAACCTAAGCCTCCACCACCCCCCGCGGCTAAGACCTAACAAGCTCGCTATACGTACGTTCGGCATCCCAGCTATCAGGAGTCCGGTGTCGGCATGTCACCTACTGTCGGTATTCCGGGATTTCATCAGCCGGGATGCCACATGTAGGTATATTAACTACATCCTGGAGGGGAAGGAGTGGCGCCATCTGCTAAGGCGCAGGGTCTATGGCATATTTGATGACTTTTTGACTGCCTGCTGTTGGAGGGGGCAACCTGGATGGCACAAAAAGGGATGTGGCAGCAGCTTTGGTGGGTGGTGCGGGGGGGGGGCATGGTGGCGCAATAGCGTCATTGTGGTTCTGCCCCCCGCTATTTAGTGCCAACATCCCAGGCATTGTAAAATGGGGAGCGGGCTACAATGACGCGATTAAGCACAAATCGAGTCATCGTTCCACGGAATGCCCACTTTTGCTCGATAAATGGGCGACTTTTGGTGTGGACAGCCGCCGGTTGGGGTGAAGGGGGCGTGTGCAGGAGACTGGGAGCGCAAAAAAAACAGGTGTGTCTTACCTTTTAAATGCCATTGCATGGGCATCCATAAATTAGCCATTGCGTTTGCATACGTAGCATGAGAGCGCTCTGCATGTCAGGAAAGCCACTGTATTTGAGACAGGGCAGACCTGCTGCATGGCTGGTCGATGTGCATCAATGTTACAGTTATTTACGCTGGTACGTGATGTCGGACACAGATAAGAAGGCAGCAGTGGGCGTACCTATGCTCGGGTAAGCTTTTGAACTATCACCATATTGCGGCACTTGGAGCTGTGAACTTTCGAGGGCTCTAAGTGCTGCATATGGAACTCTTATGTCAGAAGGAATACCCCTCTATCGGTGTAAGGATTTGGTAAATTTATACTGGACAGTCCCATTCCAAACTGTGAAAGGGTTATTTACTACCATCTACAATTATCTTTATATATCTGGAAGTTAGTATATATGAACAGGCATTGTGTTTGTGTGGATTTTCACTAGGGTGAGATAGTTGCTCGCATTTATATTATATATTTAATTTGTATTGATTTTATTGGAATTTTAGTATATTAAAGTAACATGTTATTTATTTTCATCTCATGAATATATCTTCATCTTAGCGCTACTAAAGTCTCTGTTGGAGTGGGGGGGTTACAGTTCATATTGCCATGCCTCTGTATCTCTCACTTGATAATGTCGGCAGCATGATTGATAACCAGTTGCCAGTGCCGGAGCAGGACTGGCCCTAGGTAATACAGCACTGCCTAGAGAGTCCTTATGATGTTCTGAGTGTGAGTACAGGCTGTAGGGTGGATGCTCCAGGCAGATCTTGCTTTGTGTGAAATAGGCATGTCAGGGTGGGTACTGGGCGGCATCCATGTGATCGCACAGTACTGTTCCATCTAGTGGGAGTGGTGCCGCGGGAATGTTGCTAGATTTCTGTGCTATTCGGAGTCCTGCATATGGGGAAGCCTGTTCTAGTCTGAGCTCTTGTGCATAGCATGAGGCTGGTGCAAGTGCTGATACCACTGATGACGGCTGCAGCTGTGGATAGAAAAACAGTGGGCGGAGCTGCTGCCCACTTTAAGCCGCAAGGAGCCTCGCATTAGCCCTATGGAAATCCACATAAGTGCAAAACCAGGCACTTTGTGACTGAGTTAAGAAAATCATTCTATTACCTAATTCAGTATAACTATTAGTAGAGCTGTGTGGTTCGGTTTTGAGTCCTAGGTCCTAGTTCGGAATCACTTTGGGGTTCCGAGTCGAACCGAGTCCCAGTTCGGTTTTCAGTCAGTTTGGAACTTGGATTTAAAAACCGAACTCGGGTTTTGGATTGCATGTAAACATGTCCAAAATAGCTGTTGTATCGATTTTTTTTTTAATTGATTTTCATCGATTTTTGAAAGTATCCAAAACCGAACCAAGGCTGAATTTGACCCAAAACACTTGTGAGTGGTTTTGCCAAAACCAAAACTCGATGATGAATTAGAACCAAACCCACACAAGGGGGTCCGCGCACATCTCTAACTATTATTACTACTTCTGTTCCCAGTAGTTGTGAACTGATTTGAATCTCAGACTGTACTGAACGAAATGAACTTGATTTTACCAGTAGGGGGAGGTGTTGTCTTTATATGGGGAGAAATGTGTTTTCCGTCCTGTGTGGAAGTGTGTTGCAATTTTGTAGGTTATTGTTAAAACTTTAATTTGGTATGTGCATGCTTTGCAGGAGATTGCAGAGTAAAGAAGCAGACTGTGAGACAGATAATTGGATGTACTGGAAAGGAGCAGTTAAGTGAAAGCCCAATAAGGACAAGGTTGCAATAGTCCAGATGGGGCATGATAAGGAGGTGGAGTATAGATCTGAAGGGCAGTAGAGTGAGAGCGTGAATACCGGAGATATTCTTATCATTCAGCAGAATATTACCAGGAAGATCAGAACCAAAGACAAAGGCAATTGAGACGATGCAGTTCTGTGTTTCCTAATAAATGACGCCCAGAAATGTCTATGTCACACTAGGCTCTGCCCGCTCCACATGCGACATGGGCTGAGCTACTTACTGCTGCACGATGCATGTGCAGACCCCATTTGGAGTTCTAGATGCGCCTGTTCTGCAGATGCATACGACTCAGATCAGTCCCTGAGTATTTACAATTGTACATATCCTAAGATACATTTTGCAAATCAAAATACGCACTTTGGACTGGGCTATTTTGTGACTGTAATTTTACCCCTATGTTCAAAATGACAGCCTACTGTGTGTCTAGTATTTTACTATTACGTTATTTGTGTAATTCCAATTTGTTATTTGCCCGGACACAATAGGGCTGATGCGCAGTTATACACAAGTCTGTTTTGTGGATGAATCTTGCTGTTTCTAGCACTGAGCATGCTCTGTAGCCGAGCGGCCGCGTCTTCAGGAGATTCTGCTTTGTATACACGTCAGTCTAAGTTTATTGTCTGCTTTTCAGTTCAATTCTGTGGAAAGCTGTCCATATGCAGAAATTCATCTGTGTTCAGAAGTCATCTCATACACCAAACATAGGGCCAGTGCAAGTATGGTGATACTAATGATACCAAGGATATGGACAGGACCGGGGCGGTTGCTTAAATGCATACTGTACATCTCAGCATATGGACATTTAGTTGCGCGCACGCAATGTAAGTGAGATTGCGGCAAACCTGAACCCAATATGTTTTCGTTGAGTATGTGTTACATTTCAAAAATGCAAAAAAGCTGAAAAAGTGTAGAATGAATCCTTGCATAACAGAGTGTGTGGGAGTCTGTGTGTTCCAAAACAAGATTCTCTGGGGTGTTGGTGCTCATGTGTCTGTGTTACAGATCGAGCTATAAAAAAGCTCAGGAAACCCCTAAATGTGACCCACCCTTTCCTGAAACTGGGGAAAGTGTTGAGAAGAAAATTGTCACAGTGGTCATTAAACTGCAACATGTTTACAGATATATTTTTAACTATTTGATTACCACATGGGACATCTTTTAATAGAGCATTTACATGTTACTTCAGGTGGGAGCGGGACCTGCAAGCACAAACGTGCAAGAGAGCAGTGGCAATCTCAAAGTAAAAACACAGTGAGCATTTATATTGTTCTATCAAAGTGCAAGTGACCCCCTAAAACCTGGATTTCCCCTAACTGTCCCAATATCCTCAAAGTAGCACTGTCCAACCATCATGTGACAGATATGCGTGTCCTGACTTGCAGGAGGTTGGGAGTTACGTTCCTACTCACCATGGTGCTCCCAGTGTATGATGCAATTCAATGGTGTTTTCAGGTGATGAAAGTTGGGTATGGTCTAGCACTTGAGAAGCGGTATACATGCCCCGGTAACACATCCTCATTATAGACATGCCCATAACATCATGCTGCCTTGCCCCTGATTGGGATATTTAAAATGTTGGAAGATACATTGCATATACAATTCTAATGTCCTTTGTTTAGTCTTTGCTTGCCCCTCTGGCATTTTTCACATTTATTTTTCCAATAAATTTTATTAAGGGCTTCAAGAAAGGTACAGGGCATAGCGCCTGATTCAGCATAGGACGAAAGCCGCACACAAGCAGCTTTGCCACTCCATCCTTGCTAAAATCTTTGACACCTGGCTGCAGCGCTGCTACTGAGGTCACAGCCTGTAATCACCATCGCGACCATCGGTCATGATGTTGGATGCTGACGCCAGCTGAATAAGCCTCGGCTTACGCAGGCTGGCATGCGAAGCAAAGGATCTGCGTTCATGGACGCAGATCCTGGCCTTGTCCCTTCCATAAAACGGTGGCAACATGACCCCGTTTCCGGGAATGTAGGCCATCCCTGCCCCCGCACCACCCCATAAATGCCTCTACCTATAAATTAGGCAGAGGTATACGGTGGCCTGCGTGCGATCACGCAGGATCCGTACTGCACATGTGTAGTCAGTCAGAAATTGCCAGATAATGTATTATGCTCCTATGCAGAGGAGCATGAATATATAACATATAACATTCATAAGAACAGTATTAAATTAGTTATTGGAGAAGCAAATGTGCACAGAGAAAGGAGTGACAATACCCACACGAAAAACTAATAAACAATTTTGCAAATAAGACAGGAGAAGGAGAAGCAAAAACAAATAGACAGGGGTGAAGGGGGATACCTGTCATACTGTGTTTAGAAGGGGAATTTAACTGGACAGCAGTGTTTCAAACCCATGAGAGAGGGGGCCTAAAGAAGCAGGGAGGGAACACCGTGGCAAAGCATCCAAGGACCCCCTACCTTATGAATGACATTATGATCTGCTTCTGGTAATGCAGCTTGTCACCACAGGCTCAGGATTATATAAACAGGCTTCTGGGAACAAGCAAGCTGCCAATTTATTGTTTCAAATTCTTGGACCTGATCTACTGAAAGACTCCCTTAAGCTGGGCACACACTAGACAATATATGGGACGATTTTTCGTTTTGAGGCAAGTTATAATGACAAATCATCCAATGTGTACGCACTATTGCGCGCTCCTGTGCATCGTTCGTCGTATCTGCAGTGCAGGCCAATCTGAAGATCAGGCGGCCGACACCATGCTTTTGGATGTGGCGGGGGAACGATATATATCGGGCAGTTGTACACCAGAACGTGCAGTGTGTTCGGACATAGCGGGTATAAGAGACATAACGCTCACCAAGATTACTCTTTGATAAAGCTCCCGTTACAGGAGCGAAACGCGTTAGCTGCCCACTAGACTGGTATCCCCCAAAGGCGGAGAAAGGCTATAATACTGTACCTCTGAAAGAGTGCTCATCCTGGAGGATTTGGAGATTGAGCCCTAGGAGATATGACATGGAGACATTGAAACTCCAACGCTAATGAGAGCCGGTTATCTCTCCCTCATAGCACTGGAGCCGGATAGAGATAGTTCAGCCTGTCATTTGAGAGTGACTTTCCTCTTACAGCGCAGGCTGCTGGAGCCATTAAACTATACAGAGGACAGGACCATTACATTTATTCATCTACTGTCCATTTACCTGGAGAAGGACACGATCTACGCCAGAATTTACAGGCAAAAAATTCTTCAATATAGGTATGGACATTATACCACTTTATCATTCATATGTGGACTTTGTAATTTCCATCCACAAGTGGGACAAAAACTCAATACATAAAATAATTTTTTTTCACCTGTGCAACAGTGGAGTAATTTAATGAATTGAATTTAATATTTGTTTTTTAAGCAATTTATGTATTAATATACTATATATTGATTATTGGTATTGCAGCTGGTTGCCATTGTATGGATTATTAAACTGTTTATTTTTTTATATACATTGGAACACGTGTGTCTTTTTACTTCTATACCAGACTCCGATTACTACTAGCGCAGAAACGTAAATATTTGTTTAGCGTGTATGGACCGCGCAATATATCGTGCCGTCGCATCTGCCATGGCTGGATACACACATCGTCTAGTACGTACCCGGCTTTAGATTGCTTACTTGTGTTAGACTTTGGCTATGGATGGCTATTTTACTAGCTCATTAATCCCTGCCTTCCCTTCTAACTTGGCTCCTGGATACATATTCTTTCTGTGGACACTCTAGTACCATAACTACAATATGTATACAGTAGAGATATATAGGGGGGATTCAATTGTCTAAACATGACTGCAGATCCCATCTAAAGTGATGGGAGCTATTCAATTGTTTGTTCCACTGGGCGTGATTGCCACAGACGCCCATCGTTCCTGCTCACTTCTTCTCGAGGTGGTTGGCAGAAATACACCAAAAGTTGGGTTTTTGATGCCCAAACTCATGGCACCCAGTAGTTTGCATGTGCATCTAATCCCGGTGCATATGGGAGCGATATGTGCAATACAGAATAGGCATACGGGGCACTCGTGCCCATCAGCAAAACAACTGAATATAGCCGGTCGGGCACCCATTACGCACGGGTGCTGAAAAATAATTGAACTCCCCCCCATAGATATATGAATGCTGTTATGTTTGTCTAACTCTGATGATATTTTATTAAAACCCTTTTATACCTAAAAAGGATTTGTGTTTTTCTTCTACAACTGGAACCTACCAGCTACAATTACCAGAACCTTACAGATGCTCTCTGCCTTTCCTAGAAAGAGCTGCATCATAAAGATCAAACGTTCAAAGAAAATCTGAGAAATGTTTATTGAACAGCACCAATCAGGGGAAGGAAATAAGGACATTTCAAAGACTTTTACTATCCCCAGAGCAATGTCAAGTCTACCATAAAAAAAACTGAATTTGTTACTGTGATTTTGCCAAGCACAGGCTTTCCCTCCTTCCCTGCTGCAGGGGACGTCTTAGAGAAACATTTGACAATTACACATATAGCAGTAAACCCCTTTGAAGAGGGAAGATCAGTGATAATCCAATGAAATGTGAGTCCATGGTTTGCTAGGCACAGAAAGAGGCCGCTAAGGACCAGCAGATCATTGGGAGTAAGTTTTGTGTTGTGTAGTTCTCATTCAGAAATAAATAATTAATTATCAATTCAAAGGCCAGGCCACAGTAACTTATGGGTACAGTGTGAAGAGTTTGTCAAGGGATTTAACTCCTGGCTGTGCAACAAATTTAGATTTGTGAGAACAGGATAGTAATTTTGGATGTGGGAACAGGGTGGACCATGCAGAGTTGGACGTAAATACCTCTTTTTCCAGGCATGTGCGGTACTTCCAGCATCGGCCAACTGTGTGCACATTGGCATTGCGTGCAGT
This sequence comes from Taudactylus pleione, assembly GCA_031769625.1. Lineage (NCBI taxonomy): Eukaryota > Metazoa > Chordata > Amphibia > Anura > Myobatrachidae > Taudactylus > Taudactylus pleione. The sequence continues at coordinate 14,335,137 of JAUIMM010000042.1, forward strand.
TAGCATGCACTGCTGATCAGGCCCCAAGTGTATGGATAGGGAGCAGGTGCACCACAAGATATGTCTGACTATGCATACGGATGAATATACACATTTATGTTGGTGCACGCAATGTGGGACCACATATGGCCGATTTTCTTCCTACTCGGCAACAGGCTCTAATGGTTCAACAAATTCTTGTAAATGTCGATGGGATGAGATGTCCTCTCAAAATGGTATCTCCATTCTTACAGGACAAGCTTAGTAGGCAGGTGTTTGTGGTCATCACTGAATGAAATTTACCAGGTTTAAAACAATAGAAGATGGTATCATCCACGGCTACATTAGAAGATGGAAGACTGATGCAATATATAAAAAAACTTTCTTATGGTGTCGTATCAACTCCATCTGTAGGTCACTTGCTGGGAATCACCTCTTTCTTTGTGAAGGCTGCGTTTGAAGCTTCCATAGAAGAATAACTGATAATGATAGTTATGGTTTATATAATAATTCAACAAAGTCTGTCTCGAGTCAGACATGCACAATGGGACTCGGGACATGTACGCACCTGTTCTCCCCCTCTAATAGAGAGGACGCATCTGGAAAGTGTGGAGAGGCTAAGGGGTATATTTATGGAATGCGGTCAATATAATCCGACTGCGGTTATCTCAGCACTCATAATGCCGGCACCAAAATCCCGACACTGGTCAGAATCCTGGCGCCATCATCCTGTCCACCTGTCACAAGCCACTGCGCTGCCATTGCTTGTGCGGGGTGAGCGCCGGGCAACAGTTCTTTGAAGTCTCCTCCTTCCTCCTGTTAGGATCTGTGGTAGCAGCATTTTGTTTGCAGTTCCAGTTTTGATTGCTGCTGAGGCTCTACACTAATTACTGCCTGTCTGTCTGTGTGCAGTGTCAGGTGCACACTGATTTATTCTCCTGTCTGTGCACAGTCCAGGTGCTCACTGGTCTCTCATTAGGGAAGCTTGCTCTGGTGGGCCCTGCTTTTGTTAAATTCCAGCCAGCCCTACACTCCATGCCGGTGACAGAGGGTCTGATTCAGAGCCAGATGCTATTTGCGCTCGCTCAGAAAAAGGGGCCGGATATTTAAATAGAGCGCTCGCTCTTTGCGGTCTGTTAACGCCTCTATGTCTGAATGAGCGAACGAAATATGCGCTCGCTTTTTTAAAAAAAAACGCCCCCTGGCCCTCGCATCCTACGTCATCTCCGCTATTTATTAGATTAATCGAGTACATCGAAAGGCGTATGAACTGCTCGCAGTGCTTGTGGTAGCATTTTCCTACCGCAATCATGCGAGCAGTTCAGGCTAAAAGACAACCAAGTGACGTGGTCGATGACGCTGCTTTGTTAATTATGCACACCCTTAAAACGCCCGTTTTGACCGTTTGGCACGCCTGCGTTCGGATCTCTACTCCCCGTTTTCAAGCACCTTCCCCTGTTACCACCCACAAACGCCTCATCCTGCCACTCAAATTAGCAGGCATTCGCTATTTTGCGAGCACACAATTTTTGACCGCAATGACTGGTTCGCGCATGCGTATTACAACCCATACGCATGCGCAGTTGTGCGAACATCGCTCGGAGCGAACGAGCGGCCGCTTACGAGCGGCTCTGAATCAGGCCCAGAGTTTCTTGTACTTACGGTTGTTCCAGTCTCCTGTGTATCAGTCGAGTTCCAGAGTTCAGTTCTGCTGTGTTTGTCTGCTGCCGTTTGTTTCATCCAGACGGCCCAGTCCATTTACCACCTGCTCGTGCTGCTTGTGTCATCTAGGCGGCACGGTGCGCTTCCTTGTCCTGAAGCGCCTACCTTCATCTGGCGGCTTGTGTCAACCCAGCTACACCAGCTGCACTACTGCAACGTGAGTGCGCAATCCAGTGCACCACCATCGCCAGTGTCAACCCCGCGGCATTGGTCGCAACTCAGCATCTCAAGTGCGCAATCCAGCACACCGTCACCAGTGTCAACCCGGTGGCACTGGTCGCAACTCAGTGTCCCAAGTGCGCAATCCGGCGTACTGTCACTAGTGTCAACTCACTGACACTGGTCGCAACTCAGCGTTCCAAGTGTGCAACCCAACGCACCACCGCCAGTGTCAACCCAGTGACATTGGTAGCATCTTCATGTCAGTGCACACTCCATCACAGACTCAACAGCATAAAGGCTGCATCTCACCCTCAGCCCTCAAGTTGCTTCAACAGTCCAAAGGCTGCATCACAGCTTTAGACCCTTGGCCACAACTAGTCAATACAAACCAGCCCTCAAGGCTGATTCTTCAGCCCAAAGGCTGCATCACACCATTTGACCATTGGCCATGACTAATCAAAACGAATCAGGTCTCAGACCTGACATCAGACTCTGTTCCCTGTGATCTTAACATTATCACCGGCCAAAATTATACAGGGTAGTCATGGAACCGGGACAGAATCCAGCACAAATTCTGGCAGCCCAGATTCAGGTGCTAACCCAAAAGGTTCAGGAACCTTTTCGCACATTCGCAGCGCACATTCATCCCATGCTGTGCGAGCCCAAACCATTTTTCAGGGAGTCGTAAAGACTTTCTTAATAGAAGATTGCAAGCTTTATTTCAGACTCAGGCTTTACTCCTCTGGCTCCGAGGTTCAACGAGATGGGATTATTATTCCCTCATACAGGGGGACCCGCAGACTTGGGCCTTTGGTCTTCCTTCTACTTCTGCGGCACTTCAGATGGTGGACTCCTTCTTCTCTGCCTTGGGACTGCTTTATGATGACCCAGATAAGACAGCTATGGCTGAGGCTAGCCCTCCGTCCCTGAAGCAGGACAACCGGGCCACAGAGGATTACTGTGCCGAGTTCCGAAAGTGGGCCGTGGACTCTGGATGGAATGACCCTGCACTGCGGAGTCAGTTCCGATGGGGGTTGTCAGACCAGATCAAGGACATCTTAGTCCAACATCCCACCACGAACACCCTGGATGACCTTATGAGTTTATCTATTCGTAAAGACCGATGTCTCCAGGAGCGTAGGTTGGAAAAGAGTCTACCACCACAAGCTCCTCATTCCCTGCTTTGGGTTCCTGCTGCAGAACAGGAGGAGCCGATGCAGTTGGGGGCTTACAGTCTTCCTGCAGGAGAGAAATGGAGGAGGCACATACTAAGACTGTGTATGCATTGCGCAGGTATAGGACATATGGCTCAACTCTGTCCTGTCAAGTCGGGAATAGACAAGGTCTAAATGTTGGTGGAGAGTTACATCTAGGCCTTGCGTCCATCTCTCCAAAAAATCAATCCTTTTCCCGACTTTGATTAAATCTTCAGACGGCCAGATTCCTGTATCTGCCTTTATCGACAGTGGGGCAGCAGAAAATTTTATGGACCAGGCATTCTTCGAGACCTTGGGTTGTTCTAGATGGGAAGGGTCTTTCTTCAGTACCAATAACTTTCTGGGCACCACCTATACAGTTGACTGTGGGTGCTCTGCATCAGGAAGAGCTTTCATTTCTTCTCCTCCAGTGTCTGATGGCTCCTGCTGTATTAGGCTTACCCTGGCTAAAAAAACACAACCCTGTTATCCAGTGGAAGACTGGGGAGATTCTCCAGTGGGGTTCATCTTGTTTTGCTCATTGTTTGTCCCATCCAGTTCGTCTTGCCGCAGTCATTTCAGCAGACACTCCTAAGATTCCTGCTCCATACCGCGATCTGGCAGAAGTTTTCTCCAAGAAAAAAGCCAAAGTTTTGCCACCTCATCGCCCCTTCGTCTGTGCCATTGACCTACTACCTGATGCCAGACTTCCTAAGGGTAGGTTGCATGCCTTGTCTATTCCTGAAGATAAGGCTATGCAGGAATACATCCAAGACGCTCTTGGGAATGGATTTATTCAGCCATCCAAATCTCCAGTAGGTGCCGGTTTCTTTTTTGTTCAGAAAAAACATGGGTCCCTCCGACTCTGCATAGACTTTCGTGGGCTTAATAAAGTGACGGTGAAAAATGTATATCCTTTGCCATTGATCTTGGTTCTTGTTGACCAACTACGGGAGGCATCTATCTTCTCAAAAATTTACTTGCGTGGAGCCTACAACCCCATCCGCAGAGGAGATGAGTGGAAGACAGCTTTCAACACCCACTCGGGGCATTTTGAGTACTTAGTAATGCCATTCGGTCTGTCCAATGCCCCTGCTGTCTTCCGAGACTTTATTAATGAGATCCTGAGAGATTTCCTGGGAATCTTCGCTGTAGTATACTTGGACGATATTCTCATTTTTATCGAAGTCCTTGGAACAACATCGACAACACGTGAGGCAGGTGTTGCAAAGACTCTTGGATAACAGTCTTTACGCCAAGTTGGAGACGTGTGAATTAGAGGTGGAAAAGATCTCCTACTTGGGTTACATTATTTCCTCTCGGGGGTTCTCCATGGACCCAAGTAAGATGAAGGAGGTTCTAGATTGGGAACCACCCACGTCCCTGAAAGCCATACAGCGGTTCCTTGGATTCTCTAACTACTACCGCCACTTCATCAACTGTTTCTTCACTATCGTCTCTCCTATCGTGGAATTGACCAAGAAAGGGGCGAATGTCTGCAATTTGTCTCCCAAAGCCATAGAGGCATTTAATCATCTCAAGTCAACCTTTGTGTGTGCTCCTATCCTCCGTCATCCCAATCCTGACCTTCCTTTTGTGGTGGAGGTAGACGCCTCTGAAGTTGGAGTTGGGGCCATTCTTTCCCAAAGGGACATGAAGGACAATAAATTACATCCTTGTACCGTCTTCTTTTGGAAATTTAAATCGGCGGAGATAAATTATGACGTAGGCAACCGAGAGCTCCTAGCTATTAAGTGGGCATTCAAAGATTGGCGACACTGGTTAGAGGGAGCTAACCATGTGATATCTGTTTTGACGGATCATAAGAACCTGGAGTATATTGAGTCCGCCAAAAGATTGAATGCCAGGCAAGTGCGATGGGCCTTGTTTGTCCCTTGGTTCAACTTCACCATCTCTTTTCGGCCTGGGTTTAAGAACGTGAAGGCAGACGCCCTGTTTCGTAGTTTTCCTGGTGATCATTGTTCAACTAATAAGGAAGAGACCATCATTCCTTCTACCAGGATCCATTTGGCCATGATGAGAACCTTGGCAGACTCTCTCAGACAATCTCAGGCTGAAGCTCCTCCGGAAATGCCCAGAGGATTAATGTTTATTCTGGAAATATCCCGCAAGGCTGTCCTTAAGGATTTCCACTCGTCCAAGGCTGGGGGTCATCCAGGTGTTACCAGGATGCTAGAAATTCTGTCACGTTCCATTTGGTGGCAGTCCATGCCTCGAGATGTTCGCGAGTTTGTGGCAGCTTGCGATGTCTGTGCTAGGAACAAGACTCTCCGTACTGAGCCTACAGGTCTGTTGTGTCCATTGTCAACTCCCCTTAAACCATGGACACATATGGACAATGGACTTTTTGATGGATCTTCCATCTTCTACTCATTGTACTGTTATCTGGACTATTGTTGACAGATTTTCAAAGATGGTGTATTTCGTGTTTCTCGGCAAACTACCCTCAGCCAAAGAGCTGGCAGCTCTTTTTGTTCAGCATGTCTTCAGAACACATGGACTTTCTTTGGACATCGTCTCTGACCGTGGTACCCAGTTTGTGGCTAGGTTCTGGAGGTGCTTTTGTGCTGATCTGGGCATCAAGGTCAGTCTGTCTTTGGGTTATCATCTGCATCCAATGGGCAGATGGAGCGGGCCAATCAATCTCTGGAGCAGTATCTCTGTTGCTTCATCGCCAAATTTCAGAACAACTGGATCTCTCTCTTGCCTTTTGCTCAATTTGCCTACAACAATTCCTGCCACTCTACATCCTCAGTGTCTCCATTTTTTTGTAATTTCAGGATTCATCGCAGGAGCAATTATTTTGAGATTTCTTCTAACACAGTTCCTTCATCTTCATCTGTTTCCAGGTTGCGATCTGTCTGGAGGAAAGTACATAAATCCTTTCTGCAGGTGTCTGGTAGTTCCAAGGTCTGGGCAGACAGGCACCGTAGGCCGTGCAGTCTGAAGGTGGGGGATTTGGTTTGGCTGTCACCCAAGAACATCAATCTGCACCAACGATCACAGAAGTTGGGACCCAAATTCATCGGGCCATTCACAATCATTGCTCATATAAATCCTGTGGCTTTCCATCTAAAATTACCCTGGTCTCTCAGGATCAATAACACCTTCCACTGTTCCCTTCTGAAACCAGTTTCCTTCTTCACCAGATATTCTCTCAGACGTTCGTTCAGACCACCACCAGTTCTTCAGGGAGTGCCAAGAGTTTGTCGTCGAAAAGATCCTGAACTCTAGTATTTCCAGAGGCTGTCTCCAGTTTCTGGTGCACTGGAAAGGATACGGACCGGAGGAGCGCTCCTGGATTCCGTAAAGATCATTGCATGCTCCTATCCTGAGGAGAATTTTTTTTGAGGACTTTCCTGACAAACCTGGGTTTAGGGGTTCCTTAACTCCTGGTCAAGTGGGGGGGTACTGTCACAAGCCGCCGTGCTGCCAATGCTGTGCGGGGTGAATGCTGGACAAGCATTCGCTGAAGTCTCCTCCTTCCTCCTGTTAGATTCTGTGGTAGCAGCATTTTGTTTGCAGTTCCAGTCTTGATTGCTGCTGAGGCTCTACACTAATTACTGCCTGTCTGTGTGCAGTGTCAGGTGCACACTGATTGATTCTCCTGTCTGTGCACAGTCCAGGTGCACACTGGTCTCTCATTAGGGAAGCTTGCTCTGGTTGGGCCCTGTTTTTGTTAAATTCTAGCCAGCCCTACACTCCATGCCGGTGATAGAGTTGCTTGGGCTTCCGGTTGTTCTAGTCTCCTGTGTATCAGTCGAGTTCCAGAGTCCAGTTCTGCTGTGTTTGTCTGCTGCCGTTTGTTCCATCCAGACGGCCCAGTCCATTTACCACCTGCTCGTGCTGCTTGTGTCATCTAGGCGGCACGGTGCGCTTCCTTGTCCTGAAGCGCCTACCTTCATCTGGCGGCTTGTGTCAACCCGGCGACACCAGCTGCACTCCTCAAACGTGAGTGCGCAATCCAGTGCACCACCATCGCCAGTGTCAACCCGGCGGCATTGGTCGCAACTCAGCATCACAAGTGTGCAATCTGGCGCACCGTCGCTAGTGTCAACCCGGCGGGATTGGTCGCAACTCAGCGTCTCAAGTGCGCAATCTGGTGCATGGTCGCCAGTGCACTGGTCGCAGCTCAGCATCCCAAGTGCACAATCCGGCACACCGATGCCAGTGTCAACTCAGCGGCACTGGTCGCAACTCAGCGCCCCAAGTGCGCAATCCGGCGCACAGTCACCAGTGTCAACTCGGCAACACTAGTCGCAACTCAGCATTCCAAGTGCGCAACCTGGCGCATCACTGCCAGTGTCAACCCGGCGACATTGGTAGCATCTTCATGTCAGTGTGCACACTCCATCACAGACTCAACTGCCCAAAGGCTGCATCTCACCCACGGGCCGCAACTAGCAAAGGCAAATCAGCCCTCAAGGCTGCTTCAACAGCCCAAAGGCCATCTCATCCATGGCCCACAGGCCGCGACTAGCAAAGGCAAATCATCCCTCAAGGCTGCATCTCCCCCACGGCCCACAGGCCGTGACTAGCAAAGGCAAATCGGTCCTCAAGGCTGCTTCAATAGCCCAAAGGCTGCATCTCACCCTCGGCCCACAGGCCGCGACTAGCAAAGGCAAATTAGCCCTCAAGGCTACTTCAACAGCCCATAGGCTGCATCACAGCTTTAGACCTTTGGCCACAACTAGTCAATACAAACCAGCCCTCAAGGCTGCTCCTTCAGCCCAAAGGCTGCATCACACCATTTGACCATTGGCCACGTCTAGTCAAAACGAATCAAGTCTCAGGCCTGACATCAGACTCTGGAGCTCATTCAGACCCGCTCGCTGGCAAAAAGGGGCCGGATATTTAAATTAAGTGCTTGCACTGCGTCGCGCAAGGACGCCCACTATGTTTTAGCAAGCTACAGCAAAGTCCGCTCGCAAGTGTCTATAGACACCCCCTTGACACTCGCAACACACGTCATCTCCGGGAAATGAAGGATTAATCGGAACCATCGAGAGCCATCGGAGCTGCTCGCAGCCGTTGGGGTTGCCTTAGCCTGCCGCAAGCACAGCGATCAGTGCTGGCTGAAATACATACAGGTGCAGTGTACAATGATGCTACTTTGCTAATTATGCACGCCCTTTAAACAGCGTTTGGGCGGCCTGACACGCCTGCGTTCGCACATCCACTCCCCCGTTCACAAGCACTTCCCCTGTTACCACCCACAAACGGCACTATCTGTCACTCAAAGCAGCGACCTGATAGTGACTTACGTGCAACCAAAATCAGAACGCAATGAATGGCTTGCGCACGCGCACTCCAAATTATACGCATTTTCAGATGGGCGAAAAACGCTCAGAGCGAGTGGTCGTGCCTTAGCCACCGGGTCTGAATCAGGTCCTCTGTTTCCTGTGATCTTAACACCACCGGAATCCTGTAGGTAAGTATCGGGGTTAGGGGGAGGGTTAGAGTTAGGGGTTAGGTTTAGGCACTATGGGGAGGGTTAGCAGGGACATGCAGTCAGGGGAGGCAGAGCCCCCCCCCTGTCATACTCCCTGTCAGGCTGCAGAGTTTTGACTATAAAAATGAATAGAATAATACAAAGATGATATTTATAACTTATAAATATTTTCTTTGTATTATTCTGATCCTTTTTATAGGCAGAACTCACCAAAATTGCAGAATTCCCTGGAAATACAGGGAGAGACGAGACATGAGGCAGTAAGAGCTCAGCCTCATCTCTGATAGCTCAGACACTGCCTGGAGCTGGGGACTGGGCCACGAAAACAGCCAAAAAAACAGCGAAAAAGAGCTAATGAAGGCATGCCTCACTTTGAGGGGGCATTACTTGAGCTCTGATGGACACCTCTGACGATCAGGTGACCAGTCCAGGAAGTACTCAGGCATCAGAGCTCAGCGGCAGCACTGAGGAGGGAAGGAAATTGGCATATGCAGACAGAGGAAACACACTAAGGAGAAAAAGGTGAGGAGGGTTCGTTACTAGGGGAGATCTGTGTGTGTGTGTGGGAAATCTTTTTTGCTAGGGGGGATCTTCTGTGCTAGTGGGAGATGTGTATGAGGGGTATCTGTGCTACGGGGAATCTGTGTGTGGGGGGGATCTGTGCAAGTGGGGCAGGTTAATATGTGTGTGTGAATCTGGCTCTGATACTAGCCAGTGCCTCCCCAGCCACTGACTTCACCGCACATCTCTGAGGGTTAGGCACTAAAGGGGGAGGGTTAGGTTTAGGGTGCAGTGAGGGGGTGGTTAGGTACAAGCACCGGGGAGGGAGGGTTAGAGTAGGGATAGAGGGAGGGTTAGGATACCTTCTGACAGGTGTCGGTATCCTAATCCTGTCAAGATGCCAACGTCGGAATTCTGACCGCCAGGATCCCGTACCCATCCCATATTTACTAAACTGCGGGTTTTTAGAAGTGGAGTTGTTGCCTATAGCAACCAGATTCTAGCTATTATCTTCTAGAAGGTGCTAGATAAATTATAAGTAGCACTTCTAAAAACCCGCACTTTAGTAAATATACCCCTAAGTGTAGGGGCCCACATTATTAATTGGATAACAGTTAGCAACATACACATTTATTTGAGTGGCTCTGAGGCTTTTTCAAGTATCCATCTATGGGCCTGATCCAAAGATGGAGGCTAATGCGATCGCAGCTGCGTTTTCATACGCAACTTAGCTGCGAAAATATGCGAATGTCTGCAAAGATCACCTGAGCATAAATACGCCCACTGCTGCCTCCTTACCTGCGCGTGACGACGCATACTTGCGTAAATATCGGTACCATTGACTCACAGCTTGGCCATCTTGTGGCAGACTTAGGAGCTCTCCTCTCACACAGAGTATGCACTCGCAGGGGATAATTTATGCACACCCATGTAACGGCGTTTAAATAGGCACGCTTGCGTTTTTCTGCCACACCCCCATCACCACCCCCAAACGCTGACAACCTGTCAATCACTGTGCAGTGCATCCGTAATCGCAATGTGAATGGAGCGCACGTGCAGTGTATCTTCTACGCTTGCGCAATGGTAAACAATCACTCGATCTGCGTATGTAATAGCCACTGTGTTCATCTCTGAATCAGGCTCTATATCCCATAATAGGATAGGTTATATAACCCAGAAGTTGAAGTAGAGGCTTTTCAACTATAATTTATCTTTTTTTTTTTTTTTTACATGAATAGGGTGATCTTTTACAATTGCTGATGAGTACAGCAAGACAAAAACAAAGAAGAAACAAAAAGTAAATAAACGGCAAGAAAAGATAATGCAATTCCAATGAATTTATGGCTACTGGATATTGTTATAGATCATTTTGTCTGCCTATGTCTATGGGCCGTATTCAATTAGCTGCGATAAGCCGTTTTTGGCTAAAAGTTTTCGCCGGTGACGTCATTTCGCCAGGCATAAACTTATTCCCGTATTCAATTTCAAAGATTTGCCTATGAATTTTATGAAACTAGGCGGAAAAAAGTGCAGAATTGAGGTTTTGGGGTGCAAACTTGCGGGAACCACCCTGCACCCTTGGGACAGCCCCAAAGGTAAACTGGGTCGAAAAAGTAAAAAAAAACCCCTAAGAACACCCCAAAAAAGTACTTTCATTTTGGGGGCAAAAAAAAAACAAAGTTGGGGGCCAAACTAAAAAACTAGCGAAATAGACTCCAGGAGGGTCCCCAAGTACGCCCCAGGTGTTTTTACGTTTGCAGGTGGTTGCGGCAGGTGGATTTTTAACAGTTTTTAAAACCTTTAGCAACTTTAAAATATGCCTGCACCCATTTTCATGTACCCCAAATTTGCTGGGACTAGTTATTTTCAGCAAAAAAGCCCTGCTAAATGCTATTCTTCACCACTTCTGCAAAGACGCTAATTAGCAGCTATTGAGAGCATTTAAGTACCCCAAATACCTTCAGCGGGGCTATTTGGAGGTATCTAGAGTGATCCTCAATGTCAGTGCATCTTTTGGGGAGTGTGAGGCTGATTTTCCCAAATCTGACAGCACTTTTCGCTGGTTTCGATTTCGCCGGGTTCCGTTTTTGCTGATTTGGAATTGAACATGGGGATAAGTGGGGACGAGCGCGATACTTTTTCCCTTGCAAAACCAGCGATGTCAGCGAATAGTCCGGCATGCGAAAAGTCCGGGACTTTTCGCGGCTAATTGAATATGCCCACAAATATCTTATTGTTTAGTATAAAACATTATTGGCTAATATTGCATCCTATTAACAGTACATGGAGGGCCTAATTCAGAGATGTATTCCTACCCGAGAGTTTGCGCACATCTCTGATTGTGGGAGGACTGCGCATGCGCAGGATGTGTACTGCACATGTGCAGGCCTCCATCTGTGGGTTCGCTCGCAGAACTTCCCATTTGGGGGGCGGAGCAGGGGCAGCACTCCCAGAAACTGCAACATATCGTCCTCGTTATCCATAGATGCAGACTTCCTGCTCTCGCAAGCCTCCAGGACCCGGTCAGGCTGCGGTAGGCTTTAGCTACCACAGCCTGGCCAAAGGGAGAACATCGGTCGCAGTGCTGGGATCACGCAGATGCAGCAAGGAGGTGTCCGACACCTCCTGCATTTGCATTTAAGATAGACAGAATTGCAGAATCGCTTGTGTGTGACCCTGGAATTCCGTCTGTCTCTGAATCAGGCCCAGAGTTTGTATGCATCCCAAATATTGTCAGTTTTGAATTTGGGCAGCACGGATGGTGTAATGGTTAGTATTCCTGCCCCACAGCACTGAAGTCTAGGGTTTGATTCCCACCATTGCCAAAACTGTGTGGAGTATGTATATTCTCCCCGTGCTTGTGTTAGGTTTCCTCCGAGCGCTCCAGTTTCCTCCAAAAATATACTGGAAGGCTAATTGGTTCCTCACAAAAATTAACCATAGTGTGAGTATGTGGTAGGGAATATAGGGCCTGATTCAGACCCACTCGCGAGCGGCTGTCCGCTCGCAAGTGGGTCGATGTTATGCACTGAGCATGCGCACGACGGAGGGAGCTCCGTCGTGCGCATGCGCCAGACGCGACGAGCGAAGGAAAGTCCTTCGCTCGTTGTGTCCGATCAAAGGGGGCGTGCTGTCAATGTTGATTGACAGCACGCCCCCTTTGGTGGGCGTGCCGGGGGCGTGCCTCCCTGACGGGGGCGTTCCCACGGGAACGCCTCCCGTCAGAAGCCGGCCCACTGACATCACTAGTGATGTCAGTGGGAGTGATTTTGGCTCTGATAGAGCCAAAATCACTCCGGAGCTTGCGGTTGAAAACCTCAACCGCAGGCTCCGGCTCGCAATTTCGATGGTCGCGATGGTCTCGACCATCGCGGCCATCAAAAAGCACGCTCGTATAGCCTGTGGGTGGTGACCCACAGCCATACGAGCGTCCAGGAGGACGCTCCATGAAAATGGAGCCCGGCCCTCATTCAGAGCGTGCGCTCTGCTCAGAGCGTACGGCTCTGAATGAGGGCCATAGGTCCTGATTCATTACGGCTCTAAACTGCAACAAAATACACAGTCGGCCGATTGTTGGATACTGCGCATGTGTATGCGTCGCAGTGCGCATGTGTGATGGCTACACTGCGATCGCACTACGATGACGCAGAGCACGGTAAGCCATAGCAGAGTGGTTGACAGGTAGTCAGCGTTTCGGTATGGTGACGGGGGAGTGGTTGAAGAAACGTAGGTCCGTTTGAATGCCGTTGCATGGGTGTGCAGAAATTGGCCACTGCGACGGCATACGCAGCTTGAGTACTCGATTTTACTATTGTACACAGTCTTAGCGGCTGCCCAGGTTGGAGGTTTAATGGGACCTTGCTAAGGCTGTTTCACTTTAGGGACCAGATTATTTCCCAGCTTCCGGAATACTTTGACCTCAACTGAATGGCCCTGAGAAAACAAAGAGGGCCCTGTAGTGACTCAAATTTTGTTTGAGAACTCATTGCGGCTAATTTTTTACTGGTTAACACAGGTTGACCGCCAAGAGAACTGTGCGGCCCATAACGTCTCTTAGAGACAAACATAGTTGCTTTAGTTACGACCCAGGTATTATTACTGAGTTCTTATATAATTATTACAGCTCTTTATACAACCTCCTTGACCATTCCTCTTCTGCTCCTTGTAATCTCCTGAAACTGACTCTTGATCTGAGGTAGGAGGAAATGGCAGACATGCTGACATCTCAAAAAATCTTCCAAACCCCTAGATCCTGATGGCCTATCTGTTTCTTATGGCATAAACTTTCATGCAGGCTTGTTGAGACATTTGGTAGCTCTGATTAATACAATCAAGCGAGGTGGCTCCTTCCGCACAGATACTACGTGTACAACTATAGTTGTCATGCCGAAGGCCCAAGGACAAGAAATAATTATAGACCCATCTCTATTTTCCTGGAAAACAGTTCCATGTCTTCCATTGCCTCCACTAATGGCCTCACTAATTTATACCTTAACCAATAGCTTCAAGAATCAGACTAAGGACCTCATTCAGAGGCGCTCGCAAAATGCAAGCGCTCGCTCTGAATGAGGGCGGCCGCATCTACTTTCCGACCCGGCCTCCTGGCTGCTCGCTAGGCTGTGGGTGACCACCCACAGCTTTAGCGAGCGGCCAGGATGATGGTCACGATGGTCAAGACCATCGGAGCTTGCGATGAGACCTTTGTGGTAGGGTCTCGTCTGCCACAAGCCTCAGTGAGCTTTTGGCTCTATTAGAGCCGGAAGCTCATCACTGACATCACGAGTGATGTCAGTGTGGCCGCCCCCAAACGGCAGGCGTTCCGTCGGGAACGCCTCAGTTTGGCAAGCCAACCCCCCCCGCCTCGCCTACCAAACGGTGCAAGCTGTCGATCACCATCGACAGCCGCCCCTTTTGTAGTAAGCCCCGGAGCGACCCGCTTGCAAGCGCATCGGCGCTTGCGAGCGGGTCTAATTGAGACCCTAAACCTCAGTATCCCTATTGATAACACCCTGTATAAAATATAATTAGCAGATTACGTATTGTTGACATTGTCTGTCCCACAGGCCTCACTCCCTAATCTTGACATATGGCAAACTTTCTGGCAGTAGAGGGCCTGACTCATGTTTGTATGCAAATGCTGTCTATGCAGATTGAGCGTTTATTAGCCATTGCGCATATGTATGTATTAGGACCTGACCAAATATCAAACATCATCATAAAGTTTAGAAACAAATGAGCTTGAAGATGGCAGATTTTACTGGAGAAGACCCTACTTGTCTATGGTTCTCTATTGTAATGGATGAATTTGCAGAGAATGTGATTGAAAATAAAGCAACAGATAAAAATAACTGTACAACCTGTTGCTGAGATAGAGGAGCCCAGGTATAGCAGGATTACATAGCCGAATAATGACATCATTGGCGAGCACCCTTATATCGTGGGACTGCACCTTCTTATGTCATAGGAATATAGCGTTATGTCATAGGAATATACTCTTATGTCATCAGAATGTGCCCTTTATGTCATGGGAATGAGAATCGTGGCGATAACGGTTGATATTTATTGGGGCATACAGATGTGCCCTCATACACCTAGCGTCTGTATAAAGTCTCAGATTAAGCACAACGGAACGCGAGAGGAATGGTCGCAGCCACTTGTATCGGAACCATTTTGACACAGATTTGTTGCTTAGTAGCACACAGAAGTACAAGTACGGCCTGCCCCCGCGGTCAGTGTACGCTTGTAATGTAGTTGTATCCCTATAGTGGTGCGAATAAGACAAATTTTAAGAAAAATTATCCTTGGTACTGTTAAATCGCAAAGTGCGCCAAACAGGATTACTTGGTGAGATTAGACACATTTTCTACTTCAGGGTCCATAGGGTATCCACAGGATACCTTGGGTATAGGTGTGACGTCAGTCGCTGGGCACCATAGAGTTAAGCTTTTCAGCCTCCCAGGATGCACTAGGGTCCCCCTCCTATACCCCGCCCCCGAGCCAAGGCACCTCAGTTTAGTTTGGTGCCCGGCCGGCGTCGGGTGCACCTGTCGGAGTGGGGGGCTAGAAGAGCCCCTGAAGCTTTCTTCAGTGCAGCTGTGGCTGCACATCTGGATGTACAGCATGGACAGTCAGTCCTGACGTCCATGCTGTCTTCCCTACACCCCCGCCGGTACCAAAACGCCGGTACCGATCCGGGGATGCTGGTGAGCATCTGGGGTCACAGCTAGCGGTGACCCCAGATGTTCCAGACCATGGCCGGATCCAAGGGGGACAAAGGTAAGCAGCGGGGTCCCGCGGTGGTCCTAAGTCCCTGGGGACTGGCTGCAGCGTGGAGCCAGGCGACCAACCTGCGCTTTCCACTACCCCCTGGGACAGCGGACCGCAGCAGAGCGGTAGCGCTGCGGCGTCCCAGGGGTTAAATGCATGCCAGGGGAGCGCGCCTTCCCTGTCTCACAGCCGGCGCCTCCCCCGCTGCACACAGCCCTCTCTGCATGCTGCCGACTGGTCCTGTGGCAGCGCTCCTCCCCCAGGCCAGCCTCCTCTCTGCTCCTCGGCGGCCATCTTCTCCAGAACGCATGGTGAACGCTGCTGGAAGCGCTGGACGGAAGCATCGTGGTCTGGGTCCCCCCGCATACCTCTCCTCCTCTGTGGCTCAGGTCTGTGTATGCAGCGCTGTGTCCTACCAGGCCCTGTGTCTGTGTAGTTGAGTGATCAGCGCTGGTAGTGCAGGAATTGTTATTTCTCTGCATTGTATGTGACTGTGCTAGCGCTGCCTGTAACTTTTCTTCTCTAAACTGTCAGCTTTATTACTGTCCCTGTTCTTTCTGCTAAAGCCCTTGCGGTGCGGTGCTGCAGGGTGGTCTCTCGCCTATTTAATACTTAATTGGTGAGAGAGGTCACATACGTGGTGCCATCATGTCTGAAAGTGATTTTCCCCTCCGGCTACAGTGTACCACGTGCAAAGTACCATTAGCGGAGGGGGAGGGTAGCGCGGAGGGCCTTTGCCGGCAGTGTTTGTCCATGGCGCGGCCTATTACGGTTACAGCACCGGTACAGGAGCCGCCCTGGGCTTGTTTCGCTCAGGCGTTAACAGCTTTAGTGGGCCAGTTAGCTCCGCAGCCCGCGTTTACTCCGATGGGTTTGTCCCAGCAGTCTGTGGTGTCGTCACCCATGCAGGGGTTCCCACGACAATTGGTGGTACCCCACAGTCTCCCTATTTCCCCGCTCCCGGGTTCTCAGGAGCCAGCGTGGGTTAACTCCCTGACGAGTTCTGTACAGCACTTGTCGGATGTGTTGCAAGGGGAGTCTGTGATGCGGCCTCATAAAAGGCCGGTGGCGTCTCTGTCCGCTCCTTATGAGGATGACGAAGGGACGTCTGATGATGGGGAGATTCTGGATCCTTACGATCAGGAACCTCTCCATACTAAGGACGCTGATGCTAAGTCCAAAGTATATATTCCTGGACTTATTCGGGTGGTCCGCACAGCCTTGGTGATTGAGGACGAAGTTCCCCCAGCGGCTAAATCTAAGTATGCCTTTTTCAAAGATGTGAAGGGCGATGCCACAGTCTTTCCTCTTTCGGGTCAGTTGGTGGACCATTTAGAAGAGGCGTGGAAACAACCTTGCAAAAGATACCAGCCGCAGAGACGCCTGGCGGTGGCTTATCCGTTCGCGGATAATTATTTTGCTAAGTGGGAATCCCCTCCACAGGTGGATTCTCACGTGACCCGTCTTGTCCGTAGTGCCACATTGCCGATGCCATCCATGTCCTCCCTTAAGGATGCTACGGACCGCAAGGTAGAAATCTGCCTGAAGTCCGCTTATTCCCTTGCAGGGGGGGCAGCACGGCCGGCTATGGCCATTTGCTGGGTTGCCAGAGCGATGGAGCGCTGGGCGGATTCATTAGAGGCTTCTTTTGAATCCGACTGTCTGGCCGAACAGGCGGAGTTGATTGGCAATCTCCGTGATTCGGCCACCTACATCAACGAGGCAGCTCTAGACATTAGTACTCTGGTGTCTAGAATTTCTTCAGCAGCGGTAGCTGCTCGTCGCACCTTGTGGCTGCGATCCTGGAAGGCGGACGCAGATTCCAAGAAAGGTCTGGAAGCGTTGCCGTTTACCGGAGAAGTTCTCTTCGGTCCGGATCTGGATAAGATTGTGGCCACGCTGGCGGCAGCCAAATCTGCTTGTCTCCCGTCGGCCGCTGCTCCTTCTGGTTCGGGACCATCGTCCTTTCGGTCATCTAGGGCCCAGGGCAGGCCCAAACCACAGTCGTTTCCTCGACAGGCTGGCCCTAAGAAATCGGTCAAGCCCCGGAAGCAGGCATGGAGTACCAGACGTCCGGCCCCCAAGCCAGATGACAAGCCTGCGGCCTGACGGTCCGGGCCTCCCTTTGGGGGATCCCAGGGTGGGAGGCCGCCTGCTACAGTTCGCCCAGTGTTGGTCGACCACTACGACAGACACTTGGGTTCTGGAGGTGGTTTCCCACGGATACGCCCTCTCCTTCCGGCACAGACCCCCGGCTCGCTTCTTCACCACGGGTCTACCATCAGACCGGAACAAGGCTACGGAGCTGCGGAAGGTATTGCACACTATGCTCCAGGCTGGAGTTATAGTGCCTGTTCCATTCTCCCAGAGGGGCCAGGGTTTCTATTCAAATCTATTTTTGGTACAGAAACCCAATGGGTCATATCGTCCGATTCTCAACCTCAAAGCACTCAACAAGTCTTTGCGGGTCCCGAAGTTTCGGATGGAGACCCTACGGTCCATCATTCTGGTGCTGGAACCTGGGGACTACATGGTGTCACTTACCTGCATGTCCCTATTCTTTTGCGCCATCAACAGTTCCTCAGGTTTGCAATCCGCAGCGACCACTTCCAGTTTCGGGCGTTACCTTTTGGCCTGGCAACAGCACCACGTGTTTTCACCAAGGTGATGGCGGTCATGGCGGCTTCTCTGCGGCTGCAGGGAGTCCGCATGTTGCCGTATTTGGACGACCTGTTATTGGTGGCAGGATCTCCAGAGCTCCTGTTACGCCACTTGGACCTGACCATTGCACTGCTGCAACGGCACGGCTGGCTAATCAACTGGCAGAAGTCCACTCTAATCCTGTCTCGGAGGATTCTGCAACTTGGAGCCTTATTGGACTCGGGACAGCAAAGGATCTTCATGACGGAGGACAAGATCTCTGCTTTACAGTCAAGGGTGCGCAGTTGCCTGCACAGCCGCCGGGTGTCCTTACACTCGGCGATGAGGTTACTGGGCTCCATGGTGTCGGTGTTCGACATGGTGGAATACGCCCAGTTTCACTCCAGACCTCTGCAGCACCTGATCCTGTCCAAGTGGAACGGGCTGCCTCAGTCTCTGAAGTCCCAGACGATTGTGCTCACCCAGGAGGTTCGCCTGTCCCTTGCGTGGTGGTTACAGACGACCCACCTCAACAAGGGACGTCCGTTCTGGGTTCCAAATTGGGTCCTGTTGACAACGGACGCCAGTCTTCGGGGCTGGGGAGCAGTTTCGGGTCCACACTTGTTCCAGGGCAGGTGGACGCCGACAGAAGCGGAGCTTCCAATAAATATCTTGGAACTCCGTGCGGTCTTCAATGCTCTCCAGCAGGCACAGCGGTTTCTCCAGGGTCGCCCGGTGCAGGTCCAGTCGGACAACGCTACCACCGTGGCCTACATAAACAGGCAAGGAGGAACTCGCAGTCGGGCGGCTCTCGTAGAGGTCTCTCGGATCCTGGTTTGGGCGGAGCGCAATCTTCCGGCCATATAAGCGGTCTTCATCCCGGGAGTGCTAAATTGGGAGGCGGACTTTCTAAGTCGCCAGGACGTTCATCCGGGGGAATGGTCCCTGCACCCGGACGTTTTTCAACTACTGGTGGACAGGTGGGGTCTTCCAGAAATCGACCTCATGGCGTCCCGGCACAACAACAAGTTGCCGGTGTACGGGTCTCGCACAAGAGACGAAGGGGCGTCTCTGGTGGATGCTCTGTCCGTCCGGTGGACGTTCCGGTTCGCATACCTGTTCCCTCCGGTCTCCCTTCTTCCATGGGTAATCCGGAAATTCAAACAGGAAGGAGGGACGCTCCTGTTGATAGCTCCCGCGTTGCCCAGACGGCACTGGTTCTCAGACCTTCAGGGTCTGTCCGTGGACAGTCCTCTGCGGTTGCCGCTACGACCGGACCTTCTGTCTCAGGGTCCTTGC
Organism: Taudactylus pleione; assembly: GCA_031769625.1. Taxonomy (NCBI): domain Eukaryota; kingdom Metazoa; phylum Chordata; class Amphibia; order Anura; family Myobatrachidae; genus Taudactylus; species Taudactylus pleione. Next base: position 14,354,376 of record JAUIMM010000042.1, read on the forward strand.
CTTCACCCGGACCTGACTCGGCTGTCTTTGATGGCGTGGCTGTTGAGACGGCCATGCTGAGGTCCCGGGGGTTTTCCAGCTCTGTGGTGCGTACCATGTTACGAGCTCGGAAACCGTCTTCCGCGAGGATATACCATCACGTGTGGCATACGTTCTTCCAGTGGTGTCGACCGAGAGGTTATGCACCGCGGGAGTTTCGTCTGTCTCGGATTCTCGCCTTCCTGCAAGCGGGACTAGATCATGGGCTTCGCCTTGCTTCTTTGAAGGTACAGGTTTTGGCCCTATCTGTCTGGTTTCACCGTAGGATTGCTACAATCCCGGATGTGCGCACCTTTATGCAGGGTGTTCTCCGCATTCAGCCGCCCTTTGTTCCACCTGTGGCGCCTTGGGATTTGGCTGTGGTCCTGAGGGCTCTCCAAGGACCGCCGTTTGAACCACTGGGCTCAGTGGATCTTAAATGGCTAACAGCTAAGACTGTTTTCCTTCTGGCCATTGCTTCGGCCAGACGTGTTTCTGAGTTAGGGGCTCTTTCTTGTAGACCCCCTTTCTTGGTTTTTCATGGGAACAGGGCAGTGCTCCGCACTCGGCCCGAGTTTCTTCCCAAAGTTGTTTCCCAGTTTCATGTTAACGAGGAAATAGTTGTTCCGGCCTTTAACTCACCGGGTCTTTCCGTGGGTGAGGCCTCTTTGGATGTTGTGCGGGCCTTAAGGACTTATGTTGACCGCACTTCTTCGTTTAGGAAGTCGGACGCTTTGTTTGTCCTCTATGGCTTCCGTAAAAAGGGTTGGCCTGCTTCAAAGCAAACTTTGGCAGCCTGGATCCGTATGGCTATTTCTGAAGCTTATCTTCATGAAGGCCTACCGGTCCCTCCTTCTCTGAAGGCTCATTCCACTAGGTCTGTGGGTCCTTCGTGGGCAGCTCGACGTGGTGCCTCGGCAGTTCAGATCTGCAAGGCTGCTATGTGGTCCTCTGTCCATACCTTCGTGAGGTATTACAGGTTTGACACCTTCGCCTCTCAGGATGCTTCCTTCGGGCGGCGGATTCTCCTTTCTGCACAGGAGCGTCCCCACCCTTAAAGGATACTGCTTTGGGACATCCCCAAGGTATCCTGTGGATACCCTATGGACCCTGAAGTAGAAAATATGAGATATGGTAAGAACTTACCCTTGTTATCTCTATTTCTACGAAGTCCATAGGGTTCCACAGGACTCCCGTCCTGTCGCACCTGTGCTGCAGATGGGCTTTGCTCTGGTCACCGGTTTTCCGTCTCCCTCTGGTGAGAATGTGATTCTTGTATGTGTCCAGATCTTTTTTCTCTCTCTTCCTTCTCCTCCTCCGGCCTATGGCTTGATAACTAACTGAGGTGCCTTGGCTCGGGGGCGGGGTATAGGAGGGGGACCCTAGTGCATCCTGGGAAGCTGAAAAGCTTAACTCTATGGTGCCCAGCGACTGACGTCACACCTATACCCAAGGTATCCTGTGGAACCCTATGGACTTCGTAAAAATAGAGATAACAAGGGTAAGTTCTTACCATATCTCATATTATTTATCATTTATTACCAGTTATTTATATAGCGTACACACATATTCTGCAGCGCACACATCTATATTTGCAATACTTCATGAATATGCCCCCTTGCGCATAGGTTACTAACAGACCCCTTTTCCACCAAAATTCCGGGTCTGACACGGAGTTGGAACAGGGGGCCTGATTCAGAGCCGCTCGTAAGCGGCCGCTCGTTCGTTCCTACCGATGGTCGCACAACTGCGCATGCGTACGGATTTTAATACGCATGCGCGAACCAGTCAGTGCGGCCGAAAATCGTGTGCTCGCTAAATAGCGAATGCCTACTTTTTTGAGTGACAGAATGAGGCATTTGTGGGTGGTAACAGGGGAAGGTGCTTGAAAATGGGGAGTGGAGATCCGAACACAGGCGTGCTTAAAGGTCAAAACGGGCGTTTTAAGGGTGTGCATAATTAACAAAGCAGCGTCATTGACCACGTCACTTGGTTGTTTTATAGTCAGAACTGCTCGCATGATTATGGTAGGAAAAACCAACCACAAGAATAGCGAGCAGTTCAGACGCCTTTCGATGTACTCGATTAATCTAATAAATAGCGGACATGACGTATGATGCGAGCGGCCAGGGGGCGTTTTTTTCAAAATTACGTTCGCATGTTTTGTTTGCTCGTTCAGACATAGAGGCGTGAACAGACCGCAAAGAGCAAACGGTTCATTTAAATAGCCAGCCCCTTTTTCTGAACGAGCGAGCGTAAATAGCGTCCGGCTCTGAATCAGGCCCAGGGTTCCTATCCGGATAAGACCCGGAATTTAGCTGGCTCCGACACGGGATATTCCCGAGTTGGCGCCGCTCACACCGCAGTCGGGTCTGCAGAGACCCGGCTTTACCGGCGTAAAAGTGGACACTTGGAGATGACGTCATCTCCAAGCGCCACTGAAGCCGGACCAATCGGCCGGCTTGCGGCGCACTGTAGGTCATCAAGACCCGGAGTGCGCCGTACACACAGCAGGGTTTCACGGGTTACTCCCGTGTTAAACCCTGCTATTTACCTGGGTTGGATTGCCGGGTTACTCGACCCGGCGATCCAACCCTCACCTCTTTTACACCAAGGAGCTGCCCGGGTTAACCATGCAATAACCTGGATTTTAGCTCCGGTGTAAAAGGGGTATAAGTTTAATTTTCCCCTTAATCCTACCTACAGCAGGTACTTTCAAATGCCAAAATAGTGTATATAGGCCCTCATTCAGACCCACTCGCGAGCGGCTGTCCGCTCGCAAGTGGGTCGATGGTCTGCACTGCGCATGCACACGACGGAGGGAGCTCCGTCGTGCGCATGCGCGAGACGCGACGAGCGAAGGACTTTCCTTCGCTCGGAGTGTCTCATCAAAGGGGGCGTGCTGTCGATGTTGACTGACAGCACGCCCCCTTTGGTGGGCGTGCCGGGGGCGTGCCTGCCAGACGGAGGCGTTCCCAAGGGAACGCCTACCGTCTGAAGCCGGCCCCACTGACATCACTAGTGATGTCAGTGGGAGTGATTTTGGCTCTGATAGAGCCAAAATCACTCCTGGCCTTGCGGTTGAGAAACTCAACCGCAGGCTTTTGCTCGCAGTTTCGATGGTCGCGATGGTCAAGACCATCGCGACCATCATCCTGCACGCTCGTATATGCTGTGGGTGGTGACCCACAGCTATACGAGCGTCCAGGAGGACGCTCCATATTAATGGAGGTGGGCCCTGATTCAGAGCGAGCGCTCTGGTTAGAGCGTCCGGCTCTGAATCAGGGCCATAGTACAGTATGGTAGTGCTTTGGTTTTTTTAAGCTTGAAAATGTAAGAAGATGAATGGCAAATTGGGCTCCACTATCTGTTACCTGCTTTTTTTTTTGTTCAGGCCAGTATCTAAGTCACATGACATGTGTCCTATATGAGCCATAGGCACCTCCTTCCAGTGACACAGTCTTAAAAACGGTTGACTAATATAGATTCTGGCCAAACTGGCTCCCAGGGTAAAGCTTGAAAAAGTTCTTCCCACTCACCAAAAAAACAATACTTAATGCAGAGCCCACCCTAGTACTGGTCGACATAGACTATAGAGACTACACTGCACAGAATGCCTCAGAATAAGATTATAATAGGCCTTTACTCCAGTATTAAGCTCCTGCAGCTGCTGTCCCTGCAGCCTAGACGGGAGGCAACAGAAGAGGGGAGCATGGAAAGGAGAGGGATCAGTGGACAGGCAGAGACCACAGAGAGGGTAATACCTCCCTGTCCAACAAAAAGGTAATAAACCCTAATTGTAAATAATGTCCCAACCAGCCTGCTCCCTATTGGCAACTTGGCAGTAGCCTTGCTCACTCACTATAAGAAGTACAGCGCTGCCTCTCATCCTGCATCTCGGCCATCTCTTCCTGAATGTCTCGCATTTTCTATGTCCAAATCAGAACTCATCGGGGGAAGTGTAATAACCTGCGGATTGCAGGCATCGCCAAGATCCAGTTGAGTCTGCCCAATGTTTTAAAGTGACAATCATTTAAAAGGCAAAACACCAGTTTAAAACATTGGGCAGACCAGCTGAAATCTTGCGGATGTCTTCAAGTCACAGGCTATTACATTTCCCCCAGCATTTCCCCCCTTGCAAGGAACCATCCTCACACCCCCTCTCTCTCTTTCTGTCAGCAACATCTCCTGCCTTCCTGTTCCACAAGCCCGCTGCTTGGGTGTTATACTCCACTCCTCCCTATCCTTCACCTTGCACATAGTGTTGCCAACTCTGAAATGGAAAACAAGCAACCTATAAGTAAAAACCAAGCCCAAAATAAGCCCAAACCAATCCTAAAAAGCCCAATAAAAAAGGCCAATTTATGGGTGTGTCTCTTTGTCCTCACTCTCTCCCTGCCTAACTTCCTTTATTCCCCCTCTTCTCTAACCTAAATATTTTAGTGTATGCACAGCCTTATCTGCCTAGACTGCTTTTCTCCCTCTACACCAGCCTCCATGTTTTTGCCTCTTCCCTTTTTTCATACCTCATTCCCTTGCCAGTCTTCAGCTGGGTACACACTTGCCGATGTGTGTATCCAGCGTTGCGACACCCAACCACGCAATATATATTGGGTTGTCGATACATACTGCACGATGTGGTGACCGAACGCCCGATATGTTGGGCACCGGCTCCATCCACTATGCCAGCATCGGCATATGGGTCGTTCCATCGGCTCTACATGCAGACCCAATTGGATGACCCGCAGGAGTGCGCAGGGTCATGCATAGTGGGTACACACTGGCCGATGTGGACGATATGTTGGCCCAATCAGCAGGATCAGGCGACATATCGTCTAGCGTGTACCCACCTTTCCTTTACCTGACTCTTCTTCTCCGCATTTCTCTCACCCCTCTTCTTTACCTCCTTCATTCCTGTCACCTGTCTAATTCCATTATCCCCTCTTTTTAACAGCCTCAGTAATTTGAACTCACCCCCATGTACCTGCCTCATTTCTATCATCTAGTTTTCCTCTCCTTCATGCCTGCCCCCTCCAACTTCACCCCGTCCACTGCCTTCTATTCCCCAGACACAACCTTCCCCCCTCCCTCGGTCACTACCAGTGCAAAAAACACACAGAAACACACTTACTTACCTCTAGGGGTGCCTCGGCAATACACAAAAATTACAAGCCGAAAAGCAAGCAACCTTAAAAAAACAAGCCCAAAAACAAGCAACTTGCAAAAACAAAACAAGCCCAATTCCACTTGTTATAAGCGGACTTGGCAACTATGCTTGCACATCTAATCTATATCTCATTCCTGCCATTTTCAACTCAGACACATTTCTAAGATCAATCCCATTCTCACGAGAACCCTTGTTCACGCACTCATATCTGCCGCCTTGCCTACTGTAACCACCTCTTCGTGGGCTTTCCCCACTTGTCACCTTTCCCTGTATCAATCCATCATAAACTGATTAATTTTGTTGTCTAACTGCTCTGTGTTGTTTTCCCCCCTCTGCAACCAGCTAAACTGCATCGCTCCCCATCCCCCTCCAAATCCAGTTCAGACAGACTCCTGACCCTCACTTACAAAGCACTCAATAGCTCTGTCCCTTCTACATGTCCAGCTTAATTTCTGCGCTCACTTCCTCCCATCTACCGATTGTCACCTAACCTCCAATCTAGTTGCCCCCTCCCATGTCTGCTTCCAAGATTTCTCCCGTACTTCTATGGAACTCTGGGCCTGATTCAGACCACTCGCGTGCGCTGGGCGCGCGTGGGTCGATCTTGCCCAAGCCGTCGTTATGGTCCTCGCACCAAAGGGGGCATGCTGTTGATGGTGATTCCCAATGGAACGCCTACCGTCTGGGGCCGGACGAACTGACTTCACTAGTGATGTCAGTGGGAGTGCTTTTGGCTCTGATAGAGGGTCTCGTCGCAAGCCCAATGGTCTTGACCATCGCGACCATCATTTTGGGCGCTCGCTATAGCTGTGGGTGGTCACCCACAGCTATGTGAGCGGCCAGGAGGCCGCTCCAAAAAGGAGGAGGGACGGCCCTGATTCAGAGCAAGTGCTCTGTCAGAGCGTACGGCTCTGAATCAGGGCCTCTCTCCCTTGCCAAATCAGACTTTCTTCCAATCTCTCTAGCTTCAAATGTTCACTCAAAACAGCTTTTCATCAAAGCTTACCATTCCTCCTCCTAACCCCTCACTCTTCTCTCCTCCCTGTATTTTGCTTCTCCTCAGTTCATCCTCCACTAGCAGATTCCAAAATTGCAATCGTACAATCGTTCCTCTTCCCCTGCAGTGCCTACACTGAACGATATGTCATTCAGTGTAGGCACCCTCCCTCATCCCTGAACATGGTCAATCTGTCATTATCGGCAGATTGACCGGCATGGTCAGGTGATGTTTGATGTCGAAAACAACCAGCTGGAGCGTGCATCGATGGTCGTTTGACATTTTCATGCCCGATTCATTCACGATTAATGAGCGATTACACGATTACGAAGTTGTAATCGCTCATTAATATCTGCTAGTGGATACATGGCTTGTCGAAGCTGGATAATTGGCTGAGACAAGATCAGTTTAAAATTGGATCGCAACGACACCATCTTGCGACTGGCCGCAAGACGCTATCTTGGAAATTAGATCGCAAGACGCCATTTTGCGAATGGCCGCCTAAGCGCCATTTTAGATACACTTTAGTACATGTGGCGATATTACTATTAGCATCATGCGATTGCATCTGTGACCATCGCCATAAGTTACAGCGATTCATCAAAAGCCCATTTCATGACTTTACGTAGTTTTGGTGCTCTGGATAAAGTGTGTGTGTTATTATAATTCCCCTAAAGGATATAGGGCCTGATTCAGAGCCGAACGCTCTGACCAGAGCGCTCGCTCTGAATCAGGGCCCTCCTCCATGAAAATGGAGCGGCCTCCTGGCCGCTCGCATAGCTGTGAGTGACCACCCACAGCATATGCGAGCGTCCATGATGATGGTCGCGATGGTCTTGACCATCGCGAACATCATGCTTGCGACCGAGACCCTGTGGTAGGGTCTCGCTGCCGCAAGCCCTGGAGTGGTTTTGGCTCTATCAGAGCCAAAATCACTCCCACTGACATCACTAGTGATGTCAGTGGGGCCGGCTTCAGACGGTAGGCGTTCCCATGGGAATGCCTCCATCTGGCAGGCACGCCCACCAAAGGGGGCGTGCTGTCAATCAACATTGACAGCACGCCCCCTTTGGTGCGAGACCCAGAGCAATGGAGAGCCCTTCGCTCGCCGGGTCTCGCGCATGCGCAGTGGGGGAACAGCGACCCGCTTGCGAGCGTCCTGCGATCGCGAGCGGGTCTGAATAACCCCCATATTTCAGAAATGGGTGTACAGTATGTCAAAATTGGATTGCATTAGCTAAACAGAGCAAATGGCCACGTGACAACTAGCCTGTGAAGACAAGCTTCATGGACATAACGTCTGCTCTCACTCCAGGTGGCCCTGCTCGAATACAGCAAGAGGGTCGTTTGTAGCACCTTACATTAGCAGGCTTCCTACAATAAAATACCTTCAAAGCCAACAGTGGTATCTGAGGTTCGGGTCTTGTAGCTGTGCTAATTTGCATCTACACAGGCCCTGGGAGAACAAAGACCAGTATTTTGGAGCCTGAAAAGGGTGGAGGCTGCTGGGGCATGAGCAAGTCATGGAACTATAATGCTCAGCATTCCACACTGCTAGGTGTTCACTTCTAGAGATAGCTGAGAGCGAAGAAGTGCTCCCCATGTCGGTCTATGGTGGTCTCCCTCCACACAGATTCTCTAAGACTTCATATCAGCGTTATCTCTGTGCTCTAATGAATTCACGTGCCTGTAGAGGCTCATGCTATAATTGCGTAATCACTGTGAGTTTAAGTGCACCATTTCTCATACACACATTAATACGCACAATTGTGCTGTTAACTAGTCGCATATTAGCGAATGCATAAGACCCTGTATGAAAACGCTGAATATTAGCTCCATGCACACGCATCTGCCCCAAGTTAACTACCATCTTTACATCAAACCCCACATACTCACACATTACATATTCACATACAAGGTTCCATAAGCTTTAAGGTATAAGATTCGAGTATGCACATTTATTATCATTGCTAGGAAATAATGGTTATTTCGTAACTAAGGTGTTATACGTGATAAGTAAGCCATGTTTGGTATTGTACTGATGCGTACTCTCTCAACAGTATTCCGGGAATATCGATGGAGAGATCGCAACATGCATTCTCATTCTCTTATATGAACAACTGTTAGGATTTGCATGAGGCGGGAAACCAGAGACCCCCAGTTGTTAGAGGCTGGATTGTGTCTATTTGAACCAACCTGTTAAATGCCTTGTAACATATGCCCTCTCCTTTAGGACCAATGGTATTAGCAACAAACTTCTCTATTGTGTTGTTTATTCCTGGGGGGTATAAATATGTGTGCTCTGACCCTGGGTTCCTAGTCTTCGTGCTGATTGACAAGGGGTTTCTTGCTGATGCCTAACATCTGGACCAGAGAGCTCTGCGTATGTATAATTGTACTTGGGTCTGTATAATCTCTTTGCGCTAAGATTATATGAGGATCATAGTGTGTAACTGCTGTACTTTTACTTGAATAATACTTTGTGCTTTGGAACCACAGGTTCTAGGTCTGGAGTCTTTATTTACTGTATGACTGCGTACGCAAATTAGCGTCATACTTAGAGGTTTATAGGCAGGATATTAGAAGGTATAGACAGGGGTATATAGAGGTTCAAAGGCAGTATCCTTAGGCTTTACAGGCAGGACCCTCCTTCCTCATGTTCACCCCAAGCTTCCAGTGTTCCTTGTTTCCTTGTTCCTTACAGTGACTCGGTCTCTGTGTGATTGCCCTTCGATGGATACAGGTTTATGGAGTGCTGATCTGACTGCCCCCACTTACCTGTCCAGAAACAGTAGATTCCTAACCCTTGTTTTATAGTCCGTGCCTTGACCTGGTTTGTCAGTTTTATTTTCCTGTTTTGTCCAATGATATGTTATTTTACACTTACTTTACCATTGATCTGTTTTACTGTTACTATTTATATGTTCTGTATGGTGATGCAGAAACTTTGTGGCGCCTTATAAATAAAGGATGAGGCCTGGGTACAAATCCTAGAAACACTATGGTCATCTCTATTATAAGGCCATGGTACAGTAGTTTTCAAGTAGAACATTAATGAATACTGTTCACCACTAGAGGGAGTGCGGAATCAACAAATGAGAGCTACAGTACAAAGCATATTACGGAAAACAAACAAGTCATAGAAGTCACTTCTAGTGGGTCTATTCATCATTATCATTTCATTTGTGATAATTATGTTTTAAACTCGCTGCCTCATTAACAAAAGTATCACTTCTGAAAAGCTGTTCTTTTTACGGAGTCAGTTTTTTGGAATTGTGATACTTTTCTCTTTTATCTGTGCTGCCTCCCTCCCAGCCCGTAGTCTCTTCCCCGTGTCACCCCTCTTCTTACCCACAGCATCTGCCCCGCCGTGCCTTCCCTCTCTTTACACACAGCCAGTGACAGCCAGAGACGCCGGTGGTAAGTAGAGACAGCTGGAGGGATCTGAATAGATCACTTCTCTTGCACAAGCTGCTGTGTAAACGGCAGCTTGTGCATGTTATCGGATGCTGTACGCCATCTCAGGGTGGCGTGCAGTATCACTCACAAGTTCCGAAAAAAATGCTTTTTCGGAACTAGATGAATTACACAATTTCCACACCCCAATACTAAAGTATGTCACTGATATCTCCTGCGTTACATGATTGATGAATGGGGCTGACGCTTAGGTGAAAATGTTAATTTTCACCTGCTTTTTTATAAATTAAGTGATGATGAATAGGCCCATAGATCTTTGTACATGTGAACAGCAGTACTTTAAGTAGGCTATATTTTTTTTTTTCAGTACTTGTGTACTTTACGGACTCATTGCAGAGAGAACCCAATGAATGTTTTAAATGGTACTTGTGTACTTTATGTACACAAGTACCGAAAGTTGTCCCCACCTAAAGAAGAAAGTTGTCCCCTCGCGGGCTCGCTGCGCTCGCCACGCTTCGGGCTTGGTGACTTGCTGCGCTCGCCACAAGGTTATATTCCCCCTCTATGCCCACTTGGATGGTAGGGAATGACGCTGGACACTGGGAATGATGCTGGACACTGGCTTATGACGTCAGAGTCCTCCGCGAAGGGGATTTAGGGCCTGATTCAGACCCGCTCGCGAGCGCTGAGCGCTCGCAAGCGGGTCGATGGTGCCCTAGTGCGCATGATGGAGGGAGCTCCGTCGTGCGCATGCGCGAGACCCGCATAGCGACGGCCAGCCGTCGCTATGGGTCTCGCACCAAAGGGGGCGTGCTGTCGATGGTGAGTGACAGCACGCCCCCTTTGGGCGGCGTGCCAGGGGCGTTGCTGTTCAGACGGAGGCATTCCAATGTGATGTCAGTGGGAGTGCTTTTGGCTCTGATAGAGCCAAAAGCACTCCTGGGCTTGCGGCAGCGAGACCCTACCACAGGGTCTCGTCGCAAGCCCGATGGTCGCGATGGTCTCAATTTTAGGTAGGAGGGCCCTGATTCAGAGCTAGCGCTCTGGTCAGAGCGTCCGGCTCTGAATCAGGCCCTTAGACTTTGTCATGATTGATAATAATAATGAGTGTAGGACACTTGGGACCGTAAAGTACACAAGTAGTTTTTTTTGGAATGTTTTGCTCTCTTATGCCTAGTTAATGTATGGGTCTAGGAGGTAATATTACCATGCTTTGTAGGCAAAGCCTAACTGCTGGACATCACCTCCTAGATGCCCCGCAGCTCTCTCCTAGATGCCCCACAGGCCGAAGCCCTCTCCTAGAATGCCCCGCAGGCCGAAGCCCTCTACTAGAATGCCCCGCAGCCCTCTCCTAGAATGTCCTGCAGCTGCAGTCCTCTCTCATCCACACCATATCAACCACTTTTTCACAACAAGATAACATTTGTTTTATACTGGAGACATCTGTTTTTATTTCCTTACTGTGTGTACATCCAAGGCTACTGCCCAGGAGACTACCTCTACCCAACACATCATAGCAGCATGGCAATGCAGGGTGATCTCCTGGGTGCAGAGAGCAGAAGCCTGGGATGTATATAATAGCAACAGATGTTACACATGTGAAGAAATGTTACCTGCTGAGTCTCAAAAGGGGCACTAAAATGTTTGTCTAAACCTCAGGCAGTGGATGGAATAAGTTTTTATGATAGTGGACACTGGCGCAATTACCGTAGGTGCAAGGGGTGCGGCTGCTATGGGACCCGGCCCTCCCCCTGCACCTACTGTGCCAGGTCAGCCTTGGTTGCATTCTCCAGCAGTGTGCTGAGCAAGGCAGACACATCCAGAGCCATAACTAGACTTTTTCGTGCCCTGTGCCAGAAAGAGCATTGGCGCCCCCCTCATTTTTCAAAGGGACATAATGCACCCAAAAAAGGGGAATGGCCTTATGGGGTAGAGCCAGGGAAGAGATAGGGGAGGCCAGGAGATGCTGGGGATGAAATAGGAGGAAGATACAAGTGAGAATCATAATAAACAGAAATTTGACAGGCCCAAACAGCACCCCCTGACCTGTGGTGCCCTGTGCGATGGTACCGGCCGCACTACCCTAGCTACGGTCCTGGACACATCTACCCTCCTGGTCGGCTCTGCCTTCGGCTCTCCTCATTGATACTGGGAGGAGGCCTGGCTGCCTGCTCCCAGCATCAGTCAGTAAGGAGAGATGGAGCCGTCCGAGAGGAGGTGTGCCTGCCCTGCGCAGCACACTGCTGGAGGAGGACGCATCCACCAGATGTAAGTCGGGGAGAGTGCGGAAGGTGGGGGGGAACTAGGGGGCCCAAGAAAATTTTGCTATGGGACCCCCCTAGTTCTAGTTACGCCCCTGCTAGTGGAAATACCCTTTACATTGTCCATACATGTGCCACTTGATGGACATGCTGAGGCCATTGGGGGCAGGGAGAGGGCAGTGAAAAGGACTGTTTACCAAAATGAAGTTGTCTTCTAAATTTTGTGGGAGTGCCGAGGCCAGTGTCTGCGTCTTCCAACACAGACCTCGGCTACAGAGATGAGACGGCTATGCTGAGTAGCCTTAAGCTGGGTACACACTTACAGATATATCTGCAGATGATGGTTGTTCATACACCCTGAACAACTGTCATCTGGCCGCAGTCCCGCTGGCTGGGGGGGTGTCTTGCCCCCCTCCCCGCAGCCTCTGCTGCAAGTGTAGGGGCAGTCGGCTGACTACCCGTACATTCAGCACGATGCCCAATATATCTGCAGATATATTGGGCATCGGTTGTGCAGCCGTTGCGATATGTCTGAGAACTACGTTGTTCACAGACATATTGCTGGGACACACTGGCCAACCGGCACCTGATATATTGGGCGATATTTCAGCCAGTGTGTTTCCAGCATTATAAAGAAACACTTTTGCTCGAAGCAAAAGCAGAGGGAAAGACAAATAATGTCTATATGGGGGCACTCTTGAATATAATATAATAGCAGTAGTATGATGATATGAAAAAAAGTTTAAAATTTAACTTTTAATAAAGAACCTTAAAAGAGAAAAGAAGGGGAATCTGAAAATACACTGGTTTGACAAATGAATAGGTAATTAACTAATTATCCTAGTCATGGAGTTAGTTAAGAAAAAAGAAGCAAATTAAACATAAAGATATGTCCTTGGAAATCCATAATTGACATACACATTTAACACAAATAAGTATACGTCATCTTAATCAAGATGATAACAATCAAACTCGTGATACTTAAATATATAGAGATAAATTCTAGTCATGGAAAAAACATATATTGTGACACACATATAATGACTCTGTTGTACAACAATTACAAACATATGAATGAGAATAAAGAGTACATTTATCTCTTATAGATTCAAATCATCTAATCAGAGTGATGATAATCAAATTCATGGTACCTACAGAATTTCACCAAATTCTAGTCATAAGAGAGACAATTATTATGACACATACAATGACTCTGTCGCACAACAAATGTCAAAACATATCATAAGGCGAGAATATTACTGATGCGACCCTCAAAAAGACCGTTTGTATAGGTCAATTTAAATGATACCACACAAAAAATATGGACATGTAATATGTAAAGTGCTGCGAATAGGGATCATACGCAATTTTGAAAAAATATTCAATAAGATTTACTTTTGATTAATACATTAATTTGAAAATAAATGTTTTGTGATCCCTTTAACACATGTTGATAACCTAAACCAGAGGAAGAAAACAAGACCTGGGATGAAAATAGCGCATATACACTTCTACTGTCACCTGTCTATATCAGACAGGGGATGAGAGAGTGTCTGATGCGTTGGTCCCAGGTGAAGAGGAAGGCAACGCTTCTGCTTTCTGGGATATCTGAGTGTATCTCTCCTCTGATACAATGTGCATTGCAGAGGGAGTAACAAAAGGGAAACCCAGATGAGAGAGCTTGTTAGAGGGATAGAGAAGATATGAAGATGTGTGCTATACTGCACCTGAGAATTTGTGGTCTCATAAAATGAGTTAATAGACCATATTGGTACAGAATGTTGGATATTATCACCAAAAATAGGGACTATGTATATGTGCAACTGATGATTGACAAATAAGGGACACACATAGAGAGGGAGACTAAAAATAAAAAATACCGTCAAATGACAATTTTGTAATGGGAAGAAAAAAAGAAAGAAGTAAGTCCTGTGACCATAGAGAAGCGGGGCCCACTCCAATGTCCCCAGTCTATATCAAACGGGAGACACGAAGAGAGGTAACCGCCAGCGTCACAGGAGAAAAAGAAGTGGCGCCGCTACCAACAGAGATGTCAGCTGTGTCTCTACCCTGTTGCCGTCGGGCATTGCAGGGGGGAGTCATCCGCCGATGTCCTCAGTATAGCGTCGCAGTGGAGTGATAGATAAGTACCTGTGGTCTGGAAGGTAAGGAGCAGCACGAGTGTGTGGAGGGCAGCATGCAGGTTACAAACGTAGGACGCGCGTTTCGCCGGAGAGCTCGGTCACCTGATTGCTGAGCATTTTACAGCGTCTCCTGTTTAAACTGTTGAATGACCAATCACTTTACTATAAGTTTGGAGTGACTGCACCAGCAGCCAATAGAGTATAGGCAGGTTAATCAGCCTATAAACAATGAGGGGAGGAGAAAATATTCTGGCAGAAGGGAATTACCATATGTAAACAAATAGCGCTTCCTATGCAGGGTTATTTCGAAGACAAACTATTTTTAAGTATGTGGTACATAGATAGAAACTGCGTAATCGTAAGAAAGTAATCTAAGAGGATCATCATCCAAATGGATAATTAACCCATTATGCTAGAAGGAAGAAGGATATAATAAGAGCTATATATAGCAAAAGTCCAAAAATTAACAATTAAAAAGATTTTTTATTAAAGAAAATTAATTAAATGAGAGCATGGTATTGTTGAAGTGATAATGTTGAGAGTATATATATCTCTTAAAATACAATTAATGAAGGGCAATAAACTTACTATTACCAAAGATTATATGGTGGAAATATATAAATGTTGAAACTAAATAGTGAATAATAAATATAAAAAAATCATAAATAAATAAAGGAAATATATAAAAATTAAACAAAAGTGAAAAATGAGGGAAAAAGGAGGGTAAAAGAAAAATAGAATGGGTGAACCTAAATAAAAAAGATGAGTGGAGAGGGAACAGTGAAGGGACTATTTAAATGTGTTAATAATAATATGGAGCTAAAAGGCTCAAAGATGAGATGTGACTAATTGTAGATAGTTGTAAACAAAATATTAAAAGGTGAAAACCATGAAGGAATTGGGAGAATTGTGTAGAAAGGAAAAGTAATGTGTAAATGTGAACGAGGCTCCCATACCAAGAGATATAGGGGAAAAAATCTTGAAACGAACAAGGACATGTGTAATCAGTCCGTGATGACCAATTGTAATTAATGTTCTCATGAGACCTATGGTGCAAGGAGATAAGTGTTGAGGTGAATGTAAGAGAAAACATATCAAGAAGATGGAAAATGACAAACAAAATGTGAGGAGAGGGGGGAGTTTTTGTACCTGTATTTTCATCCCAGGTCTTGCTTTCTTCCTCTGGTTTAGGTTATCAACATGTGTTAAAGGGATCACAAAACATTTATTTTCAAATTAATGTATTAATCAAAAGTACATCTATTATTGAATATTTTTTCAAAATTGCGTATGATCCCTATTCGCAGCACTTTACATATTACATGTCCCTATTTTTTGTGTGGTATCATTTAAATTGACCTATACAAATGGTCTTTTTGAGGGTCGCATCAGTAATATTCTCGCCTTATGATATGTTTTGACATTTGTTGTGCGACAGAGTCATTGTATGTGTCATAATAATTGTCTCTCTTATGACTAGAATTTGGTGAAATTCTGTAGGTACCATGAATTTGATTATCATCACTCTGATTAGATGATTTGAATCTATATGAGATAAATGTACTCTTTATTCTCATTCATATGTTTGTAATTGTTGTACAACAGAGTCATTATATGTGTGTCACAATATATGTTTTTTCCATGACTAGAATTTATCTCTATATACTTAAGTATCACAAGTTTGATTGTTATCTTCTTGATTAAGATGACGTATACTTATTTGTGTTAAATGTGTATGTCAATTATTATGGATTTCACTGGACATATCTTTATGTTTAATTTGCTTCTTTTTTCTTAACTAACTCCATGACTAGGATAATTAGTTAATTACCTATTCATTTGTCAAACCAGTGTATTTTCAGATTCCCCTTCTTTTCTCTTTTAAGGTTCTTTATTAAAAGTTAAATTTTAAACTTTTTTTCATATCATCATACTACTGCTATTATATTATATTCAAGAGTGCCCCCATATAGACATTATTTGTCTTTCCCTCTGCTTTTGCTTCGAGCAAAAGTGTTTCTTTATGTGTCCTGCACAAAGTCTAGGGGTGCACCACCAACCTTTGGTCATCTAGGATTGCCGAAATGATGAACCTGTATGTTGGTTTTTATAATCATCTACCAATCAGTTTTTGATAACAGTTACAAATTGAACCTGTTGCTCCCTAGTGTATGTTTTAAAGAGATCACAGTTGTGATTGTGACTCATAGGTAATAGTTTGCTAAGGGTTCTATAATAATAAGGATCTTGTGGCTATACAATAAATACCCAGATGTTATATTTGTTTTTTATCCTTAAAAGGACAATAGAAAACTGCAAATATTCTCTGAGTATTTCTTTCTGATCTGTTTTTACTAATGGTGAATGTACAGTATGCTTTTCTAAACTCTTTTAGTATCAATTGCTAAATAGCTGGTAAAATCTTTTCATTGAGGAAAGTTATTAATAAATGTTTTTTTCTTATATATAAAAACTGTGAGTTAGCGCTTTCCTTCTCCCTTCCTTTTTTTAGTTTCTATTTATAGGGATTGAGTAAATCCCCTTCTTTGGAAAGCAGCAGACTATCTAGTTTTGTAGTTTAATTGGCGCCGGTTACATAAATGTTTTCTTTGAGCATAGGAACACCCACTGCTGCCTGAGCATAAGGACACCCACTGCTGCCTGAGCATAAGGACACCCACTGCTGCCTGAGCATAGGGACGTCCACTGCTGCCTGAGCATAGGGACGTCCACTGCTGCCTGAGCATAGGGACGTTCACTGCTGCCTGAGAATAGGAACGCCCACTGCTGCCTGAGCATAAGGACGTCCACTGCTGCCTGAGCATAGGGACGTCCACTGCTGCCTGAGCATAGGAACGCCCACTGCTGCCTGAGCATAGGGACGTCCACTGCTGCCTGGGCATAGGGACGTCCACTGCTGCCTGAGCATAGGGACGCCCACTGCTGCCTGAACTCCAGGGGGGCCCACACCGCACACCCTGCACCCATAAAACTTACCTCTCCGGAGTCCCACGTCAGCCCTGGTGTCTGCACCTGTAAAAATGGCCACCACGGCCATTTTCTTATCGTTTGAGCATGCACAGAAGACAGAAAATGGCAGCCACGCCCATTTTCCCGGTGACCTGTGCATGCGCTATAGACTCTGCACACACTCTAGTGCCCAGAGTCTATAAGTGGCCATGCACCGCTCAGTGTGCAGACGGCTGCTGGATGGAAAGGAGGGGCCCCGTGTTGGAGACTGCACACGGGCCCCCTCCTCTCTAGTAACGCCCCTGGATGCAAGAACATGCAAACTCACATGTTACTCGCATGTTTGCAACTCGCAGTGCTGAAACTCGCATTCCAGATGTTTTCCCATGAAAATGGAGTCCCCCTGTCAAAGCATTTGTACCCCACACTAATCAGCCTGGGCCAGTATTTCCTGGGGAGGTGGGGACCTCCCAATAAAGGGGTTCCCCCTCTACAGGGCACCCCAGGCCTGGACTGATAGCCAGGGCTATCTCCGGCACCCCTGGTCGGTGGGAGCCTGGTTGATTGTATAAAACATAGAATAAATAATATTGTCCTTTATAAGAGAACTAGAGGTCACAGCAAGCCTCTCCTACATGATGGTACTTGGAGAAGTACAAGTACCAGCTTGCAGGGCATTAAGGGCCCGCTGGTACCTCTAGTTCACCTGCAAAAGAAATATAAAAAAAACAACAGGTCACATACACTCACATTCACTCACCTGTACTCACACTACATACTTACCTTGTCCCTAGCTCTGGTCTGTCCCCTTGTCCAGTAGAATCCTGATTGGGACCTGTAAAAAAAATACCATACTCACCTACCCCTTGGTTCCGGTCCTCTTTGTTCCATGTAGGTACCCACCATGTTCTTAAAATAAAAAAACAGCAAGCCCAGACCCAGCGGACATACCACTGTCCACTAAGGCCATTTCCCATAGAAATGCATTGGCTAAATGTTCATTTCATTGGCTGATGCAGATCACTTGTGGATCTCCCAGTACCAGAATGCGGGGGTGGTCCTGTAAAGGACAATATTATTTATTCTATTTTTTTACACAATCAACCCGGCTGCCACCGCCCAGGGACTGGGGTGGACTCGATAGAGAACCCCTAATTTTTTGGGGTCCCCACCTCCCCAGGGATCTCCGGCCTGGACTGACAGGCGTGGGGTGCGAATGCTTTGGCCAGTGGACCCGGTGAAGCAGGTTCCACAGCTGTGGCATTACACCCATGCTAGAAAGAGTCCGGTGTGGCTGTGGCTTATACGTGGGACCCCTACTTATTCTGTTTCCCGTATTTCCATAACCAGGACTGGCTCACTGAGCCTGGTGCTGGTTGATGAAAATACGAGGGACCCCTATGTCTTTTTCCACCCATATTTTCACAACCAGGACCAGCTCAAAAAAGCCTGGTGCTGGTTGTGCTTTCAGAGGGGGACACCATGTTTTTTTTTTACACTTTGATAATTATTTTCACACAGAAGCATGCACAGATCACACTGATCTGTGCATGCCTCTGTGTAACTCACACCTTGTAATGGAAGTTGCATTACATGGTGCAAGTTTAACTGCAGTTTAACTCACATATCAGTTCAACTCGGACCCAGAAACTTGCATCCTATTACATCTGTGAGCTTAGGGGCAAATTTGCACCTTCCAAATGTGTGAGAGGCTGCGAGTTTGATCCCGCAAAAAAACCCTCAGACCCTATTACATCCCGCCCAAAGAGTCTGACCTATATAGGGTCTTTTGAGAATTTATGAATTGACAGGTTTTTTTATATATTTGAGAAGTTTTTTATATACTTCAGTAAAATTGTATACATATTGGCCCTGATTCAGACCCGGACGCAAGTGGGCGTTCGTACGTTGTGCGAACGTAAAGAAATATTTAAATTCAGGCACACGCTCGTATTTTCATTCGCATCAAAACATCCTCCCCAAACTCAGGCGACCCCTCCTCTAACTAACGAGCGAGCCAAATAGCGAGCGTACATCCCCGAAGTGGTTTGAAGGGAACGCACGCACTAGTACTACCCGGAAGTTGGCCTGAGACATTTCGATTAACTGCTCGTTTATTCTGCCTACCTCCCTCAATCGTAACATGCCAATCAATATATCAATTAGCTTAATTGTTTTTTTGTTTTTTTTTACACAATGCAATAAACTTTATTTATGTCCGTGTTTGTGTTTACCCGCAGAATACGTACGGCTTAAACATTCGCTTTTATTTGTCAAAATACATGTTAACCCCTATTAAATAATTGGTCTATTTGTTTTTAGCCCCGCATATTTCATGGAGTTTATTTTTTTATGTTAATTTGCTTACGCATGTCACTGCATTAAGCCTATCATAAGTCTCCTCAGATTTCTGGCCCTGTCGAACACATGACTCATACACTAACCAATAGAATTGCTCCTGTTAATATCCTAAATACATTAGCCAATCATAAAATTTTTGAGCACTTTATCAAAAATGATTTTTTAGAAAAACTCCATTGCCATCATGAGAGCCTCCGCATTCACCAGGCGCGAGCTGCTGGTGCTTACGGAGGTGATGGATCGGCGGATAACCAGCCAGCCTCCACCCATCACCAACCGGGAGAAGCGATCCGCATATGCGGAGGTTCGGGCCCGCCTGCGCTTCTTCGGCTCACGCCGCCATATCGGGCAGCTGGAGCGCAGGTGGTCGGACCTGCAACGGCGGACGCCCCGCTTGCTGGCATGCTTTCGCATGCAGATCGCTGCGAGTAAGTTTAATGGATTGTGGTTTTCATGTTTGTCTTTGTGGCCCTAACTGCATGGCCATGTTTTCCGTGTCTTTCATATTTATTCATTCTCCTCATATCTGCATGGCCATGTTTTCCGTGTCTTTCATATTTATTCATTCTCCTCATATCTGCATGGCCATGATTTCCGTGTCTTTCATATTTATTCATTCTCCTCATATCTGCATGGCCATGTTTTCCATGTCTTTCATATTTATTCATTCTCCTCATATCTGCATGGCCATGTTTTCCCTGTCTTTCATATTTATTCATTCTCCTCATATCTGCATGGCCATGTTTTCCGTGTCTTTCATATTTATTCATTCTCCTCATATCTGCATGGCCATGTTTTCTGTGTCTTTCATATTTATTCATTCTCCTCATATCTGCATGGCCATGTTTTCCCTGTCTTTCAGATTTATTCATTCTCCTCATATCTGCATGGCCATGTTTTCCCTGTCTTTCAGATGTATTCATTCTATTTTTTTTTTTGGTTTGGGTTTGGGGGTGCATTTGAAATAGATTTTGTTTGCGGATTTGTGTTGGAACTAACCACAATTTGTTTTCCATCTTTTAGGGGCCCAGCGAAGACTACGCCATCAGCGTCCCGCCAGACGGCGAGCACGGCCACTCTCCCCCACCCCCAGCCAACACTCCAACTCCACTCCTTCCCCTATTCCCCCCTCCTCCCCAGCCTTCCTACACCCTCAGCCAGATTTTTCTGGACTCCTTCCCCTCCGTCCCAATTCCCCATCTTCGAATGACCCCCTCCCCGGAGTCGGTCATTACACCGCCCCGATCTTTGGGGAATGGACCCACCTCCGAGGAGGACGATGGAGGGCCTTCTGTAGCTGGCGTTGGGTCTTCCGGTATGTTTTTTTTTGCTGGTTTTTATCGACACAAACTGTTTGTTTTTTGTTTATATTTTTTTGTTGTTTGTGTGTTTAATCCAAAAAGAAGTGGTTTTGGTCGATTGCCGTAACCTGTTACTGCTTTTTTCAACATACACATAGCACACCTGTCTGAATTTGGACATAGGCCTTGTATTTTTGCCCTACAACATTTTAGTCTGATGATTTTTAATGCAGTTTTGTAAAAATGTTTTTTGTTGTTTTTTTTTTATTAATTGTTTTTTTATGTGGTTTCACTATTGTTGTATTAATCCCCAATTTTTTCTCACCCACAGAGGAACAGAGGCTTCGGGCAAATTTAGCCGGATGTGTGGCCCAGATGCACAGCCAAATCATCGGGGTGCTGGTGGTCCTTGACCGTATGTCGGTCCTCCTTAGGGAGTAGTTTTTTTTTTTTTCAACATTCTGTAAATAAATTGTTTTGTTTGAAGTTACGTTCTGGCTCATTCGTTTTGTCCCAAACACATATTGTTTACCCTGACATAAGTAGAGTGTTCCTGCAAGGATTTCACATTTGGGCCAATAAGAGTGTGTGTTGTATTTTTGGGTCAAACAGCCACAAGAAACACCTAACAGTACAAATCTGATTTCCCTTTTTTGGTGTAGTCACAATTAGATATTTCAACATTTTCCAGGTTCCTAGTTGGTGTGCAAGCAGCTTAGGGCAATATTACGAAGCAAAAGGATTGTACAGGCTTCCTTTTGGTGTTGGTTTGGACCCTGAATAAAGGAATCATTTTGGCTCAAATGGCGTCAGTACTGGATTACCCCTTAGTCAAATGTTACGTGTGTGAACCTGGTTACACTTGGTGGTAACGTTACAAAAAAGGGACAACATTTCACTCTAAAAACATTTATTACCAACCTAACAGAAAATTCAAAGTGTTCACTCACAAACAAAACACACAGTGATAATCTCAAATACAACACATACCAAAAAACAAACATAAAAAAAAAACAATCAAGAACTGGTTGACGAAGGACCATGCCAACATGATTCCACATATATGGCGTGGCAATAAGTGTTCAAGAATATAGCCACAAAATATCCACATACAGGTTTGGTAAGGGTAGCAGGAAGTAGTCATCGTTGGAGTGCCAAACATGTCAAAAAACAGAAGAGGGAGAAACAAATTAGCAAAAAATTAGATGCTCTCAAATAAACCCAAACACATTAGGTATCAACACTGGTTTTTTGCAAATAATTACCTAAAAAATCTGGCCACCACATCATCGCGTATGGCCCCCCCACATACTGACCTCGGGGGGGGCCATCCTCAGGTAAGGCATCCTCTGGCTGCATTGGGACACCACTCCTTATGGCGATGTTGTGAAATATCCCACACAGGACCACAATTTTCGAAACCATATCCGGCAAATACATGAGTTCGCCACCAGAGCGGTGGAGGCATCTGAATCGGCCTTTTAAAAGGCCGATACAGCGCTCCACCACTTGCCTGGTGGCAGTAAGTGCGGAATTATACTCACTTTGTGGCCCTGGTGTGGGAGCCAAATAAGGAGTGAGCAGCCAGGGCGTGCAAGGGTAGCCACTGTCTCCTGTGAAAACGAAAAGACAACATCAGGCTCACTCTGTATGTAGCTTAACATTGTTATGTACTAAAGGTCTCCACTTACCCAGAAGCCACGCATCACCAGCTTGTAGGTTGGTTAATTTGTGCCATATCCCTGATTGCCGGATGACGAAGGAGTCATGCGCACTTCCTGGTAATTTTGCATTCAGGGACAGGATCTGCAGGGAGGCATCACATACCACCATTACATTCAGGGAGTGATAGTGTTTACGGTTTCTACGGTGCTGGAGGCTGAAGTGGTATGTGAGTACCATCCACAACCCCTATGATGTGTGGGAAGCCAGCTATTTGGTAAAAATTGGCCTTGGCCACACTAAGGGCACCCATATCCAAAGGCATTTGAATAAAATGCTGGAGGTGCTTGAAAAGTGCCTCCATCACTGCCCTCAGGATCCGGGAAAAGGAGGATTGTGAGATGCCCGCCACTATTCCCACCGTTGTTTGGAACGATCCTGAGGCACAGAAATGTAACACCGCCATTAATTGCGTAAGTGGTGGAATTGCTGTAGGACTGTCAATTTGCCGCTCAAGATAACTCTCTATTAATGAGAGAGTGTCTATGATGATTTTTGGAGGAAGACGGTATCGTCTTAAAACCTCATTATCTGGCATTCCAAAAAGGGTGACACGTGTTCGAAATATCTGGGGCATTGCACACCTACGATGCCTACGCTTGGGACGAGATTGAGGTTGGTCGGCTTCCGGGAGCAGGGCCAGAACAATCCGACCCAAATCAACCTGAAATGACAACATTGGAAGGTCAGCCTTTTTACAACAACCAATAAAAATATATGTAACTTTGCTTTCAAATACCATCCATTGATGCTTACATGCCGGGGTATTGTCATGATATGTTGTAACTGCAAATAATAACATCAAAAATATACATCATTTTATGCTGGCCATGTCATTATCACAAAATTAAGCAACACAAAACATAAAAGGGGACACACACACATTTGGCCCAAGAGCAAAACGACGTTACGCACACTACGTCAAATAGAGGCCAAATGTAATCAACCAATGCTCCAGGCGACAAAAAACATTATTAAGGGATGAATACACATTTCACAATGCGCTAATTAGTTCGCAAATACAGGGCACAATAGCAAGTAGTAAAAATGCGCTAATTAGTTCGCAAATACAGGGCACAATAGCAAGTAGTAAAAATGCGCTAATTAGTTCGCAAATACAGGGCACAATAGCAAGTAGTAAAAATGCGCTAATTAGTTCGCAAATACAGGGCACAATAGCAAGTAGTAAAAATGCGCTAATTAGTTCGCAAATACAGGGCACAATAGCAAGTAGTAAAAATGCGCTAATTAGTTCGCAAATACAGGGCACAATAGCAAGTAGTAAAAATGCGCTAATTAGTTCGCAAATACAGGGCACAATAACGCCGCCAAAAAAAGTAACAAAAAACACAGAGTTCGATTTGGCAAAAAACAACGTAACATGTGGAAGGCCAACCAAAGTTGCGTACAGACAAACAAGAACATTCCCTAAACAATTTAACACATGAACTTACCAAGAGCTAATAGCTAAGAAACCGGACCAAAATGTCTTTGGGGCAGAGCCAAAAAAAAACCTAAGAGAGATGAAATGACGGAAAAAACATATTAGAAAAATGAACACCACAATGAGAGACAAATTTCCCCGAAGTTATACTTCCCCAAACTTACCAAAACTGGAAACGAGCCAAAAAAACAAAAGTGAAAATAAAGGAACGGAAAACCAAGAAAAACCGCTAACCCAAGAAAAAAACACAATAAACGCTATCTCCTAAACCAGCCAACAATCAACTCCAACCAACGTAACCTCCAACATTCAATAAACGCCACCTCGAGTCGAAACGCCACAACCCATAAATAGTGTTTAGTTTCCCGCCCAAATTAAGGAAGGATCAGAGGAACGCACAATCAATGATGCGGCCGCAAAATAAGGACGCATGTATAAATACGTCACGAGAAAAAAACACAATTCTGGTGTATTTGGAGTTGGAACAACACAGATGGATACAGACAAGGAAAACAATGGACAACAGTCCCGCGGTAAGTATTTCATGCATTTTGACTCAATGATTAATTATAAACATATTATTGTGCAAGTTGGGAAGTTGAGATTTCTTAAAATTACCCCAAATAGGTGAGGAGGATGACATGGAAGAGGCTGCTGGGCCCAGTAATCCGGGCAAAGCTGCCAAAAAGAAAAGGCAGCCACAATTCACAAGAAAGGAGATGGAGGTTTTGATACAGAAGTGTGTGGACATCCTGCCACAGGCAAACAGGAATATGAGTGCAAGCCAGAAGTGGAGAATGTGGGAAGAGGTAGCCGTGGATGTCAATAGGGTGGGGGATTATGTCCGTCTAGCCCGGGATGTCAAACGGCGGTAAGTAAACACTTGACCACCCTAAAACCAACAACCAAATCAAATAAAAAGTAATGGTTCCAATTTAACCCACAGATGGCAAGACTTCAAATATCGCCTGAAACAAAAAATGGCACACAGGGCTAGGCATGCAAGGGGGACAGGTGGAGGTCCCACCCCTGTGTCATTGGAGTTTACTGATTTAGAAGAGCTGGCACAGGGGTGTGTGCAGCCTGTGGAGGTGTTTGGCGTGTCCAACATGGATACGGACATGCCAGACTTTGCGGCTCCTCATGTTGTCCCAGGTAAATGTTGTGATGTCACCAACTGTGAAATGTTATTGTGCCAATATGTCGATTCTAATGTGAGTCTTTTCTCATTTTTCCAACAGAGACACAGGCGGATGAGTCTGCTCCAGAGGGGAGCCTTGGCCGCAGAATTTCTGCTGGCTCTGCAGGGGAGGAACCAGTACATCCGGCTGAGGACCCTGCAGAAGCCAGTCCAGGGCAATCCCCCTCGCAGGCAGTGTCCCTCCTCACAGAACTCAATTTAAAATCGGATTTCCATACGGAGATTCTGCAGAGGATGGACGCCAGTCTGGTACGGGTGGCTGAGGCCCTGGAGCAAAATGCTGCGGCCAACGTGACCATTGGTCAGGCCCTGGCGGAAAATACCAGGGCCAACATCCGCATCGCCACTGACCTGGAGCAGCTCGTTCGCCAGCACATGGTGGAGCCGACCTCCCTTCCTGCCGGAACATCAGGATCCGCCACCTCTGGCACAACATCAGCCAATCCTCCAAATGTGCCTAGCCCTGTGCCTAGTCCAGAGGCCACAACATCTGCCTCTGGACAGGCCAGCCCGATGACATCCCGGACCCGGTCTGGCGCCCTCCCTCCCCCAGCCATACGGGCGAAAAAACGGTGACACCATTGGCTACTTTTCCCAAACTCCTTCTGTGCTTGCCCTCATATTCCTTTCTGGCCAAAACTTCCCTCTCCTTTATTGTGAATTGTTTTTAATTTTTACATTTACGTTTATTCAAAAATTATTGTTTGCACAATTAATAAATATTGTGGAACACTGCCCAAAATTTTGTAGTTCAATATGTGTTTTTATTTATGGGTGGATACAAATAAATTTTCCAGAAATGTACGACTTTGTATTCTGACATTCTTAACAAAATGGGTTACTTTTAATCCGGGCCCACAAGCCAACAACGTTCAAAAACACAAATTACACATTGTAAAAAAAGTGCTCGTTAAGGAACGTTTAAAACATTACCTAAGGAGTAAAAAACACCTTGCAAACACAAAATGAGGGACCAAACCTAAACATGATGACATTATTGTTACAATAGTCCAAAAACGAACACATTGCGGCCAAAATACACCCCCACAAATGTACGCTAATTGATTGTGTAATCCTGACATTAGCAGCTATGATTTCCACCTGCGTTCGGTTTTGTGCTATCCAAAAAAACTGCTTGCCAAACACATACCAAGCCGGTTTACAATCCAACACTAATTGAGTTTCTGACAAGCCGTGATTAATCGATGCAACATCGTGGAGTCCCGGGACGGAGGAGAAGGCCATCGCCACTGTGGTCGAGTTATCCAGCCCCTAAGCTGTGCGAGCATTTTGAAGGGAAAGAGGATCATCCAGTGACGTATGAGTTTGTACGAACACATTTGACGTTTGCACTTGTTAATGTATGTACGCCCCAAAAACGCCTCACCACGCCTGCGTTTTTCCATCTCCACCCCCGTCAACGCCCAAAAACGGCCTGTTCTGTCAATCACATTTGACATGTCACTTCCTGTACGCTATTTGACGAACGAAACAAAAAAAACTCGCAATCTGCCGTACGCACATGCGCAGTGTAACACCGACGCATTCGTGGTTACTTAACATCGGAACGCAACGAGCGTACTGCCTCTAACGAACGGCTCTGAATCAGGGCCATTATCTTTACTGTATGGTTACATATGTCAGTTCAATAGATATACAGTTCATATTGTATTACATATTTGCAAGAAACCTACAGTATATGGTTTAATACTAATAAATACATATTCTTTCTATATTCATCCCATTTCCGCTCACTTTTCTTGCTATTTATTTATTCTCACACACACCGCTACAGAGATTGGGGCACAGAATAAGGTTTCCCTTCTCCCTCTTACCTTACAGGCAGGGTAGTGGTCACCATGGTGCAGGCAGGAATCAGTGGCTGTACCCTGTCCTGTGTAGTCCCACCCCTCCTTCCCTTCTCCTGTCTGCAGGGCAGCTCATCCTCAGCTCCGCAGCTGCTAGTGTAAAGGTTGATGGGGGTCTGGATCTACTGCTATCCACCTGTAGGCGCCACTGGTAACAAATTTTATGTTAGGGGGAACATTTTCTTTCCCTCTGACTATAGCACTGTGGACCTGATTCAGACACGCTCGCTAGATGCATACTTGCCGACATTCCTGGGCAGCTTCCCTGGAGCAGCAGGAGGGGACATGCTGCTCTCCTCTTTGGGGGGCTGGGCCAGATAGACGGCATTAGGACCACCCCTTTACAGAAAACCCCCTCGATTTGCAGATCCGTGATGAGGGGTCGGGGCTAAATGACGCGATTAGCGTAACTTAGCCCCGCCCCTTCCCTACGAACCCAAAAACTTCCGGTAAAGTCTCCCCATCCTGCCCACTTCACTATGCCTACTCTTCCGGAGGTACGAGGGGGTTATCCGAAAAATCGGGAGCCTCCCGCGATTCCCGGGAGAGTAGGCATGTATGGCTAGATGCGTCCACTAGAACCAAGCGTATGCAATTCCAGCCAACCCACAGCAAGGCAGGTGATCGCACGGCAAGGCATTAGCATGCCCACTATGTCTTGGCGTGCGATCACTCTGTGTACGCAGATGCCCACCAGCTTGTCTTAAGACTCCCAATTGCACAAGTCATCTCCAGGACCTATATGCATCCATCGGTACATCGAGAACCATCGGATGCGATCGCCAAGCTTGTAGTTGACTATATCCTGCTGCAAGCACTGTGAGCACTTCAGTGTGAATTAGAAACCAAGTGACGTGTACTATGATGCTGTCTGTTAATTATGCACACCTCTGAAATGGCGTTAAGACACACAGGCACGCCTAAGTTCGCACCTCCACTCCCCCGTTTTCAATGGCCAGCCCCTGTCACCACCAACAAACAACTTCTCCTGTCACTCACTCAGCCCAGTGAGCAAACGCTTCCCAAATGCTCGCACTGGTTCGTGCACACGCACTGCGATGTGTGCGCATGCGCAGAATGTGAAGATCGGCCAGCTACAAGCAAACGCTTCCTAGCGAGCGGGTCTGAAGCAGGTCTTGTATCTTTTAAAAAATATTATAATTTTTTTTTTTAATTACAACAAAACACTTATCATCATCAAAATGATAATGTCTGGCATAATAATAGCATAGCGTGATAGAAGCACTGGAGAAGTGTGGAATGGCTTATATGTGTGTCCCTGGTTCCTGTCCTATGTGTATTAGCCCCCAGGAGAAGTCTGTTTTACAAACAGGTTTGAGTGTCGGCTTTTGGTCCTGGGGGTGTGGATTTGAGAGAGAAGGGAGGGCTCCATCCACAGGGCCGTTTCAGGAATTAGGCCTTTCAGCCTGAGAGCAGGCTAATGAGTGATTACACCTGGGAGTGGCTCATAAGAGCTGTGCAATGTCTTGGTGCAGTGTCTCACACCTGGGAGAGCAGGCCGCAGGTTAGCTTGCTTTGAGACACTGTTTGATACAAACCTGAAGGTACTGTAGATGTGAACTTGTTTTGTGTTCTGTTAGTGAGGGAACCTACTGTCTAGTTAGAGCCCAGACGGGCTAGGATTTATTTTTTGTTTTGTTTTATTTGATTATTGGTGTTGCACAATAAAAACTGGTGCTGACCAGCTTGCATGAAAACCCACGACTGGAGTGCTGTTTCGTGGCTGCTGTGTGTAAGGAGGTGTCCATCTACCCCAGGAGAGGGACCCTTACCCCGATCATATCACAATTGGTGGAGAATGCGGGCAATGCACACCGGAAATTGCAGCAAGAGGAAAAGTTCTACATTTAAAATTTAAAGTGACAGACTACAATTTGTTGTGTTAGATATCAACTGTGAAATCCATGAAGGCGGCGTCAACATATGCTCAGAGAGGCCAGGTTCTGCTTTCAGCTTATTCTTAAAGACAACATGAAGGACATTGTAAAAGCCTTGCTTCAGGATACCAGGGCTCAGCAGGAAGCTACCAGAGCTCAGCAAGAATCCACCCAAGTGCAACTATTGGCCTTGAAGGCAGTCCAGAGGCACCATCAAGGAAACCCACCAGGCCATAGCGGAAAACAGCCAGGCCTTAAAGGAGGTGGTACAACACCTAGTAGCCTGGTTTGGAGATGCTTCCATTGACCCTCCAACCCATGCTCGCTCCATACGCGCCAGTCATTTTTTACAGAAGATGACTCCAAGTGATGATGTTGAGGCGTATCTCACGGCCTTTGTGAGAACCGCAGAAAGGAAGAGTTGGCCCAAGGAACAGTGGGCAAGTCTTGTGACACCCTTCCTGTCTGGAGAACCACAAAAGGCCTATGTGCCTGGCTGATGCAAAGGACTATGTAAAATTAAAACGAGAGATCCTAACTCGCTTGGGAGTCACCACATTTGTGCGTGACCAATGAGTCCACCGCTGGAGTTCAAAATGGAAAAGCGTCCACACTCACAGATGCATGACCTCATCCATCTAACCACAAAATGGCTACAGCCCGAGACGCTGACAGGACTACAGATAATGGAAAGAGTCATGATGGACCAGTATCTGCGATCACTGCCTGCAACTCTGTGCAAGTGGGTGAGCCATGCAGACCCTAAGTCCACAGACCAGTTAGTTGAACTGGTGGAGAGGTATGTGGTGGCCGAGGAGCTGTTGAGTCTACCCCACCGAGCCCCGAAGGCGCGTCGGTGAACTCCCATCGACACTGGTAAGACTGTTGCAAGGGAGAAGGGTGCTGGGCGTTGGAATGTACCTAAGACCGGGGGTGAGGAACCTGGAGACAGGCCAGCCAGGCCAGGAAGGTTCCTACCCTGTAAAAGACTAGATAATAATTAGGGGTGTGCACCGGCCACTTTTTGTGTTTTGGTTTTGGATCTGGATCTTTCTTCGTGTTTTGGATCTGGATTGGTTTTGCCAAAACCACCCTTCCGTGTTTTGGGTTCTGGGTTTTGTGTTTTGGATCTGTATTTTTTTGAAAAAAAGCATAAAAACAGCTAAAATCACAGAATTTGTAGGTTTTTCTGCTCCTATGCTATTATTAACCTCAATAACCTTAATTTCCACTCATTTCCAGTCTATTCTGAACACCTCACAATAGTGTTTTTATGTCCA
The DNA here is from genome assembly GCA_031769625.1 of Taudactylus pleione. NCBI lineage: Eukaryota > Metazoa > Chordata > Amphibia > Anura > Myobatrachidae > Taudactylus > Taudactylus pleione. Next base: position 14,384,425 of record JAUIMM010000042.1, read on the forward strand.
AAAGGTTGCACCGAGGTAGCTGGATGACTATGCTAAGCGACACGAGTGGGCGGCACAAACACGTGACCCATCTAGGCGTGAAACTGCAGTGGCAGACAGGATGGCAGTTTGAAAAACTAGGCCCCAAACTATACATAATGCAAAGAAAAAAAAGAGGTGCAAGATGGAATTGTCCTTGGGCCCTCCCACCCACCCTTATGTTGTATAAACAGGACATGCACACTTTAACAAACCAATCATTTCAGCGCCAGGGTCTGCCACACAACTGTGGCTGAAATGATTGGTTCGTTTGGGCCCCCACAAAACAAGCTGGCAATTAATCTGTCCCTGCACAAACTGGCTCTACAGAGGCAAGATGTCATCTTCATCCTCCTCATCCACCGATTCCTCACCCTCTTCAGTGTGTACATCCTCATCCTCACAGTATTAATTCGTCCCCGCTGGAACCACAGGTCCCTCTGTACGTTCTGGAGGCTGGTCTCCCTGGAAGAGTTGATAATTCATTTTATGAACATCATCTTCTCCACATTTTGTGGAAGCAACCTCCTATGCCTTTCACTGACAAGGTTCCCGGCTGCACTAAACACTTTCGGAGTACACACTGGAGGGGGGGCAACTCAGGTAAAATAGAGCCAGTTTGTACAGGGACCTCCAAATTGCTTCTTTTTCCTGCCAGTACAGGTACGGACTGTCTGACATGCCTACTTGGATGCTGTCACCGATGTAATCCTTTAACAGACAGACGCACGCTTGTCGCTGCTGCTTTGAGGATGCAAGTGCGACTACAGCCCACACAATTCACAAAGACAGAAAAAAAAAAGAAGAATATTTTTATTGTTTGTGGAGCGCACTTTGAGGGTTACACCACCCTTTAACAGACAGACGCACGCTTGTCGCTGCTGCTTTGAGGATGCAAGTGCGGCTACAGCCCACACAATTCACAAAGACAGAAAAAAGAAGAAGAATATTTTTATTGTTTGTGTAGCACACTTTGAGGGTGTCACCACCCTTTAACAGACAGACGCACGCTTGTCGCTGCTGCTTTGGGGATGCAAGTGCGGCTACAGCCCACACAATTCACAAAGACAGAAAAAAAAAGAACAATATTTTTATTGTTTGTGTAGCACACTTTGAGGGTGTCACCACCCTTTAACAGACAGACGCACGCTTGTCACTGCTGCTTTGAGGACAGTATCATATGCAGTGACAGTAGACTTGTCAGAAATTGTTGGCACGTCCTTCAGTCCGGACCAGATGTCCAAACCAGCCCTTGACTTATGACACAGGCGCACGCTTGGCGCTGCTACTATGTTGATGCACGTGCGGCTACATCGCACACAAGTCACAAACACATAAAAAAAATAGTTTTTTATTTTTTGGAGCACTTTGAGGGTTACACCACCCTTTAACAGACAGACGCACGCTTGTCGCTGCTGCTTTGAGGATGCAAGTGCGGCTACAGCCCACACAATTCACAAAGACAGAAAAAAGAAGAATATTTTTATTGTTTGTGTAGCACACTTTGAGTGTGTCACCACCCTTTAACAGACAGACGCACACTTGTCGCTGCTGCTTTGAGGATGCAAGTGCGGCTACAGCCCACACAATTCACACAGACAGAAAAAAGAAGAATATTTTTATTGTTTGTGTAGCACACTTTGAAGGTGTCACCACCCTTTAACAGACAGACGCACGCTTGTCGCTGCTGCTTTGAGGATGCAAGTGCGGCTACAGCCCACACAATTCACAAAGACAGAAAAAAAAAAGAACAATATTTTTATTGTTTGTGTAGCACACTTTGAGGGTGTCACCACCCTTTAACAGACAGACGCACGCTTGTCGCTGCTGCTTTGAGGATGCAAGTGCGGCTACAGCCCACACAATTCACAAAGACAGAAAAAAGAAGAATATTTTTATTGTTTGTGTAGCACACTTTGAGTGTGTCACCACCCTTTAACAGACAGACGCACACTTGTCGCTGCTGCTTTGAGGATGCAAGTGCGGCTACAGCCCACACAATTCACACAGACAGAAAAAAGAAGAATATTTTTATTGTTTGTGTAGCACACTTTGAAGGTGTCACCACCCTTTAACAGACAGACGCACGCTTGTCGCTGCTGCTTTGAGGATGCAAGTGCGGCTACAGCCCACACAATTCACAAAGACAGAAAAAAAAAAGAACAATATTTTTATTGTTTGTGTAGCACACTTTGAGGGTGTCACCACCCTTTAACAGACAGACGCACGCTTGTCGCTGCTGCTTTAAGGATGCAGGTGCAGCTACAGCCCACACATTTCACAAAGACAGAAAAAAAAGAACAATATTTTTATTGATTGTGTAGCACACTTTGAGGGTGTCACCACCCTTTAACAGACAGACGCACGCTTGTCGCTGCTGCTTTGAGGATGGAAGTGCGGCTAAAGCCCACACATTTCACAAAGACAGAAAAAAAAAGAACAATATTTTTATTGTTTGTGGAGCGCACTTTGAGGGTTACACCACCCTTTAACAGACAGACGCACGCTTGTCGCTGCTGCTTTGAGGATGCAAGTGCGGCTACAGCCCACACAATTCACATAGACAGAAAAAAGAAGAAGAATATTTTTATTGTTTGTGGAGCGCACTTTGAGGGTTACACCATCCTTTAACAGACAGACGCACGCTTGTCGCTGCTGCTTTGAGGATGCAGGTGGAAACTAGACGGGATTTGGAACCGGGGACACACTACCTCCATCAATTGTCTAAATCCCACTGCACTAATGGTGGATACCGGACGCACGTCTAACACCAACATAGCAGTCAAGGCCTCAGTTATACTTTTTGTTTCAGGATGACTGCTGTCGTACTTCATCCTCATCGCTAGGGACTGTTGGAGGGTCAATTGTTTAGTAAAAGTAGTGATGTTCCTACTTCCTCTCTGGGATGATGAACAACTCCCAGCAGCAGCAACAGCACTAGGAGGAAGTGGTTCTTGATCTTTCCCTAATTTATTTTTATCGGAGAAAGTTTGGTCCTCCATTTATGTTATATTGATATATACGTGCGGCTAAAGCGCACACAAACACAGAAAATATTTTTTTATTTTTGCTGGAGAGTAGTGCACTTTGTGGGTTACACCACCCTTTAAGAAATGAGCCAGCCGGCTCTTTACTTATGGGACACAGGCGCACGCTTGGCACTGCTCCTTTGTTGATGCACGTGCAGCCACAGCGCACACAATTCACAAACACAGAAAGTATTATTTTTTTTTGTTTGGACTGGAGTGTACTTGGGGGTTACAGCACCCTTTAACGGTCAAGCCAGCCGGCCCTTTACTTATGACACAGGCGCACGCTTGGCACTACTTTGTTGATGCACGTGCGGCTACTGCGCACACAATTCACAAACACAGAAAATAATTTTTTTTTTGGTTTGGAGTGTACTTTGGGGGTTACAGCACCCTTTAACGGTCAAGCCAGCCGGCCCTTTACTTATGACACAGGCGCACGCTTGGCACTACTTTGTTGATGCACGTGCGGCTACTGCGCACACAATTCACAAACACAGAAAATAATTTTTTTTTTGGTTTGGACTGGAGTGTACTTTGGGGGTTACAGCACCCTTTAACGGTCAAGCCAGCCGGCCCTTTACTGATGACACAGGCGCACGCTTGGCACTACTTTGTTGATGCACGTGCGGCTACTGCGCACACAATTCACAAACACAGAAAATATTATTTTTTTGGTTTGTAGTGTACTTTTGGGTTACAGCACCCTTTAACGGTCAAGCCAGCCGGCCCTTTACTTATGACACAGGCGCACGCTTGGCACTACTTTGTTGATGCACGTGCGGCTACTGCGCACACAATTCACAAACACACAAAAAATATTATTTTTTTAGCACTTGGGGGGAGCACCCCTGATGGACAGTGCACCCCCTGGACAACACTACAGCACCCCTTTAGGACTGGGACACTGCACAGGACTTTGGAGTGGACACAGCCCCTATTGAGAACTGACTGCACAACACAGTCCAGCCAGCCCCTATGGACTTTGAAGTAGTGGACACAGCCCCTATTAACAACAGCAGCACAGCACAACACAGCCAGCCCCTATGGACTTTGAAGTAGTGGACAACAGCAGCACAGCGCAGCACAACACTACTCTGCACTACACTACACTACACAGCCCAGCCAGCCCTAACTCCCACCCTCCCTCTTCACTGTCCACAGCCGAGTGAGAAAATGGCGCCGACGCGGGTACCTTATATAGGATCCAAAACCCGCGAGACTCGGAAGGCGGGATGATGACGTTTTGCCTCGATTTCAGATCCGAGTCAGGCGGGAAAAGTCGAGCCTGACTCGGATCGGACTCGGATCGGGGGGGTTCGGATTTCAGAAATCCGAACCCGCTCACCCCTAATAATAATATGATTCAGTGTTTCCGATGTGGTGGCTTCGGCCATATTGCAGCTAATTGTTCACTTACCTCTGAACCTATGCAATGTGATACTGCTCATATCAACCGCAGGGTGTTTTTCTTTGCACAGCCAGCCTGTACTGCTGACCGGCAGGCTGAGACAGATAAACACATTTGTGTACTCACTGTAGAAGGCAACTGAGTAGAAGCGCTGTTAGATTCTGGTAGCCTAGTTACACTTATGAAAGCTGAACTGGTGAACCCCCTGAAGTGTTAGGGGAAAACTGTTGGTGTGACCTGCATACATGGGGATACTCGGGATTATATTACTGCAGAAGTGAACATCGAGACACCATGTGGTTCCGCGATAGTCTCTGTGGGTTTGGTACATAGCTTAATGTATGATGCAATATTGGGGAGAGACTTTGCTCACTTCTGGAAGTTGTGGGAAAGCCGATTTTGAACAGAGCTAAATTACCCTGACCCGTTTGAGACGGTTACTGGTGTAGTAGCAAAGGAAGTTTCTTTAGAGTCAGAGATGTATCCTTTTTCTAGTATGATTGACGAACTAGAGAATGCGAGCATGATGGTGGCTCGCCAAGTGATGCGCCTCCCACTGAGGTGGGAAGTGTTAGTGAGCCAGTTGATCATCTGCCTGATTTAGAGGTCATAAGAGAGGTCTTTGCTGTTGAGCAGTTAATTGATCCTACTCTGGCAAAAGCCAGGGAGAATGTCAAAGTGATCGATGGTACACCCATACACCCCGATAGTCCTCTGTCATATCCTCACATGGCAGTATGTCGGGATTTTTTGTATTAAGTGACTAAGACAGGGGAAGATATTGTGGAACAGTTAGTTCCCAAAGCATACAGAAGAACAGTGTTAGATCTGGCTCATGGTCATATAACGGCAGGCCACCTGGGGGTAGAGAAAACCACTGAGCGGATTTTGCAGAGGTTTTTTTGGCCTGGGTCCCGAAAGAGGTATCTGACTTTTGTGCATCCTGCCCTGAATGTCAATATCATGCTCCCAGACAATTACCTATTATAGAGGTGCCATTTGAAAGAATAGCTATGGATTTGGTTGGACCCTTAATGAAGTCTGCCCGGGGCCATCAATATATTCTGGTGATAATGGATTACACTACCAGGTACCCAGAAGCGATACCATTGCACAATACGTCAACCATGACCATTGCTAGAGAGTTAGTCCATGTCTTTATCAGGTTGGGGATACCTAAGGAAATACTCACTGACCAGGGTACCCCATTTATGTCAAAAGTCATCAAAGAGTTATGCCACCTGTTCAAAATTGAACAGTTAAGAACTTCGGTCTATCACCCCCAAACCGATGGATTGGTGGAGAGGTTTAACAAGATGTTAAAACTTATGTTAAGAAAAGTAGTCGACAAGGATGGTAGAGATTGCGATTACTTGTTGCCTTATTTGTTGTTGGCCATAAGAGGGGTTCCCCAATCCTCCACTGAGTTTTCACCTTTCGATTTGTTATATGGGAGACACCCAAGGGGGTTACTAGACATTGCCAAAGAGACATGGGAGGGGCAGTCCAGTCCGTATAAAACAGTTATTGAGCATGTTTCCCAAATGCAAGAAAGAATTGCTGCTGTGGTGCCGATAGTGAGAGAGCACTTGGAACAGGCCCAACAGGCACAAGCAGAGGGTATACAACCGCAATGCTCATTACGCAAGTTTGCTCCTGGGGACAGAGGGCCTCATTTAGAGGCGGTCGTAGGATGCAAGCGGTCGTTCTGAAACAGGGTGGCCGCTTGCATCCTGAATGGCCGCCTCCATGTCGGTCGTTAGGCTGTGGGTTAACACCCAAAGCTCTAACGACCGCTAAGGGTGATGGTCGCGATGGTCAAGACCATTGCGACCATCGGGGCTTACGACGAGTACCTAAGGTAGGGTCTCGTCAACCTTAAGCCCCAGGGAGCCTCCTGCTCTGTTTGAGCAGGAAGATCCCCACTGACATCACTGATGAAGTCAGTGGGGCCGCCCCCAAACGGCAAGCATTCCGACAACAACGCCTCCTTTTGGCCGGGCACTCCCCCCGCCCGCCCAGCAAATGGAGCGAACTGTCACTCAACATCGACAGCTCGCCCTGTCTGCTACGAGACCTCTAACGATGGATCACCCATCGTTAGCCGGGTCTCGCGCATGCACACGACGTTGCCAGCTCCGTCATGCGCATGCGCACTGGAGCAACATCGACCCGGTTGCGAGCTCGTATAGCTAACTACCGGGTCTGAATAAGCTCCAGAGTCTTGGTGTTGGTTCCCACAGTGGAAAGTAAACTTTTAGCTAAATGACAACCCTTTGAAATCTTAGAAAAAATGGGGCAGGTCAATTAGATATATATTATAAATTATATTACCAGCCAGGGAAAAGAAAGCCAGAACAGATAAACCATGTAAATCGTATAAAACCCTGGAAGGATAGAGCAGCACTGTCAGCCGTCCGAGCCCCTCCAGTAATCCCAGGGCCCGTGGTTCCCAAAGTGACAGTGGCAAAAATCCTGTCAGCAAGTCAACAGCAGGAAGTTAAGGAATTTCTGATCAGAAATAGGGTGCTGTTTTCTGACATACCAGAGAAAACCACGGTCATTAAACATGACATGATCACTGACCCAGGGGTTAAGGTTAACATAAAGCCCTATAGATTACCAGAAGCCCAAATAGAATCAGTGTCGAAGGAAATTAAAAAAATGTTAGAGTTGGGTGTAATTGAAGAATCCCAAGTCCCATTGTGCTTATTCCAAAGCCCGACTGGAGTGTGCGTTTCTGCAATGACTTCCAGAAATTGAACAGTATGTCAAAATTTGATGCCTACCCTATGCCTAGGGTGGATGAACTAATTGAAAGGCTGGGGACAGCCAGATATTTAACCACTCTTGACTTAACCAAAGGGTATTGGCAAGTGCCGTTAACTATGAACGCCAAAGAAAAGACAGCTTTTTCTGCACCAGAGGGGTTGTTTCAATACAAGATGTTGCCCTTTGGGCTACATGGGGCACCTGCTATCTTTCAAAGAATGATGGATAGGATTCTACAGCCCAATAGACAGTATGCTGTTGCTTATCTGGATGATGTGGTCATTCATAGTCCTGATTGGCAGTCTCACTTGCCCAGAGTACAAGCAGTGTTGGACTCCATCTATAAGGCAGGATTGACAACCAACCCAAAAAAGTGTTGTCTAGGGATGGAAGAAGTAAAGTATCTTGGATACACCATTATCAGAGGTTTGATAAAGCCACAGCTCAATAAGATTGAGGCAATCCAAAACTGGCCACGACCCCTGAATAAGAAGCAGGTGAGAGCCTTCTTAGTGATCACTGGGTATTATAGGAGGTCTATACCCAATTTTGCCACCATTGCAGTCCCACTGACTGACCTTACCAAAGTCAAACAGAAAGTCATGGTGGAATGGAGTCCTGAAGCAGAGAAGGCTTTCCAGGAGTTAAAAATAGCATTATGTACCCAACCAGTTCTGGCGACCCCTGATTTTGACAGAGAGTTTGTTGTACAAACTGATGCGTCAGATGTAGGCGAGGAGTGATCCTGTCCCAAAGCTAAGAGGGTGAAGAACACCCAATTTTTTATTTTAAGCCGGAAATTAAATGTACATGAGAGAAACTATGCTACGGTCGAGAAAGACGCATTGGCCATAAAGTGGGCATTAGAAACTCTCAGGTATTACTTGGTGGGAAGGAAGTTCAGGTTGATCACTGACCATGCCCCTTTGAAGTGGATGTCAGAAAACAAAGACAGCAATGCGAGAATAACGAGGTGATTCTTGGCATTACAAACCTTTAAATTCACAGTAGAACACAGGCCAGGAAGCCAGCTGGCCAATGCAGATGCTTTGTCATGTGTCCATTGTTTGGGGGCTGCAGTTCCGCCTCATAGGTTGAAACAAAGGGGGGGATATGTGATAGAAGCCCTGGAGAAGTGTGGAATGGCTTATATGTGTGTCCCAGGTTCCTGTCCTATGTGTTTTAGCCCCCAGGAGAAGTCTGTTTTACAAACAGATTTGAGTGTCGACTTTTGGTAAAAACCAGAGAATGGGTCCTGGGGGTGTGGATGTGAGAGATAAGGGAGGGCTCCATCCACAGGGCCTTTTCTTGTGTTAGGCCTTTCAGCCTGAGAGCAGGCTAATGAGTGATTACACCTGGAAGTGGCTCATAAGAGCTGTGTAATGTCTTGGTGCAGTGTCTCACACCTGGGAGAGCAGGCCGCAGGTTAGCTTGCTTTGAGACGCTGCTTGATACAAACCTGAAGGTACTGTGGACGTGAACTTGTTTTGTGCTCTGTTAGTGAGGGAACCTACTATATAGTTGGAGCCCAGACGGGCTAGGATTAATTTTATGTTTTGTTTTATTTGATTATTGGTGTTGCACAATAAAAACTGGTGCCAACCAGCTTGCACGAAAACCCATGACTAGAGTGCTGTTTCGTGGCTGCTGTGCGTAAGGAGGTGTCCATCTACCCCAGGAGAGGGACCCTTACCCCGATCATATCACAATAGTGATATACTTAATAATATTCACGCACAATCACATACATTGATTTGCACGTATTTTAGTACTAGAGAAGACAATGTGATAGAGTTGGTCAATGGGGCAGACGGCCACGGCTAAAGGGGCGGGCTGGCGTGGGGCTGCATAGCGTGACCTCTAATGCCACGTCATGCTGTGCACAGCGTTGCTTGGTATAAAGAAAACTGAACTGCACAAGAAAACAAAACTGTAAATGCGCTCACTAATCCTGAAATCCCGAGATTGGAAGCTCAAATCCCGACAATTTTAGGACAAAATCCCAGGATTCCGACGATCATGGGATTGGCCTCCCTACTTAGTACTCAGCCTATGTACGTAACTGTACATTTATTTATGTGAACCTATTCTGCATTTGCAATTTATGCATTCTTGCCTACTCTCCAGAAACCTGTGGGAGGCTCCTTATTTTTTTTGGTAGCCCCGACTCCTGGAAGAGTAGGCACAACTCTCGCATCCCACTCACTTCCTAGTCCGTGAAGAGGGGTCGGGGCCTAATGACGCAACTCTATGATCATCTCGGGGGTGGGGTTTAAAGTTACGAATAGTCTGGCCCTGCCCCTATCGCCACAGTCCTGCATATTCTCTTCTGACTTCTCAATACTCTATTTAGTGTGCTCCCATGCACACCTGAAGGTATGAGATGCCTTCAACCTAGATTAGCACCCCTCCCCCATTGGTTTTAAGCAGGGATTCTGGCATTTTGACTGCACCTTAGTACAATGCACAATCCTAGGTAAGTCCTGTAAATTGTTATACTGCAGTGCAGCTATGGGTTAATTTTTGGAGGATTGGGCTCCTGGATTGCTTTGGTTGGGCTGCTTCAGGGCATCGCATTATAAACACTTTTTCTTTTTTTTCCACTTTTAGCACCTCTATTGTTTGTTTAATATATATGTATTATTTTTAAACCTCTATTTTTCACCTTCTTATATATGCAGCAGTAGCTGCTCTTATCTATCTTACACTTTTTACACTTCACCTTTTCTCCTTAGTGTCTCAGCTGGGCCTGTTTGGGGGTGTCCTTCGCTCTGGGTTTCAACCCCAGTATGTCAGGGACCTACCTGGTAGTGGTGGGTAGGCCCACAACCATGGCCATGATTATGCTAAAACCTCTATTTATTGCAAAATGTTATTGCATTATGTATTATATATAATTAATTAGTAATGTTGGAGTTGTGCACTTGTACTTGTTCTTCTTGTGTTTGCAACAATAGTCTCCACAGGTGGCACTGCCCATTTTATATATATATATATATATATATATATATATATTCAGGGTGTGCAGTCTAGGGCCCCCTTCTCTATATTCTCCGGATAAGATAAAATATACAATAGCTGTTTCATGGATGATTTTAACATGTAAGTAAAAAAAATAACTGGCCATGTGTCACTGCACATGGCCAGTGGCATATCAATAATCGGTCCAGGGGGGCGCCACACCGCACACCTCTCCGGAGTCCCGCGTGGGCAGCGCTGCACAAATCACTGGGAAAATGGTGCAGCGGCTATTTTCCCAACAATTTGCACATGCGCTGTAGAATAATGACAGGAAACATGGCCAGCGGCATGATGCGACCACGGGGGGTGATTGAAGGGCCAACGCTAATGCTATTGCAGCTGCTACCATGGTACAAGCTGCAATAGCACTATTATGGTAATGCAGCAGGAGGAATGCATTACTGTTCCGAGCTGCATCCATGGATGCAGCATTGGAACATCTGTGTGTTTCTCTGCTGTCTGAGTGACCATGGGGTCACTCAAGCCAGTGAACGCAGTTGCTCAGATTAGGCCAGGAAATCTCCGTCAGCTGACAGAGATCCTGGCCTCTTCCCTCCACCCCAACGGCGGAAACGCTACTCCGTTTGGGGAGACGGAGGCCGTCACTGCCCCCTTCCCACCCAGAGACGACAGCAGATTGTCAATCACTGACAGTCTGCTGCCGCTCTGCGTGCGATCACGCAGGACCTGTACTGCACATGTGTAGTACAGATCTGGCTCCGGCGCAAAATGGCACAATCGGAGACGAGCGTTAAGCATGGGGTTAGCGCACATCTCTGAATTAGCCCCTAAGAACGCCCCAATTAGTATTTCAGCGTACAGGGATGCTGACACTGTGGGCGTCTCAGCCCATGCACATTCGGGCACACGGATATATACAAGGGAAGGAGTTTGTAGCAGGATTTGAATAAAGCCACAGATGGGCTTTGTGTCCAACACAGAATCAGGCCCACTATGTGGCAGCAATTTCAGATGCCTACAGCGATTGTAAGTCCTGATTGAAGACACCTATGGATAGGTGGTCTGGATGCTGGGCCAAAAAGAAGGCAGTCACCACCTTCCAAAGATGTGGGTTAAAAAAATAAGAAAAAAAGGTTAACCTTTTCTGTATCGACCGTTTGCATGTCAAACGTTTTGACAATGTCAACCTAAGTCCATGTCAACCATTTACCTGTCGACCTTTTAAACCTGTCGACCTATTTACTGTCTACCTTCTGGGATCTATTTAGATACTGTCTATCAACCCACACCCTTTTTATTCTGTCCCTAATATGTATAACTACTGGTGCTCACTGCCAATGAGAAATGATGGAGAAAATCATGGATCCACCCAGATAAGCACGAATACTATTTATATTAAACGTACACAGGGCCTGATTCCGAGATTTACGCTAATGGCCTGCGTTCGGCCGACCACCCCCTCGTCACCACCCACAAATGGCACTTCCTTTTAATCACTCTGCAATGGGTCTGCATAGCCGCTGCGATCACAGTCCCGATCGCAGTGGCCAGTTCGTGCACTACGATGCGTACGCAACAATCGGCCGATTGCGTGTGTATTAGCAACTGCGATCCAAGCTGAATCAGGCCCTTAGTTCCATCAGTCATTCTGAGTAGCCATAGGTCTGATGATCTGTGACCGATGCTGCGTCTTAGTCCGCAGATACTGTGACTTTTTTATGCACCCACGAACTTGCAAAGACGCCAGTGGGCGTCTCACTCATGTGCCGTCGGCTGCGACATTTGCATATTAACTCACAGTATCTGCGTAAAAAGTTGCAGTTGCAACAGGATTAGTGTACAACTCGGAATCAGGCCCTTTATATTATATCCAATGTAGAGGCGAGAGAGGATTTAGGGGTCTATTTACTGAGCCTTGGACGGAGATAAAGTACCAGCCAACCAGCTCCTGTCATTTTTCAAACACAGCCTGTAACATGGCACTTAGGAGCTGATTGTTTGGGACTTTGGACCTGATTCAGACCCGCTCGCTAGGATGCGTTCACTCGTAGCTGGCTGATTTTTGCATTGTTCGCGTGCGCGAACCAGTGTGAGAGATCGGGAAGCGTTCGCTCGCTGCGCATAGACAGCCCAGCAGAGTGAGTGACAGGGGAAGCCGTTTGTGGGTGGTGACAGGGGATGGCCATTAATAACGGGGGAGTGGAGGTGCGAACGCAGGCGTGCCTGAGCGTCTTAACGCCGTTTCAGAGGTGTGCATAATTAACAGGCAGCGTCATTGTACACGTCACCTGGTTGTATTTCACACTGAAGTGCTCGCAGTGCTTGCTGCAGGGTATAGTCAACCTCAAGCGCTGCTTTTGCTTCCGATGGTACTCGATGTACCGATGGTTGCATCCACTTCCTGGAGATGACGTGCACAAGTGGGCGTCTTAAGACAGGCTGGTGGGCATCTACATACACAAAGCCATCGGACGGCAAGACATAGTGGACGCGCTTATACCATGCCGTGCGATCGCCTGCCTTGCTGGGTGTGTGCCGGATTTGCATACGCTGGGTGCGAGCGTACGCATCTAGTGAGCGGGTCTGAATCGAGCCCTTTATCTCCATCCAATAAATAGACCTCTTAATGATCACAAAATAGTAATCTTCGTAATTAGTTTCAATAAAACATTCTGTAACAGAGTTACAAAAACTATAAGCTTTATAGCTGCAAACGTTATTCAGCTTAGAGCAGCATGTCAGCTTGTGGGCAGGTAAAGAATACTCTTAAATAAAAGACCAAAATGGACATCTAAAAATAATGGGCCTGATTCAGACCCACTCGCGAGCGGCTGTCCGCTCGCAAGTGGGTCGATGTTATGCACTGAGCATGCGCACGACGGAGGGAGCTCCGTCGTGCGCATGCGCCAGACGCGACGAGCGAAGGAAAGTCCTTCGCTCGTTGTGTCCGATCAAAGGGGGCGTGCTGTCAATGTTGATTGACAGCACGCCCCCTTTGGTGGGCGTGCCGGGGGCGTGCCTCCCTGCCGGGGGCGTTCCCACGGGAACGCCTCCCGTCAGAAGCCGGCCCACTGACATCACTAGTGATGTCAGTGGGAGTGATTTTGGCTCTGATAGAGCCAAAATCACTCCGGAGCTTGCGGTTGAAAACCTCAACCGCAGACTCCGGCTCGCAATTTCGATGGTCGCGATGGTCTCGACCATCGCGGCCATCACAAAGCACGCTCGTATAGCCTGTGGGTGGTGACCCACAGCTATACGAGCGTCCAGGAGGACGCTCCATGAAAATGGAGCCCGGCCCTCATTCAGAGCGTGCGCTCTGCTCAGAGCGTACGGCTCTGAATGAGGGCCAATATTTTAAGTAAATACTTTCAATGGCAACAACATTTCCAAGGCTTAAAGGCATCCAATGGGTTAAAAAAATAAAGTATTTACATTGTTAAAATTAGATGGGCCTAACAATGCAGTATGGAAACTCAAGGAATGTAGCAAAATATGTGAATAGGAAATGGGGTTAACAAAGATCGCAGCTGAAATGGATTTCAAAACATTTTTCCTAGAATACAACAAAAAAAGAAAATAATATTTTGCCACTAAGTGATATAGAAGGAAATAATTGTAGACAATGAACAAGTTTTTTTGTCTATATTAATAACATAGCAGTATTCTATGCACACGATTACATGTTACTGGTCTAAAGGTGGGTACACGCTATAGCGATATATCTACAGATGATGGTCGTTCATATACACTAAACGACCATCATCTGCATGCTGCAGTGGGTCCGGCCGCCCCTGCCCCTCCTCCCCGCGGCTGCCACTGTGTGTGTACAGGCGTTTGACTGATTGTCCGTACACACTTGCCGATGGACAGATATGTCTGCAGACATATCTGTTCATCGGCTGTGCAGCACAGCCAATGCGATATGTCTGTGAACGACGTCGTTCACAGACATATCGTCTGTACACACTGGCCGAAGGGGGCACAATATATTGGCCGCAGGGCCGTAACTAGGGTAGTGCGACCAGCGCCATGGCACAGGGCACTGCAGGGCAGGGGGCGCTGTTTGGGACTGTCAGTTTTCCTATTTATTATCCTTCTCACTTGTAGCTTCCTCTTCTTTTATCCCCAGCGTCCCCTGGCCTCCCCTATCTCTTCCCTGGTCCTTCCCCATGAGGCCATGGCCCTTTTTCAGGTGTCCCTATTTAAATAAATGGGGGAGGGGGACACCAATGCTCTCTCTGGCACAGGCAGGGCCGGCCGGCCCATTACGTCAAGTACGCAGCCGCGTATGGCGCTAGGCTGTAAGGGCGCCATCTCCTGCCGCTGTCCCCCACAGGAGCCGGCATTACAATAAGTCACAATTACTTATTATTCTGGATGCCGCTGCGCTGCCCACCGACAGTGCTGCAGCCGCGGCATGAACACACAGTACAGGCACGGATGGAGAGGGAGGAGGGACTGCCCTCTTTGCTCCTCCCCTCTCCTCAGCTCTTTTACCCGAGAGTGACATTAGCCATCTTACTGGAGCCCGTGCCTGCCGGGAGGGGGAGGAAGGGCTGTGCGCTTCAGCTCCTCCCCTTTCCACGTTATGTTCCCCTGCTTCCTTCCCTTTCTGATGGCTGTGCTTGGGCACCGGGGATCTGATGTCACGATCTCGTGACCATCCCCGGCGTTACATCCAAAAAGGAGCCACGTAACTGATGACGTCAGGGTCCGCTTGGATCTAGTAACAACCTGAAGGGGCATCTAGATGCTGGTAAGGAGGCTGCCATCCACGTGCTGCACTGCAGTTGGGCACAGGTAAGATAATTGAAATACTGTATAATAGTCATCCACTGGCTGTCACCTTCTCTCTGTCACCCACTGCTGTCACCCTCTTCCTGTCGTCACCCTCTCCCTGTCACCCAGTTATCACCCTCTCCCTGTCATCACCCATCTCTCCGTCACCAACTGCTGTCACCCTCTTCCTGTCATCACCCTCTCCGTCACCCACTGCTGTCATCCTCTTCCTGTCGTCACCCTCTCCGTCACCCACTGCTGTCACCCTCTCCCTGTCACCCAGTGCCGTCACCCATCTCTCCGTCACCCACTGCTGTCACCCTCTCCGTCACCCACTGCTGTCACCCTCTCCCTGTCACTCAGTGCTGTCACCCTCTCTCTGAGTATGGATCTTTGGGTATAGCACCTAGGGTGGTCCCAATGTCCCTATAACACTTCATACATTTTCTCTGGTGGGGGCCTATGTGTATTATTATTTTTCATGTGGGGGCCTATGTGTGTTTTCTTTTTTCTGCAAAGATCTATGTGTTTTATTTTCACATGGAGGCTAATGCGTTTTATTTTTTTCATGCAGTGGCTATGGGCAAAATTTACTAAACATCGGGTTCTAAACTCCGGCGGTTTGGTGGCGGTTTCATGGCGCGTTCTAAATGACAGCCCTGTTCTATTCTAAAATTTGTTTTGACGACGATTTTGCAGCGGTTTTGGCCTTAGTAAATCTGTGGATAGCAAAATAACCACCAAACTGCCGGTGTTTAAAACCTTGTACATGTATGTGTGTTTTATCATGTGGGGTCCCCCGCAGTGTCTCTTTTTTCCCCTTTTGGGACCATTGTTATTATTACCAAGGATTCTGTATGGTCTGATGCAGGAAAAAGTCCATGTGGGGTGACAACATGAGTTACTGCACTCTGGGGGTCATTCAGACCCGCTCGTGAGCGCAGGACGCTCGCAAGCGGGTCGATGTTACCCCACTGCGCATGCGCACGACAGAGGGAGCTCCGTCGCGCGCATGCGCGAGACCCGGATAGCGACGGGGTCTCCGTCGCTCTGGGTCTCACAGCAAAGGGGGCGTGCTGTCGATGTTGATTGACAGCACGCCCCCTTTGGTAGGCGTGCCGGGGGCGTGGCTGCCAGACGGAGGAACGCCTATCATCTGAAGCCGGCCCACAGCTATGCGAGCATCCAGGAGGATGCTCCATTTTCATGGAGGAGGGCCCTGATTCAGAGCGTTCGGCTCTGAATCAGGCCCTCTGTTACACCAGGCTTGCCGACTGTCTGGCTGCCTCTTCCGGAAGAGGCAGGCAGCTTGGCACAGCTGGAGGGCATGTCAGTTTTGAGGGTGGGCCGGGGGCGTAACCTCGCGATCGCATCATTGCGAGCCCGCACTGATATATGAGGGTTTATTTCACCAAGGGGAGCCAAAATCTATATTTGCTTACCAAAAATTTCAGGCTTGGGCCGGCCCTGGGCACAGGGCACCAAAAAGTCTAGTTACGGCTCTGATTGGCCGATGAATCGATCGGCCAATATATTGGCCAGTGTGTACCCAGCATTACACAGGCTGAAGTACAGTTACACCTAAACAAGATTAAAACTAATAAAGCACCAGTTGGCATCCACCCACGTGTGTAAAGGAACTAAAGGCCTGATTTCAGAGTTGTATGTTATACGCAGATGCGATGCTAACATATGCAGATGTCACAGGCGCTGGGAGATGTATTGAGACACCTAATTCCGGCTTTGCAAATCCAAGCACCTGCATAAAATTTTGCAGCATCTGCGTATAAAGACGCAACATAGGTCACAGATCATTAGATTGTCGCAGTCCTGAGTAAGCCTATGGTCACGCAGAATGGCGTGGGAACTGAAACGTACAGGATTGCAGTCGCAGGATGTGACATGCCTCTGAAACGGTCGCGATACACCTATGTCCTTTGCCGCCCACTCCTTGCTAACTCCCCCAAATGCTCCATGACTATCAATCACATTGCGTTGTGAGCGACTATGGTAATGTACCCAGGGCCATCTCTTCCATTGGGCTTGTTGGGCAGTTGCCCAAGGGCCCGAAGCTTGTAGGGGCCCACCAACCTGCCCCCCTGCAGCCACCGTCAGTTGGTAAATTTGTGATATTTTTATAAGACGGCCGCCGGTGCACTGTATTCCGATCTAACCTCCCCCCCGGTGACAAGTACTCACCTCAGTCCCAGTTTCACTTCATCCGCCGGCTTCAGATCAGTCAGACAGAGTCTCTCTGCATGTGTGGGAGGTCTGATGGGCATGCAGGAGGGTTTAATTTTATTGACCATTTAAATTTTTTTCCTGAAAATGGGTACGGGCCCCAGTGCATTGCTTTGCCCAGGGTCCACACTGCTGTTAAGACAACCCTGAATGTACCTTGACGTATGCGCAGTGCAACTTACACACATGCACAGATTGCCGATTATCGATCAACTGCAAAAACATTGGCATATGTACAACTCTGCACCAGGCCCTAAGATCAGTGATGTACTACTTTTTTCTTATATTTAGTAAATGATTAAAAACTGGTTCAGTACCACAATAATGGTGTAAAGCAGGGGTGGGCAATATGCTACCCTCCAGCTGTTGTTGAACTACAAATCCCAGCATGCATTGCAACAGTTTTAACATGCAAAAATGTTGCAGGGCATGCTGGGATGTGTAGTTCTACAACAGCTGGGGGGCTGCTTATTGACCACCCCTAGTGTAAAGTGTATGTGCTACTAATATTTAAAAGGGGGAACACATTTTGTCCAATTATAGGGCCATATTCAGTGTTTTACGTGAAGGCGATGGTTTGTGTACAACTCTGATTGTTGGAGATCTGCGCAAGTGCTGGTCTCTGTCTGCCACTATGGCCGCAGTGCTCCTAAGCCGCAGCGTGTCGTTCCTGTTTTCTCGGAGTGGAGGGGCCAGTGTCTTCATCTTCTGACACAGATTTACTGGCCTATCAATCACCGTGTAAAGACGCACTGCGCTGTATGCTAGGTATTACCGGATCAGGGGGCGTATCTATAATGGGTGCAGGGTGTGCGGGGAACACGGGCTCCTGGGTCCAGGGGAGCCCCGCACCGCACACCCTGCACCCATAATATTACTTACCTCTCCGGAGTCCCACGTCGGCGCGGGGGTCCGGCGCTGTAAAACGACTGGAAAATGGCCACGGCGGCCATTTTCCCATCGTTTGCGCATGCACAGTACAGAGAAAATGGCCGCCACGGCCATTTTCCCGGTGACCTGTGCATACACTATAGGCTCTGGGCACACTCTAGTGCCCAGAGTCTATAACTCCGGCTGGCCACACACAGCTCAGTGCGCTGCCTGCTGCCGGGTGGAGAGGTGGAGGCCCATGTCGGAGACTTCACACGGGCCCCCTCCTCTCTAGAAATGCCCATGTACCGGATAGTTGAGGGTAAATGTATTATTTATTTATTACTGGTTGGTTATGTAGCACACACATCTTTCCAGCTTCCATATCACATGTACACACACTAGGAATAATTTTTTGGTCAATATCCAATGAAACTATCAGTATGTTTTTCGACTGTAGGAGGATATCAAACACAGCAAGAAGGTAGAAACTATACACTGATAGGGCCTGGGAGGGAATAGAACCCCCAAGACGTCCATGCTGTGAGGCAGTAATACTAACCACTATGCTATCCGTGTTGTGTACAGTTCTATTCCCTGTGTGCAATGGTCAGGCTGGGAATCTCTCCTCCAGTGTGCGGCGTGTCTATAGATGTAGGGTACTATACTTTGGGGTCTGCTGTAGGCAGCGTGATACAAGCTCTCTGTGGTCCCGAATGTCACCGCAGAATTGTGGGCTGGGAGTGGTGACCTCATAGCAAGATGAACTATAATGGAAGTCTGATCAAACAAAAAAATATTCAAGTAGTAGTGACAGACAGTAACTACTGTTACATAACTATTTGTTATTTACATAAAACTGGAATTGCCCAAGACTATGGGGCAGGGGTTAAAGTGGGCAGGAGTGGGGTGGAACTGAGGGCCTTATTCAGACCCGGTCGCAAGCGCTGATCGCTCGCAACCGGGTCGATGGTGGCCCACAGCGCATGCACATGACGGAGCCGGCTCCGTCGTGCGCATGCGCGAGATCCGGCTAGCAACGGGCAATCCGTCGCTCCGGGTCTTGCACCAAAGGGGGCGAGCTGTCGATGTTGAGTGACAGCTCGCCCCCTTTGGTGGGCAGGCCGGGGGGTGGCTGCCCAAACGGAGGCGTTCCCAAGGGAACGATTGCCATTTTGGGGCGGCCCCACTGACATCAGGAGGCTGATGGCTTGCGATGAACGAGACCCTACCATAAGGGTCTCGTCGCAAGCCCGATGGTCGCGATGGTCAAAACCATCGCGACCATCATCATGACCGCTCACTATAGCTGTGGGTGGTCACCCACAGCTATGCGAGCGGCCAAGAGGCCGCTCCAAAAAATAAAAAGCCCGGCCTTGATTCAGAGTGAGCACTCTGTCAGAGTGAGCGGCTCTGAATCAGGCCCTGAGTTCCGACACCTCTAATGGTAGGTGGAACTAGTTCCACCTCCACAAAGTCCCTGTACAGAGGTCCCACAGACAGAGAGACACTCACTATCTACCTAGGGAGTCTCAATTTCTTCAGAGGTCCCTCATTTCAGAGAAACCAGCATATAGTTGCAAAAAACATTGGGCATCCAAGTGACATAGACTAGTTTGTGAAGACCCCATAAAAAAAACTCAGAGTCACGGCAGAATAATAACACTGATGATATAGAAATTTTTTTTCTTTATAAGTGATCTAACATTGTAGTCTCAGCTAATGGCAGGAGTGCTAAATAAAAGCATCTAAAATGTATTTCACACTGTCATAGCCCCAAAAGCTTCTTGGGCCTAGACAGCGGGGAAGATGAGTTACACCGCCTCTCCAGGAGCACTTTAAGCCCTGCTATGGGGTTTATGTACTAAGCCTTGGTAAGAAATAAAGTGGACAGAGCTAAAGTAACAGCCAACCAGCTCCTAACTGTCATTTTTCAAACATAGGGCCGTATTCAATTCGGAGCGAAAAGCTGTTTTCGCATGTTATTTTGAGAAAATTTTGCCTGTTTTTTTTTTCTCCGTATTCAATTCCAGTCCGTTTTCGCCTATGCGGGAAGTCACTGCACTGAAATAGGCGATACTTTTTCTCCACAGAATAGCAGGAGAAAAAAAGTGCAAAATCTATATTTTGGAGTGCAGATGTTGGGAAACCACTCAGAACCCTTGGTACACCCCCTCCAAAGGACAATTCACCCAAGAAAAGTAAAAAAAAAAAAAATAATCCAGGAACACACCAAAAATCGCATTATAAATTTGGGACGAAAATTAAAAAAGTGGGGGGACAACTTCAAAAACTAGTGAAATAAGCTTCTGGGGTGCTCTTAGAAGGGGCCAAGGGTTTTGGGGATTGCAGGCGCTTGTATGACGGATGAATTTTACTTTTTCTAAAACTTCCCTTTAGAGACATTCAAATATGCTAGTACCCATTTTCAAGCATCCCAAATTTGATGGAACTACTTATTTTCTCCAAAAAAACACTGCTTTATGCCATTCTTCACCACATTTACCATGACGCTAATAGCAAGCAATTACCACCACTTAATTACCCTAACTAGTTCAATTAGGGTTAATACTAAACTACCATAATGATTTCCCAAGTCAGCCCATCATTTTCTGGGGTACAAAG
This sequence comes from Taudactylus pleione, assembly GCA_031769625.1. Classification (NCBI taxonomy): domain Eukaryota; kingdom Metazoa; phylum Chordata; class Amphibia; order Anura; family Myobatrachidae; genus Taudactylus; species Taudactylus pleione. The sequence goes on from JAUIMM010000042.1 coordinate 14,405,155, forward strand.
TGATTCCCCCAATTCATTCTGCACTTTTCGCCTGTTTCACATTCGCCGGGTCCCGTTTTCGCCTGTTTGGCAATAGAATACGGAGTAAATTGGGAGCGTGCACGATAAGTTTTCATGTCCGAAACACGCGAAGACATCTAAAAGTCAGGCAAGCAAAACTTTCTCGCTGATGCAAAACTAATAGAATTAGGCCCATAGCCTGTGACATGGCAGTTAGGAGCTGATTGGCTGGTACTTTATCTCCGTTCACTTTATATCCATGCAAGGCTTAGTAAATAGACCCCTATATGGTGTATTATAATAGGTTTTGTGATTACGGAACCAGCGAGATACAGTATCAGCAAATTTGCCTCTACATTTAAAGCAACTATCAGTTATAAGGCTGGTGTTGCCTTAACTGATTGCCGCTTTAAATTTAGTGGCAAAGTTACCAAAATCACACCTGTTCCATAATCTCGGAACCTATTACATAACCTCCTGTATGAGAACTGTTCTATAATTTATAAATGTTTAAAAAAAATTTAAATGATTGTTTTTTTTTTTTTATTATCACCATACCTGACGCTGAATGTTGATATAAATAGGAATATTGTTTATCCAAAATCATAGACACTGATTATGAAACAAGACTGAGTTAAAAATAATCTATCACCCGTCATGCCGCATCCCATTTTCAAAACCAAGTCACTAAATATATTCTCAAAAAATTGGTTAAGACCGTGGCCATTGGTCCTCTGAATGCATGGTCCGATATTTGCGTCATAACAATTAATGCTATTTATTTATTTGCAGCAAGTTTAAAGCACTCTGCATCCAGACACCCCAGGACACGGAATAGAAACTGACCAAAAACAAACAATAAAACAATCATATAAATAACAAGGAAACGACACCACAGACAATAGTACATCCTAATAGGACTCACCCAAATTCCCTTTTCCACAACAACATTTTAAGCCATTTCCTGAACTGCGATGCAATTATACAGAAATATGTACAGTCACAACCGAAACACATGTAAACTGCAATTGAGAAGTCAAGGTTGACTTCAGGCCAGAGGTCTGTAACCTATACAGCAGACCATCCAAATTATTTGGACGACACTGAAATTTTTTTTTTTTGAATTTATTACCAATTACTATATAGTATGTTTTCCATATTTTACTTGGCACCAATAAATTGTAGACACATTTTTGCAGAGTGATAATACATGCTCTGCACTCACCTAATTACACTCCAAACTATATTTCATTCAAATTCAGGGAATGTTTGTTCCAAAAAATTGCAATAATTTATCAAACCGGCCAACTGCGTCATAGTCTCCCCTTCGAGCCGCTCCATACACTGGGCCTAAATCAGAGATGGACGCTAATGCAATTTTCACGCAGATCGAACGATTGCCATTGCGCGTGTGTATGCACTGCGATCGCATAGCGATTACTCACGCACAGAGGAATCTACCGCTAAGTGAGTGACAGACTGTCAGCATTTAGGGGTGGTAATGGGGAGTGGTCAGAAAAATGCAGGCGCACCTGTCCGTTTAAACACCGTTACATGGGCGCGCATAAATTAGCCACAAGCATTTGCGTACACAGCTCTGCGAGTCAAAAGAGCACCCAAGGCTGAGGCAGGTCAGACCTGTCACAAGGGTAAGATGGCCGCCGATGTGCTTCAGTGTTACCGATGTTTACGTAGGTATGCGTCGTTGCACGCAGGTAAGAAGGCAGCAGTGGACGTCTTTATGCTCAGGTGATCTTTGCTAACATTAGCATATTTCGCAGCTGCTTTGCGTATGAAATTGCAGCTACGATCGCATTAGGGTCCATCTCTGAATCAGGCCCTCTGTCTCACAAATACCTTTGCTACCAGGTATCACACAGATTTTATGCACAAAGTATGCTTTTATCATAGGTTTAGGTCTGCTAGCTTATGGACTAAAAGAGACAGCACCTTTCCTTATATGAAAACAAATGAGTAACGGTCACATGATTGCATACAAAATACTGCTCCTCATTGCCCTGCTGATAGATTAAGAGAACGTCACAGAATAGTATGAAGGAACTGGATATAGGTGGCACTCAGTATCTATCTATCTATCTATCTATCTATCTATCTATCTATCTATCTATCTATCTACCTGTAACCCTCCTAACGGCTGATGTGTGTTTTGTGCTTAGGTCCCAATAACATTAAACTTATATAAAATAATGACACTGAGACATAAATGGCATTAAAAAAGGTCAGCTATTTATTGAAAACATCACAAAATAAAAAACTGACGAGCAATAATCATCGCAGCCCAAAATGCACCAACGCAAACACAAAACATGCATTGCCGGTGGAGTCTGCCATATGGGTGCTTACAAAACACAACTAACAAAAAGGGGTATCCAACTCAACCTTGCAACATAAGTAAAATCACCCGGAAAGGTGTAGTGCTGCCCCCCGGTGGCATGGTTTAGACTTCAGACAAAACTGAGGGCCTGATTCAGCAAGGATCGCTATTCTGCTAGAACGCACGCACTGCAGTTGCTATTATTAGTGGTGAAATACAAATGTTTGCACTCGCATTGCGATCACAGCCCACTTCCCCTTACTCACATCCGTATACTTGGGCAACATAGCATAATAATTGGTAACATCGAGTAACATCGGACCTATACGCACAGTTAAGGCAGGTCAGACCTCACTCAGGATTTGCTAACTTCAGGTCACGCTATGAGGCCTCAGGCTGCGATGGTATTGCAGTGGATAATTTATGCACACTCCTGCAATGCTGTCCCAACGCACTGGCACGCCTGCATTCACCCGACCACCCCTCCCGTCACCACCCACAAATGGTTCTTCCTGTCAATCACTGTGTTCGGGGTCTGCGTAGCCTCTGCAAACGCATTTCCCATCGCAATTGCTAGTTCGCATATGCGCAATGTAAATTAATCGACCGATTGCGTGCGTATTTGCAACTGCAATCATTGCTGAATCAGGCACTGAGTGCATCCAAATTAGGGGTGAGCGGGTTCGGTTTTACTCGGATTTACTCGGATATTTAAACGGCATTTTATTGGCTATCGCCTATCATGTGTTTTGGATAGCCAATATAATAAATCCGAATTTGCGGTAAAGTGGCGATAAGAACCGAGTAAATCCGAGTAAAACCGAACCCGCTCACCCCTAATCCAAATACAAATCAACTGCACCCAAGCTGATGACCTGCCGTTATTTCCTGCCACTGGAAAATAGACAACCTAACTAAACGAAAGGGCACGCAGGAGGGAAATTCTTCACAGAGGCTTGTACCATGTGACCCCAAGCCTTAAATACTCTAACCTTTAACCCCACCCACTAACACCTAACTGGCTAAAAGTCACCCATGTGACCTCATGCAAGCCACCCATAGCCTTGTGGTTTAACCCACGACAGCCTTCTATTCTTCTTATATTATTGTGTATGTAACAATTTTAAAGATGCGATACTAACAGTTTGTGCTGACAGCACTGATTATATTGTGCTGATAGCACAGGTTAGATTAAGAAAGAATGGGTACATTTACACTGAATCGCATCATCGTGGCCCCGTCCCCTGTTCCACAATGCCGGTAATCTCTGCATTTTTTGTTTTTACTTTTAGACTGGTGGTGTGGCTAACAGCCACACGCACACACAACATTTTTCTTTTATTTTATTCACTGGTGGTGTGGATAACTCGCACATACAAAAAATAGTTTTTATTTTCACACTGGTGGTGTGGCAGGCTAACACGCACACACAAAACAATGTATTTTATTTTTTTCACACTGGGGGTGAAGAGCACCCCTGAAAGAGGCAGCAGCCCCTTGATATATGAGACAAAGGTAGCACAGCACCCCTGCGCACCTACATTGCAGATAAGTGTGGCTAACAGGCGCACACACACAGAAATAAAAATAAAATACTTAATTTTTTTCACACTGGGGGTTAATAGCACTCCTGATGGACAGAGCACCCCCTGACCAACACAGCAGCACTGCCAGCCCCTATAGACAACAGCCAGCCGGCCCCTATGAAGTGGACAGGACAACAACCAGCCAGCCCCAGTATATATGGATATTATGGACAACAGCCAACCCGTATGGAGTGGACAGGACAACAGCCAGCCCCTATGGAGTGGACAGCACAACAGCCAGCCCCTATGGAGTGGACAGAACAACAGCAAGCCAGCCCCAGTATATGGACAACAGCCAGCCCCAACCCCTATGGACATAAGCAGCCAGTCCCTGACACAATAGTAGCCTAGCCAGCCCCTATGCACATATGGACATAATAAGCAGCCAGCCCCTGACACAACAGTAGCCAGCCCCTATGCACAGCAGAACAGCACAGCTCCCTCAGCACAGGTCCCTCCCTCTTCAATCTCCACAGCCGGAATGAAAAATGGCGGCGAGCGCGGGACCTTTTATAGAATCCAAAACCCGCGAGAATCCGAAAGCGGGATGATGACGTTTTGCCTCGTTTCCAGATCCGTGTAAGACGGGAAAACCTAAGCCGACTCGGATCTGACTCAGATCCCCTAAGTTTGGGTGGGTTCGGATCCACAGCTATGCGAGCAGCCAGGAGGCCGCTCCAAAAGGTAGGAGGGACGGCCCTGATTCAGAGCAAGCGCTCTGTCAGAGCGTCCGGCTTTGAATCAGGACCATAGTCATGGTAGAAGACATGTCACTAGAAGGCAGTAATCTCAGCTGCGTGTGTAAAGTAATTTTTTGGTGAACTATCTGCATGACCAGCAGACATTCTGTAAGGAAAATGTTGTTTTTTCCTGGCAGCTGCAGAAACTGAAGGAGGAGATGATGGCATTTCACGTACGGCTGCAGCTGACAATTTTTTTTACCAACAGCTCTTTGCATAGTTTTAGATTTCGGTCTGTTGGAAAAAAACTCACAAGGTGTCAGGACTGCGACTATTTCAGTACATAAAGATAGACTATTTTGCCAAAGTTCCATTGTGGTCGTTGGAGGCGCTATCCTGCTTGCTGGCATGCTTCTCATTCAGGGGATAGAGTGTTAAAGTGATCATCTGTTTCCCATGTGTCGTCAGGTTGTGGGATTCCTAGATTGCTCATTATTTCAAACCTGATTCCATTTGGCTCACATGTTCTGAAACTTCCTATGGATCACAGACCTCTAGTATAAAACCTGTTACTAAATGTGTCTCAGTGTCTGTGCAACATTGCTTTCAGGTCTTTTCTTGGACTCCTGATAGATCCCCGCTGTGCCTGTGGATTGCTGTGGACTTTGTTATATTCCAGATGAACTTCTAATGCCAGTTACCCGCTGCACTACAGAGCCCAGCATTCCTATTGCCTAAGTATTGCTTACTGCTCCATCACTGTGGTTTCATCATTTGCTGCACTATTTACTTTGCCTGTTGTCTTTCCGTTCCTGTGGATATTGATCTCATCCTTGTTACAGTTGTCAACTGCACCGTTACAGTATCACCTCTGCATCACGGGGCTCAACCCCGCTCCGAACCCTAGCCATGCCGCAGGGCTCAACCCTGTTCTGGAATCTCATTACATCACAGGGCTCAACCCTGCTACAATCTTCTCTGCATCACGGGGCTCAACCCTACTCCGAAGTCTAGCCACGTCGCAGGGCTCAACCCTGTTCCGGAATCTCATCACATCACAGGGTTCAACCCTGCTCAATCTTCTCTGCATCACGGGGCTCAATACCGCTCTGAACTCTAGCCACGCCGCAGGGCTCAACCCTGTTATGGAATCTCATCGCCTTACAGGGCTTAACCTTGCTCCGACTTCACTACACCACAAGGCTCAAGTTTGCTTAATCTCTCACTGCAATGCAGGGCTTGGCCCTGTCCCAGAACTATATTATTCTGCAGGGCTCGCTCTGCTCCAGATTTCTACCCTGGCAAAGGTCCTCAATGCCATCCTGAGGTGTTAGCCTCATACTGGACTCAGGGTTCCCTCCCATGTTAGTTCTTATATGTTAAAGACTGCATATATATATTTGGGGATTTTCTCCTATACTTATTATTGCATATGTGAACCTCTGTGCTGTTTGAGACTTTATATGAGACCTTGCTGATTATATTTCTGTTGTGAATAAATTCTATTTTACTTTTATACCGTGCTACTGAGTTTTATGAAAAGGTCATTCCTAAGACCACCCCAGTTTATTGTGCCTAGAAGGCCTGCCTCCCTCCAGGAGTCTCAAGTGTCGGCAGCCGTGACACAAGGTAGGACTTAAACCTAGGATCCAGAATGGTCGCCAAAATATATTTTTCAAATTTCAATAGATTGAGGACTCTTGGATCCTGGTGAAGTGAAGCAAGGGCTTGATCCACCGGTCCGACATACTTTGCTCAATCGCTCAGTTTCAGCTCCTCCTTCAGTTTCTCCAGCTGTTTTTTGCAATAGTCTGATGAGGGGAATGACCTGACTCAAGCTGGCAGTGTCTGAACTAACTTCACGTGTGGCAAGTTCAAAGGGTTTGAGAGCCTTGCACAACACGGAAATTATTCTCCACTGCGCTTGAGTAAGGTGCATTCCCCCTCCACTGCCTATGTCATAGGCCGTTGTATAGCCCTGGATGGCCTTTTGCTGTTCCTCCATCCGCTGAAGCATATAGAGGGTAGATTCCACCGAGTTACTACCTCTTACTTCAGCTGATGGCAGGGCAAATTTAACTGCACCTGCTGGTCATGCAATCTTCGACAAGCATTTGCCGAATGTCTAAAATGTCCGGATATTTTGTGGGCCAACGAGAGCATATCCTGCACGCTCCTGTCATTTTTAAAAAATGTTGCACCACCAAATTAATTGTGTGAGCAAAACATGGGACGTGTTGGAATTTGCCCACATGTAATGCTCTCACAATATTGGTGGCATTATATGAAATCACAAATCCTGAGGAGTGGGCTGTCACAGTCATGTAAATCCTTAGTTTGTCCTGTCCCACTTGTCCACATATTAGTGGTCAAGTGGACCGCATTTCTGAGGATATTAATAAGGTTTTTTTGTAATGTCCTTGTACAGACTTGGAATTGCTGTTCTAGCAAAGTGGAATCTAGAAGGGATCTGGTAGCGAGGACACAGGACCTCAATTAACTATTGAAACCCCACTGCAGTAATGGCGGATACTGGATGCACATCGAATACCAGCATAGCTGTTATGGCGTCAGTAATCCGCTGTGCAACTGGGTGATTGCTGTCATACTTGTTTGCCCTTGCAAACGATTGTTTGACAGTTAATTGTTTTTTGGAGGATACACTACAAGTAGTCTTCCTCCTGGTCCCCTTCTGGGATGAAGATCCACTCACAGCAACAGCAGCAGCAACAGATGTAGTCATCAAGGATCCTTCTGAGGAATCACGGATAGGAGAGGAGTCAATCATGCTTCGACTAACAACATTGGATGCAGCAGGACTACTCCCGATGACGAATGAGGATGTTGATGATGCAGGTGTTGGTGATAGAAGGCTCTTGGATCCCACAGAGAGGGAGCAGATAGGTGACACTTGACTTTTTACGTTTTGAGTTTTGGAACTTGGCGACATACACTTTGATATTTGATGAATGCGCTCCAAGTGACGTAATAAGGAGGAGGTTCCTAGGTGGTTTAGGTCCCTCCCTCTACTTGCTTTTGCTTTGCAACGGTCACATATGTCTTGACAACTGTTGTCCGGATTGGGGTGGAAATAATTCCACACGTGAGGATTTTTTATCTTTTGCCCCGGCATGACAAAAATGGGCTTTGGCTTTTCCAATCCATGGGCAATAGCTGTTGCCTTACTTACACAAAGGACATCCTCGGCATCAACATCCTGATCACCAACATCTTCATCATCAAAATCCTCATCACCCACATCTTCATCATCAACATCCTCATCATCCTTAGCACCTTCAACTACCAAAATATCCTCCTCCTCCATGTGCAATTACACAGAAGCATCCTCGATGACTACATCTTCAAGATGTTGACTGCCCTTCCCCATATTTACAGAGGGCACACAAATGTTGGAACTTGGAGGATCTAACTGTACACTAGTATTTAGGTCTGGCTCACACATGGAAACTGCTGACACACTTGCACTCTCCTCTGGGATTTGAGATTTCGATTTCTCAGGGCACACAGTTGGTTTTTCTGGAGCTGTCTTACTCATCTTAACAACTTTCAATTTTTTTAATGGTACCACCACCACTACTACTACAAGCAGAAGTGCTATCAGAATCAGAACCAGCAGTCTTCCTAAAGAAAGGCCAAGGCCTTATCCGTTCTTTGCCACTTCGTGTAGTGAATGGCATATTGCCATTTTTTTGTTTATCTAAAGGCAAATTTCCTTTCAATTTTTTTTTCTTAACTTCAGTAAAAGAAGCTTTACCATATCGATGGCGTGACTTAAGCCCTGTGGCACGGGCCTTCATAGAGGACGAGGAAGTTGACGGCCTTGCACTGCTGGCGGCAGCTACAACATGTGGTTCTTGGCCTTGCTCTCCTGTCATGTGACAGCTCTCCATATTTTCTGCGGTCTTGAAGCAGTGTCACAAGCACCAATAGTGTAGCCAAGATGCAGTTACAAAATTCACACATGTGCAGTCATGCGCACACCGACAAATATTAGACAAAAAAAGACAATTTATTTTTATTTTTTTTCACGTACAGAACTTGGGCCCAGAGCACAGATTGATGATGACTGGAGTCTGGCAGCACTAGGTTGCGTTGCTGACTTGCTGTATCTTGTGCGGCTAAGCCTAACACGCACACACACACACACAGAAGATAAATTGACAATATATATATATTTTTATTTTTGATGGTCCAGAACTTGGGCCCAGAACACCGATTGATGACGACTGGAGTTGGGCAGCACTAGGTTGCGTTGCTGTATCTTGTGTGGCTAAGCCTAACACACACACACACAGAAGATAAATTGACAATATATATTTTTATTTGACAGTCCAGAATTTGGGCACAGAGCACCGATAGATGACGACTGAAGTCGGGCAGCACTAGGTTGCATTGCTGTATCTTGTGCGGCTAAGCCTAACACGCACACACACACACACAAAGATAAATTGACAATATATATATATAGTTTTTTTTTCCAGGCCTAGAATTTGGGCCCAGAGCACCGATTGATGATGACTGGAGTTGGGCAGCACTAGGTTGCGTTGCTGTATCTTGTGTGGCTAAGCCTAACACACACACACACACACAGAAGATAAATTGACAATATATATTTTTATTTGACAGTCCAGAATTTGGGCCCAGAGCACCGATAGATGACGACTGAAGTCGGGCAGCACTAGGTTGCATTGCTGTATCTTGTGCGGCTAAGCCTAACACGCACACACACACACACAAAAGATAAATTGACAATATATATATATATATATATATTTTTTTTTTTTTTTCCAGGTCTAGAATTTGGGCCCAGAGCACCGATTGATGATGACTGGAGTTGGGCAGCACTAGGTGGCATTGCTGACTTGCTGTATCTTGTGCGGTTAAGCCTAACATGCACACACAGCGACAAATATTAGACAAAAAAAGACAATTTCTTTTTTTTTCTTTCAGGTACAGAACTTGGGCCCAGAGCACAGATTGATGACGACTGGAGTCTGGCAGCACTAGGTTGCGTTGCTGTATCTTGTGTGTCTAAGCCTAACACGCACACCCCATAATGAGGGCAAGCTCTAATTAAACCAACTTGAGTTCATTACTTCATATATATTTGCACTATATCAGATTTTCACATGAACACACTAAGGGGCTACATTCAGTTTATGTGAGCACAGCTAGAATGGAATGGTATTGAAATGCTGGCGGCTGTTTAGCCGGTTCAAATCCCGACAGCGAATGGCCAACAGGATCAAGATCACGACTGGGGCAGGTAAGTACTCTAACCCTCCCTTAGTGGTGCCTAACCCTAACCTCCCCCCTAGTGCCTAACCCTAACCTACCCCCGGGGGGTGCCTAACCCTAACCCCCCCTTACCACTCCCTAAACCTAACCCTCCCGGGGGGTGCCTAGCCCTAACCTCTCCCTGGAGGTGCCTAACCCTCCCCTCTAGGGGTGCCTAACCCTAATCTTACCCCCAAACCTAACCCTAGCCCCTCTAGACTCCCTAATCCTAACCCTCCTCCCCATGGCTAACGCTAAGGGTGCCCCGGACTTACATAAATCTATAGCCGGCATTCTGATGTCGGGATTGTGACCGGTGGCCTTGGAGACCCCGGTCACATGACTACATCCCGCTAGAATAGTGTCTGGCAGTTTTGCGGGATATGTCTCAGAGGCAGATCTCTGCTTGCAGTCTATGGAATTTTGTGCAGAGATAAGCCTACCTCGATTGTATAATTGTTGGTGCAAAATAGTCCAAATCTGATTTACCCCTAATGTCTAATACAGTGTTTCATACTATGTATTTTTACGATAGATCCGTTTCTTATGGAACTGGCTGTGTTTTTTTAATTATGTTTACTTTATTCACATTGATTTCCATGTTCTATTTGATTTAATGTTTATTTGCATGTTTACTTTATTTAAATGTTTTCCAGATGAACAGTCTCTGTCTTCTCTCCTGCTCTTGGTAATCTTGAAAAAACTGTACAACCATAGTGATTACTGGTGTATAAATGAATGTTAAGGGTCACAACACTGCAGTTAAGAGGTATTTCTTATTGGCAATAAAAATGCATGTGTGTACATTTAAGATTTCTGCATATATATCCGACTTATGTCTCCCTTTGTTAGAGAGGTGGAAGGAGCCAAGGCTGATGATGATGACTGGCATCTCCAATATATGATAATATGATTAAAGTTTATCTTGATGCCCTTCAAACATATCTTCATGCAAACGCATTTAACATACTCATGCATCCGAATACTTGAATAAGTTTGAGGATAGATGAGCAACCTGTTTGTTATGTAATTTTGTTACTTAAGTTAAGGGTTAAATGCTGGAGGGGGGGTGCGGTTAGTTATTGGTCACTTGAGGAGTATAAGCCTATTGTAGGATTTAAGGGAGGACTTATAGGTCCCATATAAATAGCCTGGTGAGTGGAGCCATCTTCCTCTTTCCAGTTTATTCAACCCCACTCACCCATCTGTTTAAGCTGGGTTGTATAATTTTCTGTTGTTGGATTGTGTATTTGTCTGTGGTTTCTCCCAACAGATAGAGGTGCAGCCTGGCGGGAAACAGTGCTCCTGGGCGGCCTATTATTAGCGCAGGAGTGCCTGTGGTAGCATCTTTCCTTTGAGAGTGGCAAATTGGTCACCGACCTAAAGGGGGGACCGGGTCTCCATTTCAAGGGAGGGGCTTAAGCTGTGCCAATTAAGGGAGGATGGTCCTGCCTCAGGTCAGTCTACGCAGGGCAGGGATCCGCCCCTATTATTTAGTATTAGTCTCTATCGGGCTGTGGCCTCGGAGCACTGCTTTTTTCTTGCCACCTATTCTAATTTCAATTTGATCAATAAATTCTGGCTGTGACCTATTTTAATTCCATATACATGTGTTAGTGTGTTTATTTCTAGGTTAGGATTGAGTTAAGTTAACAAAAGGAATAGTAAAACAAATGGGTGACTTATTCTGATTTGCCAGTATTTGATATGCTCTACACAAAAGAAACACATAGATGTTTCTACTCCTAGAAGCTGAAGACAACTGTAAATGACATCGATTTTGTATACCAGACACATTTTGATAAAGAAAGTAATATTTTTTACATAAATTTAAATAAATTAACAGATGATTTTTAAAAGAGGATGGCTGCAAATTGCAAGACTAATTAAAAATTAATGTACAGCAAGGCTTAAGTGGGAATGACTCCATATGAAATCAGTTTTTCATTCAAGTTTCCATGTGTTAAAAAACTGAATGACCCCTAATTGCTCTAGAAGTAAGCTACATATCCACCCCTCATAATGTTATAAAATATAAATATATAATGTCCCACATAAAATAATAATTTTTTTGTATTTGCACACACAATCAGCCATGTTATTACCAATGTTCTGCATTCTGTATGGGGTGCAGTTATTCTACCATGCCTCACCAGAATCACTCATCACAATATGAAACAAATGTGTTCTTTCTGCAAGGTCAGATTATCAAGGTGACTGATGGCAATACAGGCCTCTGTATAAAAATAGGCCCATCTGTTATAATACTACTGAATAATTTATATAAGACCCCTAGAGTCACATTAGGAAGGGCTTCTGCCTATACCTACCGCCCATTGTTCCCTAAAGGTGCACATCCACTAGGCGATTTTAATGAGCGATTGAATTATTACAACATCGTAATCGTTCAATAGCTCATTTATCGGGAACAAATAGTGCACTATAATGTCGGAAACAACCAGCAATGCGCACCCCCGCTGGTCGTTTCCAACATCAATCATTGCCTGAACATGCCGGTCAATCTGCCGATAACGACAGATTGGCCATGTTCAGGGATGAAGGAGGGTGCCTGCACTGAACAACAAATCTTTCAGTGTAGGCACTACAGGGGATGGGGAATGACTGTATGATTACAATGTTGTAATCGTACTGTCGTTGCCCCATCGCCTGGTGGATGCGCTCCTTTAGAGTTGGATACATTCACTGGTACTTAGGATGCCACCAGGTCTTAACTTTCATGACAGTAGGGGGTAAATTTACTAAGAATCAAGTTTGTGAGAGTTTGCTATTTCTGGAGAGTTTGGGAATTTTTTTCCACTTGCAAATTTACTAATGTCAAACTTGGGAGAGAGATCTCCTTTGCTACGGGAAAATACTGGAGAGTTAGCAAACTCTCTGCAATTCACCATTGGCTAAACTCGAGAACCTTTTCACTAGTGAAGATAGGATTCTGGAATTTACCAAGCAGAGAGTTTCTAAACTCTCATGAGAAGGGACAACTCTTCTGTAAAAACTCGGGAAAAAACTTCACCTGCCTGAGATCTGCGAGTTTGGCAGAAACATACACAGATCACTGTGATCCATGTATGTTTCTGGCAGTAAATAGAAAAAAAGGGTTAATTTTTATAAAAAAATGACGTGAGGTCCCCCCCCAAAGGCCTAACCAGCCCCGGAATTGTCAGCCTGTTCTAGTACCTAAACTTACGGGGAACAAAACGAGTAGGGTTCCACCGTAATTTTGGTACCTACACCAGTCTGGTTATATGGGAAAATAAATTGCGTAGGGGTCCCCCTGAAATTAAAACCAGCACCGGACCCAAAACAGCCAGGCTATAATGCCACAGCCCGATTACTGGGGCTCCGTGGCCAAAGCATTATCATCCCAAGCCACTGAAGCGAAGCTGGGAATCTCTGGGGAGGTGGAGACACCCCCAAGAAGGGGTCCCCCCAGCACCCCAGGCTTGGTCTGAAGCCCGGGGCTCCTACCTGCATCCCTGGGCTGTGGGTACCAAACAGAACGAGACAGTAGTTCCAGGGACCTAGAAATCCCTGGATGACCGAACACTTTGTTAGAATAAAAGTTTTATAACACAGTTCCCCTCAATCATTCTGGAACATACAAAAGTCCTTGAGGAGTCTCAAAAGGAGCCTGAGTTTGCATAGACTGAAGCTGAGTGGAGAAGTCTTGTGCTAGATGAATGGGAGTTGCCGAGATGATAGATATTTTAGTAATAGTAGTCTCATGCTCCAGAAGGAAACTACGTGACAAGGCATCTGCTTTGACATTTTTTGACCCAGGCTTGTAGGTAATGACAAAATTATATCATGTATAGAACAATGCCCAACGTACCTGTCTAGAATTAAGACTTTTGGCTGACTCAATATCCAACAAATTTATATGATCCATGATGAGGTGTTTTTAGCTTCTTCCAGTCAATGTCTCCAGTCCTCAAAGGCCACATTGATAGCGAGTAGTTCTAGGTTTCCAACATCATAATTTGCCTCTGCATTAGAGAATTTATGAGACAAGGATGCAGCTTATTAACTCCTGAGTCCTTCTCAGAGAGAATAGCTCCAACACCTACTTCAGAGGAATCCATTTCAATGATAAAAGGTCAGTTAGGATTTGGATGTCAAAGAAGTGGAGCCTAAATGAAAGCTTGTTTCAAGACTTCAAAAGCTTATATAGCTTGTGGGGAATAGTCCGAAGGTATCTGCTCTCTTTTCGGTTAAGGTGGTGATTGGAGAAGCCAGCACACAAATTTAAAGATTTAACCGCTTATAATAATTTGCGAAGCCCAAGAACCTTTGGATGGCTTTCAGGTTTGTGGGAGTTTCCAATTAAGAATGGACTGATGTTTGCTAGAATCCATTGAGAACCCCTTAGGGCAGATGACCTATCCTAGGAAGGAAACCTTTTCAACTTCAAACTCACATCTTTCAAACTTGGCATATAAATTATGTTTTCTCAGTTCCTACTTGACATGATTTCGATGCTGTATTAGTGTTATAATTACTGCGCTAATGAGGTATATATGAAAGAAAAATAAAAGCTGCTTGTTCACAAATTTTTTAAAAACCATATAAAAGATAAATCAAGCACTTGAAATCGAATAGTGTAACAAATGTGTAGCACAATACCTGTAAAAAAGAAGGTGGTTAAATGATGTTTATAGCCACTTTTGTAAATTTGTAGGACAAGCAGTCTATGGGGTTATGATATGATTTCGATGTTGCTTCAAAGACTGGGAATAGATCAAAATGTTACACAAATAAACTAATATGAATTTCCCCAGAAATTCATGTGGGACATAATTGATTAAGTCTTGGAAGACAGCAGGTACATTGGAGAGACCAAAGAACATAACAAGATATTCATAATGTCTGGACTCGGTTTTAAATGCTGTTTTCCATTCGTCACCCTCCTAGATACGAATAAGATTGTATGCTCCCCGCAGATCAATCTTGGAGGAAATGGTAGCTTCTCTGAGATGGTCAAATTATACTGAGATCAGAGATAATGGCTAAGTGTTTTTGACCATGATTTTATTTAAACCCCTGAAATCAATGCAGGGTCAGAGGCTTCCGTCCTTTTTAGCTACAAAGAAAAATCCTGTACCCACGGATAGGGGGTCTGATAAAGCCCTTGTTTACATTCTCCTGGATATAATTGTCCATGGCTTTAGTTTCAGGAATGGACAAGGCATACAACCTTCCCTTAGGCAACCTGGTACCAGGCATTAATTCAGTGGCACAATCATAGCAAGAATGATGGGGCAAGGTATCAGCTCTGTTCTTGAAATTACATCCACAAATTTGTGATACTGAGTAGGTAATCCTCCATAATCTGCTGCAGGATCCATACCAGCAAGAACAACCACTCAGCAGCACAGTTTGAACCCCATTGAACAATCTCTCCAGTCTCCAAGTTAAACATGATTGTGTTGTTTTAGCTAAGGATGGCCTAAACCGAGAGGGACCATAGGGCAATGTATGAGGTAGAAGACTAAAGTTTCTGTATGTAACACACCAATGGTTACATGGACTGGAGGAGACTGTGAGGTGATCTTGTCATTCAAGAGAGGATTACTATTGAGGCCACAGATAGTAATTGTAGGGGTTAAGTCAATAAAAAGAATGCCAAGACACTGGGTGAAATTGACATCCAGAAAGTTCCCTGCAGATCCACTGTCCAAGAAGGCGGAGATATTAGCTGTATGCTTGTTGAAGGAGATCTGAATAGGTATTAATACAGAGTTTTGAAAGACTAAATGTACACCTAAATGGTCCTCTTCCACATCATTTAGGTTTCGTCTTTTCCCAACTTAAGTGGACAGTCACAAGCAAGATGACCTTTGCCCCAGAGTCTGCCTTCTGATCTTCTCTTCAGCATTGAGTCTGAATGCTACACTGCATCTTCCATAGTTGATCGAATAGCAGCACAAGGGAAATAGAAAGGCAATTCCTTCTCCATCTTCCGTACCTTGATACGCCTATCGAAATTAATGCTGAGCTGCATGACTTTGTCTAAGGATTCCAGAACAGATTTTTAGACTAGAGAATCCTTTATTTGCTCCTTAAGCCCAGACGGAATTGGCTATGGAGAGCTGGATCATTCCATCAGCTGCCGGTGGACCAGTGCCTGAATTCGGTGCACTTCTGCAGAGTTTTGGCCTTGTTTTAGAGCACGTAAATGTGAGTCTGCTGAAGCAACTCGGTCTGGGTCATCATATAAGGGACCTAAGGCTTCAAAAAAGGCATCTATCGATTACAAGGCTGAATGGTCTGGGGTTAACCCAAAGGACCAAGTCTGCGGATCATCTTGTAACAAGGCAATAATTAGTCCCACTTTCTGGGTTTCAGAACCAGAAAAATTAGGCCTTAATCGTAAGTATAACTTGCAACTTTCTTTGAAGTTGAAATTATTTTTCTGGTCTCCAGCGAAGTGATCAGTAAGGTGCATCTAAAGCTGGGTACACACTAGACGATATGTCTCCTGATCCCGTGGATTGTAGCTACATATTGGGTACATCGTCTAGTATGTACTCATGATATGTGCGCTCCTGCGAGTCTCTAGCGACATCACCCATCAGCCCTGCTGCAGCGCCGACGGGGAATGTCGCTAACGATGCCATGCTGCAGAATGTAACATAACATGTAGCTCCCTTCCGTCTGACCCATCGTCGGCAAGTACTGCACATCAAACAGCTTGAATTAACATTTTACAATGCTCAGCACCTAGCGCCGAGCACACATTTAAAATGGGCGCCTGGCACCGATACACATTTTAAATATGGTGTCGCAACAGAGGGGTTGACCCCTTCAGTGCCGCGGTGGCCATTTACACACACTTCTCCCCCCCCATTCAAGGGGGCCACCAGATGACCATGTCCCAATGATTTGACTCCTGGTCCTGCAGTCTCTTCTGATGAAGGAAGCTACCTGCGGGGGCTCTTGCTCCGGCCTAGATAGTTCATTCATATTGCAGTGGGCCTTTCGTTGCCGGTGAACAATGTTTAAATAGTCCCAGGCTCCACCACAACAGTCTGTCAATTGCCCTCAAGGTAGATTGCAGCCACTGAAAAGGTTGCTGGTCAGTTACCACTGTGGGGAGCCAGTTGCACACACAGAGCTAAAGTTGGTACAATACCGAAACAATTGCCAACCACTGTATTCCAATTGTAGCATATCCTACCTCCCACAATAGTAGTATCCTGCTCAAATAGGCAACTGGGTGATGCCTAGCACTAACATGTCCTGAACTTCATTGTAAATACTCACCTGGGCCTCTGGTGAGACCCGATACGCGTGTTGCCGATTCGGCCTGTGCTCACCAGTGTCTACATGGTGTGCATGCAAGAAAGTCAGATTGGGCTTCCTACTGAACTGGAACTGCAGCACTGACTCATGCTGCTCCCTTTTGAGGTTACCAAGTTCCTTGCTCCAGCTTACTTCTACACCACACTCACCTCTAGCATCCGCGAGGAGGTCAGGAATTGGATCATTTCCTGGTTCCTCCATCGATAAGCAACGTACGGCAGCTACAACCTCCACACACTTGTGGTATGCTTTCAACATATTCACAAGGTAGGTATGCTGCCTCCTACCCTTGCTGTCCAATGACACCACATAGGCATTTTTTTTTGGTGTGTGGGCACCAAAACCAGCACCTTCTGCCCTACTTCAAAGACCCTAGCCTGGTCATACCAAGTTTTCTGCTTGGTCTCCACTTTCGCAAGATTCGCTTGTGCAAGCCCCATGAGATTCTCTAATTGATCTCTGAGCTTCAACACATACTATACCATGGACGCATCCTGGGGAGTCAGCTTCCCTTCCTAAGACTCACGAAACAGGTTGAGGGGTCCACGAACTCTGCGACCATATAGTAACTCAAAGGGTGAGAAACCAGTAGACTGCTGCGGCACCTCCCGATACGCAAACAGGTGGTGTGGCAGGTAACGCTCCCAGTCTCCCCCCTCCAGGCACCAGTTCGGTCGGAGAGACACGGTGTCCCAGCTGCCTAGTGATGGCCGGGACCCGCGGGAGTTATGATCCGTGGTGACTCGTAACAACATCATTATGACAGCATGATGACTTTTATGTATTTAGAGAGAGATTGGTGCTGATAGTGTTGGGGTTTGTACATGCAAACAAGGCACTGGTCACACCCTCTTCTCACTATAGGCATATGATCATTTCAGCCCCAGGCCCATGTGGCCCTAAATCCAGCCTCTTCCTGCTGCAGTCAGCAATCAATGCACATGTTATTAAAAGTAACAATTCAGAGCCGCTCGCTCTGACAGAGTGCTCGCTCTGAATCAGGGCCGGGCTTTTTTTTTTTGGAGCGGCCTCTTGGCCCGCTCGCATAGCTGTGGGTGACCATCCACAGCTATAGAGAGCGGCCATAATGATGGTCGCGATGGTCAAGACCATTGCGACCATCGGGCTTGCGACAAGAGACCCTTGTGGTAGGGTCTCGTTCATCGCAAGCCCCAGAGAGCTTTCGGCTCTAACACTTGTGATGTCAGTGGGGCCGCCCCCAAACGGCAGGCGTTCTCATGGGAACGCCTCCATTTGGGCAGCCACCCCCCGGCCCGCCCACAAAACGGATCGAGCTGTCACTCAACATTGACAGCTCGCCCCCTTTGGTGCGAGACCCGGAGCGACGGAGTGACCGTCGCTAGCTGGGTCTCGTGTATGCACACGACGGAGCCGGCTCTATGCGCTGTGGGCCACCATCGACCCAGTTGCGAGCGCTCAGCACTTGCGACCGGGTCTGAATCAGGCCCTCTGTGTACATATTTACACTTTTGTTTTATGATCCTCAATGACTTAACAATAACAACAAGTACCCCAATATGATCACTGCAAAACCCGTTCCTTCATTTGCTTTTATAAAATATGATGTATAGTTGATGGTGCCAAACTTTAATAACCATTAAAAGAAATATTGCTGCATTTGATTGATCCTGGTACTTTGTGTTTCAGGAAGCTATGAGATATGATTGCATTAATGTGCCTATTTTTCTTTTATTTCATGTTTGGATAATTTATTCTCTGATTTTTGCCAAGCTATTGTAAAATGAGCTTTAATTAAATAAATACAGTTTCACACTGAGTGAGATCCTACTGTGAACTGTGCTTTTTTTTCTATCAGGGAACAAACATTTCAATACAAATGAGATAATGCTGGAATTACATCAAGTGAAGGGATTTCATAACACGTCTGACAATTCTATCGCATATGGGCCCACCCATTGCATGACAATCTCAGCTCAGGTTGGAGAAGGTACTGTCACTGAGCCAACACAACATGTGACTTCAATTACCGGGTATACTGCACAGCCCTTGAAAAAGTACTGTGTTCAATTCCCTGTGGGGGACATGGTTGAGAAAATTAGTAGGACCAGTGTGGGAAAGCTTTTGCATTGTTATATGTATTATGTGCTTATGCGTAGAGACCAGAATGAATCAGCAGTCACCAGCCCAGCACATAGCACCAGCACCTCTCCCAGTCCTACACTACCCACCCTCCCTGATCAGTCTCCACAGCCGGAGTGAAATGGCGTCCGTCGCGTGGTCCCTTATGTACTACTTTGATCATAGAGACGAAAGCTCGCGAACCGCGAGATTTCCGTCTCTATGGTTTTGTCTCGGTTTCCGAGTAAGGCGGGAAACTCCGAGCCTGCTTGGATCCGACTCGGTTATGCTAAATTTGGGTGGGTTCGGAACTCTGGAATCCGAACCTGTTCATCTCTAATGTGTACTAATGTCACAGTCCGGTCTTATGTGCCTGTGTGGTTACTGTATGTTCGTGAGCACCCACAGGTAGGCTGTCGGGTGTGTAGGACTCAATGTGTGATCACACAACTAGTTTGAGCCTCCTGATTGGCTCTGTGTTCTGGGGGCCTGACTTGTCTTCTCTATACCAACTAACCTGAAAGGTCTAGAGGGCATGCAGGATTATTTTTGTGAAGTAGATAAAAGTTGTGCATTGGTTTTCAAGATCTTTATAAAATAATATTTGTGGTATTGTATCTCAGTGATAATCCCATCCTGCCTTGTCTGAGTACTGCACACAATCAGTCCTAGTATTAATAAATTAATGTTATTTGCCAAGTTTAAAAAATTTGTTCATGAAGCTTGTAGGTTTCATTGTTGCAAAACACAGCTCTCTTATGGATCCAGTCAGATTGGGTTTGTCTTATGAATCTAAAGGCGTCCACACACATAGCGATTCTTTTTACCTGATCTGGACGATTCCGACACATTGGAACGACAGATTGGGTAAAAAATACCCAAATTGTGAGTCCCCACTCACGATCACGATGCGATGCGCGCCCCCGCAGGTCGCACATCGCATCTTCAGATCTGCCGTGCAGTACGGCAGATCTGACAATCTAGGACACAATGCACTATAAAAAAGTCTGGCTGCAGGAGAGATCGTATGAAGATTGGACAGCATATCATGTGCATATCATGTGCATATCGTGTGCTGATCGTGTGCTGAGCTGCCGGGGACAATTTCAAGGCAAATCGGACACATCGTCGGATCATAAGTATATCGGTATGTGTGTGGGCACCTTAAGAGAGTAAAGCAAATCATTGGTTTGGTAAATTACTATATGCAATTTATCAAAGTCTAACAACTATAGAACCATTTGCTGTGTTATATAAAAATGCTAAACTGAAAAAGCGAATCCTCCTTATCTCATCTTCAGACGCTCTCAGCACCTGTACAACATGCTCATGTATGCCTTCTGGGGCTGATTCAGAGATGGAGGTTAATGCGATCGCAGCAGCGTTTTCCTACGCAAGGCAGCTGCGGAAATATGCTAATGTTTGCAAAGATCACCTGAGCATAAAAACGCCCACTTCTGCCTGCATACCCGCATGAATATCGGTAACATCGACGCACATCGAGCGCCCATCTTGCCATTGCGGGATGTCTAATCAGCCACAGACTCTGCAGCTCTCCTCACGCGCAGAAGGCTCTCATGCTGCACATGCACTCGCAGTGTCTAATTTATGCATGCCCATATAATGCCGTGCGAACGAACTGGCATGCCTGCATTTTTCTGACCACAACCCTGTCACCACCCCTAAATGCTAACTACCTGTCAATCACTGTGCGATGGTGAGTACAGCGCAAATTTATAGTTTGGAAACAACCAAACAACCTAGCCACTCCACTTCCTTTCCATGGGCCCTACCCAGCTTCTAGGGGCTGCAGTTGATGTAGTCCCTAGAAGCCAGTATATGTGCACATCCACCGGTCCTGGTGCCTGTCAGATCCATTGTGCATTCCCTTGTGCATGTGCAGTGGACCTGGCAGGTGCTGTGACACTGCCCCTCGTCAAAAAGAGTAGGAGCCGCCACTGGTACCAGCCTAAAAAATTCAACTATGTTCTGAATTTTATATTGCTAGTTTTAATTTTATTCTATATTAACAAAAATATATTAAAAGTTATGTTTTATATTACACAGTGCACCACATAAGACAACTCTTTCTTTCTCCTGTGTCTACTGTAATATTCCATAGCTGTCCGTGGTAACACCCCCTACGAATACTGATCAGAATATAAAACTGTAGCATAAGGGGGTATTACTTGATATACTCTTGATATACTCTGATACGAGTACATATCAATGTGCGATTGGTTAAAATAATAGCACATAGGACTACAAATCCCAGCAGCCTTTGCTGTGTGAAATGAGATGTGGGTGCTACTTTCAAAATTCTTGCAGGAGGTGAGGTACATAATAATAATAATAATAATAATAATAATAATAATAATTATTATTATTATTATTAATATTTATTTATATGGCACCACAAGGGTTCAGCAGCGCCTTATTACAATGTATGTAAAACAAATAGGTGACCAAAGACTCACAGTACAATACAATACAATACAGGTCAAGGACATGGATAATGGGCCTGATTCAGAGCCGCTCGCTATTTGCGGTCGTTCGTTCTAAAACAAGGGGTGGCTATTCAAATGAACCGTTCGCTAATTGCGGTCTGTTCACGCCTCTGAGTCTGAACGAGCGAGCAAAACTTGCGGTTGTAATTTTGAAAAATACGCCCCCTGGCCGCTCGCATCCTACGTCATGTCCGCTATTTATTAGATTAATCGAGCACATCGAACAGCGTATGAACTGCTCGCTATTCTTGTGGCTGGTTTTTTCAACCGCTATTTTGCGAGCAGTTCGGGGTAAAAAAAAACCAAGTGACGTGGTCAATGACGTTGCTGTATTAATTATGCACTCCCTTAAAACGCCCGTTTTGACCTATAAGCACGCCTGCGATCTAATTCCACACCCCCGTTTTCAAGCACCTTCCCCTGTTACCACCCACATACGCCTCCTTCTGTCACTCAAAATAGCAGGCATTCGCTATATAGCGAACAAACGATTTTCGGCCGCACTGACTGGTTCGCGCATGCATATTACAATCCGTACGCATGCGCAGATGTGCGAACATCGGTCAGAACGAACGAGCGGCCGCTTACGAGCGGCTCTGAATCAGGCCCAATATACATTGCCACATTAGCGACCATAACACCCACATAAGCAGCAGAGCTTAAGCAACCAAGTGTTAGGGGCCCTAGTGGGGAGTAAGAACTAGATGAAAGTAAAGTAGGGAGAAGCACAAGAGGGTAGAAGGCCCTGCTCGTAAGAGCTTACATTCTAAAAGGGTAGGGCAGACAAACAGGTGTGACACATATGGGGTAGACGGGGAGGATAGACTCACGGCCAGGTCACCAAGTTCCAGCTGATGAGTGTATCCAGGATATGACTCCGTAATAACCACAATATCTAGATCATCCCTTGTTATTATTGCAGTTAATTCTGAAAATCTTATCAGCACAGCTCCTAGCATTTGCATACAAAGCTCTAAGGACCTCATTCAGAGTCGGTCGAAGCGGCCGCACGGTCGTACGGGAAAAGGGGCCGGATATTCAAATGATTCCCTCGCAAGTTGTGTCCCTAAGTTCGGATCGGTAGCTGGCCGACCAAGGGGAGGAAGCAGCCGGAATTAAAAAAAATACGCCCCCTTCTCGTACGCATTGCACGTCATCTCCGGGCATATAAGGATTAATCGAAACCATCGAGAACCATCAGAACTGGTCGTAGAGCTTAAGGTTGACCATACCCTCTCTTAAGCTCTACGATCATGTCAGTGTAAAAACCTCCCATGTCACATGTGCCATGACGCTACTTTGTTAATTATGCACTCCCATAAACCGTATGCACTCCCATAAAACGCCGTTCGCATAATTTAACACGCCTGCGTACGGATCTCCACTCCACCGTTTTCAAGCACCTTCCCCTGTTACCACCCACAAACGCCTCAATCTGTCGCTCAAACTACCGACGTGGCTGTGTTCAAGGAGAGAGAAATTTCTGATCGTAGCGGCTAGTTTGCGCACGCGCATTGCGAACTTTACGCATGCGCAGTATAGGGAACATTGGTGGCGTACGACCGTGTGGCCGCT
Source organism: Taudactylus pleione (assembly GCA_031769625.1). NCBI lineage: Eukaryota > Metazoa > Chordata > Amphibia > Anura > Myobatrachidae > Taudactylus > Taudactylus pleione. Next base: position 14,428,556 of record JAUIMM010000042.1, read on the forward strand.
TCGACCGACTCTGAATGAGGTCTTAAGAGTTTTGTTAGGGCATCTTGTAGTCCAAACCATGTTCAGCAAACACATAAAACAATGACAAATTTAGTTGATATAGGCCTTCATTCAGAGCCGTACGCTCTGAGCAGAGCGCACGCTCTGAATGAGGGCCGCCCTCCATAAAAATGGAGCGTCCTCCTGGACGCTCGTATAGCTGTGGGTCACCACCCACAGCCTATACGAGCGTGCAGTTTGATGGCCGCGATGGTCGCGACCATCGAAACTGCGAGCCGGAGCCTGCGGTTGAGGTTTTCAACCGCAAGCTCCGGAGTGATTTTGGCTCTATCAGAGCCAAAATCACTCCCACTGACATCACTAGTGATGTCAGTGGGCCAGCTTCTGATGGGAGGCGTTCCCATGGGAACGCCCCCGTCAGGGAGGCACGCCCCCGGCACGCCCACCAAAGGGGGCATGCTGTCAATCAACATCGACAGCACGCCCCCTTTGATCAGACACAACGAGCGAAGGACTTTCCTTCGCTTGTCGCGTCTGGCGCATGCGCACGACGGAGCTCCCTCCGTCGTGCGCATGCTCAGTGCAGAACATTGACCCACTTGCGAGCGGACAGCCGCTCGCGAGTGGGTCTGAATCAGGGCCATAATCTGGTCTCAAATGTTGTTCAAAGTTTGTTCAACTGTTTGATTCAAGGTGCCTATCCACTAGACGATTAAAATGAGCAATTGAATGATAACGATATCGATATCGTTCGATCGTTTGATAATCGTTCGATAATCGTTTGAACATCATTTGAAAATCGTTTGAAAATTTGGTCTTTTAGACATCTATCATCATGCAAACATGCTGGTCAACCTGCCAATATCGTCAGGTTCAGCATGTTTGCAGATGATTGATTGTGCCTGCACTGAACAACATATCGTTCAGTGTGGGCACCCTGCAGTGTAGTGAACAACTGAACGATAACAATATTGTTATCATTCAGTCTTTTCACTGTTGGGTAGTGGATACCCACCTTAACTGTTATGCATATCACACTTAATACTTGCCACACTTTGTATCTTTCCACATGCAGCTGACCCAAGGGCCACAGCTGACCCTTCTAATTGTAAAGAAATACTTTGATGGTTCAGGACATGCGTGAGCTACTGAAAAGGCTGGAATGTTCCGGCATGTTCCATTGGCTGGGAAGATAAGGGTATCCTGGGTCAGAGGTGATGGATACCTTCACCACCAAGTGTCATTTGGCAATTGCTGAGGGAGGTTTGAAAGTAGAGGAGTGTACAGATTGTCTCCCCTGACGGCGTTAGTGACTGAGGTCAGTGGTATCTATTTGGCTTGCCTGGATTTTGGGAGAGGAGTGCTCAGTTTGCTTGGAGCTTACCTTGCATCTGGCAGGGGTTCAAGTGTTGTCATGGATCACTGGCCAAGAGTGCTAGCTGGGAAGTAGGATCCAGCAGAGGGGGCCATGGGCAAAGAATCACTTCATAGACTCTAAGGGGATAAGCATATCCCGGATTGGTAAGCAGCCCAAACCCAATTCAAATCACCTAAAGTTTAAAACTTAAACTTCAGCATCAGTGATGGAATTAGTGAGAGGGGGCTCAGGTTCAACAATATGCTTTGGCCCCCTCCCATTCGGTGCGTGCCCAAATAAGGGGTGTGACTGCATGGACAAGGGCCATGGCCACGCGGCACGCTCCCGTTTTGATCACTCTGGGGGCATGCCCAGCACTCACAAAGACACCAGACTGCCCCCAGACACTCCTCCGCACTGTGTAGATGCCCGTGTGCAGCAGTGCTTCCCCCCAACTCCCCCCCCCCACCCGCGGGACATGTGTGAAATAAATTGATTTGTTTATGTTATACTCTATCACACTATGGGAGCATGTCTTTTGTTATATGTATCGTACGTGCCTATGAAGTACTAAGATCTTTAAAGAGGAGATACACCTTACAGTACATCCAGCTAAGCTGATGAGCCTGAAAGTTCTTCATTCAGGTACACAGAAATTTTGCACTAAGCACCGGAGCACTTTGCACAACAAACAAATGCCCATATCAGGATTAAGGCCTTCATTCAGAAGCAGCCGTACGGTCTACAACCGCACGGCCACCTCGATGTTTGTCAAGTGCGCATGCGCACGAGGGAGCCGGCTCCTTCGTGCGCATGCGTGAGACCCGCTACGACCGACAGCGCCGGTCGTAGCGGGTCTCTTTCCAAAGGGGGCGAGCTGTCGCCCCGTTTGGAAGGCGGGCCGGGGGGGTGGCAGCCCAAACGGAGGTGTTCCCATGGGAACGCCTACCATTTGGGGGAGGCCCCACTGACATCACTAGTGATGTCAGTGGAGAGCTTCCGGCTCTGACAGAGCCAGAAGCTCTCCGGGGCTTACGACAAGTGAGACCCTACCCTAAGGTCTCATCGTAAGCCCCGATGCTCGCAATGGTCTCTGACCATCGCGACCATCACCCTAGCGGTCATTAGAGCTGTGGGTGTAAACCACAGCCTAATGACCGAAACAGAGGCGGGCGGTCAGGATGCAAGCGGCCGCCCAGTTTCTGAGCGACCGCTTGCATCCTCCGACCGCCTCTGAATGAGGCCCTAAATACCCTCACAACCAGCTTAGTGATTGTAATGCATTACCAAAAGAAACACATGTACAAATGTATAAACCTGTGGCTACAAGATAACTAAACAATCACCATAAACATTGTAACAATTCTTAAAAATAACACAATATGACAATATAGATCTGCTACAGCATGTAGAGTAGATGCCCTAAATATTAAAAGTGGGTGCTAGTGATTTCATGTCAGGCTGGTCAGCTCATTGCTCTGTTTTGCAGGAGGTGATCAGAACATATTTTCTAAACAGGGCACCAATGTTCCTGGATCCAGCTAAACAGCAACTGAGCTTAAGACACCAGCATCTGCACCAGGGACCTCATTCAGAGCTGCTCGCAAAATGCTCTATAATGAGCCGGCCTCCTGGTCATCCACAGCTTTAGCGAGCGGCCAGGTTGATGGTCGCGATGATCAAGACCATCGCGACCATCGGGGCCATTCAACGAGACCCTTGTGGTAGGGTCTCGTCTGTCGCAAGCCCCAGTGAGCTTTCGGCTCTAATAGAGTCAAAAGCTCATCACTGACACCACTGTCATCGCTTCCGGAACGCCTCCATTTGGCAAGCCACCGCACCGACAAAACATCACCATCGACAGCCGCCCCTTTTGTAGTGAGCCTCAGAGCGAGAGAATTTCTCTCTCTTGCTCCGGGGCTTGCGCACGCGCAGTGCGGCTGCTGCGTGTGCGCAGGGCCTCAAGATTAACCTGCTTGCGAGCGCTCAGGTACATTAGTCGAAACAAGGAGAACATGTAGGAAAGAGAACTGCACAGGGTCTAGCGCTTATAGAGGCCCCCACTGTAGTTTGGCCACATCTCCTCTGAAACTACGATCTCGCACAGGGTGCTAAAATGTCTAGTTATAGCTCTGCCATCAAGATCGTGAATAAAATGGTCCTTTTGTCCTTTGTTATGTGTAAAATCCCTATTACACTGACTGGCCTCAATATAGATAGAATTATAGAGATCATATAGAAAATATAGATATTGAAATGCTGTAGGTATCATCAGATTCCAGGGTCACAGTGAAAGTAAGGGGAAAGGGTATACATAGCAAGCAGCAGATGGAACTAGAATATACATCAATTTCATAATGATAGAACTTGCAACTATTGCAGATAAAAGGTCGGGTTTAGCGCAGACGGCAGAGAGAACCGCTCAGAATATTACTGCTGGCTAAATATCAGCAATATGGTAAAGTGTTTTGTAGCGTTTTTCAGTCTATAGTTCTAATAGTGTATATTACATGATACCTCTAAAGCAAATACTGTCTGGCAACCTGCATAAAGTGAACTAGTAAACTAATGAGGTAATGAGGTATGAGGTAATGAGGTATGAGATAATGAGGTATGAGATAATGAGGTATGGATAATGAGGTATGCATTGGCAGAATGAACGATGGTATCTTTTAGTATGTAAGCTCTTACAGGCAGGGGCATCCATCTTCCCAAGCACTATTCATGTCACCAGTGCTCCCCTCCTTTGTCTCCTTCTTTCCTTCCATGATTCTGATTCCATTTGCTTGCCCATGTGTGGGGTACAGGATTATGGACTACTGATTCCATACCCCTCCTCATTGTTCTTATTCTATCTTCTTATGCTATGGTCTCCCACTGTGTATTGTATATGCACAGAGACCCTGTTCCTGTTATCTATATTTCCCCTGTATGGCACTGCATACACTTTATAGTGCCTTATACATAAAAGTTAATACAAATAAATATCATTCCACAGTTAACATTACCACAGAACAAAGCTAAGCATTGTTATTGTTTGATATGTTGGATGTTGGTTCCCCTTATTCGACATTAAACTGCAACAAAATTATATATCCATCCAACATTCAAGTTTGCACTAAGGATTTTTCAATCAATGGTTTATGAAGGAACTCTTTTCTATAATATTATAACCAGCAGAAGTGTGTACACTCTTACCTGACAGAACAGCTGACTGGCTGTTGCCCCGACCGAACGACCGATTTGGTCAGCTATGCACACTAGACATACCAATTAGGCGTTTGATATGTCTGGCCAGACATAATACCTAAAGTGGGCATTTAAATTTGCCTGCTCAGTCAGAGGCGTCACCTCTGGTGTGGCACCTCCAACTCCCTCGAGGCCATGACCTCTTACTCACAGTGGGGTCTTGCCCAGGCTCCGGGGGCAGCTTCTCCAGACACAGAGGGGTGAGGAATTGATGACGAGTGCATGTGTGCATCATCCATCACCACTGCTCGCCGCTTTGTGACACCATACGAGGAAGTGACACCAAAATAGCGGAGCAGCTCTGCAAAATAGCAGAGTAGCCCGCACCCCTCTAGTGATGCCGCTGCGCTCGGTTGTGTTGTCAATGCGGCAGTCCATGCAGCCAGTGAATGGGCGGTAACGGGTTGCAGATACACTAATATATCTGTATGATATATCGGCATCGGCTGTGCTGCAGGACCAACTTGATATGTCTGTGAACGACGACATTCACAGACATATTGGGTGTACACACCCGCCGATCAAACAAACAATATATCTAGTAGTGTGTACCCAGCATTACAGTCTTTACAGATCTGTTCTGATGTAAACATTATTGAAAAAGGCTCTATACAAGGTTCTATATTCACTCCTTTATCTGCCATTTCATATAGATGTGGAGATGTTTTCTTTGTTTCTTATCGGAGAGTGTGGACCATACTCTAAATACAATATAAGGAAGTAAGAATGGTCAGGTTTTTCAACACTAAGCTATTCATAACAGCTTGTAGCGCTAAATGTCTGAGTGCCAGAAGAAAGAGGGAAATAGAATAAAGCTCCAAGGAACAGGAGGCGATGACTGAGCAGATCGCTCACCATGACCTGCTGGAGCTATCGAGGGGAACACTACAGAAAAAATTGTAATGAATATGGTCCAATATCAACACCTCCCTGATGACCCGTGCTGCACTGCTACTATCAGGAAAAGACACCAATCACCCTCTGCCAATGCACTAGCTCTCATCCTCTCCGTTAACAGACACACAATGGAGGTTAAATGAAGGTCACAAATACACTAGAGTCTGGGAAAATTATTGTGGCCAATTATCTTGGAGTTGTTATTGAGAAAGACATTATTATATATTGTTACACGTGACGGTCTAAAACATTGTGAAGAGCAAGTGATTTAGGGGTCTATTTACTAAGCCTTGTATGGAGATAAGGGGCCTGACTCAGAGATGGATGCAAATGTAATTGTCTCGCAGATCGAGCGATTGTTTGCCATTGCGAATGCGTATGCACCGCACTGTGATCACACACGCACAGAGGAATCCATCGCCAAGTGAGTGACAGACTGCCAGCGTTTCCGGCTGGTAATGGGGAGTGGTTACACAAACACAGGCGTGCCTGTCCGTTTAAATGCTGTTACATGGGCGTGCATAAATTAGCCACTGCATTTGCATACGCAGCTCTGCGTGTCAGAAGAGCACCCAAGCCTGCGGCAGGTCAGACCTTCCGCAAGGGTAAGATGGCCGCCGATGTACTTCGATGTTACCCATGTTTATGTAGGTATGCGTAGTCGCACGCAGGTGAGAAGGCAGCAGTGGGCGTCTTAATGCTCAGGTGACCTTTGCAGATATTTGCATATTTTCGCACCTGTGTTGCATACACATATGCAGTTGCGATCGCATTACCATCCGTCTCTGAATCAGGCCCAAAGTACCAGCCAACCAGCTCCTAACTGTCATTTTTCAAGCACATCCTGTGACATGGCAGTTAGGAGCTGATTGGTAGGTACTTTATCTCCATTCACTTTATCTCCATCCAAGGCTTACTAAATAGACCCCTTATTCTTGATGGTCAACTAGGAGGTTAACAAGTTAGAATTATTATTAAAGCACAAGAGTTTATTTGTCATGATGGTGTAAATGACAAGAACGGTCAGTGCCATTACGGCATCGCGGCACTGCCTGGCCGCTCTGTGAGTTGTATGTTGGTGAGAAATCCCCCCATTTCCTACTAGAGATAAAATACTAAGTAGAATCAATATTTCATTGGTTCTATATAAGTTAAGGGTAATATAGTTGTCTGTTCTGGAAATGTCATTAGAACATTTGACCCATTTTTCTCCCTTATTTTAATGTTGAGTCGTTGACAGAAGAACAATTAAATCTCCTCCATAGTCATTTATAAACTGTAAAACTTTTATGGTGCAACACAACTACATTGACACAATGACACCTATTTGTACATATTATTAACACACTCAGGGGTGCTGAACTATTGTGCTTTATTTATTTATTCCCACAGCCCATGCATCCCTCTCTATACACATCACTGGAAGTGCTACTCCTACAATTTAGCATTTGATCTAATTCGTTTTCATTCATGTATATGTTTCAGTTATTAATGTGTCATATTTCAAGTTTCAACTGAAAATCCTGGTGTATTTATCCAGAACGCAGATATAATATATTATATAGCAACTAATTATTAATCAATAAGCACAGTGGATTGTTATGTTCTTTTCTTGTTTTTAATGTAACACTTGGCACACACTTTTTCTACTAGCACCATAGTTGGTTTTTAATACATCCTATTGAGTGCCATGACTTATGGATGTGGCAGCACACTGGACCTCATTCAGAGTCGGTCGTAAGCGGCCACTCGGTCGTACCCAGCGATGTTCGCAAAACAGTGCATGCGTAAGTTTCGCAATGCGCGTGCGCAAACTAGCTGTTGCGATCGGAAATTTTTCTCTCCTTCAACTTGGCCAGGTTGTTAGTTTGAGTGACAGGATGAGGCGTTTGTGGGTGGTAACAGGGGAAGGTGCTTGTGAACGGGGGAGTGGAGATCCGAACGCAGGCGTGCCTGACTATGCAAACGGCGTTTTATGGGAGTGCATAATTAACTAAGTAGTGTCATGGCACATGTGACCTGGGAGGTTTGTACACTGACTTGATCGTGGTGCTTAAGAGAGGGTATGGTCAGCCTTAAGCTCTACGACCAGCTCCGATGGTTCCCGATTGTCTCGATTAATCCTTATATGCCCGGAGATGACGTGTATTGTGAACGAGACGGGGGCGTGTTTTTAGTCTTACGGCTGCATCGTCCCCTCACTCGTCCAGCTAACGATCCCATCTTAACGGCGCAACTTGCGAGCGCTTCATTTGCATATCCGGACCCTTTTCCCTTACGACCGAGCGGCCACAAAGACCGACTCTGAAATAGGTCCACTGTCCCTTTAGTTTCTTCATTTCCACCCTCTTTTCTTAAACCACTCACTAGTCCACCACTTTTGTTAGGCATTAGGCCCAAGCCCATTGCATCTAGTCTGGGGGAATCGATATGAAATACCGCCGACCTCCTTAGGGGTGCCTAACCCTAACCTCCCCCCCAAGTGCCTAACCCTAATGCCCCCTCTAAGTGCCTAACCCTAACCCCTCCCTTCCCCGCTGCCTGAACCTAAGTCCCCTGGGGGGGTGCCTAACCCTAAGTCCCCCCCGGGGGTGCCTAACTGTAACCCTCCCTCCCCCTAGTCTAACCCTCCTGGGGGGGTGCCTAACCCTAAGTCCCCCCCGGGTGCCCTAAACCTAACCCTCCCCCCCTGCGGCTGTCCGCTCGCGGTGCCCGCAATCCCTTCGATCGGGATGCAAGGCGTCTGTCTCCCGGCGTCGGGGAAATGACAGGCGGCTGTCGGTATTAAGGCAGCCGGTTTCCCGATTGTATACCAGTCTGGGCATTAGACTTTGTTGTATAATCGGGAACTAGGCCCATGGACCCGTTGGTTAGGTTCAGGCGTTAGCATGGCCTAAGTATAGCTGGCCCTAAGGCCTCATTGGCACAGTTTACAAAGCCCCCTGGTAATTACTGTATGTAGTAGGTATTAGGCCTACTATACTGAGAAGGTATATAGGTTTGGTCACTGTTTGGAAGTGACCCCAGTTATTTTGCACTGGGCACTAAAACATAACACCCCTGGCCGCTGGGCATAGAGAGTGTAGGCTTAGAGAGGTCTTGATCTAATGAGCCATGCTCTTTTCCCCTTTCCTTATGGCCAGTGTGTTTTGTGTAATATTGGTTGTGTTGGTTGTGTCCTCTTGTCTGCATGTCTTGTCAGTTGATCATATTCTCCACTGTACTGTGTGTTTTGCTTCTGTACTGGTAGAGCATATAGAGCATCAAAGTGGTATTGTTATATTCACTAGGACCAGTTAGTATTGTAGAGCCCGTGTACTGTTGTTGAGTAGTTGGCTAGGTGGGTGACACATACTATCTGGATAGTTATGGTGTAGTAGCCACTCTGTGTGGGCTGCTTGTGTTTCGCTCCAGGTGAAGTTGACATCATTCAAGGTGACCTGTGTGAGTCTTTTGTCTATGTTGTGTGTTTTTCTTTGTAGGCCTTGTCTTGAAGCACATGTGAGCTATGACAGATCATTTCTTTACCCCTGTGTGTCTTCCCCCTGCAGGCAAAGAATGTCCAATGCATATGGCTAGGACAGACTGAAGGCATTCCCTGTAGGTCAGTTGGGTAGTCAGATGGGCGCTTCTGGCAATTGTCACCTTTGTGTGTACGAGCCTACAGAGGTAACAGCCTTGTGACGATGATTATGATAACTTGACCCACCTACTGAATAAACAGTCACCTTTATGTTGTCAATGTCATATAATCTTGTGCTTGCCCAGTCCTCACATCTGTCCTAAAGGGGAGAGCGGCTGAAGAAACTAAGTGACGACTACACCTGTACCACACACTGCACACACCCGTCTCACATTCATGTGTAATAAACAAGGATTATCACCTACTATTCCAAACACTATCGCTGGAAGAATTTTTCATCACACCCAGATCTGAAGACATTAGATGGTAATACTGTAGTGCAGAGCCGTAACTAGACTTTTTGGTGCCCTGTGCCAGAAAGAGCATTGGCGCCCCCCTCATTTTTCAAAGGGACATACTGCACCCAAAAAAGGGCCATGGCTTCGTGGGGAAGGGTCAGGGAAGAGATAGGGGAGACCAGGAGATGCTGGGGATGAAATAAGAGCAAGCTACAAGCAAGAATGATAATAAACAGAAATTTGACAGGCCCAAACAGCGCCCCCTGCCCTGTGGTGCCCTATGCGATGGCACCAGCCACACTACCCTAGCTACGGCCCTGCTGTAGTGCATTACAGAATATCCTCACAGAAGATTGTTCAAGTTTTTCTTCCAGCTTCCAGAAACAGATGAGAATACACTTTCCTCCTCCTAAACCCGAAAGCAGTCATCAGAGTTCATACCCATTCTGTGAATGAGGAAACTAAATACAATTCTCTTTAGAAAGCAAAAGTCAGATAGTGTCCTAGCAGATAAAGACTTGATTTTCACGTACTTAGAGGGGTATTCAATATGAAACGTTAACTTCATTGCCGAAGTTAACGTTTCATATCGGAGTTTTTATCTGCGTTAAGTCTGCTGCGCGCTCCCGCTTATCCCCGTATTCAATATCAAATTAACAAAAACGGGAAACTCCGAAGTTGGATTTAAGTAAAGTTACGAATTTTTCCTTAAAATAATTGTAAGACCCCCCTAAAGTTGTAAAAATGTGGGGGAACACTATGGGTACCCCCGTTTTAGCCTTTAATTGAAAGTCGGGGATTTTAAATAGCCGCAGCAGATGTTTTTTTCCCGACATTGAAGAAGTGTTGCAGAAGAGCACTTAGGTTTTTTTTTTTCATTTTTTAAGTGGTCCCATCAAATTTGGGGTACATGAAAATGGGTACTAGCATATTTTGGTGTCCCTAAAGTCAGTTTTTAAAAATTCTGCATTTGTGCACCTGCCGCTATAATTCTATTCTAGAAAACATCTGCCGCATACTTGCAGAATAGCCCTGAACCTATTTCCCTATTGGTTTTTTGCACCCCAATTTTTAAATTAATTTTTTGGGGTGTCCCTATTTTTTTTTTTTACTTTTTTTGACACAGTTCTTTTATAAATGTCATTCTCAGGGGTGCAGGCTATTTTTTTTAAGCCTGCACCCCAAAACCCCAATTCTGCACTTTTTTTCGACACCTATTCAATGGTGAAAAGTTATCCCCGTTTTTATCAAAGACTTTTCAAAACTGCGATAAGACTTTGAAATTGAATACGGTGTAAAACTAAAACCAGTGATATTAATGCAAAAAAGTGATATTAGCGATATTAACGCAAAAAAAGGACTTATCGCTCCCATATTGAATACCCGTATATGTCTAGGACATCTTCTATTATGTGCTGATATATTTCAGTTTCTTTTTAAGATTTTTTGTTCTGGGCAAACATTACCAAAGCAGAGCCCTGACATTTGACTGGGTAACCTCACTTTTTTCCTGATTGTTCTGATCTCTTATTTGAGACTTCAAGAAATCAAATTATTTTATATATCTGCTAACATCCATGTCTAGCCTTGTATATCCATTAACCACTTGCCTGGCATGTGGATCGCCAGGCATGGCCCCCAGCCTGATGTTTTTGCAGGACTGTAAAGTCCTGCAAGAAGTGGAAGTATAATTATGTTTTATGCAACTAAAAAAGTTTATGATTTTATATATATGTGTGTGTGTGTGTATATATATATATTAGGGGTGTGCACCGGCCACTTTTCGTGTTTTGTGTTTTGGTTTTGGATCTGGATCTTTCTTCGTGTTTTGGATCTGGATTGGTTTTGCCAAAACCACCCTTCCGTGTTTTGAGTTCTGGGTTTTGTGTTTTGGATCTGTATTTTTTTGAAAAAAAGCATAAAAACAGCTAAAATCACAGAATTTGTAGGTTTTTCTGCTCCTATGCTATTATTAACCTCAATAACCTTAATTTCCACTCATTTCCAGTCTATTCTGAACACCTCACACCTCACAATAGTGTTTTTATGTCCAAAAGGTTGCACCGAGGTAGCTGGATGACTATGCTAAGCGACACGAGTGGGCGGCACAAACACGTGACCCATCTAGGAGTGACACTGCAGTGGCAGACAGGATGGCAGTTAGAAAAACTAGGCCCCAAACTGTACATAATGCAAAGAAAAAAAAGAGGTGCAAGATGGAATTGTCCTTGGGCCCTCCCACCCACCCTTATGTTGTATAAACAGGACATGCACACTTTAACAAACCAATCATTTCAGCGCCAGGGTCTGCCACACAACTGTGGCTGAAATGATTGGTTCGTTTGGGCCCCCACAAAACAAGCTGGCAATTAATGTGTCCCTGCACAAACTGGCTCTACGGAGGCAAGATGTCATCCTCATCCTCCTCATCCACCGATTCCTCACCCTCTTCAGTGTGTACATCCTCATCCTCACAAAGTATTAACTCGTCCCCACTTGAATCCACCACCACAGGTCCCTCTGTACCTTCTGGAGGCTGGTCTCCCTGGAAGAGCTGATAATTCATTTTTATGAACATCATCTTCTCCACATTTTGTGGAAGCAACCTCCTACGCCTTTCGCTGACAAGGTTCCCGGCTGCACTAAACACTCTTTCGGAGTACACACTGGAGGGGGGGGCAACTCAGGTAAAATAGAGCCAGTTTGTACAGGGGCCTCCAAATTGCCTCTTTTTCCTGTCAGTACAGATATGGACTGCCTGACATGCCTACTTGGATGCTGTCACCGATGTAATCCTCCACCATTCTGTCAATGGTGACAGTATCATATGCAGTGACAGTAGACATGTCAGAAATTGTTGCCAGGTCCTTCAGTCCGGACCAGATGTCCAAACTTGGTCCTGCCTGCCCTGCATCACCGCCAGCGGGTTGCTTAGGATACCTACGTTTTTTCCTGGCAGCCCCAGTTGCGGGAGAAAATGAAGAAGGAGCCGTTGACGTGTCACGTTCCGCTTCAGCTGACAGTGTGTTCACCAGCAGGTCTTTGCACCTCTGCAGGCTTGTGTCGGCCGGAAAGAGAGACACCACATAGGCTTTAAACCTAGGATCGAGCACGGTGGCCAAAATGTAGTGGTCTGATTTCAACAGATTGACCACCCTGGAATCCTGGCAAAGCGAATGAAGGGCTTCATCCACAAGTCCCACATGCCGAGCGGAATCGCTCCGTCTTAGCTCCTCCTTCACTTTCTCCAGCTGCTTCTGCAAAAGCCTGATGAGGGGAATGACCTGACTCAAGCTGGCAGTGTCTGAACTGACTTCACGTGTGGCAAGTTCGAAGGGCTGGAGAACCTTGCACAACACGGAAATCATTCTCCACTGCGCTTGAGTCAGGTGCATACCCCCTCCTTTGCCTATGTCATAGGTGGATGTATAGGCTTGTATGGCCTTTTGCTGCTCCTCCATCCTCTGAAGCATATAGAGGGTTGAGTTCCACCGCGTCACAACCTCTTGCTTCAGGTGATGGCGGGGCAGGTTCAAGTGTGTTTGCTGGCGGTCCAGTCTTCGGCATGCAGTCGCTGAATGGCGAAAGTGGCCAGAAATTTTTCGGCCCACCCAAAGCGTCTCCAGCACGCCCCTGTCGCTTTTCAGAAAATTCTGCACCACCAAGTTTATTGTGTGAGCAAAACATGGGACGTGCTGGAATTTGCCCAGATGTAATGCCCGCACAATATTGGTGGCGTTGTCAGATATCACAAATCCCCAGGAGAGTCTAAGTGGGGTAAGCCACTGGGCGATGATTTCCCTCAGTTTCTCTAAGAGGTTGTCGGCGGTGTGCCTCTTACTGAAACCGGTGATACACAGCGTAGCCTGCCTTGTAACGAGCTGGCGTTTTTGAGATGCTGCTACTGGTGACGCTGCTGCTGTTGCTGCGTAAGGTGATACATCTACCCAGTGGGCTGTCACAGTCATATAGTCCTTAGTCTGCCCTGTTCCACTTGTCCACATGTCCGTGGTTAAGTGGACATTGTGTACAACGGCATTTTTCAGGACACTGAGGACACTTTTTCTGACGTTTCTGTACAGTCTCGGTATCGCCTGCCTAGTGAAGTGGAATCTAGACGGGATTTGGAACCGGGGACACACTACCTCCATCAATTGTCTAAATCCCACTGCACTAATGGCGGATACCGGACGCACGTCTAACACCAACATAGCAGTCAAGGCCTCAGTTATACGTTTTGCTTCAGGATGACTGCTGTCGTACTTCATCCTCCTCGCTAAGGACTGTTGGAGGGTCAATTGTTTAGTAAAAGTAGTGGTGTTCCTACTTCCTCTCTGGGATGATGAACGACTCCCAGCAGCAGCAACAGCAGCAGCGGCAGCAGTAGGCGTAGCAATGCAGGATCCTCCGGAGGAATCCCGGATAGGAGAGTCAGTCATGCCAGTGACATGGCCTGCAGGACTACTTCCGATCCTGACTAAGGAGGAAATTGACGAGGAGGGAGTTGACGGTGTGGTTTGCAGGCGCTTGGATACAACAGGACAACGGGATTTAGGTGTCCCTGGACTGCTTACGGTCTTAGCCAAAGTTTCTGAACTTGACAGTAACTTTTTATGAACGCGCTGCAGGTGCCGTATAAGGGAGGATGTTCCTAGGTGGTTGACATCCCTACGCCTACTTATTTCACCTTTACATATGGTACATATGGCAAGACAGTTGTTGTCCGGATTTGGATAGAAATATTGCCAGACCAAAGAGGTGGAATGTTTGGTCTTCTGCCCAGGCATGACCGTGATGGGCTTTTTCATCCCACGGACAACAACTGTCTCCCCCGGAGCCTGATTTAAACAAACCACATCACCATCAGAATCCTCCTCGCCAACTTCCTCCTCAGCGCCAGCTACACCAGTATCCTCATCCTGTTGTACTTCAACAGTGACATCTTCAATTTGCATATCAGCAAGTGGAATGTGGGTGCTCCTTTCAGCACTTGCAGGGGGCGTGCAAATGGTGGAAAGAGCCACCTCTTCCCGTCCAGTGCTGGGAAGGTCAGGCATCGCAACCACCACCACACTTGGACTCTCCTTGGGGATTTGTGATATCTTCTTAGAAAGCACAGTTCTTCGCTGTGCTTTTGCCAGCTTAACTCTTTTGATTTTTTTAGTGGGAGGAGGGCTTCCAACGTCATGTGAAGCTGAACCACTAGTCATGAACATACTAGGGATCGACCTTAGCCGTTCCTTGCCACTCCGTGTCGTAAATGGCATATTGGCAAGTTTAGGTTTCTCTTCAGCTGATTTAAATGTTTTTTTCAAGGTCATTTTCCTGAACTTTGTAATTTGGGATTGTATGTGCCCTCTACTATGACATTGGGCATCGGCCTTGGCAGACGACGTTGATGGCATGTTATCGTCTTTGTCATGACTAGTGGCAGCAGCTTCAGCACTAGGAGGAAGTGGTTCTAAATCTTTCTCTATTTTATTTTTATCGGAGAAAGTTTGGTCCTCCACTTATGTTATATCGATTTGATATATACGTGCGGCTAAACACAGAAAATCATTTTTTTTGGTTTGGACTGGAGTGTACTTTGGGGGTTACAGCACCCTTTAACGGTCAAGCCAGCCGGCCCTTTACTTATGACACAGGCGCACGCTTGGCACTACTTTGTTGATGCACGTGCGGCTACTGCGCACACAATTCACAAACACAGAAAATAATTTTTTTTTGGTTTGGACTGGAGTGTACTTTGGGGGTTACAGCACCCTTTAATGGTCAAGCCAGCCGGCCCTTTACTTATGACACAGGCGCACGCTTGGCACTACTTTGTTGATGCACGTGCGGCTACTGCGCACACAATTCACAAACACAGAAAATAATTATTTTTTTGTGGTTTGGACTGGAGTGTACTTTCGGGGGTTACAGCACCCTTAACGGTCAAGCCAGCCGGCCCTTTACTTATGACACAGGCGCACACTTGGCACTACTTTGTTGATGCATGTGCGGCTACTGCGCACACAATTCACAAATACAGAAAATAATTTTTTTTTTGGTTTGGACTGGAGTGTACTTTCGGGGGTTACAGCACCCTTAACGGTCAAGCCAGCCGGCCCTTTACTTATGACACAGGCGCACGCTTGGCACTACTTTGTTGATGCACGTGCGGCTACTGCGCACACAATTCACAAACACAGAAAATAATTTTTTTTTTGGTTTGGACTGGAGTGTACTTTGGGGGTTACAGCACCCTTTAACGGTCAAGCCAGCCGGCCCTTTACTTATGACACAGGCGCACGCTTGGCACTACTTTGTTGATGCACGTGCGGCTACTGCGCACACAATTCACAAACACAGAAAATTATTTTTTTTTTGGTTTGGACTGGAGTGTACTTTCGGGGGTTACAGCACCCTTTAACGGTCAAGCCAGCCGGCCCTTTACTTATGACACAGGCGCACGCTTGGCACTACTTTGTTGATGCACGTGCGGCTACTGCGCACACAATTCACAAACACAGAAAATAATTATTTTTTTGTGGTTTGGACTGGAGTGTACTTTCGGGGGTTACAGCACCCTTAACGGTCAAGCCAGCCGGCCCTTTACTTATGACACAGGCGCACGCTTGGCACTACTTTGTTGATGCACGTGCGGCTACTGCGCACACAATTCACAAACACAGAAAATAATTTTTTTTTTGGTTTGGACTGGAGTGTACTTTCGGGGGTTACAGCACCCTTAACGGTCAAGCCAGCCGGCCCTTTACTTATGACACAGGCGCACGCTTGGCACTACTTTGTTGATGCACGTGCGGCTACTGCGCACACAATTCACAAACACAGAAAATAATTTTTTTTTTGGTTTGGACTGGAGTGTACTTTGGGGGTTACAGCACCCTTTAACGGTCAAGCCAGCCGGCCCTTTACTTATGACACAGGCGCACGCTTGGCACTACTTTGTTGATGCACGTGCGGCTACTGCGCACACAATTCACAAACACAGAAAATTATTTTTTTTTTGGTTTGGACTGGAGTGTACTTTCGGGGGTTACAGCACCCTTAACGGTCAAGCCAGCCGGCCCTTTACTTATGACACAGGCGCACGCTTGGCACTACTTTGTTGATGCACGTGCGGCTACTGCGCACACAATTCACAAACACAGAAAATAATTTTTTTTTTGGTTTGGACTGGAGTGTACTTTCGGGGGTTACAGCACCCTTTAACGGTCAAGCCAGCCGGCCCTTTACTTATGACACAGGCGCACGCTTGGCACTACTTTGTTGATGCACGTGCGGCTACTGCGCACACAATTCACAAACACAGAAAATAATTTTTTTTTTGGTTTGGACTGGAGTGTACTTTGAGGGTTACAGCACCCTTTAACGGTCAAGCCAGCCGGCCCTTTACTTATGACACAGGCGCACGCTTGGCACTACTTTGTTGATGCACGTGCGGCTACTGCGCACACAACTCACAAACAGAAAATAGAAAATAATTTTTTTTTTGGTTTGGACTGGAGTGTACTTTCGGGGGTTACAGCACCCTTTAACGGTCAAGCCAGCCGGCCCTTTACTTATGACACAGGCGCACGCTTGGCACTACTTTGTTGATGCACGTGCGGCTACTGCGCACACAACTCACAAACACAGAAAATAGAAAATAATTTTTTTTTTGGTTTGGACTGGAGTGTACTTTCGGGGGTTACAGCACCCTTTAACGGTTAAGCCAGCCGGCCCTTTACTTATGACACAGGCGCACGCTTGGCACTACTTTGTTGATGCACGTGCGGCTACTGCGCACACAATTCACAAACACAGAAAATAATTTTTTTTTTGGTTTGGACTGGAGTGTACTTTGGGGGTTACAGCACCCTTTAACGGTCAAGCCAGCCGGCCCTTTACTTATGACACAGGCGCATGCTTGGCACTACTTTGTTGATGCACGTGCGGCTACTGCGCACACAATTCACAAACACAGAAAATATATTATTTTTTTAGCACTTGGGGGGAGCACCCCTGATGGACAGAGCACCCCCTGGACAACACTACAGCACCCCTTTAGGACTGGGACACTGCACAGGACTTTGGAGTGGACACAGCCCCTATGGAGAACTGACTGCACAACACAGTCCAGCCAGCCCCTATGGACTTTGAAGTAGTGGACACAGCCCCTATTAACAACAGCAGCACAGCACAACACAGCCAGCCCCTATGGACTTTGAAGTAGTGGACAACAGCAGCACTACACTACACTACACTACACAGCCCTAACTCCCACCCTCCCTCTTCACTGTCCACAGCCGAGTGAGAAAATGGCGCCGACGCGGGTACCTTATATAGGATCCAAAACCCGCGAGACTCGGAAGGCGGGATGATGATGTTTTGCCTCGATTTCAGATCCGAGTCAGGCGGGAAAAGTCGAGCCTGACTCGGATCGGACTCGGATCGGGGGGGCTCGGGGGGGTTCGGATTTCAGAAATCCGAACCCGCTCACCCCTAATATATATATATATATAAATATATATATAATATATATTATACATATAACTTACGGATGTGCACCGACCCTGTGTTTTGGTTTTGGATCGGATCTTTATCTTCTTGTGTTTTGGATCTGGATTTGGTTTTGCCAAAACCGCCCCTTGCGTGTTTTGTTTTTGGATCTGTATTTTTTTTAAAAATTGATAAAATCTGCTAAAATCACATAATTAGCTTTTTTATTTTTGTTCCTACAGTATTATTAACCTCAATAACATTAATTTCCACTGGTTTCTTGACAATTTTGACCACCTCACAGCTCACAATATTGTTTTTATCCGGTTTAGGCCCAAAATTTGCGCCAAGCTAGCTGGCTGACTAAGCTAAGCGGCAGCAGTGCGCGGCACAAACACGTGGTAGTTTAACTACCAACATGGCACATCAGGGAACAAATATTTTTATTATTCAAGAGGCCGGAGGGAGTTGGAATATGTATGTAGCTCGAAGGCAGGGACAGGAAGGGTTGATTGGTAGTAAATTTAATTTCATTTTTTGATTCCAAAGCCAATTTATGAGGGAGGAGGGGAGACATTTACAAAAAATATTTTACTCGTTCACATCAGTCCTTGCCCCAGAAGAATTCTAGAGCACTATGCCTGCTGCTGCTGCTGGGAGTGGATTTTCATCCCAGAAGGGGACCAGGAAGACTACTAGTATGCTTTAAAAAGCAATTGACTGTTAAACAATCCTTTGCAAAGATTCCACTTCACTATAAAAGCATTTCCCAACCTGTACAGGGACAATAAAAAAAACTTAATAAGTGGCCTCCAAAATGCCATTGTACCCACTGTCCACTTAAACACAGGACAAGCTGAACAGAGCAAATGCAAGATTTAAGGTATAAGTCTTATGTTGTATCTTTCTATCCTTGAGCGCTGCACCTACTGTTGCCACTGCTGGGAGTGGATTTTCATCCCAGAAGGGATGAAGACATTGTGTCTTTCTGCCCAATGGACACAGATTTGAAGAGATGCAAAGAGCTGTGGGTATGCAAATTGTCAGCTCAAGTGGCACGTGATGCAGCGGTGGCTTCTCTGTCAGTTTCTCCAGCATCTGCTGAAAAAAAAACAACTAAACTTTTCCAAAAAAAACCCACTGGTGATGCAGATGAGTCAACACAACCAAGTTTTTTAGTCTTGTGCCGAGACATGACAATGGGCTTTTCCTTATAATGGGCAACAACTGTTTCATCCACTAGTGCCTAATTTACACAAACAACATCCTCATCAACAACATCCTCATTATTATTATTATTATTATTATTATTATTATTATTATTATTATTATTATTATTATCCTTTATTTATATGGTGCCACAAGGGTTCCGCAGCGCCTTACAAAGTACAGAAACAAATGAGCACACAAGACAGTTATTAACAGTACAGTACAGTACATGAATTATAAACAATGCTGCATAACACCTAAATAAGCAGCAGGGTGTCAGTAAGCAGTTTTAGGTGCCATTGTAAATGAAAGTAAAAGTAAGGCAAGAAGAAGCACGTGAGGAAAGAGGGCCCTGCTCGCGAGAGCTTACATTCTGAGGGGAGGGTCAGACAAACAGGGGTGACACAGATGGGGAGCATAGAGTAGTGGGTTAGGATGAGTGCTGGAAAGCATTGAGGAAGAAATGGGTCTTGAGGGCCCATTTGAAGATTAAGAGCCAGGAAGCCAAGTGATGGAGGAATTTTGCAGGAGCATCATCAACATCCTCAGCATCAACATCCTTATTAGCATCAGCTACACAAATATCCTGCTCATCCTGGTGCACTTCCACAGAAGCATCCTCGATTTCTATGTCAGCATGTTCACTTGTGCTTACATCATCATAAGAGGCAGAACCACAGTCATAAATAAAGGCCAAGGCCTTAGCCTTCCCTTGCCACTTCATGTGGTGAAACTTTTATGTCTTTCTGCAGCTAACTTTCCCTTTGATGTTTTCTTCTTTACCACTGTAAAAGATTGGTTCTTGATTTTAGATGCCCTGACTTAAGCCCTGTATGCTCTTGGGCATCGGCTTTAGTATATGATGTAGATGGATTAGTATCGTCATGACTGGTGGCACTGGCAGCATCTCTCACACTAGTATGTGGTTCCTGCTCTCCTCTCAAGTCTCAACTGATCCTTCTCCATATCAACAAACACGAATGAAGTGGGGTACAGCACACACATCAATTTGTACCAATTTTAAATGTTGCACAGGGGTATCAATGACCTACAGTGTCACAAGATTTTTTATGAAGCTACAGTATAAATATTTTGTATCAAATCCTGGAGTGACGCGTTGTGTTCTGCCATACATTGTGGCTTTGCATACTGACATATATATATATATATATATATATATATTAGACAGTATATATCAAGTTTTTTATTAACTGTAGAAAACACTTTTTTCCAAAAACTTCCCCAAAATTGTTGAATTGTTTTCTTAAATGTTCAAATTATGTAATTAATAGGTATTCAGCCCTTATTCAGTATAATTTTATTAACAAATTTTACATATTTGTTAATATAACTACACTGAATCGGGTTTAAAATGATAGCTATTATTTAGATAATCTGATAATAATAAAAAAAAATCAACAATTTTGAGGACATATATTGGGAAAAATATTAGCCAGTTAAGTGGTTAACACTAGAAAAAGCTTACATACATATTGCAAGACCATCTTCGAGTTGTTATTATAAACCTCTAATACAGAGGTTCCCAAATGCACTCCTCAAGGCTCCCCAACAGTGCAGGATTTAGAGATAGCCATGGCTGAGCACAGGTGGATAAATCAAATTGACTGATGCACTAATTAAGTTACTTGTGGTCAACCATGGACATCTCTAAAACCTGAACTGTTGGGGAGCCTTGAGGGCCGCGTTTGGGAACCCCTGCCCTAATAGCATAAATGGTTTAGCAAATGTAATGTGTTTGAGGATGCAGCAGAGTAAAGCTGGCCACACACTAGACCAACTTTCATTGAACCAGCCAACTAGTTGATTGGTTGGAATGAAAATTTGGTAAATTATGGGAGTAAATGATGATCAGTAATTTGCTCCTAAATGCCAGAAAACAGATGAAAATGGTCGTCAGACAATTTTGTTAAATGTTTGATCTAAACAATTTGTTCAAACAACAGTCCATTTATAGTCCATTTTCCGGCGTTTGGGAGCAAATTGCTGATTGTCATTTACTTTCATCCCTTACCAGATTTTCATTTCAACCGATCAACTAGTTGGATGGTTGAATGTAAGTTGGTCTAGTGTGTGGCCAGCTTAAGCATCTGCCACATGTGAGGAAGGAGTTAACTTCTCCAGAAGTATGGGATTCCATTGATTGCACTAATCCCTAATATAAAGTAGGAAATTGAGAGAGTGGATCTGACTTGTCATCACTGTCTCCTTAAGAATACAGATGTTAATCCCTGCCCACATTGATTCATAGGTTGACCGCTTGTAAGAGATAAGACTGTTGACAGGACACCAAAATAAGGGTCAACAACAGTTATCCAATATAGCAATGTTTCTCAACTCCAGTCCTCAAGTACCCCCAACAGGTCATCTTTTCTGGATTTATTTAATCAGGCACAGGTGAGTTGATCTATTTTTCTGGAATCCTGGAAACATGACCTGTTGCGGGTACTTCAAGACTGGAGTCCACAGCAATAGATCTAAGCACCTGCATAATGGAGCAAAGCCTATATCAGGAGTGTGAGTGATGCCAGGTACACCCAGAGCCGTAACTAGACTTTTTGGTGCCCTGAGCCAGAAAAAGCATTGGCACCCCCCTCATTTTTCAAAGAGTCATAATGCACCCATTAAAGGGCCATGGCTTCATGGGGAAGGGCCATGGAAGATATAGGAGAGGCCAGGAGATGCTGGGGATGAAATAAGAGGAAGCTACAAGCAAGAATGATAATAAACAGAAATTTGACAGGCCCAAACTGCGCCACCTGACCAGTGGTGCCCTGTGCGATGACACCGGCCGCACTACCCTAGCTACAGCCCTGGGTACACCTATATATGTGCTGTGACTTTGAGGTACTTGGCAAAAACAGAATACCTAAAGTCTTAGCAAACTCAAAAACAGGGAACTTTTTCTGAAAAACCACAGTTTGGACCTATCCTCGCACCATCCTGATTTTATTGGGACAGTCCCACTTTTCGGCACTGTCCTGCGGTTGCACCTGTGGGCTGCAGTGGCATCTAGACAGTGCTGACAGAGCCTGGGTGCAGCCCAGCAGCTTGGGGAGCCCTCGGAAGGCCTTCAGAGTGACAAAAAAGGGGAGCAGGATGTGTAGACATACCACGGTGCCATGAGAGTATGCCCCCGCCAAAGGTATATATTTCTGTATTACCTTGTTGCTACGGAACCCTTGTGGTTCTATAACATAGACAAAAAAAATCATAATAATGATAAAACTCTTGCTACACATCCATCTTGGCACAGTCTTGCCACACTTGTACAAACTGATGGACGTAGCAGGGCTAGAGCTGATATTGCACTGCGCAGCAAATGGTTTGTGCTCTGTAAATCAGAGAAGTGATGATGTAAAACATTTTTATGTAAAATTATATTTACACAAGATATTTTGCACATTGTATATGTAATCATCTTCAAAGGATGTCGTTCCTGTTGTTAATTATTGCAAATATTTTTTTGTTGATGCTAAAAACAAATAATAAAACTATGCAGGTGATTCAGACAAACATCTGTCCTAAAACACAACGGCTGTTTCTTAATTAACGTTATTTTCCGTTTTGATGAAAAAATGGCATGTCCAACATCTGCTCGTCCTGACAATGCATTTTGCTAAATCTGGGAATTTATAGTATAATTGAATTAACATGTTTAGAATTGCAACATTCTATACAACTGTGAGAAAGCTTCTTGTCTGCTTTTCAGGTGCATTGTGTTGTACACACCATGGAAAAGGCCTATACTGAGATTTATTGCTGTTTGTGCCCTAATCCCCGAAGGGATAACAACATTGGGTGCGGGCCCCTAAGTCTCCAGGCTATGTAGGTGGCCACATCCCCTGCACTTAGCAAGATGGTTTCTGCCAAAGGACAAATTGGGAAGTGGTTGGATCCAACATTCAATAAATTTGGAGTGGCCGTTCCCCATAGACCAGCCAGCCCAGGTGTATGCAGCCTAAGGCTGATCTGATCCTCCCCTCCTGCTCCCTGTCCACCCTTAAATCCCCGTTTTAATGTATCTACAGTTCACCGCGGCCAGTGACCCACCAGTTGCTCTCATCGGATGCACAACTCAGCTGCGAGTGTGCGGGCACTGTGCTGGGACCTTCAGCTGTCAGTTCGTTCTCTATTCCTGCTGTTGTCATGAGTTTCATCCTTAACAGTTAACACACTTCCCAAATGCCTCAGATGTAAGTATGCATGATATATTGAAAGAAGTCGTATATTACACCAGAGCCGTAGCTAGACTTTTTGGCCCCCCCCTCATTTTTCAAAGGGACATAATGCACCCAAAAAAGGGGAATGTACTCATGGGGAAGGGCCAGGGAAGAGATAGGGGAGGTCAGGAGATGCTGGGGATGAAATTAGAGGAAGCTACAAGTGAGAATGATAATAAACAGAAATTTGACAGGCCTAAAGAGCGCCCCCTGACCTGTGGTGCCCTATGTGATGGCACCGGCCGCACTACCCTAGCTATGGTCCTGTATTACACTGTACGAAGGGGATGTAGTTACCATCCCGGCCATCCCAGTTGTCAGCACTCAGAATACCGGTGCTGGAATCCTGATTGCAGTCAGAATCCCAGTGCCAGAATCCCGACTGCCGGCATCCCGATGGTAAGCATTAGGGTTAGGGGGAGAGTACTAGGGGGGGATTAGGGTTAGGCTACAAGGGTTAGGGATAGGCCTCTCATGCCAACTGATTACCTCCTCCCACGTCCGCCTCCAAGATTTTGCCTGCACTGCTCCCCACCTTTGGAACTCTCTCCCCTTCTCCATCAGACTCTCCATCTCTCTACAATCCTTCAAACAGGCTCTCAAGAGCTACTACATCAAAGCCTTTCTAGCTCTCTTCCTAACTTGCTGCTACATGCTCCTTCCTCCCTGTCTACCCCACCTGTGTTATGATTCCTGGAGGGAATCAATGGTATTAATGTAGAGCCAACTGATGACAGACTTGAGAGCTGGAATGTAATGTACTAGTCGTGGCCAAGGGTTAAGTATTTGGTTGCAGCCATTGGGCTGTCGGAGCAGCCTTGGGGGCTGGTTGTTTATAGTCGTGGCCAAGGAACTGATGGTGTGAAGCAGCCTTTGGGCTGTTGGAGCAGACTTGGGGCTGATTGTGGCCTTTATAGTCGTGGCCAAGGGACTGATGGTGTGAAGCAGCTTTTGGGCTGTTAGAGCAGCCTTGGGGGCTGATTGTGGCCTTTATAGTTGTGGCCAAGGGACTAATGGTGTGAAGCAGCCTTTGGGCTGGTGACACTCAGGTGAGGTATGCAACAAGAACGTGGGGCTGCTACCAGTGCCACTGGGATGACACTGGTGACGGGGTGCTTAACAGCGCACCTGGAACGCAAAGTTGCTACCAGTGTCGCTGGGATGACACTGGTAACGGTGTGCTAGTTTGCGCACCTGGAACGCAGACTTGCTACCAATGCCGCCGGGATGACACTGGCGACGATGTGCTAAGTTGCGCACCTGGAATGCAGAGCTGCTACCATTGCCGCCGAGATATCACTGGCGACGGTGTGTGAGGTTGCGCACCTGGAACGCAGAGCTGCTACCAGTGCCACCGGGATGACACCGGCCACCGGATTGTGACAGACGCTTCTTGGATAGGAAGCACTCCATGCTGCCCAGATGGTACAAGCAGCACGTGTAGATGGGATGCAGGTGGAGTCACCTGGATGGAGTAAACGGCACACACGAAACACAGCTAGACTGACTCAGAAACTCGACTGACATGCAGGAGACAGGAACCGGAAGTGCGAAAAAACTTTTATCACCAGCATGGAGTGATGGACTAGCTGGAATTTAACAGGAACAAGGGCCAAACAGAGCAAGTCTCCCTTAATGATAGACCAGTGTGCTGCTGTGCACAGACAGGAGAATTAATTAGCATGCACCTGACACTGCACACAGACAGGCAGTAATTAATGCAATGCTTTAGGCTAGAAGCTGCAGATCCTGACAGCCTGTTTGTCTGTCCCTCCCTTTTAGAAAGTAAGCTCTTAGGAGCTGGGCCCTCTACCCTCTAGTGCTTCTCCTTACTTTACTTTCATCTACTTCTTACTTCCCACTAGGGCACCTAACACTTGGTTGCTTATGCTCTGTTGCTTATTTGGGTGTTATGGTTGCCAATGTAGCAATGTATTTTATCCATGTCCTTGTCCTGCATTGTATTGTATTGTACTGTAAGTCAGTGGTCACTAATTTATATATGTACTTTGTAAGGCGTTGCGGAACACTTGTGGCACCATATAAATAAAGGATAATAATAAGCTTTGGGAAAGGTGTGTTAGGGGGTGGCTTAGGGGTTAGGGTTAGGACACTTACCTAATTGGGTCAAGATTCTGACTGTCGGGATGCCATTGTCAGTATTCCCGCCACGCCGGGATCCCATACCCAAACCTGTACAACTATAGATAGAAATCCTGTGGCTCTACATTACATGTATACGTGAATCAACTGTATATGTGAATCAACAGGCTTTTACAAATTTGCATTAAATAGTTTCTAGAATTCTGCAAAATGTACACACTGTGTGTAATCAGTGGATTAAATAGTTAATTTCTACATAGGCATATAAGTTGTAAGTTGTAACACACATATATATCCCTTGCTAGGCCTCTTGAGGTTTGAAATGAGATTGTCTTAATACAGTTGCTGTTTTACCATAGAATGGTCAAATGACCTTTTGGGGTCAAAGAAGACATAAATTGGGGCCTAGCTCTACCTGCCATTTCTACAACTATAAGTATAATGAGCCATTCATAGCCTACATGTTCTTATCAGTAGTGAACCACATTCCACTCTAAGCTGTGTAGAGATGCTAAGCATTATGGGTAATTAACTGATGTCCAGACTCTATACAAAGGAGCCTTGAAATAGAGTCCAGCTCCAGACATTAGTATACGTCATTACTGTATGTCTTTGTCTGGTAGTATATATCTTAGTGCTTACGGAGCATGTGCAAGAGAGATAAGTTTGGTCAATGCTATGCTGGACCAATGAGTGCTTGATACCTAGCACTGTATGTAATTGATATGGGCTTAATATCCGGCAAGCCAACACCCCATTTTAGGGTATAAAAACCAGAGGTACACAAAGGACCCATTAGCTCATGTATGGACCTAAGACTCTGCAGTAGAGGTGCCTGCAATGTAAAGTGAATTATCTGGGCGTTGGAAAACGAGGGCTCCCCAGAGAGAAGATAAGATGAAGTACATCTTATGCTGAAGATGATGATTTACCGGTGTCATCTGAATACTTAGACAAAAGTTGAGTATACTGTATACTTTGTATGTTGTTTGTTTATCGTTTGTTTGTTACTTGTAAATAAAGTGTGTTCATTTGTACTCACTCATATTGGTCACATGTGTACTATTTCATTCCGATCAGAACGAAACCCACCGTTATGCACTGTGAAAAAACAGTTTTTAGATATTTCTCCAGGTTGGATGTTGCATTGTATGGACGTTTTATTGGTGCTTTGTATTTTTTTTTTATTTGTAGTTTGACCTCCATGGAAACTGAACACACCCAAAGGGTTTATGAGTCCAACCGAGTCGGGGCTCAGGTGTTCCCGCCATGTTCGGATCTCATCTTTCTGGTATCGGATTTCACGTGTTGTTTTGGATTGCATATTTCACAGTGGAGACTGGAGAGAGAGGGTGTGGGGCCTGCAGCACTGAATAAGGGGCTCTGTGAGGCACAAGAAAGGCCATAGGAATTAACGGCAGCGCTGTAAAGAATAAGCCTACTAAGGCACTTTTTTCTGTTCAGGCACAGTTAAAACATTCTACAAAAAAAATTTTGTGTTAAAAAATATAACATCATTAGTGTGCCACCCTAATACTAGGAGCGCTGTGAGTCAGTTTGTTATTTGTTCAGGGCCTTTAGGCACAGGCATGCCTGTCTTTGTAAGAAATATTTTGGGGTGCAGATGATGAAGATTCCAATGCACACAGATAGAACAGTAATATAGGCTGCGTCTCAAAAACACATACTTCTTGAAAAATACAATTTAAATTGAATTAGAAAAAACTAAGTTTTTTTTTGCAGACAACAGGAAAAAAAGATATTTTGTTTTGCAATTACTATTTACCTACTACAACTCTCTCTGCCTTAAAGGTGTCCTAGTGATGTTTTTTATGCAGAGACCACAATCTTACACCCTCTTCCTCCACTTTCTTGTGTGAAATGGCACCTGATCATGAGAAAGGGACTTTTATAACCAATCCAAAACACGTGAGATCCCACATTACTGAGAAAATTATGCTTTGCTTCGTTCTGAGATTTGGGAGTCTATTCATGTACTGTACAACATTAAAAGATCGATGCGATTATATAGTGATGTTTAGTAGCCATTCATGTACACTTACCTCTCCGACATCTTCGGGAGCTGTCCGGCCCCTCCACGATCCCTGTACGCAGTGAGATACAGACATATCTAGAACCCGATATGCATGTTCCTCACTGCGCATGCCCCGGCATCCGAGAGCAGCAGGTCAAGTCAGACCTGCTGCAATGGATGCTGGGAAAAGGGGGCGGAGCCAGTTCCGGATGCCGGGTAGACAGCAGGGAAGTATACAGCTTACCTGCTCTGTTCGGCTTGCGGTACAAACTACACCATCCTCAGATGGCCAATCTGTACCGCTCGAGAGGAACGGAAAGCTGAGCTTTCCATTCCTTTATGAATCGCACTCACCATACAATAGTATGGTGATGCAATGCAGGCCATACTTGCCTACCCACCCGATTCGCCGGGAGCCTGCCAAAAATCGGGTGCCGCTCCCGGCTCCCCGGAAAGGCAGGCAAGCCTCCTGGGCCCCAGCGAGCCAGCTGTATAAACCCCAGCAGTGTTGGGGTGGGGGGGTGGGGGGGAGTGACACTGAATCGCGTCATAGTAGCCCCGCCCACTGCTTTACAATGCAATTTTTGGCTCCATTGTGAAAAGGGGGCGGGGCTACGATGATGCGATCGCTCTGTCTCGCCCTGCCCCTAATGACACAGTATGCAGTGTTGTTGCCACACGCAGTTGGCCGGTGCTGTGTCATGTGCGTCCCTGTGGTTACCGCAGGGCAAAGCTGTAAATAGACATTTTGGTGCCCTGTGCCAGAAATAGCCCCAACCATTTAATTATGGACAACTTGCGTCAAATGCACATGCCAAAAATAGGGACATGGCCTCACAGAGAGAAGGGGTGTGGCTAAACAATAGTACCAATTAAAATGATGCCACACCGTAAAGCCCCTTTCACATTATGCCACAGTAGTACTCCTTATACACATTATACCACACAGTAGTACTTATACACATTATACCACACAGTAGTACTTCTTATAGTTATACACATTATACTACACATTAGTACTCCTTATACACATGATACCACACAGTAGTACTCCTTATACACATTATACCACACAGTAGTACTTCTTATAGTTATACACATTATACTACACATTAGTACTCCTTATACACATGATACCACACAGTAGTACTCCTTATACACATTATACCACACATTAGTACTCCTTATACACATTATTAGGCTGGAATAGCCTGGCTGGAATTGCTCCATTCAGAAGTGCACTATTCAAAAGTGCATTTTAACATTAATACTAGGGTTACACCAGCGTTGAACCGAAGTGGAACAGAAGGAAAACAACCGATCTGCACTTCTAGAAACCTGATCTAGATTTGGAGAAAAACCATCAACAAAGGTGATTTTAAAATCTCACTGCTACAAACTCCTGCTGACTGCATAACCTGGACTTTCAAAACTGAACTCTGATTGCTACAAAAACTCTGGCCATCACTTGCTACTATTTGTGCTGACTCCGTGCTTAACAGATAATCTTACTGAATACTGTTAATATCAGCTTAACTCTGTAATAATGTCTTTTTACATTAGCACTTTGGTCTAGTATTACATGATCTAGCTACTGCTACTCTCTACTCTAATATTCAATTTCTGCTCCCATCTTATCTCCACTTTTTCTAAACTCTATAATATATTTTTGTTGTGCTGACACTGTACCTCATCCTTACCATGACCATGTTGTCTCCTCCCTTCACTCAGTTTCTAACTAATCTTTTGTTCTGCCCTCTGACTCCACCTCTATCCTTTCCCCCTGGTCTCCTCCACCTCCTCCTATCTCCCCTTCTCTCTCTGCCTTCCTCCCCCTCTTCTCCCATTACTCCATTTTCTTTCTCTTATACCCCCCAAGGATCCTACTCTCCCACTGATAATCTTTCTTCCCTTACTTATCTCCCTGTCACTTCGCCCCACTTTCATTCACGTCTCCTTAACGTCCCTCCCTGCCCACTTCCTAGAGGGTCCCCTCCTAGCACAGGAGCACGCATGATCCCTACACTCTATTCATCTCGGTCTCCCAAAGTATTCTCATCTCCACGCTATTGCAACCCTGATAATCTCATTCACATCTCTCCTATCAACTCTGTCACTCTATCCTGTGCCCTCTGGAATGCCAGATCAGTCTGTAACAAACTGGCCCCCACCCATGACCTTTTCATCTCCAACTCCCTGAATCTCCTGGCCATTACTGAAACCTGGATTTTACCCTCTGACACCACTTCTCCTGCAGCTCTCTCTTATGGGGGCCTCACCTTCTCCCACACCCCCAGGCCTGGGGGTCACCATGGTGGTGGTGTTGGGGTCCTTCTATCCCCTGGTTACTCATACCAACATATATCATCAGAACCATCCCTTACATTCTCCACATTTGAAGTTCATGCTATACGCCTCTTCCAACCAGTACACCTCAGAGTAGCTGTCATCTACCGTCCCCCTGGCCCTCCCTCCAAGTTCCTTGACAACTTTGCTTCCTGGCTCACTCACTTTCTCTCCTCAGACCTTCCCTCTATTATCCTCAGTGACTTCAATATTCCTATTGATATCCCCACAGAATCTGCTGCCTCCAAACTACTCACCCTCACTTCCTCATTTGGACTCTTCCAATGGACCTCCTCACCCTCCCATGCGAGTGGGCATTTGCTTGATCTGGTATTCACTCACCGTTGTGATATTTCTGCTTATTCCAATTCCCCATTTCCCCTCTCTGACCATCACCTCCTCTCTTTTAACCTATCCCTCTCTCCTTCCCCTCCACTACGTCCGAAAGCCACCATCACTAAGCGTAATATTGAAGCTATCGACACTGCTTTCTTTTCTTCCCTACTTGACTCACTTCTCTCCCCTATCCTATCTTTCTCCTGCGCTGAACAAGCTGCTTCCCTATACAATGCCTCCCTTACTTCTGCTCTTGACTCTGTTGCTCCGGCGATCACTACTCACCCTCGCAAATTCACACCTCAACCCTGGCATTCCAAATGCACCAGATACCTGCAAAAATGTTCACGAACCGCCGAGCGACAGTGGAGAAGAACACGCTCTCAGGCAGATTTTCTCCATTTCAAATTCATGCTGTCATCCTACAGTGCTGCCCTTTCCCTCTCTAAACAGTCATATTTCAAGAATCTCATCTCCTCCCTGTCCTCAAATCCCCAGCGTCTCTTTTCCACCTTCAACTCCCTCCTCTGTCCACCCCCTCCTCGTCTCCCCTCCTTGCTCTCTGCCACTGACTTTGCTACCTATTTCACATCTAAAATTGATTCCATACATCAGGACATCATATCCAACCAGTCCCCCAGCTCTCCACCTCCTCCTTTCCCGGATCACCCCTCCCCATCCATTTTACAGACTCTGACATCCTTCTCCCCTGTGACTGGAGAGGAAGTTAAGGCCTTTATCCAGTCCTCCCGCCCTTCCACCTCTCCTCTCGACCCTATCCCCTCCCACCTCCTCCGCTACCTCTCTCCTTCTGCCTGCTCCCATCTTGCCCACCTCCTTAATCTCTCCCTCTCATCTGGCACTGTTCCTTCTGCATTCAAGCATGCCCGTGTTTCCCCCATTCTTAAAAAACCTAACCTAACCCGTGTTTCCCCCATTCTTAAAAAACCTAACCATGATCCTAACATTCTCTCTAACTACCGTCCAATCTCTCTCCTCCCTTTTGCCTTCAAACTCCTTGAGCGTATTGTTTACAACCGCCTCACCACATTTCTTTCCTCCCACTCCCTCCTTGACCATTTTCAGTCTGGCTTCCGTTCTCTCCACTCCACTGAAACTGCCCTCACAAAAGTCAGCAACGACCTCCTTGCTGCCAAATCCAAGAGCCACTACTCACTGCTCATTCTCCTTGATCTCTCTGCTGCTTTTGACACTGTGGACCACCCTCTACTGCTGCATATACTTCACTCCCTTGGTCTATGTGACACTGCTCTCTCCTGGCTGTCCTCCTACCTCTCTGACCGTTCCTTCTCTGTTTCCTCTCATGGTGACTCCTCCCCCCCACAGCCTCTTACAGTAGGTGTTCCCCAAGGTTCTGTTCTTGGACCTCTCCTATTCTCTCTCTATACGTCTTCTCTAGGTAAACTCATCAGCTCTTTTGACCTCCATTATCATCTCTATGCTGATGATACTCAGATCTACCTTTCCTCACCTGATCTTTCCCCCTCTATACTGACTCATATCTCCAACTGTCTCTCTGCTATCTCTTCCTGGATGTCCCAGCGATTTCTCAAACTTAATATGTCTAAGACTGAGCTGATAGTCTTCCCACCCTCCCACATATCATCATGTCCCACTATTTCTTTATTAATAGATGGCATTACTATCTCATCTAGCCCCAAAGTGCATTGTCTTGGAGTCATCCTGGACTCTTCCCTCTCCTTTAAACCACACATTCAGAACCTCTCACAGTCCTGTTGTTTCCATCTCAAGAATATTTCCAAGATCAGACCCTTTCTCACCCAGGATGCTACCAAAACCCTTGTACATTCACTGGTCATCTCCAGACTGGACTACTGTAACCTTCTCCTAGCTGGCCTCCCCAAATCCCATCTCTCTCCTCTCCAGTCTGTGCTCAATGCTGCTGCTCGGCTCATCTTCCTCTCCAAACGCTCTACATCTGCCTCCCCTCTTTTGCAAGCCCTCCACTGGCTCCCATTCCCTTTCAGAACCCAATTCAAGGCTCTTACACTCACTTACAAAGCCCTCACCCATTCCTCTCCCATTTACATCTCTGATCTCATCTCCCTTCACTCTTCTGTCCGCCCTCTTCGTTCACTTAATACATGCCACCTTTCATGCCAATTGATTACTTCCTCCCACTCCCACCTCCAAGACTTTGCCCGTGCTGCTCCTCACCTTTGGAACTCCCTCCCTCTCCCTATCAGACTATGCACCTCTCTACCATCTTTCAAACGAGCTCTTAAGACCCACTACTTCATTAAAGCTTTCCCGCTCTCATCCTAACTTGCTGCTACATCTTCCTTTCTCCCGGCCCACCCCATTCTGTGTCACTCCTGTTTGTCTTCCCCTCCCTTAAAGAATGTAAGCTCTTTCGAGCAGGGCCCTCTACCCTCTTGTGCTTCTCCCTACTGTAATTTAATTTATCTCTTACTAGCCACTAGGGCAACCAACACTTGGCTGCTTATGCGGGCGTTAATGTCACTAATATAGCAATGTTTATCCATGTCCTGTATTGTATTGTATTGTAAGTCAATGGTTACTTTTTTGTCTATGTACTTTGTAAGGCGCTGCGGAACACATGTGGCACCATATAAATAAATGATAATAATAATAATAATACCACACAGTAGTACTTCTTATAGTTATACACATTATACTACACATTAGTACTCCTTATACACATGATACCACACAGTAGTACTCCTTATACACATTATACCACACAGTAGTACTCCTTATACACATTATACCACACAGTAGCACTCCTTATACACATTATACCAGACAGTAGTACTTCTTATAGTTATACACATTATACTACACATTAGTACTCCTTATACACATTATACCACACAGTAGTACTCCTTATACACATTATACCACACAGTAGTACTTCTTATAGTTATACACATTATACTACACATTAGTACTCCTTATACACATGATACCACACAGTAGTACTCCTTATACACATTATACCACACAGTAGTACTCCTTATACACATTATACCACACAGTAGCACTCCTTATACACATTATACCACACAGTAGCACTCCTTATACACATTATACTACACATTAGTACTCCTTATACACATTATACCACCAAGTAGTACTCCTTATACACATTATGACCATGCTTGCTGACATTCTGGCTCCAGGAGAGGGCAGCCAGATCAGCATAGCAAGAGCTGTGGACTTCATTGGCTGTTCCTGAGAGGTAACACAGGGACTGATTCAGAGATGGATGCAAGGCCGATGTGTTTGCAACTGAGCGATTATCCGTGGTCTGCGCATATGTCTGAGTCGCAATGCGCATGCGTCAGTTTCCATTACCATCTTCGCTCGCAGTTAGGATTTATTTGCAAGGTAACTGACAGGAACGTTTGTGGGTGGCAACATAAATGCAGTCTTGTCACAACCATTTACGAACAAAAAAAATGGCTCCGACGTCTCAGTCCTGTTGGCCTATCTGCTTGATCATAAGGTTACTCAGCAGTCCCATTATCAGCTGACCTGCGACCGAACTACGTCTTTGTACAAAGTTGTTTGGATTTGCAAAGTCGCTGATGGGCAACTCAAGACAAACCCCGGCGGTTGCGACATTTGCATATTTTTACACGACCGCTTCATATAAATTCGCAGCTGCGGTGGCGGCATTAGCATACATCTCTGAATTAGGCCAACAGTCTGCTTAAAGTAATAACACACAAGTCACAGGAAATTTCTTGTGTATTTTCAATACATATTTTTTAACATTCAAAGTGTGGCTTGGAAAAAGTATGTGAACCCATAGCTTCTAAAAAATTATGTGAACCCATAGCTTCTAAAGTTAGCTAACTTGGAGTCCAATCAATGAGACAAGATTGGTGGTCTTGGTTAGTCAAAGGCTGGGTACACACTGGAGCAGCGGCATTCATTCTGACATGGGAACGAATGCCCATGACACTGGATGACTTTAATGAATGACGGAACGATCACTGTTATGTCATTCATTAGCAATGCACTGACTGCAGCACATCAAACCTGGCGACCGTCGCTAGCGACCGCGGGCGCACACAATTGCCGGAACACAATGAGCAATGTAGGCCGTACGAAACGGCATATCGGCCCGACATCGCTCCAGTGTGTACCCGGCTTAACCCTGCACTAAACAATTCTCTCTCAAGTTTGCTATTCACAAGTTCCATTTTTCCCAGAGATGCGGGCACAAGCTATATATTGTATATTGAATGGGTGCAGGGCGTGTGGATGATCAATGTATCCTGCAATTCACACTAATTCCTTCAGCTAGCTCTATTATTCATCTATGCACGGGCAGAGTGATACACAGCTGAAAGTCATGGGTTTTCTTTTTCTCTCCTTGATTTGGGGGCCCATGAGTACCACACACCCTGCCAGGTGTCCTCATTCCAGTCCCAGATATTGGAATGCTGGGAGGTATACTGCATGTGCGGCTGCCATATCTTGCAGTGTAAACAAAAACGGTGGCTGCATTTAATGCCGGATCATCCACACTTTAAATACATGGTGGGTGGGTGTAAGGATAATAATGTATCAAAATAAATACATTTAAGGATTAGCAGGGATTCGTAAAGTAAACAAGTATACAACATTTTTCAAAATTGAATCAACATGTGAAATCTGGTCTGTCATTATGACCTGCAGCATTAATATTATAAATATATACAATATATTTTTGTTATATCACTTTATAAAATGAATACAGACAAAAGATCTGGTTATAGAAGGAGAATATGTTACAGATGGAGGGGTTGAAGCAGGCATGGAAAGTTACCTTGTCCGCTGAATGGTTTTTGTCTGCTGTCAGGTTCTAGGACATACAGTAATAAGTGAGGGGGCCACTCCTTAAGGAAAATAAATGATTTGTGTCCAGTGTTTTGACTAACATTAGAGACTGTATGGAAGAGTGGAGAGCATACAAGTGTGCAATGTCAGACTGGGGTTTGAAGGGCCCACCAGGGGAATGCAGTGGTAGGGGCCCTTGCTTAAGGGACCAGAGGGGGTCTGGCCAGCCACCACAGATGCTTGGCTAACCATTAGATAAATCTTGGTGTAGATTCTATAAAAGGGAACCAAGCCCCATGCTGATCAATGCTCCTCGAGGTAACTGCGTCTAATAGAGTAGCAATCTATAATTTGAGGTCTGGAACCTGACACTTAGAAGAGGGGGGTGGGTGGGCCCACCGGGGATTTCCCCTGTACCCCTGTGGGCCAGTCCAGCCCTGCAAGTGTGTTATTGTAAGCCCTCAAACAATGCAAAGAGTAACTCCCCCACAATTCTCATTGCCCCTTATTGTGCATTCTACATTACGTCAATAGTTGGGGTTGTATACTTGTATTGTAATAGTAAGTGCTTGGTCTACAATTCAGAATTATGTTATATATATTAATCATATTTGCTGACTTTGCTGCCTCTTCCTCTGGGAGGGGACAGCCAGGTCAGCAAAGAAAGGGCGTGGTGGCCGGAAAGGTGGGCTGTGAAAGAAGCATGGCGGCGCGATCGCATCACCTGAGGAAACAGGCACTGTATAGAGGGGGCGGGGCAATAATGACATGATTAAGCGCGAATTGCATCGACGGCCCACAGTCCGCCCATTTGTCCACATTTCCAAGTGCTTCAGGAGCTTCCTGGCCATTCCGGAAAGTAGGCAAGTATAATACTACCATTACTATAGCAGAACACAATAGATTCCATAATCTTTCCACAGCTAATATCCCTGGCATCCATTACTATTTGGCTCTTTGTGCGAAGTATCAATTGGTCTTAAAAGCCAAAAATTATTGATCAGATATATTCATATTTAGGCTGCATGAGGATCATATCACAATTACACACTTTCCATGCTAAGTCCACTGGCTGCATATATGTCCCTTTAGTGACAAGCGTACATGGTCGGTGCTGCCACTAGACACACCTAGGCGGTTGCTTATGCCACTCACTCAGTATTTTTATTTCCCAAACAGCACCTCCCACGCTGAGTGCAGGACTCGGCACAATCTCACCTGTGGAGTTGCCTGCTGCTTCACCTCAGTGATACGCTGGAAATGAGGCACTGGGCTATGAAATCACAGTCCTGAGGGGATGCACCCAATGAGTTAAAGCATCTAAGGGACGGGGGAGTGCCTAGGTTACCCAGGACTTTGCATACATAGACTATATCAGTGATGAGCAACAGGCGGCCATTAAAGATTTTACTAGTAGCCTCCAGCTCATTCTTA